>FR997852.1:7260029-8514314 GCA_905475405.1 Schrankia costaestrigalis | reverse complement strand
AAAGTGTCTGTTTGTAACTTCATAGCTCTGTGGCGTAATGGTTTCAAATTCGATTCTAATGTAAATCTTTATATGGTTTGATCTGACCATTTTCTTTCTATACATATACTACCTGACCCGTGCCCACTTCGTTGGGCGGCGAAAAAAACGCGTCCCTTTTTTCAACATATTTCATTACTGCTTCACTCTTACCTATTAGTCATAGTGTGATACTATATAGCCTATGACACTAACCGATAAATGGACTATTCAACACAGAAAGAATTATTAAAATCGTTTCAGTAGATCCAGAGATTACCCCCTACAACGTCACAAACACACTGACTTTCCCTCTAACTTTTTATAATCTATACTAATATTATATTACACAGTACAAATTTCAGGATTGATTTTAATGGAACTTTATTTTAATGGCGTGTAACGTGGGATACTTTAGTTTTAGATTTTTTTGTACAATTGTTCATAAAAAATAAAAATCATGAAATTTTTATATAAATCCTTTGATTCAATAATAAACTTCAATTACTTATATTAAACTACACTTCCCCAACCACATTGATATAGTTAATTAAACAACTTACTTTAGGTAATCTCTGTAGTGTCCCCACATCAGCCGCTAACCCCACATCGACTTCCTTCACTTGGAACCACGCGTCTTGGGTGCAATATCTGGAATATTATATAATTTAAATAGTTAAAAGCGTTTATAGGGCTCACTAGCGGCGCCAATATATAAAATGTTGGATAATGCGGATAAATAATGTAAAATGTTGATAACAAAGTCTTGAGAAAAAGCAATAAAGTATTTGTATAACACACTCTCAACACTTTAAATGTTTTTTAATTAAATAAATTTCGCATTATAAACATTTTTAGAATGCGAAATTTAACTAATTGAAAGCTGACCCTTGCCCACTTCGTTAGGCCGCGAAAAAAACGCGTCTCTTTTTTAAACATATTTCATTACAGCTCCACTCCCATTAGTCATAGCGTAATACTATATAGCCTATGACACTCCCCGATAAATTGACTATTAAACACAGAAATAATTTTTGAAATCGGTTTAGTAGATCCAGAGATTACCCCCTACAATGTCACAAACACACAAACTTTATCTCTTTATAATATTAGTATGTATAGAAAAAATAATAATAAAGACTATGCAGAGCTTTTGACAAGTGTTACTTGCATGCTGGCAGGTTAACCTTTTAATTATTAACTCTCCTTTACTAAAGAATCCCTGTGCGACATTAATAGCTAAGTGGATATAATTATATTTGGCTTTGTATACCCATCATAACAAGTCATTAATGTCCCACTGCAGGGACGGGCCTCCTCCAGTGTCGAAGGGATACTTGGCCTACTAATACCACGCTGGCCAGACGGATTAGTAGGTTTAATTTCAAGTTTTCCTTTTTTTTATTTCGTAAAGATAATATTCACGGATAGTCTTTAAGTCGGTTTTTACGACACCCATGGGATGAGATGGGGTGGTGAGATATTGTATTCTTACTACGTCACCACACGGATAAAGGAATTTGTTTATTAACCCTCCTTTACTAAGGAAGCCCTATCCCAGAGCGACATAATTAGCTAAGTGGATATTATTATTGAATGTTTGGACCAAGCTGAGGGCAAATAAAAATAAAATGGCTATGAGCGCCCTAACTAAATAGTAAAAAGGTACTTTACCTCATATCAGAAGCTGTAACTAGATCTACTCCGGCCCCAACACAAGCTTTATGTATCACAGTTAGTATTGGCTTCACACAGTTTTCTAATGATGTTATACCATCCTGTAATATAAGGATTTTTTATTAAAAAAGTCCGTATGGTGACGGAGTAAGAATACAATATGTCACCACCCCATCTCATCCCATGGGTGTCGTAAAAAACGACTAAGGGACTAACCGTAAATGTTATCTTTACGAAGTAGAAAGAAGGAAAACTTGAAATTAAACCCTATACCAACCCGTCTGGCCAGCGTGGTATTAGGAGGCCAAGTATCCCTCCGTTACGGGAGGAGGCCCGTCCCTGCAGTGGGACATTAATGGGCTGTTATGATTATGAAGAATTAAAAAAAGCAATTTACATGAAACATAATACATATATTAATATATTATAACTTCTGTGATTATAATATGTCGGAAACAGTACTTAATTTGATTCATAAACAAAGCGCAGCACGAATGCCGGTAGAGGCGACACTGTCGCAATGACGTGTATAGCTAGCTTCGTGCTACAACGGAACCTAGGTGGGACGCGCCGGAGGGAGACGCCAGTCAGCTACAGTTTGACTTCGGTCGTGATCGGTGCTCCTTACTAGGAACCGTTACCCGTTTTGTTTGAGTAGTGTTATTTCGAATATGGTGTAGTGTTCAGTGTAGTTAAAGTGTTACGTGTATTAAAAGTGTTACTTCGAGTTAACCGATCTATCGTAGAACGTGCCACCATAAGCTAACGCCGACATCAGAATTGGGATGAACGCCAGCCAGCCCACAGGCTGCGTAGTCAACGAGCTTCCTGGTATTCTGTACCGATCAAGTTAATTTAAAAATAATTTATTTAAAAATAAAATAATATTAAAATTTTGTAATCGTACTGTAACTATTCTGTAATTTTTAAAGTGACAGTTGTAATTTTCGCGCTGTTCTTGTCAATAAGAAACGTCAAAACCTTTGTGTTTATTTTAGGAGCGGCAGTGCGCGTGCGCGAGGGAAGCGAAACGAGCGGGAAAAACAAGTTAGGGATATCGCATTATTACATTCAAAGACCCTGATTTTCATTTTTTTTTCTTAGAATAGTATTTTACGGAACTTATAATATTTTAATTTACCGAAGATAATTTCCTGTAGTTGATTTATATATTAATGTTTTATTTCTATATATGGCGTGTTAGAAAATCTATTAAAATTTCCAATCTTTTAAATTGTATAACGTAAACTGGCAACTCTGATATTTAACTCTTTTTTGCCATTTAACTTAATTTTAACTTTTCTTTACCGGACAAGAATACCACTTTGGGTTAATTAAAAATTAAATTAAAATAAATTAAAAATTAAGTTAAATGAAATACTATGTTTCGAGAATTGGCCTGCTTTATAAAAAGATAGGATGTAATGAAGGGACAAAATTATACAAACTGTTTCGATAATATTTTAAAAAGAATTCATTACTTATTATTTTTTTAAATAATCTATGGTAAACTAGTAAAAAGTTTAAATCGTCGTGTAATATTTTGGTGTCTATTTGTAACTTTATAACGTGTTAATTTTATCACCCATCCTAAACGTTTTATTTAAAGGTAAAGGTATATCTAATAAGTTAGAATAGCTGAGTCTAGTCCTCCAGGTTTAGGTACGTGGTACGTGTTGATGAGGTACAATTTATACCCAAAATTAACAGGAAAACAGTTTCACATAACTGAGCTGGCAAATAATTGCCTGTTGTTTAAATAAAAGTGCAAAGACGAACCTATTAGCTAACTAGTTAGTCGATAGTCCCTTAGTCGGTTTGTACGACCCATGGGATGAGATGGGGTGGTGACATACTGTATTCTTACTCCGTCACCACACAGAGATTCTTACTCCGTCACCAGTTTAGTAGTAGTTGTCTTTAAGTCTCTCTGAGACAAAAGATTTAAGTAGTTACTTATATTGTAATGAAATTATAATAATTTACCTGTGCATGTTTAATAAATTGCAAGTGGTATCTCCCTTTCCTGGCAACATCAGAAAGGTCGTCCGCTTCACTAGCCATCTCTACAAGACTGTTTAATTCTATACCTGTAAGATATAATTAATTTTGTTTAATAATTTATTGTTGTTTTAAGGAGTCTACCCACTACACCGGACCATACCATGACCGTGCTAGGACCGTATCAGGCACGTAAAGTAACACAACGACGGTACTGGCTGGTTACGGAACGGTCTAGTGGGCATAGACTAATACATTTTAATAAAAATAATTCTTTTTGTCTGACACGTTCATAGCACGGTCATTGTATGGTAGGGTGTAGTGGGCAGACTCCATTAAAAAGACAACTACTGCACTAAGGATTGAAAGGTGTCGCAGCGACTTTTGCAGACATAAATTAGTGGAAACAAAGAATATACAGGCCCGAGAAAAAAAATTGTAGATCACATAAATACACACATCAAAAAAGTCTAAGCAACATGCATGATATTACAAATTTACCATTTATATTAATTTATTTTACCATTTATTTTAATTATAACGTTGTATTTTATTTTTAAAATAATATTTTTAGGGTTCTATGATGTAAAAATAACAGCTGTTTTCTTTATAAGTTCTTTTAATAACAGAAATTAACAATATTAGAATATACAGGTACATAAGAAACTAAACTTTTTTTTTACAAATTGAAATTTCTTAAGAAAATGAATTTATTGTGAAAGAATAGGACAATTTAATACAAAGTATGGCCTCCTCTGCTATTCAGAACTTGTCGGCAACGATTATTCATTGAATTAATGAGACTGTTTATGTCATCTTGCGGTATTCGCTCCCAATGGAATTGTAGCAAATCCTTCAGCTGTTGGGTTGTTGTCACTCCGTCCAAGTCCTTCAAAACACGTCTCTGGAGCATGTCCCATGCGTGCTCGATGGGGTTGAGGTCTGGCGATTGTGCAGGCCAGGGCAATACCTGGATGTTCTCCGTTGCCAAGTATTCACTGGTTCGCCGAGCTGTATGTGAACGCGCATTGTCATGCATTAACGTAAAATCGGAGCCAAAGGTTTGTGCAAATGGATGGACATAAGGTCTGAGAATATCCTCAACGTAATTTTCAGCGTTCATGTTTCCATTTACAAAAACGAGCTCAGTTCGCCTGTTCTTCATAATACCCGCCCATACCATAACTGTTGAGCCGCTGTATGGATGAACTTCCTGAACGCACCTGAGTCTTTCAGTATTTCCGGGTCGACGGTACACTCGCACCCTTCTTGTATCAGGCCTAAACCCGAATCGCGACTCATCGGAAAACATAATTTTATCCCATTGTTCCTGGGTCCATGTTATGCGTTCTCTACACCATTCATTTCGACGAGCGCGATTCCCGTGACGTATCGGTGGGCACCTGATAGGGCGTCGAGCTCGTAGGCCGTACTCATGCAGTCGATTTCGCACAGTTTGGGGACTTACATCAACACCACTTGAATTTTGTAGCCTCAAACTTATCTCTCGAGCGGTTAACATCGGCTGGCGTCTTGCAGTCAGTTGTATGTACCGGTCTTGCCGAGTGGTTGTACTCCTTTTACGGCCTGGATGCTGTTCAGCGGGTTCCCCTGTATTATTGTAGCGCTGCCAAAGACGACAAATAACACTTCTATGAATACCAAAATGTCGAGATACCTGAGATTGATTACTTCCCGCTTGCAACATCCCTACAGCTCTTTGCATTTCATCTGCCGTCAAATGACGTCGCTCCATGACGTAAAGAATATCTAACAATTCAATTTTGTCGCCAACTGTATTTAAATGGTTGGTAAAATTATAAAATCAAGACTAAAACGTAGCAATTAACATGCACTCAAATTCAAACAAATTCGCAGTCATTTGAATTTTATGAAAAAAAACAAAACATAATCGAAATTTTTTTTTTACAACCAGCCAGTATGTCATCAATAACAAAAAAGTTTACTTACCTATACACTTTGAGTGAGTAAATACTTAGAAATTAATTAATATAAATGGTAAATTTGTAATATCATGCATGTTGCTTAGACTTTTTTGATGTGTGTATTTCGTGGAAATCGAAACTACGACCTCATGTACGGCATACATAATTATGTACATCTTTGCCTATCCATACTAATATTATGAATAGGAAAGTGTGTCTGTCTGTTTGTCTTTCTTTCACGGCAAAATAGAGCGACGATTTGACGTAATATTTTCAGTGGAGATAGTTGAAGGGATGGAGAGTAACATAGGCTATTTTTTTTTCTTCTGTGTCCAGGAAAGGGGAACAGTGCTACTCTGAATTTAGCGCGAGCAAATCCGCGGGCAAAAGCTGGTTTAAAATATGTGCAATGTATATGTATGTTACATCAGATGCAATCAAAATAAACATTCAACACGTTATGCTGCATGGACCATGAGGTGTAAAATAAATATAATAAAAAATAAAACTCTTCTACTTAGTACCTATCCTTCTGATTTTTATGGTACTAGCTGACCCGTGCCCACTTGGTTGGGCGGTGAAAAAAACGCGTCTGTTTTTTAAACATATTTAATTACTGCTTCACTCCTATTAGTCATAGCGTGATACTATGTAGCCTATGACACTTCCCGATAAATGGACTATTCAACACAGAAAGAATTTCTAAAATCAGTTTTTGTAGATCCAGAAATTACCCCCTACAACGTCAAAAACACACAATCACACAAACTTTACCTCTTCATAATATTTAGTATAGATTAGTACTAAGTCAAGTTTTTCTCAGTCACTGAAGGAAACCCATACATACTTGTAGTGGCCCAGACCCATACATAAATGGACTGTTCTAATAAATTATGATGAGACATTACCTATACAATAAATAAAGAATGAATTTAGTTGAAGAATGTGCTTAACAGAAGTTCTCTATGGACAGCTTAGCTAGGACACTAGTTGGGACTTGCGACACACTTTGTCACTTTAAAATAATTGCTATTATGAAATATATTATTATAGACAATGTAGTCAAGTACGAATTTCTATGTTTGCTATAAATAAAGGCTCTAATAATATCTTTCCTACAAATATTATAAATGCGAAAGTTTGT
This sequence comes from Schrankia costaestrigalis, assembly GCA_905475405.1. Lineage (NCBI taxonomy): Eukaryota > Metazoa > Arthropoda > Insecta > Lepidoptera > Erebidae > Schrankia > Schrankia costaestrigalis. Next base: position 8,507,528 of record FR997852.1, on the reverse strand, counting down.
GAGGATGGATGGATGTTTGTTAATCTTTCACCCAAAAACTACTGAATGGATTTTAATGATATTTGGAATATAGGTAGTTTAGGGTGTAATGTAACATTTAAGCTACCTATACAACACAGGGGAAGCCGCGGGCATCAGCTAGTTAAAAATAAATATACATACCTCCAGTAAAATTATTCCCTTTTCCAGATAATACAATAACTCTGCATTCAGGACTATTACTTAGTAATGTGAAGCATTGATTCAGTTCACTGAAATTTATAAAAAGTTTATTAATTAGAGTATAGGCATGTCTTCATAATATAGTGATGGAGTAAGTATATGTATAAAGTAAAATTAAGTAAAACTGAAAATTAAACCCTAGACCAATCCGTTTGGCCAGCGTGGTATTAGTAGGCCAAGTATCCCTCCGTCATGGAAAGAGGCCTGTCCTTGCAGTGGGACATTAGTGGGCTGTTATGGGGAGGCCCATCCTTGCAGTGGGACATTAGTGGGCTGTTATGATGAAAGTTCATAGATCGATTTAGCCACAAATTTTACATATACCACTTTGTTTCCAGGCTAGTCAACTAATACTATGCTATCTAGATTGATTGGTATAATAATATCACTAGGTGGTATGTTACAAAGGTCATGTACAACAGTTACATTCTGATAACAGATGCAAAGTCCAATATAATATATTTATATTAGTATGAATAAGCTGTAACTATACATAGATATTATTTATCTATTTCACATATAAATATTGATAAAGATTGATAATGTAAAGTACACTTGTTATAATGATTAACTGATGTATTAATAAGAGGTATTATCTGTACTTTATTAAATCTGTTACATCCTCTGCACATAATATCTATGTACAGTCACGAGCAATAATATGTACACATTTTCAAATTTTCTAAACTATCTGCACGTTTATCTAGACATTACAATATCAAAATGAATTCGTAATTTAGAAGAGGTTCCGTACAGTTTTGAATTAATCTTCGAATTTTCAATTTTGGATTGGCAGAACTTTAGATAACTGGTTTACAAAATGCGAAAATGTGTACATATTATTGCTCGTGACTGTACCTTTTTTATATGAATATGCCACTCTTACTTCATCTTACAGTCTATTAATGTCCCACTGCAGGGACGGGCCTCCTCCCGTGACAGAAGGATCCTTGGCCTACTAATACCATGCTGGCCAGACGGATTGGTATAGGGTTTAATTTCAAGTTTTCCTGCTTTTTATTTCGTAATGATAATATTCACGTATAGTCCTTTAGTCGGTTTTTACGACACCCATGGAATGAGATGGGGTAGTGACATATTGTATTCTTACTCCGTCACCACACGGAGATAAAATATAGTAATAAATTAATATACTTACAACCATGTAGACCTTGCAAATGTGTTAGCCTTTTTAGGCCTATTTAACTCTACATGATACACATATTTTTTGGGCACCGACACGGCCAAACTTTCAAACATGGGTAACTCAGTCTTAGAGGAATAACTTCGGAGTATTAAATCTGAAAAACATGAGAGAAAAATACATTAAAATGATTTTCAGTTTTAAATTACTTTGTATTGCTACAAATAAATATGGTAAACAATTTAGCCTATTGAAGTCTACTGTTGGCTGAAAGGCACTCCCAATAAGAGAGATAATTTTTTAATTTATTTTTTCTCTTTGGTGTTAATCTGCAATCAGTTGTCCACTATAAGCAGATATGATGAGAGATATTGTCTGATCGAGTGCATCCTCCAGGGAGGTTTAGCCATCCTCCCTTTGTATAAATGACATTAACTAGATTAGGTATCCTGTAGTCTTTTCTCCTGAGGTGTTTTTGATAACTGTGCTTGACTGGGCTTGCTGCAAGTACTTTTGGGTGATTTTCCAGCCGCTTCAGGTACTTTACTGTTGAGGCTTGGCTTTCCTCTTTTACAGTGGTCATATTTTCCTAAATTGTACGCAATCATTTAGGATTCTAAATATGGAAGAATTTCGCGAGTGTTTGTACTTGAGAACATAATTACAAAAACATTGAAAAATTATTCTTTTTGTGGAACAAACACTCTTGACTATAAAGTAAAAATTTAAATAATTGCATACAAAAAGAAAATTGAAATTTCTACGCTCGACGTCTAACCTAGATATTCAATCAATCTATCAATCAACTAGCCTATTGCAGTCCACTACTGGACATAGGCCTCTAGATATTATAGTAACTAAATTGAAAACACCTCTGTAAGCATTACAGCATGCAACAATAATTAAATTACCAATCTATCATTTAAAAGTTTTTTAAATAAAACAATGAAATAAACTAAGTTACCGAGTCGAAAATTTTAAATAAAGAATAAAATGAAGTTTCGTAACACAACTTACTTGAAATTCCTTGCCTAGGTTGGCTAAAAACAAATGTTTTAATTAAAGATGCCATATTTTCGACCGTACTCAGTCAAATATGTTTATAGAATGTGAATGTGAACTATAAAATGGAATCAATTTAAAATAATGTGCAAAGTCCAACTTCAGCTGTTTTTCGAAAATAAAAACAAGACGTCAACAAAATGAAATGTCAGTTTTAACACTGTCAAGTGCGATTAAACAGTGCTCCATTGCCTAACATTGATTAAGCCAATGTCAAAGTGGTGGGTAGAGCAAATTAATTATTTATTCATTGTAGAAACTTATTAAAACAATGCATTATTATACATTCCTATATACCTTTTGTATAAACAAGTTCATATTTTAGTGTTAGCCCCTAAAGCAGTTTTAATAGCAATGTTTCAATTTATAATTTTGCTATAATTTTCTTGTAGAGAAGTACAACCTTTACATTAATTAAACCCACAATCTTATAAATTCTTAAAACAAAAAAATTGACTTAAATTACACATATTTCTATTAGTGATGTGGTGTAATCTATGAAATCAAAATAAATGTAAGATTGCACCACATTATGAAAAACAATGTGTAATTTTTAAGAATTGTTATTCATGCAGTCGACAGACATTATTTTCATTTTCCTTTAGTTTATTTTAAACGAAAAGTTTTTCGTTGAGCTTCTCACTGATTGAGCTACCATCTGTACAGTCTTCCAGTACCTTAGATCCTCATTGTGATTGAGCTCTGTGTAGACATTGAGCAGCAGTGGAATAATCAAACATTATTAATAGACTGCAGACCTCTTACATGTTGGACCGACGACCTGGTTAGGGCGGCGGGAAACCGTAAAGAAAGAAAGAAAGAAAGAATAATTTATTTTCAAGAATATGGTGGGTTTACAGGTGTTAAAAATTATTGTTACAGCATATTCTGCCATGTATGGCGTGCAAATATTAATTAGGTACAACACATATTACGCAATTGATTACATTACTACTTATTACATATTATTAATCAAACTGTACAATCAAATTTCCATTATAGCATATTAAACTAAATTACAAGAAATGTCCAGTATCATTAAAATTAAATTAAAAATAAACCAAATAAATAAAAATTATACTCATGTCATGTTACATTATTTCAATAGTTATTTTATCGCTAAGGTATTCATTGATGTCGTAATAAACTTTATTTTGTAGTAATTTGCGGAGCTCTCTACGAAATTGTAATGAGTGAGGCACAAGACTGCACAAGGTGGCCGCAAATATTTGGAGGAGGCCTATGTCCAGCATTGGACGTCATTGGCTAATATGATAATGATGATGAATGGACTACAGACAGACTGTTGTCCATAGCCGCGAACATGATATAGCAATTGTTTCTATTCCTATAAAATTGGGTTCCCTAAACGTACATACTCGTTGTGTGCAGAAAAATAATAAAGGTAAGTAAAACATGACTTTCGAACCATATAACTCCTTCGTGCTTAGCGTTCTTAGATTGGCTTGGAATGATTTCACTCCGTAGTTTTTTTTTCATAGATATTTAACACAAGGTATCTACTAAAGAGGTAAAGTTTGTGTGTTTTGTGACGTTGTAGAGGGTAATCTCTGGATCTAATGAACGCATTTCAAAAATTCTTTCTGCTTTGAATAGTCCATTTATTGGACAGTGTCATTAGGCTATATAGTATCACGCTATGACTAATAGGAGTGGAGCAGTAATGAAATATGTTTTAAAAAAGGACGCGTTTTTTTTTCGCCCAACGAAGTGGGCACGGGTCAGCTAGTCATTAAATAATATTGTGTCGAATGACATCAAGACTACTACTGCGACCAAATAATAATACAAAACCAATTCTAGTTTTTCTATTCGATTAATAATAATAGGTAACGACATCTCATTTAAATAGTATACGTACAAATAGTCGATTAGTAATTCATTCACGGCTCTATTCAGGACAATGTACCGAAATAGTATGTGTGAGTAAAATATATAATGCTAGACTCTCTGAGTCATCGAGCTACAGGATTATCACCTTTTCCTTCAGCCCAGGGTGTTAGAAAAGGGCTTAGGCTGAGGTCTGCCTGCTGACCCTTAGGTACACACAGCAACACATCAACTTAAACATTTTCATTCGAAATTGTGTCTTATTTCAAGGTATTAAGGTACATGATCCCCGCTCTGCCATTACACCCCTCCATCCCCCACTGCGTAGGACAGTGCTCGGTGCGAGCTCCACTATCCCTCGGATGTGTAAGTTGATTAATGGTTGCAGTGATTTGATAGACTTACATTTGATAGATTCGCTTGCCAAGTTTCGTAAAGCCATACGCGATGCCTGAGTAAATGGTACCTCATTGTTGCTCACAATATTTCAACCCTTTTATGTTTTTAATTGTAATTAAGTTTTTCTCAATCATAATGTATACTGAATTATTATTCCCTGTTTTTTTTTAGTTTGAGTCATGTTTTAATTTTTTTTTTTTTTTAAATAGATAAATACAATATATAGATTAAGTTCTTAGTTTCTAGTTATATAAGCTTTATAGTTTTAACCGTTATATTTACCTGTATGTATTATAATTTGTTTTGTAGTATTTTAATTGCTTAACTGTTTTTAGTGCATGTGGTGCTTACCAGTAATTAATTGTTACACCAGATCATGTTTTTTTTTTCTATGCTTTTTATAAACTAGAATAAGTGTAAACAATTGTTGATAAGCCAATTAAAAAAAAAAAAAAAAAAAAAAATGAGTGTCTAGGTTGATTAGTTGCTGTGTGTACATGGGGAGGCTAAGACACCAGTCACGTGTTTTCACGCCTTCAGTGGAAGAGGGCTGTTACCTGTTCGACGTTAATGACGTGATCAAAGAAGTATTTATGAGATCAATGTCTTACTGTATGATTACCATTTCGAAGGCCCATGTAAGCCTTCGAACGCGTCTCCGACACATTATGCCAATGCCGACATGCCCATAACCCTGATAGCTCTGAGTGTCTTGAAGTCTGTTCGAGTTTAAAAAAAAGGACCAACCGGAAGTACACACATCAAAAAAGTCTAAGCAACATGCATGATATTACAAATTTACCATTTATATTAATTTATTTTACCATTTATTTTAATTATAACGTTGTATTTTATTTTTAAAATAATATTTTTAGGGTTCTATGATGTAAAAATAACAGCTGTTTTCTTTATAAGTTCTTTTAATAACAGAAATTAACAATATTAGAATATACAGGTACATAAGAAACTAAACTTTTTTTTTACAAATTGAAATTTCTTAAGAAAATGAATTTATTGTGAAAGAATAGGACAATTTAATACAAAGTATGGCCTCCTCTGCTATTCAGAACTTGTCGGCAACGATTATTCATTGAATTAATGAGACTGTTTATGTCATCTTGCGGTATTCGCTCCCAATGGAATTGTAGCAAATCCTTCAGCTGTTGGATTGTTGTCACTCCGTCCAAGTCCTTCAAAACACGTCTCTGGAGCATGTCCCATGCGTGCTCGATGGGGTTGAGGTCTGGCGATTGTGCAGGCCAGGGCAATACCTGGATGTTCTCCGTTGCCAAGTATTCACTGGTTCGCCGAGCTGTATGTGAACGCGCATTGTCATGCATTAACGTAAAATCGGAGCCAAAGGTTTGTGCAAATGGATGGACATAAGGTCTGAGAATATCCTCAACGTAATTTTCAGCGTTCATGTTTCCATTTACAAAAACGAGCTCAGTTCGCCTGTTCTTCATAATACCCGCCCATACCATAACTGTTGAGCCGCTGTATGGATGAACTTCCTGAACGCACCTGAGTCTTTCAGTATTTCCGGGTCGACGGTACACTCGCACCCTTCTTGTATCAGGCCTAAACCCGAATCGCGACTCATCGGAAAACATAATTTTATCCCATTGTTCCTGGGTCCATGTTATGCGTTCTCTACACCATTCATTTCGACGAGCGCGATTCCCGTGACGTATCGGTGGGCACCTGATAGGGCGTCGAGCTCGTAGGCCGTACTCATGCAGTCAATTTCGCACAGTTTGGGGACTTACATCAACACCACTTGAATTTTGTAGCCTCAAACTTATCTCTCGAGCGGTTAACATCGGCTGGCGTCTTGCAGTCAGTTGTATGTACCGGTCTTGCCGAGTGGTTGTACTCCTTTTACGGCCTGGATGCTGTTCAGCGGGTTCCCCTGTATTATTGTAGCGCTGCCAAAGACGACAAATAACACTTCTATGAATACCAAAATGTCGAGATACCTGAGATTGATTACTTCCCGCTTGCAACATCCCTACAGCTCTTTGCATTTCATCTGCCGTCAAATGACGTCGCTCCATGACGTAAAGAATATCTAACAATTCAATTTTGTCGCCAACTGTATTTAAATGGTTGGTAAAATTATAAAATCAAGACTAAAACGTAGCAATTAGCATGCACTCAAATTCAAACAAATTCGCAGTCATTTGAATTTTATGAAAAAAAACAAAACATAATCGAAATTTTTTTTTACAACCAGCCAGTATGTCATCAATAACAAAAAAGTTTACTTACCTATACACTTTGAGTGAGTAAATACTTAGAAATTAATTAATATAAATGGTAAATTTGTAATATCATGCATGTTGCTTAGACTTTTTTGATGTGTGTATTTTGAAACGAATAAAATTTTTAACAATAAATTATAATTTAAGTAAGTAATCAAAAAATGTTGAGGTTCGTATTTACCCATAATTTTTAGATTATTGTTATAAATCTCCAGAAGATAGAGAGAAATGTAAGGAATTTTTGATAGTAAAACAGGGTTCGTGTGGCCAAGCGTTAAAAGCCGCCTGGGGAGTATGCTGCAGGTACACCTAAATCCTTCTTCTTTTTTCCATTGTCTTTCTTCTTTTAGGATTTTTCTAGTTATACCTAAGCTTTATAGGTATAAAAATCCTATTTCGACCCTCAACTATTCGATAAAAAGCTGAAGAAAACTAACAAAATGTTAAAAAGAAACCTCTGAGTTCAGGATTCGGTTTAAAATAAATAAATAAAATAAACTCTATTGCAAAAAAAACGGGCACTTTAGTTTTTTTTCTCTATTTCAATGAAGAAGAACAAGAAATAGGTTTTGTTAATTTGACGATGTATTGGTATGTTTTTTGAAGCATCCTGGCATGATTCTTTACGTTCCAAATTTAAAATTTGAAATTATTAAAAGAAAAATAATGATTATTGTGAATTATTCTAAAATTGCTTTACTAATGGCGCGAATTGCTGAAGTGATTTTTAACTGATTACGATATTTTAAAACTTTTTGGATATTTTCTGCAAATTAAACAATTTAATCTTTCTTTTTACATTAAATACCACTTTTTGATATGAGTGATAAAGCGATAAGGGCCGGTAAAATTATAGCCCTACTTGAAGAAGGTTGTTCGCAAACTTACGTGTCTCAGCGGCTAAATGTGAGTCGTTCAACTGTCCAGAGGACTTGGCAACGGTATCAAGAGACTGGTTCGGTCAAAAGAAGACCTGGTTCGGGAAGAAAACGATGCACAGAACCAAGAGATGACCGCTTTTTGGTGAGTCAGGCGTTGCGTAATCGTAAGGCGTCAAGTGTAGACCTGAAGAAGAGCCTTGAAGAAGTAAGAGGAGTAGAAGTTAGTTTGTGGACGGTCAGGAGGAGGCTTTTGGCTGCCAATACCAAAAGTTACCGCCCAGCTCGGGGCCCTAAATTACTCCGTGAGCACCGTGTTGCTCGACTTCAGTTTGCTCGGAACTGTGCTTCATGGACTCTGGAGGACTGGAATAAAGTATTGTTTTCTGATGAAGCTAGAATCTCTTTGTGTGGAGAGGACCGACGCCGGCGTGTGCTGCGAAGACCACGGGAACGCTATGCGGAAGTGTGTTTCGAAGAAATCACTCCTTATGGCGGAGGCTCCGTTATGTTTTGGGCAGGAATTAATTCGACGAAACGTACGGAGTTAGTTTTCATAGAAAATGGAACATTAAATGCATACCGGTACATAATGGAAGTCATAATTCCATATGCACAACCCACATTGACTGCACTTGGGGAAGATTCCATTTTTATGGATGATAATGCTCGCCCGCACCGTTCTGGCGACGTGGAAGCGTACATGCAAGAAGGTGGGATCCGTCGTTTAGATTGGCCAGCTCGAAGTCTTGACCTCAATCCAATTGAGCATGTGTGGGATGTTCTAAAGAGACGGGTAAGATCAGTGCAACCTGCTCCACAAAACATCAGGGAGCTAAAAAGAGTCATTGCAGTAGAGTGGGAACGTATTCCTCAAAACGTTATTAAAAACATCGTGGAAAGCATGCCCAGAAGGATTCAAGCTGTGATTTTGGCAAGAGGAGGTCACACTTGTTATTCGGTTTTTACATTTGTAACTTTTTTAATTAAAAAAAGTAAAAAAAAACTATTCTTTACTGCCGACCACTTCTTATTGTTTGGGCGTGTGTACATCGATTTTAAAGAATCCATCGTTTTTTTTTCTTTTAAATGCTCGAATTCACTTCACGCGCATTAATTTACACGACTATAAGTATATAGACTACGTCAAACAAAATAAATTTCATTTAATTAACTAAAATCGACCCTAGAACGAAAATTTCCTTAGGTGCCCGTTTTTTTTGCAAAAGAGTGTATATTCAATGGGAACTTCCGCTTACGTACGAGTATGTAGTGATATCGTGACTACTAATTGTTAGTATGACTAGTAAACATTGCGTTTTATATGCTAAATTACTCACGTACTTACTTACTTAGGTAAGTACATATAATTATATACTAGACTAGCGACCAGTCCCGGCTCCGCACGGGCACCTACTACAGAATGTCCTTATCTTCATTAGAAATCTCTAAATTTATATGGTTTTCTCTAGTATATTATGCATGTGTTATACATATTTACCTTCCTCTTGAATCACTCTATCTATTAAAAAAACGCAACAAAATCCGTTGCGTAGTTTTTAAGATTTAAGCATTAAAGGGACATAGGGACAGAAAAAAATGCGAATTTATTGTATACTATGTATAGATGGTGCCCGCGAATTCGCCTGTGCAGGATTAGTACCTATCTATTCCGAGTTTATTATCCATGTGTTATTTTAATGTATATGTTATAGTCAAAACTCATAACCGGTCAAAACCACTTTTGACTGAAAAAATAAGTCAAAAGTGGTTTTGACCGACGTCCTTAGTCAAAACCACTATTGACTGTTTTTTGCAGTTAAAAGTGGTTTTGACCATCGATGTTAGTCAAAACTCATTGAAAATTGATATTTTAATACATAGTTAAGGTATAAGTCAAAACAGTTGGTTAGGTTAGGTTTGTACGGTGACCAAAGGATGCACGAGCCGTGCGAGCGTGCCGCGGTAGCGGCCGGCGAGTGCTAGTATATAATAATACTATATTCTAGTTTTACATTAAAAAAAAATGGTACTAGCACTCGCCGGCCGCTGCCGCGGCACGCTCGCTTCAGTCGCTCGGCTCGTGCGTACTTTGGTCACCATACTAACCTAACCTAACCAACTGTTTCGGACTTTTACCTAAATATGTATTAAAAGATCAATTTTCAATGAGTTTTGACTAACATCGATGGTCAAAACCACTTTTGACTGCAAAAAACAGTCAATAGTGGTTTTGACTAAGCACGTCGGTCAAAACCACTATTGACTGTTTTACGCAGTTAAAAGTGGTTTTGACCGACCATGAGTTTTCACTGTAACATATGCTATATTATTGTAAAGTTTAATCAAAATCCATTTAATAGTTTTTACAGCCTTATTGTTGGGCAGAAAAGTTCTAGAATGGTGGACCGACGACCTAGTTAGGACAGCGGGAAACCGATAGATGAGTGAGACACAGGACCGCACAAGATGGCAATCTTTGGAGGAGGCCTATGTCCAGCAGTGGACGTCAATTGGCTGAGATGATGATGATGATGATGATGAATAGTTTTCACGTGAAAGAATAACAAACACCCCTCGTTACGTCATCAATGACGTCAGTATATTATTTCTAGGTATGCTAATGAAGTACAAAGAGATTAGAGACGATAAAAATCTAAATAGAAATGGCTTCAAGGTATTGATTGCACTTTCACTAGTATAAGTGTTAAATACTTAGTAATGTTGTTAGGATTAGGAATTGTGTTAGTAGGTTTAGACTATTTTTTGGCAAAACAAACTTTTAAAGACATGAAGTTAATGTAGGTACACAAGGAACATCAATTTGTACATCACACAAACAATGATACCTCTTACTCATAAACGCCTCTTAAATTTAATCCCTGTTTAACGAGATTTTTATTAATAAAATCAACCTTATACGTACGTACCTACCAAACAAAAACCAAATTTTAAGAGGCGTTTCCTCTTAAAATTTAGTCAATTGATTAACCTTAAATTTTTACGGTTTTGTTGGGTAAGTACACTCGAGAGCAAAAGTTCCGGGTCACTAGCATTTACTTCAATATCTTGAAAACGAATAAAGCTATCGTATTGAAATAAATTGAACTTTATAGACAATTTAATAATCTTTCATTAAACATATAAATTAAAGTTATAAAAAAAAAGATCCATTTTTTTTAAATCAGAACTTGTAATTTTCACTACTGTTTTTGCTTTTGTTTTTGTTCTGTCATAAAATGTATTTATAAGGAGTCATCCAGGTATCCAATAGTCATTATTAAAGTGGTAATTATGTCACTCACACCTGAGGAATGTACGAGAATCCTCACGATCCTGGAAAATGGGAGCAGTCAGCGAGAAACAGCAAGAATAGTCGGTGTATCGTTGTCTACAGTTCAGCGTGTTCGCCAGCGGTTTCTAGAAACTGGTTTGAACCTACGCAGACCAACAACAGGCAGACCCAGGTGTACGACGGCACGGGAAGATCGATATTTAGTGAACTCTATGCTACGAAATCGGTTTCTTACGGGAACAGCACTGACTCATCATTTTTTAGGACTTGGTGGAAGGAGCCCTTCTGCTTGAACTGTAAGACGGCGACTTGCTGAAGGTAATTTGAAACCATTTAGACCCGCAAATGGTCCGAAACTCGAGAGACACCATCGTATAGCAAGACGAATTTATGCACGCGAACACTCGAATTGGACGATTGAAAATTGGTCAAATGTCATATTCTCGGACGAATCAAAATTTATGCTGTATACACACGACGGAAGGGCAAAGGTGTACAGAAGACCAGGAGAAAGATTTATGCAAGCCTGTATTGAAGAAAAGGTGTCATACGGTGGTGGTTCGGTACTCGTGTGGGCTGGAATTTCTGCGGAAAGCCGAACAGAGCTTGTACTGATCGAAAACGGTACTCTTAATGGCGTAAGATACGGTCCATTTATGGCAAGACTTGGTGAGAATGCCATCTTTATGCAGGATAACGCCCGTCCCCACACTGCTCGTGTAGTGCAAGACTACCTTGATGAGGTGAATATTTGTCCCATGGTGTGGCCAGCACGTAGCCCCGACCTCAACCCAATCGAGCACGCCTGGGACGAGCTCGGAAGACGGGTAAGACAACAAGATCCTCCTTTAATTACGCTTAGTGACTTGAAACATGCATTGGTAGAGGAATGGGAGAACATTCCCCAACAGTGTTTCAGAAACTTGGTGTACAGCATGCCAAATCGCATTGCAGCAGTCCAGACAGCACGTGGGGGTAATACCAAGTACTAAACCGTGTTAAAACTACTTGTAAATATAAAAAATTCAATATTTTCAGTTTTGGTTTTACAAGCAAAATGACGCCATTTTTAATTTGTCCTTTTAAACATAATAAAATAAATGGTCAGTAGTAAATGTAATGCATTTTATTTTAGTAACATTAAATTGTCTATAAAGTTCAATTTATTTCAAGCTTTATTCGTTTTCAAGATATTGAAGTAAATGCTAGTGACCCGGAACTTTTGCTCTCGAGTGTATAAGGTTGGTTTTCCTAATAAAACTCGCTAAACAGTGATTAAATTTAAGAGGCGTTTATAAGTAAGGGGGAAGAATTTAAGCTAATCAATTCATGACTACAAGAGACCGCGTAGGGTGGAAACTTTTGGAGGAGGCAATGTCCAGCAGTGGACGTCCATAGGCTGATATGGATGGATGGAATTGATTGACTAAATTTTTTTTTACGGGTTCTTATCGAAATACCGAAGAAAGATCGACATGCCCATGCGCATGACATGCAGATCTGGGTTAATAAAGGAGAAGACATTGTTGGGACATACGTCTTATGTCACCTTGCAGGATAATAAATACCTTGTTAATCTATTATGAAAAAGGGTCAATTGAATTAGCGCCATTTAAATAAAGCCAAGGTTAATAATAAAGGATAACTAGTGACATTATGACGGTAATGCAGCCACCAGGACTATGACACATTTTAAATAAAGGTTATAACTAAGGAACGGCTGTAGGGAAAGAGGAACAGATACAATTTAGCCTAAAAACTTTTGTTTATTGTTTTAATGGCCTTTTCGTGGCTCACTAGCGCCGCCAATAGAAAAAAAACATAATTCGCAAATAGAATCAATAAAATATTATATTATAAAATATTCACATATGAAATATCAATATATACCTACTCAGAAAACTGCTTGCACAGTTTAACTGTGACATCGTTGATTCTCTTATATTTTTCTACCAGCATATTCATTTGTGTAAGCTGTATGTACTCGTAAATGAAGCAATAAAAAATTAATAAGCTCAAGATTTTTTTTAAAATTCTAACCAGCAGTTTCTAAAATTAGTATATTACACAAACAAACAAACTAACTCTACAACCTAATGATCTAAGCGTTAATATAGATATAGACGTAAGCCTTCAATAGAGCCTGATTTATGACTTGCTAAAATGTCATACTTATTTGGTATGAATCACTTCTACGCCAGTACTATATTTGGTTGCTAGAAAGCCTAGCATTAGTCATAGAGGCGCCTAATAATCCTAATATAATATTCCTCACACATTCATTCAACGCCATAAGTCTCAAACTAAGCTGAATTAACTATGGGTATCAGACAACAAATAATCACGATTAGATAGTTTTTTAAAGTAAATTAGTAGTACATTGAATACACCTAGAAATAGACAATTATATTTTACAGAAAACACGCAGACCACTCTCCGTGTGGTGACGAAGTAAGAATACAATATGTCATCACCCCATCTCATCCCATGGGTGTCGTAAAAACCGACTAAGAGACTATCCGTGAATATTATCTTTACGAAATAAAAAGAAGGAAAACTTGAAATTAAACTCTATACTAATCCGTCTAGCCAGCGTGATATGTATTAGTAGGCCAATTATCCCTCCGTCACGGGAGGAGGCCCGTCCCTGCAGTGGGACATTAATGGGCCGTTATGATGATGTTATGACGCAGACCACTACAACATCCATGTTCATGCACACACAGTTTTGTATTGAGTGGGATTCGATCAGAGACCTCTGCTCTAACTACCAGCTAAAGATTAAAACTAATCAAGCTAGACACTCATGTACCTTAATACTTTATAATAAGACACAATTTCAAATGAAAATGTTTAACTTGATGTGTTGCTGTGTGTACTACTACAAAATTTACTCGATATAGGTATGACATTTTTTTAATGATTAAGTATTAATTAAATTCGTAAGTATTGTATTTGGTATCAATGATCAGATGTTTAAAACGGTATTTTGATTAGAAAACTAACAATTCCTAAACTTCATTATTACCATTACTTACTTGCCATTAGGTGACCAAATTACAATAATATTAACTATAGATCGCCTGCTATAAAAATAAAAACACTTAAAAATTCTTATCTCTGCTATGAATTAGTTTTTCATTACGACGCGATAAAAAAGGTGATGGCTACTTGTGTGGTCTATGGTTTTAAAACAACAACTTGTTATAAACTGCGGTACTATGGATTTGTGGCTTCGGATCTTATAAAGATTTGGATTATAGTCATAACTTTTAAAGTATCGCTTTTCATTATTATAAATATTATGTAAACGGGAGATAATCTCGGTAACTACTATCAGATATCTCACAGATAGTCTCTTATTCGGTTTTTACGACTCCCATGGGATGAGAGGGGGTGGTGATGGTGACATATTGTATTTTTACTCCTCGGTATGAAGTAAAAATTATAAATATTATATCTTTTTAATTTATTTATTTATAATTTACTTGCATTATATTATAAATAAATAAATATTCACAGACATCTCTACACAGCGCTATCTGTTCCCAAAGTAAGCTAGACTTAACCTTAGCTTACGGGTAACAGAACAACGGATATTAAAACTTATATACTTTTCTTTTGTAAATACATACATATTATACATAGAAACACTAAGACCAATGCAAACAATCATGTTCATACTCACAAAGATTTGCATAGAGCGGGAATCGAACCCGAGACCTCTGGATAACAGTCATGTAACATGTTGTATAACTACTACGCCACAGAGGCCGAGGCTACTGAGCGTACAACGATCCTCACAAACCTGCTACGTCTACTTTCATACATAAATATCTTCATACATTTATATATTGCTAGATAGATTATGTGTAACTATCTATAATAAATACCTAACAGTTGTAAACGAACCCAATACCCATTTAATTTGTGTAATGTTATCTATGGTGACCTCGACGTAATTAACTGGCAACACCGAGCCGTTAATTGTGAACAAAGTACTTGTATTACACGCAGTAGGGGAGCGAGGGGCTTGTTGTAACAGTTTTCATTAAAACTAATATATCTTGAGATCTATTGATTAAATGTCTACTAAATAAATATGGATGGATGCTGTAACTCTTCCTGAACTAAATCAAGTAAAAATAATACCATAACTATTCTTCATTATTTTACAATAAATTATTTTCTGGAAGAAGTGCGGTGTTACAACTTACCTCGTGCTTGGGGCAAGTTGTAACATCTACAGGGGCAAGTAGTAACGCCAAAAAAAACCGACAATAATACCTCTAATCATTTATTATTTGCTTGTTTTTAACAAAATTTACATCTCTCTAAAGTAAGTATTGTATAATTCTTATCAAAAATCAACGTAAATACACTTTTTTAGTAATCAACACTTAAAACTTAAATAATTAGCAGTCTTATTTAGTTAATCACTACTTTTAATCATCATGGCACTTTGAAATCTTTATTTTTTGTTAACTTACCCTTCCCTACCCCTTTCCTTTGACTTTTTCTTTAATTTTGACATCTTTTTTTTTATTTCATCTTTTCCTCATACATTTAACATGTTACAACAAGCCCCCGAATTTTGTTACAACTAACCCCATGATATGATTTTTAACATTTATCAAGATAACTATTTAAAGAATTTAGCAATCATAAAAACTGTTACACATTATCAGAGATTAATCAATTTGAATGCAAATAAGACACAGAAAATTTGAAATTAGTCGATAATAATAACGCAAACCGAAATTGTACGACAGTACAATTTTATGTCACCTGGCAAAAATGAAGCGCATGCACACTTCCACCCATTGCGCCAGCCGGGCAGGACACTATCTATGGTAACATGATACGGCGTGGTTTATAGGTTAAATCTAGTCAAAGAAGTAGGTCAATTGCGTTTAAGATCCTAGTGAAAAGAGCCTGTTACTACTTACCCCTGTTACAACAAGCCCCTCGCTCCCCTACTTACTTAAATTATATGTATTGTTTTGTCATTATTTGATTATATTATTATATCACATTACCTATTTCTTGTACACGAAAATAGAAACACACGACTCACAGACTCTCCGATAAAACCGTACAATTCTTTTAAATTCTATTCATCATCATCATATCAGCCAATTGTCGTCCACTGCTGGACATTCCTTAAGTCCTCCTCCAAATCTTGCTACCTTGTGCGGTATTGGTTTCCCGCCGTACTAACTAGAGATATAAAAAAATATTTCTATCACAAAGAAGTCTATCACACACAGGCGGAAAAGGTTTTACGTTATCGATATGATAGCGTAAAACCTTTTTCCTTGTACTGTTGTTTAATCTTTCCGGGATTTCAAGCGTTAACCTGATTGCTTAGGTCAAAGGTGGTTGGAAGACCAAAAAAGGTTTATGTACTTAACTTTTAACTACTACTTTGTAACTTTTTATTATTTCTATGACATTACCACCTACACTGTAACTTTTTATTATTTCTATTGCTACAGATTACAAAGATTTCGTGTGGTGACGGAGTAAGAATACAATATGTCACCATCCATTCCCATCTCACCCAATAGGTGTCGTGTAAACCGACTAAAGGACTATCCGTCAATATTAACTTTACGAAATAAAAAGAAGGAAAACTTGAAATTCAACCCTATACCAATCCGTCTGGTCAGCGTGGTATTAGTAGGTAAAGTATCCCTCCGTCACAAGAGGAGGCCCATCTCTGCAGTGGGACATTAATGGGCTGTTATGATGATGATGATGATAAAGATTTTAAAACTTTTTGGATAGGTACTTACCTACTTAATTAATCAGTCTACGGTAGGACATTACAACAATTAACACGCCACATGTTCCATACTAAAGTATTATCCGATATTGTTCATTAACAAAACAATATTATTACTTATAATAATAAACAATGAATAAAGTAAAATTCTCAGAATATGTTAGTAGGTATGATCTTCTTCCGTTATCATTTAGTATTGCATTGAGGTTTTATGTAAGTAAGTGCAAATAATTATTGTATTATACGTTCATTAAATAATAATGATTCATAGAGTTTATAAGGTGATGAATGAAAGAATTACTCATTTGTGTCACGTAGTAAAATATATTTTTAGGTTTCATTAAAAAACAGGAGTGTACTTAGTTTATATGAACAAACATTCCAAAGATCTTTTTAAAAAATGCTTTATTTCTTCTTTAGTCTTTTGATATAAAAATAGAATTTTTGACAATATTTAATTAAATATCTTGATTCTTTCTTCATCTTGATCTTTTACTCATCTATCCGCGTGGTGACGGAGTAAGATTACAATAGGTATGTCACCACCCCATCTCATCCCATGGGTGTCGTAAAAACCGACTAAGGAACTATCCGTAAATATTATCTTTACGAAATAAAAAGAAGGAAAACTTGAAATTAAACCATATACCAATCCGTCTGGCCAGCGTGGTATTAGTAGGCCAAGTATCCCTCCGTCACGGTAGGAGGGAGGTGGGACATTAATGGGCTGTTATGATGAAGATCCAAAAATTTTAACAAAAAAAAAGAAGGAAAACTCTCCTGCGTGTTTCTCTCCGTCATTAAAAGAGGCTTTACTTAATTCAGATGTATTAAAAGATAATGGAAAAAACCTTAATACCTAATACCTACTTTCATAAACACGTTGAATACATGCGCAGTTATCAGTCGTTTAACTCAATATTAAATTTAACTAATCCTATAAGTAAGGATTAGTTAAACAACAAGATAAGAAAGACTATGTAACTAGTAATCATACTTATGGATAAATGTTAAAACTATGAAAGGAGCATACTTCATGTAAAAACTCTTAAATGAATTTTAGTAAAACTTTACAATAACATGTAGGTAGGTATTATCTTAGACATCAGAATAACACATGGGGTACAATTTATGAAGATCTCCCCTAAAATATCATAACAGCCCATTAATGTCCCACTGCAGGGACGGGCCTCCTTCCGTAATGGAAGCGATACTTGGCCTACTAATACCACGCTGGCCAAACGGATTGGTATAGGGTTTAATTTTAAGTTTTCCTTCTTTTTATTTCGTTAAGATAATATTCAGGAATAGTCCCTTAGTCGGTTTTTACGACACCCATGGGATGAGATGGGGTGGTGACATATTGTATTCTTACTCCGTCACCACACGGAAACTCCGTCACTCCCCTGAAATAGGTAGGTACTAATCCTGCGCAGCCGAAGTCTCGGTTTAACAGCTAGTTTTACATAAGTATAATTTTATTTGTGTCTTAACCACATAGCTATTACTAATATAACTTTTAGCTATAGGTATACCTAAGTTAGGTACCTGCTTAGTTTATAACCCTTACATCATCATTTACAAAGAAATCTAAGCAAATAAATAATAGCTGCGTTTTAAATGAAAATACGTAAGTAGTTGCATCTTCTTGTGGTTAAACGTGAGTCAGGAATTAACTCAATGAATTATCCTGTGGTGTTGGACTAAGAATACTTAATGACACTATATTACCTTATTCTGAAAGTATTTTGAAGTAGGTAGGTATGGTTTATAGTCACCATTTTGTATCATTAAGCTACTATTTAATGATCTTATAGCTCTTCTCCGTGTGTACCCTTCCACATTTTTTTTTTAATCTTTATTAGAAAAGGGCTTGATCACTTTGAGAACATGTCGCCCTTATTGGAAAATACATATCATAATCTTAATAAATCTAATTATCTCTATTTTAAAGGCTAACTTAACAATATTGTATACTTGTTTAGCTTCTTGTGAAGCAGGAGAAGCAAGTATACTGTAACAGACCCCAATTGTACGCAGGCAAATGCCACCATCACATTCAAGCGGTTTCCTTTCTGTTTCATTACTATTGCATTCAACTATTACATGATAAACATCTTCCCTAACATTGCACAATGTACAGTTAGGTGAAGGTGCTTTTACATAAGATTTAGGAAGCAGTTTAGTGGTATATGTTCTGAACGCAGTCTGAATGCGATAGTCACATCGTGCCTACTAAGACCGGAGTCTGCAAACCATAGATAGGAACAAGGACAAGGCTGTATGGTCTTATACCATACCCTTCCACATTACGTCCACGACAAACTAGTACTTCAGAGAGCATGTTACTGGAGGAGGTTGGTTCCTGCAGTTCAAATCTCGCCGTGAAATTTTCTCCAGTAATAATATTAGCAGAGTAAACTGACGAAAGCTTTTTATTTCTACCTATTTGTGTCATCATAATGAATGAATGAAGTATGTCATGTGTAAATATAAAATGTTACGAATTATAAATAAGCTGGGAAATAGGTGAGGTCAATATTATTATGAAGAAAATATTGTTGGTAAGTAGTTAAAAATAGCTATTGTTCACTACTTCACATAGGCCTCTTCCTAATCAACATAACAGCCTATTAATGTCACACTGCAAGGACGGGCCTCCTCCCGTAACGGAGGGATACTTGGCCTACTAATACCACGCTGGCCAGACGGATTGGTACAGGGTTTAATTTCAAGTTTACTTTTTAAAAATAATATTCACGGATAGTCCCTCAGTCGGTTTCTACGACACCCATAGAATGAGATGGGGTGGTGACAAATTGTATTCTTACTCCGTCACCACACGGAGATCTCCTACTTATATTTCCATTATTAGCAGTTCTGTGCCTCTGTCTTGCATTGCTTTTCTGGTCATCCGTCTATCCTATGAATGAGGTGTTTGCTTACCTTGCATCGTCCAGTAAAATCCAGTTCCATTAAAATATTAACTCGGAAATATAGCAATGATTTGCTCACATATTATGTAGATAATTTTCAGTAGGAAATTACAATTATGTAGATGATTTTCAGTAGGAAATACTTACAATATGTGTAAGTGGGGATTCAGAGACGCCTGTCTTCCCCAATGTGACTGCGGCAATCCAGTGCAATCGATGTCGCATCTACTGGTGTGCCCTTTGTGCCCTGAGCGGTGTACGATGGCTGATCTTTACGCGGCCACTCCAAATGCCATTGAAGTGGCCACTCACTATTCAAAAACTGTTAGAATTCACGACCATTGACACGAGAGAAGAAGAAGTAGGAAATTTCTGCCAGATTCAAGGCTCATGTTGATAAAGAAGTAAATATAGAAAAATCAAACATAAGTACGACCTCGGTGGCGCGCCGGTAGAGCCAGCGGCTGCCGCGCATGAGGTTGTGGGTTCGATCCCCACACGAAAAATAATAATAGAGCATTAAATAAAAATAATAGAACATGCTTACACTGAAATCTTTATCTTTGACTAGAAAATTGAGGCCTCTTCACAACATACCTAGTATTAAACAAAGTCTTTATCGTTGTCTGTCCGTCCCTTTATAAAATATGCTTAAATCTTTAAACCTAATCTCTCCGTGTGGTTACGGAGTAAGAATACAATATGTCACCACCCCATCTCATACCATGGGTGTCGTAAAAACCGATTAATGGACTACCCGTGAATATTATCTTTACGAAATAAAAAGAAGGATAACTTGACACCCTATACCAATCCGTTTGACCAGCGTGGTATTAGTAGGCCAAGTATCCCTCCGTCATGGGAGGAGGCCCGTACTTGCAGTGGGACATTAATGGGCTGTTATGATGGATAATATTATAGAGTATAAGCATTGCACCCGAGCAAAGTCGGGTTGGTCGCTAGTTTATAATACATATTAGTAGGATTAGATGTTATCAAAGAAATCTTTATCACTGACTAGAAAATTTAGGCCTCTTTACAGATAACATAAATCCATTCAGCTGACAATGGTATTTGAACGCGTGACTTAACTCACGTCCTTGTGGTTACAGATTAAAAATTAAGATGTACAAGATTGCTATCGGATGGAGTGGTGGTAGGTACCTACCACTTCTTCCTTGTTGTCAAACTTTGTAGTCAAGCTCATTGGACCACGAGGATTTTTACTATTCTTCGTGGTCAAACTGTAAGATAACCTCTTTGAACAACATACTGTATACGATGAAGTCTGAATTACTGGATCTTTATGTAAATGTAGCGTCATCTAGCGACTTACTTAAGCGAACACCTACACTATCTCAGTACCCCCCCACACACCACACCCCAATCAACAGATGTCGTCACTACGTCCTAAATCGCGATACCAAAGTTAGATTTTCAGACTAACTTTTTTTTATATTTTTCAATTATTATTATACTTATATATTAAAATTTAATTTGGTATAAGTAATGACGCACATATAAGCTAACTATTGTGTTTAAAATAAGCAAAGTATAAGGGAAGAAGTTACAATTAAACAAATAGGAAAATCCGCTGTTTTAAATTGGACCCATGTTCACAGGCTTATTAATAACACAATAATAATTAATTTTATTTATTATCTTTTGTTAGATGTTGGTAATATCCTTTATTTCCTAAATAAACAAAAATTATTTCAGCAATAGGTATATATTTTAAAAGAATATAAAGTCAAAAGATTGCGCAGAAATAAAACGGCAATTTCATAGGTAAAGACCTATTATTTGTTGTCTAGTCCCTATATACTTAGTCTACTAAGTACGAGTATATAGGGCTCTACCTAGTTTAAGATATAACTATTTCCTTTTGTAACTTGAGCCTTGCTTAGATTAAACAGATTATACTTACTTAACTACAGTAACTATAGCTCGTAATTAATTTATAACTGCTTACGTACACTTCCTATTCAGTTCTTGGTATAGTAAAATGTATAAAAGGAATTGTAGGTTGGCCTTTTGACGACCTCTGTGGCGCAGACGGTATGTAACATGGCTGCTACGCAGAGGTCTCGGGTTCGATTCCCGCTCAATGCAAATCTTTGTGTACATGAACATGATTGTTTGCATTGATCTGAGTGTTTTCTATGTTTAATATGTATGTAATTATAAAAAAAAGTATTTATGTATGTTTATCCGTTGTCTAGTACCCATAGTACAAGCTTTGCTTAGTTTGTGACTAGGTGGCGATGTGTGAATGTGTAAGGATTATTTATTTATTTGTAATAGCGGTATATGGTTATTATAAGTTTGGTGTGCAAATAATACTTACCTACTGTATTTTATTTTTGTATATATGTTGCACAAATAATTGTCTTGCGTAGGAATCAATCCTACCACCTCGTGCATATCAGACACTGCCGCGACTGAAAATAAAAAGGTATGGGATAAGCTGCAGCCATATTACCGGACCGTTACGACTTATGCCCGATTTACACATCGACAAGTACAGTAGCGAGTTAAGTAGTATTTTAAGATTAAGTTGATTTAAATAGATCTCCATCCTATTTTTTGGCAAGTTAAGTTGGCGAGACGCGAGAGAGGGGGCTACTTCGTACTTAACTCGCCAAAAAATAGGATGGAACTCTATTTAAATCAACTTAATCTTAAAATACTACTTAACTCGCTACTGTACTTGTCGATGTGTAAATCGGGCATTAGGGAACTTTAAGAAACGAGCGTACTCCCTTTTTGAAGGTAGGCAACGCATCTGTGATTCCTCTGGTGTTGCGGGTGTCCATGGGCGGCGGTGATCACTTACCATCAGGTGACCTGCTGGCTCGTTTGCCTCCCATTAAATTTAAAAAAAATAGTACTTGATACAAGAGCTAGTGAAATAATGTAATTGAAAATGTCAATCGCAGTGTATAGGAACACTCCGTTTTGTAAATTACAAAGGTTTTCTGCTTCTAGTATGAACTGCATCATGATTAAGCTTAGGTTTTTAAGCTTATCGCCAGGCGAACCATGTTGATTACAAATGAATGAAAAAGTACTGAAAACTTTTCCTTCTATTTTGGGCAGTATTAAAATCTGGTACTTTTTCCCTTAGTCTACATTTATACTGGTTGTAATAGCATTTATTTTTTCCCGACACAACACAGAAGTTTACTATAAGCTAATTTCGCCAAGTGACCCAATTTCCAATTTATTCATTTGCGTCATATCCGATTCATTTTATTTGATGACATAACTATGCAGAAATAAAATAATGACAACATAAAGTTTATGCCACATGCAACAAATTATACAAATAGTGGTTTTACTCAATGATAAAGGTAAAGCTAAGTAGCTTCTAATTAATCTAGTGGTTTTGGATCAGTCATGGTTGCCCGCTGCCCCTGTCTTACGTGAGAGACGGCACATTGCTTGGTGAGTTTCACATTGGTGTTTTTTTTAGTCACATTTCAAGAGTGACAGATCTCCGGCCCACCCGCAGAATTTACTTCTGTCAAAAAAAAACAGGCTAATCTATACCTACTTCTATACTAATATTATAGAGAGAGTTTGTGTGTTTGTTTGTTTGTGACTTTGTAGGGGGTAATCTCTGGATCTAATGAACCGATTTTAAAAATTATTTCTGTGTTGAATAGTCTATTTATCGGGGAGTGTCATAGGCTATGATATGACTAATAGGAGTGGAGGAGTAATGAAATATGTTTAAAAAAGGGACGCTTAAAAACGTTTTTTTCGCCGTCATATGAAGTGAAATGACAGCTAGTTAAATAGTAGGTATTTACTTTTTTTTAAATGAATCAGTCCTCAGTTGGGTCAGAAAAGTTCTGAAAGGCGCGGTGGACCTACGACCAGTTTAAGACGGCGGTTACGGTGACGGTTTAACATTGCCTCTAGGCAATGTTTGAAAGAGACCTATCGCTAGCAGTGAACGTTCATAAACTGATTATTATGATGAATCAGTCCTTGGTAACAAACAAACTAAACCTAAAACCTATCAATAAAATTTCACTGCGATTTGGTTCAGGTATAAGTGACAGCGTAGTATTAAACTGCTGTTAAAGTCGCATTCGCCATTAACACATTTAAGTGTAAGTTCAATATTATCTTCCAAGATCTCAAGGGCTGATATAACGTCAATTTTCATCCCACCATGATCTATAGCCATAAAATACGAAGCCAACATAAATAGAATAATGTTATATTTGTATTATTATCTTCATTCAAAATTAAATGCCGTGTCACTTTTGAGTAATAACTCGCTAACTTACAGCAACAGGCAAATCCTTTCATAATTGCTAAACCAGAGACAAAAATAATAAAAAAAAGAAAACCGTTTTCGGTATTTGAAATCAAAAGCGCAGCACTAACTTTTTAACGCTTTCAAGCTGTTTTAAACTCTATTTGTAAGCAATAAGGTTGTTTTTCCTTTGTGCTTGTGAGTTAAAGCTTAAAGCTCGCCCTGTCGGTGTTTGCGTAAGTTACTGCATTTAAAATTTGTGTTAGTGTGTATACGTGTAAATGGGATACTGTTGCTGTGTAGTGTTGTCAGTTCTGTTTATCGATATCTGGTTTTCTACTCTTTTATATTGTCGCGTTTACATTTACAATTACACAATATGTTTCATCATAACAGCCCAAAAACCCACTGCAGGGACGGGCCTCCTACCGTGACGGAGGGATACTTGGCCTACTAATACCACGCTGGCCAGACGGATTGGTATAGGGTTTAATTTCAAGTTTTCCTTCTTTTTATTTTGTAAAGATAATATTTACGGATATTTACAATGAAATGGGGTGGTGACATTCTGTATTCTTACTCCGTCACCACACGAAGATGGTTGTATATGTTTACAATATGTTACGTACAGACAAATGTATTGTTTTACACTAACTTAATATCACGAATATTGAACGTAAACAGTAGATTAACGCGACATGCTATTTACCTTTATTTAGCTTGACGTTTCGGCTGAGATAACATTGACCACGACATATTTTTACTTACAGTAAAAATATTGTATATTTCCGTATACGGATAAGGTAACAATACAGAATGCGTATTGCTATTCAAACTGATCCCGCGTTCCCTTTTTTGTCATAAAAACTAATATTTGTAGTTTGGAATATATAGAGAGAAATCATCATAACAGCCTATTAATGTCCCACTGCAGGGACGGGCCTCCTCCAATGACGGAGGGGTACTCGGCCTACTAATATCACACTGGCCAAACGGATTGGTATAGGGTTTAAGTTTAAGTTTTCCTTCTTTTTATTACGTTAACATGGGATGAGATAGGGTGGTG
Organism: Schrankia costaestrigalis; assembly: GCA_905475405.1. Classification (NCBI taxonomy): domain Eukaryota; kingdom Metazoa; phylum Arthropoda; class Insecta; order Lepidoptera; family Erebidae; genus Schrankia; species Schrankia costaestrigalis. Next base: position 8,482,353 of record FR997852.1, on the reverse strand, counting down.
ACACACTGTATTCTTACTCCGTCACCACACGGAGAATAAAGAGAAAAAAAAAGCAAATAAAGAGCACTCTTACCGACGCGCTTGTATGACTCGCTTAATGAATGTGAACGAGGCCCAATCTGTTTGCCAGGATCGTGACAAGTGGCGTTCTGTCGTCTCTGCCTACCCCGGACGGGATAAGGCGTGAGTTTATGTATGTATGTATGGATAATATCTGTTCGAAGGCAAAAGAAAGAAAACTTAACACAAAAAAGTATCCAAATGTATCCAGCCAGCGCCAGCGTGGTACATATAAGTAGGCCGAATTTTATGGTTTGTCTCTGCAGTGAGACCTTCATGGGCAGCTATGTTAGGCTTTTTGTGTATTATAGTCGCCCATGACGGATTGGTATAAGGTTTTGCGTCAAGTTTTCCATCTTTGTCAAAAATGCAAATGCATTAACTGTTATAGAGCAATAAATCCCTTAGAGGGCCTTTACGACAGTCGTGGTTTATGGTGATTACCCACCACGGAGTCTTATACCAACTACGGAGTCGTAAATACTATACAATAAAAAAAAATATAAAGAAGGTAAGATTTGTGTAAAATCACAATTTACCTTGACAAAAGCATGTTTAATAAATATAAAAAACCAACGTGCTCGCTCGTATGAGGTAATTACAGGTAATAAGTAATATTGATAATAATAGTTTCCTTGTACGAGATTGATACATTCTTTGACTGGACGGAAACAAATTATACTTTGTTTAAACCTTACATTCTTGTTTTTTACGAGATTTATATTTTGTACATGCAATGAAGTTCAATCATACTTTAGCAGAATATCACATTGCAGGAACGGACCTATTCTAGTAACGGTGGAAGATTCAAAGCCCAGGCGGGTAGATAGAATTTATCAGTTTTTATTAATAACTCTATATTTTGGAATCTTCCTCACTCATATTTTACGATACCCACTGGATGAAAAGGTAACATTTTGTAGTCCGTTGTCGTTTTCTTAGTCCGTCTTCACACGGACGGCTTAGGTCGTTAATATATTCCAAATAAAAGATAGCTGAAAATTATGAAGAATTTCTTAGTGGTCTCTTCCTTTTTCTAAAATATTCAGACATTAAATATAATAAAACTTTTGTCCAATACAATGGTTTGCTTTATTATTTAAGACAAAAATAGTTTCGTCATAATCCCAGTGCCACAATTATCGACAACCCAATCTATCGACAGGACCCATGTCTACAGTTACGCACACTCATAAACTCTCTCAGAAGATTCAACGCTGTGCTCGTTCGGAAAGCGAGCAACGACGCGGGCGTTTGGAAAAATAAAAGTTTTGAAAGCCGGCTCAGTTCAGTTTGCGAGTGCGGCTGTGTGGTCGCATTGAACGATAACACTCGGTACGTGTGTCTATTTAAAACGAAATTAAGTAATTAAAAAACATCCAATTAATAAATAAATATACTAATCAGTATGTAAAAAAAACGAATACGTTCCCGCTCATTTTTAGTTGTGTTTACTTTTTTTTTGTTTTATTTTGTGACAGTGTTTCTACGAATTTGAATAAATTCAAATTTCGAAGTGTTTTCTGTGACTGTGATAAAAATATATTGTGCATTTTGTTTAGTCGAATTATTTGCCTAGGTGTTATATTTTTTTTTTGTTTTGTGTCTGGTTTATTTAATAAAACGAAAATAGGTTTGAAGCGGTAGCGGTAAGAGATTATTTTAGACTTCGCTGTTGGCTGCGGCTAACCTAAAATTATTTTATAATAAATCTACCTAGGTACTTTTGCTCTCTGTGACTAATTTTATAAAATTCTTTTTAGCTGTTCTATTTTTTTAAATTAATTAGTGTGTAATACTTCTAGAAATATAGAGTAGGTATTATAACTAGTTTTAAGATACTTTATTTTGGATTTTGGAAGTAAAATGAATGATCTTAGGTTCTGGATTTTTCAGGGCAAGCAAACAGACATTGTGTTTGTTTTATTTTATAATTTAAATCTTTTTATTACCTTTAACTAATCCTAACTCCCGTACTTTTGCTCTTAGAAGTTTCGAGTTCGCGTAAGTCCTTAGTTGAAAATTGAAATCGACTGGAAATTAAAAATAACGTCGACGTTTACAAGCCCACATTATTTATTGTTTTATCTATCTTAAATCTGTTAAAAATTGATACCGATAAAATAATCGATACCGTAATTGTTTATTTTAATAAGTCCCTTTCAAGGGACAGCTTGCCGTAACACAACACGAAAAACATATTCGAATTCTGATTGTTTATTCTATCATCATCATATCATGGCATCTATGACATAGGGCTTTTCTAAACGTATCCATACTCATCTAATCAAACTTCTCCCAGGTTTATCAGGCCATTAGTCCTCTGCGTAAGTTCTTTAGCCCACTCAGCGTCTTCTAGTACGTTTTTAACCATTCTGTTTCATGTTTATAATATTTTTAATACTATTTATTTAGACTACTTTAGTGAGCACATCTTGAGAGTAGCGGTTTATAATAAATATAATTTTACTCTATGGCGACATTTTGAGATGTCATTGAACTTTCTGGCAGTTGTTTTCTGTGAGAAATTGTTTGTTTTCTTTGATTTTATCTATTCGTTATTATATTTTAGATATTATATTTTATTTTTAAACTTAACACTCACTTTTTTACGTCAGTCTCTAGGAGAAAGTATGAATAATACACCTAGACATTCAAATAATACTATCAGTCTCTAATATGCTTGTATTATAGACATCTGAAACTGCTATTTGCTATTGTGGCTAGGTCGCAGGATTTGTTACATCCGCAAATCATTATCCTACGTCCAAAGATTATTTCATGTCCTTTAAATTAAAGTTTATAATAGTCTTCAACACAGAACATGAACACAAATGCGAAACTTGACTTTTAAAAAAAAAAATCGTTTGTACCTACAATTCCTCCGTGTGGTGACGGACCTCCGTGTGGTGACGGAGTAGGAATACAGTGTGTCACCACTTACCACCTCATTTCATCCCATTGGTGTCGTAAAAACCGACTAAGGGACTACCCGTAAATATTATCTTTACGAAATAAAAAGAAGGAAAACTTGAAATCTAACCCTATATCACTCCGTTTGGCCAGCGTGGTATTAGTAGGCCAAGTATCCCTATGTCTCGGGAGGAGGCCCGTCCCTGCACTGGGACATTAATGGGCTGTTGTTATGACTACAAGTCCTGTTTCTTAAGACTAGAATTATTCCCTATTCTCCTTTTACTCTACGAATAAGACTTTTTCGTCTCCTAGTATTCCTCTCTGTCACCATCCGGTCTACCTTTATTTACGAAATATACATTACACGGCCTCATAACTTATCTTGAACGATTGTGTAACTTATCAAATGCGATAAGCAGAATAGATAATTCGATTGTACCTTTACCAATATATAACTAGATATATAATTAATAATAATTTGAATAAATATTTTGTATGAATATGCAATATTCATGTTCTGGGTGATATTTTCCATGTCTATCATAGATTAAACAGGAAATAAGAGCTTCAGGGACCTCTATTGATACAGCCAGAACACTGTATAAGTACCCAGTCTTTATCATAACAGCCCATTAATGTCTCACTATAGGGACGGGCCTCCTCCCGTGACGAAGGGTTATTGGCCTACTAATACCACGCTGGCCAGACGGATTGGTATAGGGTTTAATTTCAAGTTTTCCTTCTTTTTACTTCGTACAGATAATGTTTACGGTTAGTCCCTTAGTTAGTTTTTACGACACTCGTGGGATGAGATGGGGTGGTGACATATTGTATTCTTACTCCGCTTAGTCCGCTCTCCTTAGTTTAGAACTAGATGACATTGTGTAAATATGAGGAATATATTGTATGCTTGTATGTCGCCGTATATAAGTAGGTATATCCGTTGAGTCAGCTGTGCAAATATCATGTTATATTTACCTACTTGAACACTAGTACATAGTATTTTTCCAGAATAACACAGCTTTGTAGACACAAATAGTTTTATATTAACTATGTTCGATGTGTTAACAACCAGTAGCAACTACGGGTCGATAAACGATAAGACAGGTTAAGGAATGTTGGCAAGGCAATCTATAGATGGGTGGCCGCTTAGTGTTAAACTGAGGAGTGCACAAAGTCGATCCTGGTTTTTGAATAAATACCCGAATATATAGAGAGAAACACACAAACTAAAGTACATACCTTTTTTTTTTTTTTTTTTTTTTTTTTTTTATTTTCCCTCTGGGTCTCTTCGCAGGGGCCCCGGGTATGCACCGTTAAGCATCGACCCCAGGGTCCCCTGCAGACCTCGGCCGCCCTATTACGGCCCCGTCCCTATGTGGGAGAGGATCCCCAGTCCTCTCTACCGGGGGGGGGGGGGGCGTGTGTGGGGAGCACCTACACACGCCAACGTCTTGGCCTGCTTCTGCACGGGGCAACGGGCAGCCCATCCGTCCCGTTACCCCCAGGCCCCCCGTCATGGAGGTCGGAGATCGTTGGCATAATGCCTCCTCCGACGCCCAGGACGCGCGGCGACAACTAAAGTACATACCTATCACTTTGACTATACCTAGATATCTAGGGTAATTTTTTGTAATACATAATTATAATCTGTGGGAATATCTTAAACTCTCAATATTCTTGGTAAATTAATTGGCTCTAAACCCAGAATTAATAATGCTAGGTGTAGAGCCAACAAAGTTTGAGAAATTTTGTCCACATAATCAGTATATTTAGTCTTTTATTACAATTAAAAATAGCAACTAATTTAAGAAAAAATATAAAATGTTAATTTACGCGCGTAAATCGGACAAAGGTCAAGGATACAGATAAAAAAAGTAAACAGATTAATAATTATCTTGTTAGACGATTATGCTCGCACTACAAATAAGTATTTGCAATTACGCATAGAAACTTGTTCGTGGCTGCAAGCTGCAACTGCATAGAATGTCAAATATTTTAAGAACATAAAAGGTAAAAATACTTATTATTTTAGTTTTGTACAATTACTTAGTGTCTGTCTGTCATAGAAAGGTCGCGAGTATTTTTATTTATCTACTTATTTATTTAATTATAGATACGACGATAAATGCCAAAAATGGCACCACATTGTCCAGAAAGGAAGGCTACTGATGATTATCAGAAAACAATTTCACTCCGTCGTCATCAACTTGCCGGTTTGGCCAATTGCTTCTTCACACTACGTTTGAAGAACCCCCCATACGACGGAAGAAATACGTGTGCTAGAAGTTTTACACACAACTTAATGGTTCGGCATTTTGGTACTAGACAAAATCTGAAAAACAGTAGATTCTTCTTGAGTATCATCTTGTTCTATGAGCTTAACAATCGACTAAAAATAAGCTACTTAGGCCTTACCAAATCTTCCGTGGTAAACAAAATCGAAAACCTATTATTAAAGTAAGAAAAGTTTTATCGAACTAAAATATATTTACATACATAATTATAACATAATTAAGAATTAGCTGGGCGGTATAAAATGGCAAATTAAATTGTAGGTAAACAATTTATTCATAATCCATTATAAATAATTATAAGTGAATGATTTGTAATTTAAAACATTTAAAATAGTTTTTCCTCATCATTATATCAGCCAATGGGACGTCCGCTGTTGGACATAATGCCCGATTTACACATCGACAAGAGTACAGTAGCGAGTTAAGTAGTATTTTAAGATTAAGTTGATTTAAATAGATCTCCATCCTATTTTTTGGCAAGTTAAGTTGGCGAGACGCGAGAGAGGGGGCTACTTCGTACTTGACTCGCCAAAAAATAGGATAGAACTCTATTTAAATCAACTTAATCTTAAAATACTACTTAACTCGCTACTGTACTTGTCGATGTGTAAATCGGGCATAAGCCTCTTCCAAATATTATCTCATCATCATCATCATCATAAGAGCTCATTAATGTTCCATTGCAGGGACGGGCCTCCTCCCAGGACGGAGGAATACTTGGCCTACTAATACCACGCTGGCCAGACGGATTGGTATAGGGTTTAATTTCAAGTTTTCCTTCTTTTTATTTCGTAAAGATAATATTCACGGATAGTCCCTTAGTCAGTTTTTACGACAACCATGGGATGAGTTGGGGTGGTGACATATTGCGTCACCACGCGAAGAGCGTTGTTTTTAGTCATGTTAAATTCCTAAACGGAATAACTTTTAACAGCTGTATAAATTCAGAAACTCAGAATTATGCTTTGTAGTTCTATGATCAATGTAAGTATGGGGTTATTTACATTTCGCACCTTTCAACCCATACAAACGTGACACCCCACAATAGTTTACCCGCATAATTTACCATTACCCGCCAAATTAACTCAGTTAACACAATTAATTATTTATTAATCCTTTTAAAAGAGCCATGACATTGAAATTTATATTCATGAATCATACGTATCCATTGACAAACCAGTTTTTTTTTCAAGGTCTCTGTCTCCCCTTTTAAAAAGTATTCTTGACACCTTTAGTTTTTTTTATCTGTTTCAAGTTACACTATTGTTTTCTCCCCTTAATGTTTGCTAAATGATTTTTTCAAGGTTGCCTGCTGCTAGGAAATCCCACGGGATTAATGTTTAAATGCAAATAAATGGTGAAATTATTTCCTATACGTTATTTTGGAATACCATTTCTTCCGCGTACTATTTTACTTATTTATTTATTCAGATTCAGATTTCCATCTTGATTGATCTGTGGCTCCTGTCTGCCAATTATTTGTAAAGGCATGAGGTATGCTGAAATAAAAAAAAAATTGAGCTTCTTTTAAGTAGATATTTTATAAAAATCAGCGAAAATATTCTTTAATTTCATGTCTATTAAAGTCCTAGCGACACAGTTGTCTTTAAAAAATACAAAAAAAAATACTGGTAAAAAGTGTAAACAAAATAGAATCGCGTATACAGATTATATATCTCTTGTTTTATTACGTTTTCTGTTTGTATCTGTGTTCTGTCATTGTGACATAAAACATTCGTGCAATGTGTTACTTTGTACACACAGCAACTAATCAAGCTAGACACTCATGTACCTTAATACCTTGAAATAAGACACAATTTCAATTGAAAATGTTTAACTTGATGTGTTGCTGTGTGTACTAGGTACTTTGTAATTTGAACGATATTAGATAAGTGTAGGTATATTTATAATGTACTATTAATATGTTGCAATGTAGGTAGGTAATTAAAATACCAGTGTTTTGTTATTGTTTACATTTATATTAAATTACATATTTTATAATAAGCGTTCTGAATTCGAGGTCACAATAGTTAGTCATTTTAATTGAGCTATTGAGTAAAAGATATTCGTGTCTTATCGATTCCATATACATAATTAATTAAACTTACATAAAAGCCTATATCAATAAACATGAAATTAATTTTTAAAAATGTTAAAATAATCAACGAATATTATATTCTTGTAAATTTAATAAGTAATCTGATAAAATCACAAACAAACCTAATTAAAGAAGCCATATTATTTACTTTTATGTCATATTCCAAAATCTATTCTAAAATCAAACAGTAACGTTCCAAACATAATATGATTAAAAAAGTTACGATCATTACAAAACACACTTAAATTAAATTTCGAATGTCGAAGTCGAATTCCACGCGGCTCATTCACTAAGCGTCACACAATATTGAGTAAAGGTAAATTAGCATAACTGGTTTGTCTATGGCGTGTAAGACCAACTTGTTGGTACTCCAGTTTACTGTTTAACTAAAATAAAAAAAAAGCTGTAGTGTGGTTAAAGAGTGTCACCGCCATGCCTGATGCCATGGGTGTGCTTAAATCAGAATAAAGGAAAAATTTCCGGTCACGGTTTACCATGAAGTGGGCCGCTTACTCGTCTGGCATGTTTAATCACTAAAAATATATTAAAATTTACTTGATACTTCTCTGTTCTTACAAAACTTTCGTCATGATGGTCTCTTAAGTCCCGCATGAACAGGCATCCGATGTCATGGAGAAACTTATTTTATAAAGACAATAAAAACAAAAATAATGTAAAATTGACACTAAAATATAGCTTAGTAATACCAGTCTGGCAAGAAGAAATAAAGTAAGCTAGAAATACGGATAGAATATTTTTCTATATAAGTAGGTCGCTTACTGCGTAGGTACAAATAATTAAATCATGTCCATATTTCAATTAATTACTACAAACAGATTAACAGTAAATCACTAACAAAATGTCTATAAAATCAGTTCAATTGAATTATATAATTCATTAATTTATTTGCATTGACAACACACGATTCTCAAAGCAACATAATGGGTACACACATTAACTGCAATCAGACTTGTGCATTGAAGAGCCCTTTATCAAGAAAGTTGCTCCAATGACACCTGACCTTTCTTATTTCATAATAAACTAAATGTATGTGAAGTAATTCATACATTAAGTGGACTATTTTGTAATGTTTTTATATCGTTATGTTGGTACATAGATAATGTCTCTGTGAAGTTTTCTTTTTTTAATTTATGATTCTGTTTATGAGGTCAGATTGTGTTGCGTTTAGTTTTTATAATGTGCTCTATTGTTTCTTTTTTTGAAAGGTTTTTGTTTTTTTTTCTTAACAGTAACACATACATAACATTTAGTTGAATGAGGTCCGATTAACTAAATGCCATTTTATAACTTCATAACTTAGAGTAATTTCTTTTTTAAACGTAGGAAACATTTAAAGGTTGTTTACCTAACTTTAGCTCAAGTAGATCTTACGAAGTCGCGAAAAGATGATATTTGCATGTAACGTTTACCGTAAAACCTACTTATATAGACCCACTGCTGGGCAAAGATCTCATCACATTACTTAAGTAATGTAATTATTAATTTATATAATATCTCATACGGCAAGTAATCACATTGCTATGTAACGTGCCGATAATGGCAACAGTTCAATAAACTACATTGAATATTTACGAAACTTCATAGACTCAATGACGAAGGCGATTAATTATTGATTACTACTATTTTATAATCATTGTAGAGGATAAATATACTATGTTCAGGTTTATTTTATAAAATTATATTCATGAATAATTGAAACGCTGCCTGCTGGGTATTTTACATGGTCCATTTGGTGTGGATCAGAGAATACAAAATATCACTATCCCAAACAGGAAACTTGACTATCCGATCCTTTAAACGAAATGTAGAGAAGCATTAAACTAGAATGTGCCTTCCAGAAAAGTGATGACGACGGAGTGACGACATTTTAAGACTAACATTCGTTGTCCTTATTCGTGGACAGTATTCGCACTTCCTATCAATTCTGATGCTGTCATAATTAAACAACCCTATAGTAACTTATTTAGCCAGCGAAAACTATTTTAATAAGAGGGTTAAATTCCCTTTATCCAGCAATCCCAATGCATCCTAATTCGCAACTGACCCTTCAAACTCCAGCTCATTCAAACGAACTAAACACATCCGAACTAAAACTCAACCCTACTTCATAACACACGTAACAAGTATACCGTATTCATCCTTACTTGATTTATTTAGTAAACAAACACCACATATTGCAAATTCACTAGTTTTTACATCAATTGCACACTTTGATATGGATGAAAATTTCTGGAAAGTAGCATTATATGTTTATGCAATAGAAAACACGTAAATTACTTTGATATCACCACTATCTTTCTTATATTTTAAATAAATGTATTTTTTTCCAACGGCAAATTTCACAGATAAAAATTAATTTCATTATTTGACATTTGTAGATTCTAGAAATTTCATAGATTCGTAGGGATGTGTAACAAAAGTGAATGAACGATTGGCATACGAATAAAAGGAGGATGTTTAAATAAGTCCTACTAATATTATAAATGCGAAATTTTTGTTACTTGTTGTTTGTTGTTACTCTTTCAGGCAAAAACTACTGAATGAATTATCCACTGCGAATTAAATCCCATTGAACTAATATGGGGACAATTAAAATCGCATGTGGGAAAAAATAATACAACATTTAAAATGGCTGAAATAAAAGAATTACTTATAGAAGGATTAAGTAAAATTGTCCGTACGGTGTCCAGCATGTCAATTCTCGTACCTTATAATCGTTAAAAATTCAGTTAAGTTAATTTTTGGTTGTCAAATTGTCTTGTTTTTGCTATTGCAATTGTAATCTTTTGCGGTCGTGTTAAAGTTTTATTTAGAATGTGACAATTTGACAAATAAAAGTTAACTTAACCGAATTTTGGTACGAGAATTGACATGCTGGTCAAAATTCATTGAACATGGTCATAAAAGAAGAAGATAAAATGTTAAGACTAGATGGCATATTAGATACAGTCTCAGACGCACCGACCCAGAATTTTGTAATACATGTTCCGATTCCTGCACAGATGTGGCTTTATCATGATTTTTGTTTATATTCTTTATTTTTGTTTTATTTTTGTAATTGTCTATATTCTTACTGTACCCTTAAACCAAGAATAAATGTATTTTCTTTCTTTCTTTTTCTTTCTCTTTTACAGCTGCTTATACCTAAAATAATTTGTAAAAACAATAATTAAAAAAATTGTTTAATACTTTTAGTATTATTTACGACTTCACATTCCTATTGCGTAATTAGAATAATAAGTAATTATATACCTACACTGTATAATGTATGTAGCTAAAAAAATTGCCATAAACCGTTCAGTACTAAAAGAACTTTAAGTGAAGATTTCATTCATTCACATCAGTTACACATCTCTAGCTATCAGTACTCTTTAGTCTGCGGTTGACACGACGCCATATATGTTTACCATTTAGAGCAAGTCTGTTTAAATAGACAGTAGGTAATATCTAACGCTTCGATCGATTCGTTATCACGATTTGCGTCAACAATGTTTGCTTACTGCCGTGTTCTACTGATAAGAACTGTTAAGAATGGTACGTATGTTCGATGTTAGGTCAGGGGAATATTGACCATGTGACTGTTTGTATATTGACAAGGAAATCTAGTTGAGATTAGACGGAGATTTATTAGTTGAGTCAACATGTATGATGTAAAGAGTATCTACTATTATTGTGCTATTTCCTGTTTTTGAACTGCTTAGGAAGTCCTTGGAAGCCTTGCTTGTGGTCAGAGAGAGATAATAATGAGTTTTTATAAGATTATGGGACGCTTAGGTTGCACAATTTGATATATACGGCACATTTTAAATTGACTCTCTAGTACGTAATATGCCTTAAAAAGCCCATTGGCCCGCAACGATACGGTTCATATCGATAAACTGAATGAATGTATTTCACGCAATAGTCTAAGTATAGAAATGTAGTTATTGGTATTGTATAACAAGTTTCTGGAATCCAAATCCCCAAATTTATAGCCGCATGACTACCCTGTAACAACAAATCGTTTGCCAAATTCACAATCATTCGATAATAAAACTGATCTAACTTTACAACTGCTTGTTTAATTTTCACGGTCACGGCGCAGATGTATCAAAATCTGACATTAATGACAGGTGACGTCAAAATAACGTCATTCTAGGAAATAGTGAGTCGGTAGCTTGGCCGGCCTTAAGTTAGCTATTAGACAAGTTCGCGCATGTGCAGGAACAAAAATAAAACACCCGGTCCCTACATTCCCGCTATTTTCAAAAATTGACATTTTGCTGACAGCCGTTTGCAATAACTTCAGGCCAGCAGAGTTGGCGTTTACTGTATTTTCCTTTATTCCTTATAAACGTAATCATCAACAGCCCATTAATACCACGCTGGCCAGACGCATTGGTATAGGGTTTAATTTAAAGTTTTCCTTCTTTTTATTTCGTAAAGATAATATTCACGGATAGTCCCTTAGTCGGTTTTTACGACACCCATGGAGTGAGATGGGTTGTGACATATTGTATTCTTACTCCGTCACCACACGGAGAGGACGTAATATCCATGATTTTTCTAGAATGTTTATTTTGACGTCATCTGTCATTGATGTCAGATTTTGCTACATCTGCGCGATGACCGTGGAACTCAAGTAACGGAAACGGGTCACTAGATTTCCGAACCGAAACAGTCAAATACACAAAGCAAATAAGACATTAGAAAGAATGAAACAAAGTATTTTCGTGTATGGTTGTGAAAGGGACAGATAATGTACGAAAACGTGACTTTAGTTCACGACTTTCTTTATAATCAGAGAAAATTTTCATTGAATTGACTTTCGTTTGAACTCTCGGTAAAGGTAAAAACAAGTTTCAAAACTTAAATGACTAATGCTTAAACTTTCTGTGAAGGTAACGGGATAAGAATACATAATGTCACCGAGCCGTTGGTGTTTCCGTGTTTCTAACACAACTAGAAGAAGGAAATTCAAAGATATAGGTACTTATTGTCTAGCTTTACTGTGAATAAATTGTTTTTCTTTCTTTCTTAATGCATCTCTAAGGGCCAGATTCAGAGACCACACTTTGACTTTACTTTAGCAAAGTCTAGTTATTATCTCTGAATTTGAACAACATTAAAGTAATTTTTCGCATGAAAAAGTTTACTTTCATTATTTATTACTACAAAGTAAACTTTTCATGCGAAAAGATTACTTTAATGTTGTTCAAATTCAGAGATAATAACTAGACTTTGCTAAAGTAAAGTCAAAGTGCGCTCTCTAAATCTGGCCCTAAGAAAAGACTGCCTTGAAGGCATCGTGTACGCGATAGTAGTTTCAAATCCCTCGCAAAACAATTTTATTATCTGTCAACAAACCTTTCCATTCAGCCTGGTTGAGTTTTATTTGGTAAAATTGTTCTTTGTTAAAATCCCCAAGATCGTTTCATTCCTAGTGCAGAAGATGAATTTCAAAAAAGAAAAAATAAAAACAAATAAAGGATAAATTGACATAAAACCATCTATATTTCTGGCCAGTGTGATGAATAAACTAAGTTTTCCCTCCAAATTTCAATAAATCATGCAGGCGGTGGAACATTAACTCGTTCATGCCAACAACGTAGACGTGTCAAACAAACGCTTGTATTTTTTAGAATAACTTTAAGTATTTCAATAGTTTTTATGTCTAGCCATATAAATCACGAGGCCGTACATAGACAAATAGCTCATTCAGCCATAGACTAATCCAAGGTTAGGTCTATATTATTATGTTATGCTTGAAAGACTAAGATGATTGCATGTTGATTGCTATTCGGTTTAATAGATAAATCTTTGGTTTTAACTGAAAACATTATGCTAGTCAATAATTTGCGCGATTCAAAATGACGGTCTTGTGAGCCTTGGTAGGTATAAAATATTATGTTTGCTAATTTCATGTAAGTACGTGTAAAAGATCCCGTAAGGTGAAACTTTTTAGACACCAGAGAGCTTTACCTTCTACAATGTAATAAGTAGGTTTAAATTATATATAGTTTAAATTATAGTGTTGATGTATAATAAGTAGGTTAAGTTACGATGGGGCTAACATATTATTAATTATTATATAATAAAAGCCCCTTAATAAAAAAAGATTTAAAAAAAAGGTGAAACTAAACAACATTTTTTTTAAATGTTTTTTTTTTTATTATTTAACATTACTAACTACACTCTTTGATTATGTACATAAATTCATGTACACTATTTAGCTCCTTTAAAATTGAATCGCAAGTAATATCACAAAAAAAAACTGAACTCAAACTACAGTTGTCAATGTTTCTGTCAACTCAGACTCAGACCCAAATTTGATTTTAGAATGTCATCCTTTCGAACTTTACTTTCGCGTATTAACTTAAAAACCGTAACCATTTTCGAACAGCATACTTTTATTGTAAAAGTAAAAAAAAGAACGTCCACGAAGTACCAACACGATAATTTAAATTTAATTATGACAATACTGGTTCTTCATGGAAGTAATCGAGGTAATGTAAAACAATTGGACAATTAATTAACATTTTTATTTGTAAAAGAAAAAACTTGTATCTACCTGCATTCCTTCCATGTTGGAGTGACTTTTTTATTGTTTACTGACCTTATTACCTCATTCTGCCGGTTGCAGAAAAAAGAATGTTATAATTTCTGGTCCTTTATGACATACATTTGTTAACTGTATTATATTGCTGTGATTTTCACAGAGTATTGCAAAAGGAAGTTATGAAAAAGTAAGATAAGATCTCCGGATTTCCACTAAGCGTTCGTCGACGAAGTTTTTATTCGTATAAACTCATAAAAGCGGAGTTTAATCGACCGGTGATAGGATCGCAGAGGTTTTAAACTAGCAATGTCGGCTCGTAGGTATGTGAAGTTTTGGCTTTTCCATGGCTTGCCTGACAACTCGAAAGACCGCCATGTGAATTTAACCGTAACAATTTCGACTCTTGCATTTGACACTGACAGCTGTCAGAAGTCAATTCAGTATTTTTACACGTAAAACTATTAGCAGTTTTAATGACCCATCATTAAAATTACTAATCGATCTTGCGCTTTACGTGTTAGCTTTGCTTGAAGCGCTTTTAAACGAAGAACCCATTAAAATAGATAACTTAGTTATTTTAAGAAATCATATATGATTTCTACACGATTAATTTTCTACGATAATGTTGAAATAAACTGTTTTATAAATCCGTTATTCAGTAGAATCACATCCGTCATTTTGTTATTTATAATTATGTATATTATAAGACATGGCTCAAGTTCATTTATCATGTCAGTCAGAAGGGATAATGTTTATTACTGTTTTTGTTTGCTTTCCCGCTCTAACAAGAGCTTTGTCTATGGGACTTGACTTTTTAATTTTAGAAAAGGGACAAGGGGTCTTTTCTTAATCGTTAACTATGGTTTTGGTTTGTATACACCGTTGGCTACTAAGATACTATGACAGCTCATTAATGTTTCACTGTAGGAGCAGGTTTAGGCTTACTAATACCACGCTAGCCAGGCTTATTGTTATAAGGGTTTATGACACGTTTTCCTGCTTTTGGTTCGGTACAGACAATATCTACGTTATTTGCCTTAGTTGGCTTTTCTTTACGCATAGGAATAAGTGGGTAAAACCTTATTCTTATTTTCACCGGTCACACGGTCGTGCCTGTAACTTAAACCAAATCTTAAAGTTATTAGTAAAAGATATGCAATAGTAACGTAATAATTAAACCATGGGAATCAGTAAGCGTTGAACCGGTTTAGTCGATTCAGTGTACGATTATTATTGGTTACAACACTACCGGGTAATGATGGGATCTTGTTCGGTTTTTAAAATAGTATGGTAAATTACTTTTTTAAAGTTTTTTTTATGAATGCAATGGAATGTAAACGAAATAATGATTCGTCTGATGCGTTGCTAAAATAATAAAAATGTAATTGTTTCTGATTACACTTAAATGGTTAAATTAATAATAGTTAATTTATTTATACAATGATCAAAAGGGTACTCAACGAACTAGTTACATCGCACATACACACCTCAACAAAGTCTAGGGATATTTTCACGATATTTTGTATTAAGTTGTGAAACTAAAAAAAAAATGGTTTGTTTTTAATTCTTTTGATGAAAACTTACTTTGTTAACCTTTTTCAACCATTCTAAATTTGAATTTGAAAAATAAAATTAAAAATAAAAGATTTACGCGGCTTAAACGTAGTCAAGTTCGAAAATTTCATTTACCAACAGTAAGTTTTGACTGCTTTTTTGTGTAAAATTTAAGTTTTATAACAATTTAAACGTTTATTTCGAATGATTAATATTGTGTGCATCAAGCAGCGGCGCCATTTCAACATACAGGAAATGTTAAGGGCAGTAGGCATGCTCCCAGCTGCGGGTACTGAGCAAAGTATTGCTGAAGAGATTGGAACAGTACAAAATATGAAATCAAGGTTATGGTCACGTTATCGTGCTACTGGTGAAGTGGGTGAAAGATATCACAGCAAAAAGTCTATCACCACTCAACGACATGATCGATTTTTGCAAGTTCCCGCGAAAAGGCAGCCAAATGTTACTACCATGCAGCTGGCTTAGAGGCTCCAGCTCTTGGTGGAGCCGCTTGCGGGTGACCAAACTGTCAGAAGAAGTCGACATGAAGCCCACCTTTATGCTCGCATACCGCTTTGAACTCCAGCAATACGTTGAGCAAATCGCGCACGATGACTAGAGTGAGGTCGTGAACATTTGCTCTGCAAAGATGACCTGTTATCTTTAGTAGTGTTTAGACTTGAGTCCCGGTTTGGTTTCCACTCGAAATCACGTAGAGAACGTGCTTGGCGAGTTCCTGGTTGTGATAGCCGTCTACAACATCCTGAGAAAAACTATTCATACCACGATAGAACAATTATGATTTTGACGGGAATTTGTGTCGGTCGAAGAACAGAGCGCGTTTTGATCAGAAACACTATGACGGCTGAAAAATAACTTAACGAGGTGCTAGAACTAATAATCTACCCCCGTAGACTACAATTCGGCCAAATGTTTAAGCTCATGGACGATAACACCCGTCCGCATAAAGCGAGAGTGATGACGAGCTGGTTGCAGGAGCACGACGTATCAATTTTATGCTGAACCACTCAATCGCCTAACCTCAAAACCATAAAATACGCGTAGGACATGTTCAAAAGAAGGGCTTTGATGAATTTTCCTGCATAAACTTGCGATGGAAGAGCAACTTTTTTTGTATTCTAGTCGGACCTGTAACATTATACCGCATCAAGACCTGGATAACTTAATCCAAGCATGAAAAACCGTTGCAGGACCGTTATTTACGGTTTTTTAATGTACTGACTACTGATTACTCACATAACAGTTAAAAACAGATTAATTTTCGATTATTTTCACTTTTGCTTAAAGAACAAATTCATTGTTAGTTTTACTAATTTTCCAAATTTTTTATTTATTTGTATAAAAAATTATTTACGCAAAAATAATATTTTTATTTAATTCTGGATTGTAGCCTGATAAATTACCTTTATAAAAATATAAACATGTTGTATGTTATCTATACTTATAATAAAACTGTAGAGAGATCAATTCTGTACATTGAATATATGTTAAAAATTAATATTGGAGGATGAATGGTGATCGATACTAATGCCAAAAATGCAATCAAGAAATTTTTTGTCTGTCTGTCTGTCTGTCTGTCTGTCTGTCTGTCCGTCTGTCTGTATGTGCACGCATGGGTCAAAAACTACTGAAGGCATTTTAACCAAACTTAATACGATTGTAGTCCATACTCCTGGGCAGGTTATAGGCTGTATAACATAACGCTAAGACACATAGGAGCTGAGCAGTGACGAAAAATTTGAAGCAAGTCGGTTGAAAAAACGCGCGTTCGAGCTCTTATCATCGCATATGTTGATCATACGCCAAAAATATGTATTACAAAAATAATGGTCTTCAAAAGATGTACAAAGAAGTCCTGAATAGTATATATCTATCTTTTATATATTAGCCACAATAACCTGTTTAATCGTTAGGGTTTTCTTCAAAGTGTATTAAATACATAAATATATTGTAATTTGCAAAGACATATCTTTTTCAAACTCCCATATTTCAAAAGTACACTTTAATACCTTATTCATAAAAAAGAATTATAGAAATCGGTTTATAAACACACAAGATTTAGATGAAAGAAAATTTTCAAATGTCGCCGCGCCAGTATGAGTACGGCTGTACGGTTGATTTTTGTTTAACGTCCGAAACGGCCAACCGGTGCATCTATATAATTTCATTCACATTGACTCTTAATGCGAACGGACGTGGTTCTTATTGACTCTTCTCGGAATAAGCGCGATTTAGATATTAAAATACATAGATACGTAGTTTATAGGTATTAAGTTTAAAGTAGGTATCTATCTATACTATAATAAAACAATCGGAATCGGATAAGTAATACTCGAGATATCGCTAGATCTCTTTATTAGAACAGTCCGATACAAATCAGGGGTCATGAAAAATGGATTTGGTTCAATGTTGAATGAATTTAAATTTAGTTTCTTTTGTTCACGAGATGGCGTTACCAGTAGTAATCATAAAATAAATGAGTTTTTAAATAATATATAACTATTTTATTATTAAGTGCTATTAATAAGTTATTCCTTTTAAATGTTAATAAAATTAACCATGAATCGTATGTGTAATATCAATTATAAGTCTTCACACTAGCCTTTAAAAATATCAATTTAACGGACACAAAGAACATCCAGACTAAGGACAATAGTTTGTGTATCACAATTGTCCTCCATGGGAATCGAACCCGCGACCTCATGCACGCCAGCCATGTAATGCGACCGCCGCGCCACCGAGGCTGCCGCACCATAACGTGGCGTGCAAATGTATTCATTCATAATTAATTAGCGATTATCCGTGTGGTGACGGAGCAAGAATACAATATGTCACCTCCCAATCTCATCCCATGGGTGGCGTAAAACCGACTAAGGGACTATCGGTGAATATTATCTTTACGAAATAAAAATGAAGGAAAACTTGAAATTAAACCCTATACCAATCCGACTGGCCAACGTGGTATTAGTAGGCCAAGTATCCCTCCGTCACGGGAGGAGGCGAGTCCTTGCAGTGGGACATTAATGGGCTGTTATGATGAAAAAGCGATGTCATTTATTTTAACTTACAAATTTGACAACAGATGGCATTGTGCCTGTGACGTCATTTTCAGTATCGCGGTATTAAGATTTTACTTGAAAGAATGACGTTCCCTCATGTCTTTCAGTATAAGTTTAGACACAGTCTTCATAGATCTGTCTTTGTAAAGATCTGTTTTTGAAAAGGTTTTGGTTCGTTCGTTAATTTTACAATTCGTGTGTAGGTATATCTGTTTGTTATAAGGTTTAAAAAACAATTTTTAGTATTAAATCGAATTGCGAAGTAAGTAAAATCCGCCACGCGAACGAAGTCGCGGGCACAGCAGCTAGTCTTCAATAATTTTGGAGTTAATTGAGTAAATACCAAATATCCCTAGACTTTGTTGAGGTGTGTACAGTACATACACAACGTTTGTCTGAATACTACGCTATGCTATCTGGTAATCTAAATAATATCATTCTGTGCAATTATGCACAAACAACAGTCGCTGTTGAAACGGGCCTCTTTTTTTAGAATTTTTGTCTAATTCTTCCTATTTTTCGTAAACATAACACAACGTTTTCATTAGGTAAGTACTAGTCTTTTACGACAACCATGGCTTGAGAAAAGTAGTGTCAATTAGATTCTCCACACAACGTATTAATAACGTCTTTCAAACTAACATGTAAGATGTAACCGATCTTAAAACGAATGTTTTTAAAATTCAAAAATAGAATTGAATTATAATTTTTTAAAGTATCGGCACAGGAAACGTGTACTTATGGAGCCTAAAATAAAACTACTGATACAAAACTCTTCCGTGAGCGTCCTCTTTGATGTATGAGAGTAAGATAGATAGGATGATGTGGATACAGCGTGTTGTTTTATTATCGTATCACTTTATAGGGGGTGATGTTACAAGTAAACGGATTAGGATTTCTGAACGGAAAAGGATCATAATAGTATACTTAACTCTACATTTGACCAGTTTGTTGCCAGTAATTAATTACGGAATAAAGACATGGTCTCTGGCTATGGGCCTTGTCAGAAGTAATAAAACCACGCAATTTGTCTGGCAATAGGCACGGTAAATATCATGCAGAACCGTTAGGCCCGAGTAGATCTCCATCCTATTTTTTGGCGAGTTAAGTACGAAGTAGCCCCCTCTCGCGTCTCGCCAACTTAACTACTACGGAGATCTATTCAAATCAATTTAATCAACAACTTACTACTTAACTCGCTACTGTACTTGTCGATGTGTAAATCGAGCTTTAGCCGATAAGACAGAAAGGTTCTGAATTGGCAAAATTCAGACTGGGTAGATCAGGCAGTAGAACGACAACATCATCAAGAGTGGAGTAGTACGGTGGATGAATGAAGTAGGTACCTAAAAAGTAAAAAAATTATGACGTCAAGAAAATGCAGCAGTAGAGTTTATTGCGCCGCTTCTTCTCTACTAGCGCTTTGGAGGCGGTGGTAAATTTTTTTTCTAAACTTTGAAATGTACTAAACTTATATTAAGTAGTATAACGAATACTCAAGCGTCTGTTGGGGTGGAGCGGCGCTTGAACTGGACATTTGTACGAGAATTTCTAGTTTGGGCGCCGCTTTGCTTTAGCGGACGTTTGAGTATTCGGCCATAAATTACGTCAAAAAATATAAAACAAGAGTTGTATTAATTTTGAAAATATGTTTTTTTTTCTTTTGATATAATAATACTACGTCCGCGCCACACAACTATTGAACGTTTTGTACTATTTTACTAATGATTAGTAGTACTTGGCGCTCATTAGTCTATCTATTGGGACCATGGGAATAAGGCATAAGTTTATGTATGAATATTATGTAAAATCTAAATATTTTCCTTGTGAAATCTAACGTAAATATACCATAAAATAATATTGTTGTAATATTAAATAGGAGGCATAGTAATAAACGAAAAATACGTCATCTTTGCAGTCACGTACCATAGATTAGACACGTAACTTTATCATTCGTCATATAAGTATTTATGGTGTAAACCTTACATGGTAAACATAAGTAAAACAAGGTTTTCTTTGACTCACTAATGACAATATCCGTGTGGTGACGGAGTAAGAATACACTATGTCACCACCCCATCTCATACCCTGGGTGTAGTAAAAACCGACTAAGGGACTTTCCGTGAATATTATCTTTACGAAATAAAAAGAAGGAAAAATTGAAATTAAACCCTATACCAATACGTCTGGCCAGCATGGTATTAGTAGGCCAGGTATCCCTCCGTTCCGGGAGCCCGTCCCTGCAGTGGGACATTAATGGGCTGTTATGATGACTCATGACAATATTCGTTTTAGTTTTTATTCTACAAACTCTGTGGAGTAATGGATATAGTACCTACATGACTGCTACGTGAAGGTTTTGAGTTTAATTCGCTCCTCAATGCAAAGCTTTCTGTGCGACTAATGAACATTAAGTTGCCTTGGTTTGGATGTTTATCCGTTCTCTGAGTAGGTAACCATTTAAAATACTCACCTTAGTTTAGGACTAGATGGCGCTATGTGACTATGTATATATTACCTACTATTTATTTATTTATTTATTTGATTTACAGCAAACTTAACAGCTACTTAATGCTACTTTACAATTTTAAATTTAAAAACAGAATTAGCCAATAATAAAGTTTGTCACTTTACATTTTGTAGGATGAAACATTCAGCTATATAAAAAAAAACAGTAACTTATACAAAGAAAATTAATAAAATTAATTAGTAAAAAACCAAATTGAAAAACAACAAACAAACCAGGAAAGGCTTTAAATTATTATAAGAATGTGTGTGTATGTATCTGTGTGAGTGTGTGTGTGTATATAGGTGTGTGTTTACATACTATGTTCCGCTCCTCGTCACCCCTCCACTGCTCTAGAGGGCAATGACTCCATCAATATCATCAAACAATTAACAAACATATCCCGATCCAATCCAAAAATATCTATGTGCTTAAATTTATTTTCATAAGCTACTACCGCTCTATGCATGACAGAATTTTTGGCGTAATTAGTGTGAACCCAGTCAACACACAAACAACGAGCGTGTCTAGTACGACGGGGCGCAGTGAAATAGCCTATTCGCTCTGTCAGATCTGGACAGTCCAAGCGCGAATTAACTACGTCGTACAAAAGTTTAATGTCATTAATAAGTCGCCTATCTTCGAGTGACATTAAGTGGAAGAAACTAAGTCTCTCCGGGTAATCGTCACGCACGCCCAGTCGGTATCCCAAACGTTTAGTAAAACCACGTTGAACTGACTCCAAACGAGCGATATGGGTAATATAGCTAGGAGACCAAATTGGAGAAGCATACTCCATAATACTACGTACATAAGCAAAATAAAGGATTTTTAACGAATTCACATTTTTAAATAATCTAAAGTGTCTATAAATAAAACCCAACATTCTATGAGCCTTCTGTGTTATATGTTCAAAATGTTCAGTATACAACAATTTACAATCTAACATCACACCTAGGTCGCGAACAAGCTCTACCCGTTGAATTGGAATCCCATTAAGGTTATATTTAAACTTTATTACGCTACGTTTTCTAGTATATGTAATTACTTGACATTTTTTAATGTTGAGATCCAACCTATTAACTATACAATATTCTGTGAGTCTGTCCAAGTCCGTCTGAAATCTAATGCAATCATTCTCGTCCTTTATAGCCGTGAATATTTTTTTGTCATCAGCGTACATTAATACTTTAGAATGCTTGAAACATTCCTCTATGTCGTACATGTAAATGTTAAATAAAAGAGGTCCCAAGTGGGAACCTTGGGGCACTCCAGAGGGAATTTTTTTGAAGGAAGATTTATGTACGCCGATCCTCACAGCCTGTGATCGATTCTCTAGGTAAGACGCTAACCATCTGAGGAGATCGCCATGCACACCAATAGCCCCAAGCTTAGAAATTAAGATTTTGTGATCTAAACGATCAAAACATTTGGAGTAATCAGTGTACACGACGTCCACCTGGCGTCCCCCGTCCATACTACTGGTGACACTCTCCGTAAAGACAGCAAGATTCGTGACAGTTGATCGCCCACGCATGAACCCATGCTGTGACACAGGAATGTATGCAGCTGCTACCGGATAGAGCTGGTCGTAAACGATGGACTCGAAAACCTTTCCTAACACAGGCAAAATTGAGACAGGTCTATAGTTCTCAACATTTTGTTTGGAGCCGCTCTTATGAATGGGAATTACATATGCTTCCTTCCACGCTGAGGGGAAGACACCTGTTTTTAGTGACCGTTTGTAAATAATTGACAGAGGTAGAGATAGTTCCCTCGCGCACATTCTCACAAAGTAGGAAGGAAACCCATCACTCCCTGCACCCTTATTAGCATCCAATTTTTTTAAATATTTTTCGACTAAATCTCGCGTGACCTCAATCGAATGAATAGGGTTTATATGGTTAGTAGGAGCGTTGGTACTATAGAAAACATATTAGATAAATATATGACAGACACAATATTAAGCTTTTCTCTTCAATCGCCGGTGTCTAACAATAAATTTAAATGCATGTTGTTCTCAACTATATACGTCATATAAAACTAAATTAAATTCGAGCAATAAACTTCATTTATAGCTTTCTAAATTTGCTAACTCTCATACAAGAGGACTCGCAATAAACATTATTTCTAGAACTACTCAGGACAGACATAATTCAATTAGTTTATTGTCTAATTTCCTCGGTATACGTTTAATTAAAGACATCAGACTTATGATTTTATGTTTTATAAGACAAACAAAACAAATAATTCTTAGAAAATTTAATAAATAAGATTATGATTTGCCAATAAATTTCTTACTGCATGTCCTGTTTTTGTATTAGAGGGAAACTTACTAAGCATACAACTGCATGTGTCAATGCTTGTACCTTAAAATCGTTAAAAATTCGGTTAAGTTAACTTTTAGTTGTCAAAATTGTCTTACCTATTGTGTGACAATTTGACAACTAAATGTTAACTTAACCGATAGCAGACCTAGATTTTATAGCAAGTAGCCCACCTCATGGCAAGTGTAATTATTTCGTACATGAAAAACGTTGTACCTACTCCTACCTCATTAGTTTACTTAAAAATATCAAAACAATCACATTTTATATTTACATTTTGGCATTATTGAATAGAATAGAATCAACTAACGAGAATGCGTTTTATACCTCGTAATAAAACAACCAGTTGAGTCAATTTGTGTACTTTTTTATGTTTGTAACACAATTAACTATCTATCTAATAAATTGAGGTTAGCTCAATGAAGTAAGATTGCCGCCCATTTTTAATAGACAAGCCTATTATTTTTTTTTACTTATGACTCAACATCTGCTACATAGATTCTGACATAACTGTATTTAGTCGTTTGAGTTTAGCCGTTGGCTGCCTAATAAGATATATTATTTTACCTTATTTGTATAAAAAGTGGGATATGGAGACATTGATGGGTTTTAATTAAATTTATTGTTAATTTAGATATCCGATGTTGGAAGTATTTTATAGTTTTGGTCGATTGCATTGGTATTAAATAATCAAATCTTTTAGTATTGATTTAGATGTAGTATTTAAGTATAAGTAAGTATTTTGGTAGCTTAACTATCAAATGAGTATAAAAATAAAATTGGTTCTGAAAAAAAATTCAAAATAAATATTTCTATCATAGGTTTTTTTTCTTGCATATTTTAGATAATATTATAGTATCCCTCCGTCACGGGAGGAGGCCCGTCCCTGCAGTGGGACATTAAAGTATGTGTGTATGATGATACATATTACTTATATCTGAATTTTAGTAATTTTCTTTACATCGTAATAATTACAAAAAGCTTCCAGTATTTAAAAAAAATACTATGTTATGAAACTTGGTCTAAAGACGCAGTATTTCGCGCCAAATTCGAAATTATTTTTCTCCGAAGTGCATGGTAATGACCTAACCTCTCTTTGAACACTTCAAATATTTATAATAATCGTATCCAGTGTTCGATTGCTCTGTTTATTTAATGAACAATGGTGAATGTTCATCTTGTAACCCTTTAAACAGCTGCTGTACCGACTTCCGTGGAACACACGAGTCTTATTTATAACGTATACCAACCGGGGAATTGTGTATTTGGCGGTTATGACTTAGTATTTTGAATTAAGCTTGGTCTTGTATGATTTAAAATGATATTGTACTGTAAAGAATCGAGAGTGTGAATTAATAAGCATGTTGTATGAATATAGACGAATGATAGTAGGTTTGTAAGAATTGCAATATAAGGCGCTCAGTACTCGTCTCTGCTTACTGCCATGGGAATAAGACTTGGGTTTATGTACCTACGAGTATGTTATAAAAACGGTAAATGTTAAAAAAATATTAAAATTATAAGTACACTTTAGAGTCTTACCCCTTTACTCATAAACGCCTCTTAAATTTAATCACTGTTTAGCGAGATTTTTATTACGAAAACCAACCTTATACCAAACAACGTAGAGTTTAAGCTAATGAATCAATTGACTAAAATTTAAGAGGCGTTTATGAGTAAGGGGGTTAGAGTAATGACAGTCGAACAATAAACAAAATGCACAATATTTAGAAATTTTATGAGTAAAATGGAACGTATTCGTTTAAAAAAAACTACGTAATGTAAGAAGTTGTCAAGCTTTAAAATTGGAATACAGAGTTCTTATTTATTTTTAATTTATTTTTTCAGATTGAAACGAACAAGTGCCTGTACGAGAAAAGGGATGTGCCTTCAGTGATAGTGATTTGAGTCAGTGTTTATAACGATTTTTATAAAAGTTTTTTAGTCGATTATACTAACTAACTAGTGTTGTACTGTTTAGTGTTTATAAAAGTGATATAATTAACGATACAATGGAGCTAAGAAGGTTTGCAGTTTATATGGCGTTCTTGGTTTTGGCGGCATCACAATATTCAGGTAAGATTTTGAGAAATAATAATTGTATACTTTTCATTTACGTCCATTGCTAAACATAAACTTCCTCCAAATATTTCCACCTTTGGCGGTCCTGTGTTGGGAGGCACCAACCATCTCTAAAGAATGGTTATATTCATTCTGAGAAGCATATTTACATTATATTTAGTAGTAATAGTAAAGCGCCGTAATCGGCGCTTTACTAATAACTAATATTTTAGTGTAATCACTAGACTACTTGTAGGACATTGTAGGAGACTACATCTTGTAAGACTCTACATCTTGTCAGACTCATCAGGAGACTACAATATGTAGTGTCCTACAAGATGTAGTGTCCTACATGTAGTCTAGTGTAATTGGCGCTTTAGATTTATTTTTGTCAACAGATTTTAGTGACAATATTCGTTAGAAAACTTCACACGAGAAAAAAAAACATTTTATTTTTTCTTCATAAGTCCAATAAAAATGGCGTAGAAAAGTACTTTAGTTTTATGAGGTTATTAACATTGTGGTTATTTTAGTGGCGACCCGTATTGCCACCATCATAATAAACTTAAAAAAGAATATCTATCATAGACAAAAATAAAAACTTCACTTTAAAAAAAAAGCATTATTAGAGCAATGTCAATCATAGACAAAAATAAAGCTGTACCTACTTATAAGAAAAAACAATTTTGTTTTTAATAAAAACAAGATGCAGGGAAGTGTCTAAAATCATGAATGACTAAGAACTGTATTTTAGTGCTCATTTCTAGGTCGCTACGAGCAGCCAACTGTAAACATAATTACAACCAAAAGACACGAGGCCGGAGTTTTTACGACAGGGATAAAAAAAGCTAATCTAGAACGAAAAGATTAATATAATATTACGGCTTATTTCTATAGGGGTAGGCAGAATGCTAAGAACTACGACATTTTACAAACCTGCTTTTCTTTTTCTACATTCATCATCATAGCAGCCCATTAATGTCCCACTGCAGGGACGGGCCTCCTCCCATGACGGAGGGATACTTGGACCACTAATACCACGCTGGCCAGACGGATTGGTATAGGGTTTAATTTCCAGTTTTCCTTCTTTTTATTTAGTAAACATAATATTCACGGATAGTCCCTTATTCGGTTTTTACGAAACCCATGGGATGCGATGGGGTGTGACTAGTCGGTTTACGATACCCCTGTCTGTGATGCGATGGGGTAGTGACATATTGTATTCTTACTCCGTCACCACACGGAGAATTCTATAATTATCTTCAAAAATGCCCGTTAGTTTCGCTACGCGTTTGCCCTTTCTGAAGGCGTTTCCTACCGAGCGATGTTACTTAATACATATTTCGTTTATCTCCTGTTATCAAAAGAATTAAGTAATTACTCAATACATATTTTATAATTAAGAAAACTGTCAGTTCTTTTTTTAATTTTATTTTGTCAATAGAACAATAAATCAAAAATCGAACGCATGTATCCATTTATGATTTCAAAATTTATTACAAAGAAGTTCAGTTAATAATTGGTTAAATGCGTTGTTTTTTTTAATAACACATTAACTAACAAGGCGTTTACAAATGATATGTAATTATTCCTATTGACAACGTTTTTCTATCATTCTTCAACAAATTATAATGAATTATTCATTATTATACATAATTTATTTTGTTTAAAAATACTAGTTGTTACGTAAAAGTGGTTAGGAGTTTGTCACAATAGAATGTATAATCTTTCAATAAATTCATATTTCGATGCAAGAGTTAGGGTTACCATAAATAGAAGCCAAGGTTTTTGTTTATACCTTATTGCGATAGATCGTTAATCTTTTGAATGGAGTTTCAAGTTTTTATCTCGATATAAAATTATGATACACGCCTTTTGTATTACTTAATATGGTGTTTAAGGTTACAATTTGCTAGTAGATTAATAAAATAAGTATTTGATCCAAATTTAATAACTTTATCTTTAAGACGAAGTCAGAACACAAAATGTTATGACTGCTACTAACATTCAAGCTCACAAACATTCAAGAATAACTAAAATATAAAAGTGTATTTTCAACCTACTTTAAAAAAAGGAGGAGGTTCTCAATTCGGTTGTATTTTTATTGTTGAACTTTTGTTAAGATTGGATTAACTTCTTGTTTTTAGTTGTCCATTCATAATATCACACAAATAAAACGACATTGACAGCTGTAATTAAGGAAGGTTGAAACTTGGGTCTTGTTCAGGGTGGCGTATAATGCAGCCGTGATAATTAGTACAGAGATCTACTAGGATTCCGGAACACCTACCGACTGGGCCAAATCGATGGGTAGACGCCACAGAAATATTGAATAAAAGTAGACATCATCTAAAGATTATAAATCTCTTAAAAACATACTAATTAAGACAGATTAACCAGCAAGATTATTCGCTCTTGGTTTTCGACATGACAGCCTCATTATACCGTAATTAAACTAAAATTACGATGTTCAGACTTAAACATTTTATATTACCGCCAAAATAACTGTCAAAATAAAAGATATTTCTCACAGTATCCAATACAAACTGTTCTCTGTAATTTCTTTCTCCTTTCTCTCTAATGTGACTTTTATTACAGTTCAGTAAATCAAACAAAAGAACCGTATTATTAGCTTTGAGTGCGAATGAATACACATAATTGTAACGGGCTGAATGTAATTGCGGTACTTATTGACAGAGGCTGTCAAAGCGCGCGCGTAATCATCTGTCAGATTGACGTATGACAAGTTGAGAGTTGTTTTAATCTATGGCTTGGGAAATAATCTATTGTGTGAGAAAGTTGCACTTATAATAACATTATCGTTATTAAATAAAACGCCTTTAATATTCTGTACTAATACGAAGAAGAAGTAGGTCTTAGGGTCCTAGTGAAAACCCAGCATAGTAGAAGATCAAGTTAACTTTGCATCACAGCTTAAAGCACTCTACTAATCAAGAGTCAAAACTATAATTTTTAGGAACTAAAATGATAGTTTTGACTTTTGACACTTGATTAGTTGATTTTTACTTGATCAGTCATTCGGAAACCAGGGGTAAGCTTTATATTATTTGTAAAGCACAGAGTTTTTATGCGTCTGGAATGTACCTACAAGCGCAAAGTTTTCCATCAGGCGAGCAACATTATCGTCTTGACACAATATTGAATAAAACAAAAATTTTGGTAGAAAATTAGACTTTCATCATAAACTAGAACCTTCTTTTTCATCACTGTACTGCCAACATAGCGCACTTATCTTTTAAATATAGAACAGGTTGTGAACACACCTGGCCATACTGAAATGCATAGACTTTTACCTTTTTGCTTGATTAATTCCCGCCTCTGCTTTAATTTATTTTATGGTGGACAGTAAAGTGTAAAATGTTGATTACTTAGCATAAAATATATAGATAAGTAACTTGTTTTACTTTTTGGTTAATCTATTTAATAGCCATCAAACAATCAGTGAATAAAATGTCATTTATTATTTTTAACGGCCTTGCAAAGTCTTACTTCTTTTCTTTTAATAGAAGGATGTATATAAATCAATGCACCCAAATACAGAATTACCAACGAGATTCCATGTCAGACGAAGGTCCATCGTAAAAAAGAAACACACAAAATGATTTAATAACACGTCATTGCCATACAGGTAACAATGAAAAAAACACCTAATGTGACTTTCCCGCCAAATATACAACTGTCATGTTTTTCATTTACCTGAATTGCTATGTTAACAAAAAAGAATAAACGCGTAAAACCATTACCAACATTACTTTAATTATTTTTAACGATAAGCTTTTAAGATTAATCAGACGGCTAGGCGTCCTACGCTCTACATTTAAAGCTATTTACAGTGTTGCCATTTGTCGGCCATGTTTGATTCACAAATGTCTTTTTGTATACTTTGAAATATATTTTAAGACAATGCGGCGACAGATGTTTGCGTTCAGTCAATTTTGAACGACATTAGGTGTTAGAAAATTATCTTTTCAATATAATATATTTAACTTAGTTCTTGTGGTGAAGACAAACTGTGGTGTAACGATCTCATCGTATCAGAAGGGTGTCGTATAATAACGTGTATTTTAGCAAGATAAACTGTTATCTGTCACTAAACTGCTTCGATTACTTTTTTATGCTAACTTTTTTTTAGAGAACAGCCGGTGTATAAATCAGCGTTGATTTCCATCCGTTGGCTTGATCTTTAGACTGTATTTGCATCCATCATATTTTCCATCATTTAAATACAGTATATAATATTGCCATGCCCTATGAATATAAAATAATGATGTATCATTCTAGACCTGCTAGAGACATTTTACTATATCTTTGGCCCATTCGTTAAGATAAGAGTATGACTCTTCATTTGTTTAATCTTAGTAGTATGACTCTATATATTTTTTTAGCTAAATCACATCAATCAATCAATCAACTAGCCTATTGCAGTCCACTACTGGACATGGGCCTTTACCACCACGCGCCACAGAACTCGGTCCTGCGCCTTTCGCATCCAGTCCGACCTAGACACCTTTATGAGGTCGTCGGTCCACCTAGCTGGGGGGGTCCTACACTATGTTTGCCTACTTACTTTTATTTTTTACATCATTATGCTTCTTGATATATTTTAGGTAGGTACTATGTATAATGTGTACCTACAAAACAATTAATTAATATTCACAACAAATCATTGATAACGTATTACATGATAAATTGATAAGGAAACCATAAAAGTAGTCAAGTAAAAGTTTAAAGAATTTTTTCTTCTAATGACTTCTAGACAATGGAAAAACATACTTAAAATATTTTTTTTTTGTAATTACGAAACACCTAAGTCAATGCAAATAAGCATGTTCATGCACACACACAAATATTTACATTGACATAATTTACCGAAAGTCACACCTTTTGGTCCCAAAACACAAGCGACTTGTAGTAAAACTACCAAATCAGGTAAGTAACGCTCCCCCTAACTTAAGTTCAAAGAACCCATTCAATTAATTAACGCTGTATTATCGTTACTACATTTGTTATTGTCGCGTGGCGTAAGCTAAGTATGGATGTGGTATTTTTTGTAGGTTGGTAACGCTGAATTTATTACATTGAATGTGAAAGATTCCATTTTCAAAATTTGTTTTGTTTGACAGTTTGTATTAGAAATGTTATCACTTCTTTTTTATTTCTGCTGCGGATATTACTTAGGTTTCTGCTTTTCTTTAATAAGTATAAGATTCATCATAGAATTTAAGCTCACATTTTTAAGACATTTTCATTATTTTTGAAACGAATATTTTATTTAAAAAATGTAAAAAAATATTTTCTTAAGTTGTATTCGAAAACATTTTTCGTTATGTCAAACTCGGACTAATGGTACCAACTGATATTTAAAATTTATCTATTTTAATGAATAAATACCTATACTTCCATAACAAAATCATAAATAAGACACTAACATTTAGTCATATTATAAATATGTGTTAACAAGTAATATTAATAATAAAACAGTACAATAAATCTAGATTTGAACTGGCGACCCTTGTAAGCCGGTCATCACAGCGACCTATAGGCCAATGGCCCTTCAGATATTCCAAGGCTATTTGACTGTGAGCTTAAGATTGTATTGGATAAATCTATTCATTACTAACATTTACTATTCGTTAACGATTGTTGGGGATTTAAGTACTTACGAGTATTATTATAGGTTTTAAAGTTTGTGGTGACAACATACAAAATATAATAAGCATAACATATAAAGATGAGAGCGGCTTCAAAAACCACACAAGACAATTGAATCGGTTATTTTGAAAAGGGCATAAGTCCAGGTCTATAAAATAGCTTTATCTACACTTCCTGTGATATATATGATTAACTAATATAACAAAATAATAACTATTAATAAAGTCCAATAAATAGCATGTAACGTTTTTAACACTCCATATAAAAAAAATTGCAAGAGATAGTTTTTTGTTTCTCCTGAAAAGTTTACAAAAGTGGACTTAAGCCTTTTTCAAAATAACCGATTCTATTTGTTTATGTCTTCAGCTTGGATGTTCTTTGTGGCTTTTAAATTAACATTTAGTTAATATCTTTAGTACCTACACTAAAAAAAAATACAAAAATTTCATTTCATGCACATATTTAATGGACTCTAAAACGAGGAGGAGTTTCGCAAAAATAATTGTATTTACTGGCAGCACCACACTTAGGAAGAAATACAAACCAGCTTAAAGTAGTATGTAGGAAGGCCATATACAGGTTCCAATGAGCACTTATCACTGGACGCGTATAGTCTAGAGACGCGGGTTCGAGTCCCGCCTTGAGTACCAATTTTTTCCATTGTCTTTCTTCTTTTCGCACTTATCACTATTATACAAAGCCCTATCCAAAATATTAACATTTCTGTTCGTATTTCTATTGTCATGGCTTCCTTAATACATCTTTTTCAAAAGTTTGTCTTGTAAATGTTATCTGACACGCACTTTTGTTGTTAAACCGTTATTGCACTTAGCCTAAATTAATTTTTCGACATTTTGGTCATAACAGCGACTGGGGCATCATAACAGCTCATTAATGTCCCACTGCAGGGATGGGCCTCCTCCCGTGACCGAGGGATACTTGGCCTACTAATACCACGCTGGCCGAACGGATTGGTATAGGGTTAAATTTCAAGTTTTCCTTCTTTTTATTTCGTAAAGATAATATTCACGGATAATCCCTTACTACGACACCCATGGGATGCGATGGGGTATCCCATGTAAAAATAGTCCTAATAGAGTAAGAGTACAGATTGTTACCATCCAATCTAATCGCTGATGTGTCCTTAAACGACACTAAAGAATTTCTATTCTATTGAATTCCTAGAACTAGTAGATTTTGCAATCACTAGTACAATATGGTAGTAACTTCGATAGCTATTGCTCTTGTGATTGCTGAACAACAATACCTCTCTATTACTTACCATGTAGGCGTAAAGTAAATGGCAAAGTTTAATAGCACCCCGCCACATTACAAGAAAGTGGAGAAGTCAATGTAATTTTTTTGGCTATCAAATTGAAGCTATACCGCCTGATAAAGCGATCAGAGAAGTCCCGAGGAGTCACAGGCAGTTGTAATGAGCGATTTATTAACGACTAATTGACCCGTGCCCACTTCGTTGGGCGGCGAAAAAAATCGTATTTGAACCTCCCTTTTTTAACTATATTTTATTACTGCTCCACTCCTATTAGTCATAGCGTGATATTATATAGCCTATGACACCCCCCGATAATGGACTATTCAACACAGAAATAATTTTTAAAATCGGTTCAGTAGATCCAGAGATTACCTCCTACAACGTCACAAACTTTACATATTAGTATAGAAGTATGAATATCACCACTCAGTGTTATCTCTTCTGAGCGTCTTTGTGCTTCGAAAGGGCATGCATGAGGCCAGTCGTTTTTATTTTCTTTTCTTGTCTTGTATGACGGGGACTTGTGTCCGTGTGGTGACGGAGTAAGAATACAATATGTCACTACCCCATCTCATCCTATGGGTGTCGTAAAAACCGGCTAAGGGACTATCCGTCTTTACGGAGTAAAAAGAAGGAAAACTTGAAATTAGACCCTATACCAATCCATCTGACCAGCGAGGTATTAGTATGCCAAGTAACCCTCCGTGACGGGAGGAGGCCCGTCACTGCAGTGTGACATGAATGGGCTGTTATGATGTATGACGGGAACTCTAGACAAAAGGCTTTAAGTACCTTTGTATTTAGACTTCTGTATCTATACCCTTTTATGGCTCCAGCCTTGAAATCTTTTGCCTAGACTTACTGTTAACCATGCTTAATGATTGATTGTCTATAATATTCTTGATAGCACTATGTCGTCACCTTCTCTGGTCATCTACTGTTCATTTATTACGACTTAAATATAAAGGTAAACAATATGGCGTCATGTGAACCAGAGACTAAAGACTTAATGCCATCACTGTCCCAGTGACAGAGACTCTGCCCAGCATACTCTCGAGGATTGTCCAGCATGGGAGTCGGAGCGATCAATCATGGTTGCCCAAATCG
Organism: Schrankia costaestrigalis; assembly: GCA_905475405.1. Taxonomy (NCBI): domain Eukaryota; kingdom Metazoa; phylum Arthropoda; class Insecta; order Lepidoptera; family Erebidae; genus Schrankia; species Schrankia costaestrigalis. The sequence continues at coordinate 8,448,839 of FR997852.1, read as the reverse complement.
GGAGCGATCTTTCACCGCCAGCAATAGTCTATGACCTTTGAGAAATGTATAGGAATCAAGGACAGCAATTTGTGAAACTATTTTTGGGAGTATTTTTGTGATTTGAACCCTCTGTTCACATATTTGCAATACTGTATTCAATATCATATTATAATAATAATACATATATTACTATAATATATTATTATGTATGAATCAATCATAAATCATTCGAAAGCAAATCGATTGATTGATGAATCGATTTAGTCCAAATCGAGTATTGTTTGTATTGTAATTTGATTGTTGCAATCTGTACGCATCGTTTTATGATCCATTTACTGTAATACATTATTAACATTTTAGATAGTGTATTCGTGTGTCTCACGTTTGATTCCTGTGCGACGATGTCTTATGATCTGAAAAAAAAAAACTATTTTCACAGATTGTTTTGATTACATTATTTGATAAGCTATAACTTATGATAACATAACATATTTACCGTATCTTATTTATATTTATATCAACATGTATTTGAAGCTGTGATTCGGCACAAATTGGCTGTAATATTCTTGCAAACTCTTCTCATGGTTCGACTCCATCTACGAACGACCTTCGCTGCTGGATATCAAATATAATAGACCTCATAAAGGCCTCCCTCAAACGTTTCCACTTTCCTTTGTCCTGTGCCACCGTCGTCCATCACCAGAACAGGCTACCTTTAGTTATATACTTAGTCTATTTCTTTTGTTCTTTCTTTCTTCAAACCATCATCATCATATCTGCCAATAGACGTCCATAGCTGGACATAGACCTCTAAATATTTGCAGCTTGTGCGTTCCTGTACCTCCCTCATCCATCGGTTGTTCTTCAAACACCTAGCTAAAACTCAACAAAGTAATTTTCCCAGAACAAGGGAAAGTATGTTTATCTAAAATTGTCCCACATTTCTCCATGTACTTGTTAGCTTATGTACATACTTGAAACACGGAAGGTGCTAGATAAAAAATATTATCAAAAAAAAAATTTGTAATGCCGATAACTTATCTGTGTCTCCTACTATGCGTTCTCGAATTAAATTGTGAGTTATTTTCGAGTTATTGCTTCTTTATAAATGGTTCGTTTACAATATAACAATTATATACAGCTTTTCGGGACTTTAGATTAATGGAATGACGACCTGAGGAAGGTGGGCGAAAATAGTTGGATAAAGCGGAAGACCAAAAATTACTCGTAGTTGCGTATTATGGAAGGTCTATGTCCAGCAGTGGATCGCTCGTGGTTAAGTAAGAGCCTATTTATTTATAACTAACTATAGTCGAGTTATCAGTGTTTTTCTTTTACAGCGGTAGCCTGCTGTAGTGATTTTAGCCGGTAAAAATCTAGAAAAATCGTGATGCTAAGCGAATGACATTTTTTTAATATTACCTACATAGAATTATAAGAAACTCGAAAGTATATCGCCTCAAAACTTCAACCAACAATAGTACTGGTTCATTGCGTCATCTAAATATCTTGAAAGCGCAAACATTGCGTAAAATCTGTGCCGTGAACACAAACAATACTGTACCTACTTAGGAAATATTTGAGAACTACTACAAAATACTTGTTCTATTCACTTTAAAGAGAGGTTCTTTGGTGACATTTTGGCAAGTTATGAACAGGGTTTAAATGTGAATTGTTACAAGTCTTTAAAGATGAACTCTGTCCAGCGTTGCTGTATCGGAAAATTTATTTCTAGACCCCATTAACAAATGGCCGACATTCGTACAATTGAGTCTTTAATGATATTATTAAATTTTACGTTACTTTCGAGACTAAATGAAGAGTAAAATGAGTAACAGAAATATTTTTTTCATAATATTTAAATAATGAAATCCGTTGGTGATTAAATATAGAGTTATCGCCTTACGCAATATCACTCTCAATCTCATACCAATCATCTCTGCCAGCATACGGTACATAGCATACGGTTTAAAGTATATAACTGCACTGTATCATACCATGGTTACTTCGTAAGCACATGGTATGAAGTATATAAACGCACGGTATCCGTCGAGGTTACAAATAACCTGGTGAACGCACTCTTAGTGTGTGAAGGCCATATTTCGGTAAATATACATCTTGAGCTCTGCTTGCATATTCATTCATCATAATGTTTATAAATTAATTTGATTTACGTGATTTTAAGTTGTGTTATAATAGGTAATTTATATTACCAAGACTTAAATAAAAATGAATAAATTTTAATAATAATAATAAATATTTCTCACACATTCACACAACGCCATCTAGTCCCAAACTAAGCAGAGCTTGTACTATGGATATTAGACAACGGATAAATATACTTAAATACTTTTTTTTTGTAAAGACATACAATTATACATAGAAAACACCCAGACCAATGCAAACAATCATGTTCATGCACACAAAGATTGCATTAAGCGGGAATCCAACCCGAGGCCTCTGCGTATCAGTCATGTTATATAACCACTACGCCACAGAGGTCGTCAAATATATCTGAATTAAATGTCTTGGGACCGGTAGAAGTAGTGCGAATCTAGGGAGGCCTATTTCCAGCAGTGGACCGCTCATGGCTAACAGGGAGAAAGGCCTATTCAACAACAGATCCGCTCTGGTCTAGATGGAGTCGTAGCAGATATATCAAAACGTAAACGGATCGGGACCGCCTCGCCTTTTTCTTCGGTGTAAAACGTCAAAAACCCGATTACGTTACGATTCCGATTAGTGTGCGTTGCAGTAAGGAGTTTGAGAGAATGAACTACATGACTTCAAAATATAGGCAAAAAAAAGAAACGCTAAGATTGGAGGTCCGAAGGAAAGGCCTTTGCCCTGCAGTAGGACAAAACAGTCTCTTAATAATAATAATTAGTTAAAGAAACAATAAGTATGTTTTGAAACGGTATTCGCACAAAAATAATTTCGTGAAGCCTAAATAAGCTCGGCATAACATGAAAAGCATAAATCGTTATTAAGTTTAAAAATAAACTTTAAAATCCCTTTGTATACTCTATGGTTTTGCATAGTGGGAATAATTTGCACCGTTTTGTTTTTTTTTAAGAACAGAGATTCAGCTTCAATTAGACCGAACTGTGTTTTGAATTTCGAACGCAGTGTTTATTTTTAAATATGGCGTTTTGTCACTTTAAGGACTAATTAACTATGTCATATTTTTCTGACATGAGCTGTCCGTGTTTCGGCAAAGATTAAGTTATTTATTTCTGCCATGAGAGGTGTAATGTAGGATAATATAGGTAGGTTTCCCTAAGTTCGTTCTACTTAAACCGATGTTTCGCCTGTTTTATTAACTATTTACTACTTTTTGTTAGATGAGTAAAAACTATTACTTAATTAGAAACAGTATCTATGTATTTATTCTCTCTGTGCATAATAACTTAATTTTGTTAAGAGTCCGTTTTAGTATTTTTATTCGGACTGTATAAGTTAAAAAAATAAAAAAAAAATAAAGTTCAAGGCAGGATTCGTTCGTTTCGGTGTGACCAACATCCATCACATTACTTCAAATGTCCCACATACAAGGGGCTGACGAATATATTTAGCCATGACTCACTGTTGACTTACTTAAGCCAAACTAAGAGGTATTAAGCCCTGTCAATAACTTGGCATTTGAAATATTGAGGCAATTGAAAAATGGGCGTGTTTTTAAAATTAAAAAGTAATCAAAGAAGAAACGAAAACTAACTCATACTAACAAGCCCTTGTTAGTATGAGTCTCTTTTTGTTTTTTTATTAGGCATGGGCACTGATTGATAGTCGATAATGCCGGTTAAGCAATGTCAGCGCCGTAGAAACGCCATATTAAATAAAAAAATAAATAATAATAAATCTATAGAAATGACTGCGGGAGCTCCCGAACTAGTTTCAATTCTCAGTGTCGAGATTTTTAGAAAATAATATAAATTTAAATAACTCAACGCACATTTAAATTAAAAAAAATAAGTCATCCACTGTGCGATTTTCGCGATACTTCCTACCGCGAACAACTGTTTTGTGAAACAAGCTCGCTGCGACGATAATTCCGGACCGTTACGACTTGGGGAGCTTCAAGAAACGAGCGTACTTACTCCCTTTTAAAAGGTCGGTAACGCATCTGTGACTCCTCTGGTGTTGCGGGTGTCCATGGGCGGCGGTGATCACTTACCATCAGGTGACCTGCTGGCTCGTTTGCCTCCTATTACATAAAAAAACAAAGAAAATAAAACAATAGTGTCCGGACTCCTGCGTGAGTTAACCTTTGGCAAGAAAAAAACTTACCGTATACTATAACAAATTAAAAGATTTCTACCCAAAACATGGTAGAATACACCCCACAAAAACTTACATTTTTATTTACAGCAACACTAACACAGCTGACGCTAAATTCTCTTCGAAAAAATTCAAACATCGAATTAGTAAAAAGAAAAAACAATAACAATAAAAAAAAAGTTCCCCCGCATGTAGCAGACTAAACAAAATTACCGTTAAAATGAGAAATTACTGGCTATTTATAAAATTACGCGAGCTGTATAAACAATGGGTGCATGACCAGTATAAAATGAACTATGTTATGGTAATTAAAATATTACTAGACCCCTTGCACGGGTGCAATGTTTATATTATCATCATAGCAGCCTATTAATGTCCCACTGCAGGGACGGGCCTCCTCCCGTGACGGAGGGATACTTAGCCTACTAATACCACGCTGGCCAGACGGATTGGTAGGTATAGTGTTTAATTTCAAGTTTTTCGTCTTTTTATTTCGTAAAGATAATATTTACCCTTAGTCCCTTAGTCGTTTTTTACGACACCCATGGGATGAGATGGGGTGGTGACATAATTGTATTCTTACTCCGTCACCACACGGAACTGTTATATGTTTATATTATACTCTACAATAATTATGCATTTATTATACATGAAAACCTTCCTCTTGAATCACTCTATCTATTTAAAAAAACACTTTAAAATCCGTTGCGTAGTTTTAAAAATTTAAGGGCCTATACGTGGCTCACTAGCACCGCCAATTTTTAAAAAAATCAAAATTCGCAAATAGGATCAATAATGCAAAATTTTGGTAGCGAAGTCTTGAGAAAAGGCAATAAATTATTTGTATAACACACTCTCAAGTCTCAACACTTTAAATGTTTTTCAATTAGATAAGTATTGCATTATAAACAAAAACGGCCGTTTTTTTTTCGAATGCTTAATTTAACTAAGCGTAAATAGGGACGGACAGCGAAAGCGACTTCGTTTTATACTTTGAGTAAAAATAGTTCGTTCAATAGACTTATTTTATAAGTAAATGCATTAGTATTTTACTCTCTGGTTATTAAAATTGCGTGTTATAAGCCTAATGGAGTGCCATGAAGATAATAATCATAGGTTAAGTAAATTATTAACGTTTAGGTGTAAATTAATATGTTACTTAGCTTGGTTAATATTTCATAATTACTAGGTAAAACTAACGTGTTTTGTAATGACTTCTTTATGGCAAAATGATTTGTAAATATTAAACGTAAATGGGAGATTAAATGGACATGCTATTGGGTGAATTACTGATTACCGAATTACTGAACGTAGAATAACGCTACAGCGAAAACATGCAACCACGAATAACGTTACCACGAAAACATGCAATCACGAATTTTTATTTGAAATTTTTCGTTTCACACAGTCGAAAGTATTGGTTAGGGTAGAACGATGCACGAGATGCTATTTACCTTTATTTTGCTTGACGTTTCGATGCAGCTAGAGTTGACAGTCAGTCAGCTTGAGACCACGGCCAGGATAACCTGTGCCAAGTCCCCGAGACAAAGGGGTCCAATCCTTAGTGTAGCAGTTAACTTATAAATAAATAAAAACAAAACTGTCAAATAAAGCCTACAGGGTCTCTCTCAGTTTCTCTTAAAGTATTTAGGTTCAATGTTTCACGGTATATTATGGCTTATTAATATTAAAATATTAACGCTGTAAAAGGTAGAACTACAGTTCAAGGAAACTCTAAAGGTAGCCGTTAAAGCAGCCTTTTACAAATGTAGCCTTAAATATATAATGTAATGTTCGTCATACATTCATCATACGCTATCTAGCTCCAAACTAAGCAGAGCTATGTCCTATAAGTACTAGATTACTGTTTAAGTAACGTTATTACATCTTATTTTTTAATTTAATTTATATTACATAGAAACATCCTGATCTAGTCACTTTCAATTTTGACACTACATTGGCGCTCTGTGTGGTGACGGAGTAAGAATACAATATGTCACCACCCCATCTCATCCTGTGGGTGTCGTAAAAACCGACTAAGGGACTATCTGTAAATATTATCTTTACGAAATAAAAAGAAGTAAAACTTGAAATGAAACGCTATACCAATCCGTCTGGGCAGCGTGGTATTATATAGTAGGCCAAGTATCCCTCCTTCATGTGCTGTTATGATGATTGGCTATTTTGTCAAGTCCACACAACTATGTTTGACAAGTCAAACAGTCCGGCTAGTTCTGATAATAACCATTAAAGGTCGTTCAAAATATTGAGATGCTTTAAATTTTACACAGTTTCTAAACCTTTTCTACTTATCTATAGGTATTAGGTACTAATATTATAAAGAGGTAAGTAAAGTTTGTGTGTTTGTGACGTTGTAAGGGGTAATCTCTGAGTCTAATGAACCGATTTTAAAAATTATTTCTGGGTTGAATAGTCCATTTATCGGGGAGTGTCATAGGATAGATAGTATCACGCTATGACTAATAGAAGTGGAGCAGTAATGAAATATATTTAAAAAACAGACGCGTTTTTTTCGCCGTCCAACGAAGTGGGCACGGGTCAGCTAGTAGTAGATATTTTAATTTATCATCAAAGAATATGTCAAACAGATTTGTTCAAAACGACACACAATATTTTCTAACTTTAACGTCTCACGCAATATTTTTGTCTGCACGGCTATCCCTTTACTGGGTTTTAACAACTCTCTTGGGGTTGTGGGCAATAACAATACATTTGACAACACTCTATGACTTTGACATTTCTTAGTCTTTATCTGTCATCATCACACATCTGATGGTAAGCGCAAACTTTTCAGTTTAAGTAGAAAAAAATGTTCCTAGAAACATTAATATAGTATGGATTTACAGTATAAATAACTTATGAACTATCGCGTTTCATTATTTTAAATCTATACTTCTATACTATTATACAGGGTGTTTGGTACATCGTTTGCCAAATTGAAATAGCTGATAGAAGAGGTCATTACCCGTCTTTCCTCACTCACCTAGCCGGTTTTAACCACAACATATTTTAGATATCGATGTAAAGCTATTTTTAAAAGAAAACCCAATAATTACCATGAACACTTAAATTTAAAAAAAAAATTCTTCCGTGAGTCCTCATAATTATGTTTTGTTTTAAAGTTTAATACTAGGAGCATCAAATAAATTCATAATAGCTCACCTAAAACGTCAACTTTTTGTTTATTGACTTATTATAAGTATAGAGACAGGTAAAATTTAAAGATATGATCAACTTCACAAACAATAAAAAAATAAATAAAAGAGAGAAAGTTCTTCCATTTTCTGAATAAATGCCTTACTTTATCCTCTTTCTATTGGTATACAACATGTTACAAAATAGTAAATAGTTTTTCTACAAAACATGTGTAATACGTAATTCGAAGTAAAGAAAACACGTTTGATGAATAAGCAAAGGTAAATTTACTAGCTATAATTGCTATAATTGATACATTCTAGCGTACTTACCTAGTTACTTTAGCTTTTTTTGTCACTGCAGAGGGTCTAGCTTATCACATTTGAGTAAATTTTAATATAATAAAAGAAAAAAAAATTCACCATTTACTATAGCGTCAATAATTACGATTAATGTTAGGCATCAAACGTGTTTTCTTTACTTCGAATTATGTATTACACATGTTTTGTAGAAAAATTATTTACTATTTTATAACATGTTGTATACCAATGAAAAGAGGATAAAGTAAGGCATTTATTCAGAAAATGGAAGAACTTTCTCTCTTTTATTTATTTTTTTATTGTACTGTGAAGTTGATCATATCTTTAAATTTTACCTGTCTCTATACTTATAATAAGTCAATAAACAAAAAGTTGACGTTTTAGGTGAGCTATTATGAATTTATTTGATGCTCATAGTATTAAACTTTAAAACAAAACATAATTATGAGGACTTACAGAAGAATTTTTTTTTTAAATTTAAGTGTTCATGGTAAATATTGGGTTTTCTTTTAAAAATAGCTTTACATCGATATCTAAAATATGTTGAGGTTAAAACCGGCTAGGTGAGTAAGGAAAGACGGGTAATGACCTCTTCTATTAGCTATTTCAATTTGGCAAACGATGTACCAAACACCCTGTATAAAGCTGAAGAGTTTGTTTGTTTGTTTGAACGCGCTAATCTCAGGAACTACTTCTTCGAATTGAATTTAGTTTTCAGTTTTGGATAGACCATTGATCGAGGAAGGCTATAGGCTATATAACATCAAGCTAGGACAATTTTTTTTTTTTTTTAAATTTAGGGGGTTTAAGAGCCTACTCAGAAGGCTCATGGTCACTCAGAGGGCAATGGAGAGACATATGTTGTAGCCTGACCTATGGACCTACTCAGAAGGCTCATGGTGTGTCAGAGGGTAATAAAGAGAGCTATGTTGTAACTTGACCTATATGCCTACTCAGAAGGCTCATGGTCTCTCAGAGGGCAATGGAGAGAGCTATGTTTTAGCCTGACCTATGGGCCTACTCAGAAGGCTCATGGTCACTCAGAGGGCAATGGAGAGAGCTATGTTGTAGGCTGACCTATGGGCCTACTCAGAAGAATCATGGTCACTCAGAGGGCATTAGAGAGAGCTATGTTGGGAGTTTCCCTGCGTGATCGAATCAAAAATGAGGAGATTCGCAAGAGAACCAAAGTAACCGACATAACCGGTTAAAGTAGTGACAAGCAGGGCACATAGCGCGGAGAACCGACAGCTGTCTGGGCAGAAAGATTCTGGAATGACCGCGTACCGAAAAGCGCTGGTGTGGACGGCTGGAAGCCGATGGATGAGGGAGGCACAGGACCGCACAAGGTGGCAATACTTGGAGAAGGCATATGTACAGTAGTTGACGTCGATTGGCTGATATGATGATGATGAATAAACTTTGAATGAATTATACAAGTTTTTTTTTATTTCAATTCAAATTTAATCGCGGACAAAGTCGCGTTTTACAGCTAGTATTATATAAACGGGATATTAATTTTATTTTATTTACCTTTATCTATACTATATAATATATAATAAAATAAAAAATACGCGTAAATAAAAAAAAGTTATAATAAAATGCGCGTCAATGTCCCGTTTAGATAATATGTATTTACAGTATAAATAGCTTTCTTCATCATCAACATAACAGCCCATTACTTAATATCCCACTGCAAAGACTGGCTTCTCCCGTGACGGAGGAATACTAAGCCTACTGATACCACGATAGCCAGATGGATTGGTATAGGGATAAATGCAAGTTTTCCTTCTTACACTATTAATGTTAAACAGCTTTTTAAGCTGCCTAATAATAAGCTTTTTTTATTCGCTTTTGGGATTAGACGGCTTTGTGTAAATGTTTATTCGTTTCGCTTTTGGGCTTTGTGTAAATGTGAGAATTACTATTTTTATTAAAAAAAAGTATTTAAGTATGTTTGTCCGTTGTCTAGTACTTATACTACAAGCTCTGCTTAGTTTGGGACTAAATGGCGTTGTGTGAAAGTGTGAGTGAATATTTATTTTATATTTATTTATTTCTTTCGAATACAGATTGTACGTTCAATTCCATAGATCTAAAAAGTTTAAAAAAATTAACGACATAAACAAAGAGAGCTCTACTTACATTGGTCGTTGCACCACGTGTTTCTATAGGGCGGTCCACCCTGCTACTGTTACGAATTGATCCTACGTTTCACGGTTAATATAATCTAAGCTTGTTATAAATATAATTAATTAATTTAAGCTTGTTATTGTACTGTCAAATATATCTTAATCATTTATTGTGTTGCAATTAATAATGTTTATTGTTTTTTTTGTTACAGGTAATTTAAAGAACTGAGCTTTGGGATTAGCTGTGTCGATAATAATGTGTAATTGGAAACTGGTGTGTAAACAAACTAAAAACTTTATTGTATTTACTTAGTTACTAGAAAAAACTTATTTAATAATCGCCAAAATATACTTTATTTGCCATGACACTTGCATACAAAAAATAATATTTTTTCACTCCTTAAAATCTGTTTACCGAGTCCTCTCCATACAAGGAAAAAACCTGTCCATTCGATGAAAGATTCATAGCTGTGACAAAACTAGAAAACACACCTTAAAATTATAGTAAGTAAGAAAAATCAAAGCAAACTGACCGCTTGCTGTCTACATAATAACAGATGCTTCAGCCACCTTGACTCCATCTGGAGTAAGTCAACCATCAATTACTTCGTCCAAAGGCCAACACTTAGGCTGAGCGCAGACTTGGAACACGACAGTCTTAAGACAGACTATTGCTTTACGTCGTATAGACAATATTGTCTCAGATAGACAGTTTTGTTTTATGTGTGCTACGTATCGTAGTCAAAACTGTTTCGTTTTAGTTTTAAGACAGACTTGTCTATATGAGGCAAGTCAGTCTTGAAACAGTCTAGTCTCCAATGTGCGCTCAGCCTAAGTACATGGGTGCTAACTACTCTTTAATGTTTTAGGGTTCACATTAATAACGGGTAATGAAACCCTAAAACGTTGACAACTGAACATTTTTGGCGTCAAATTAAAAAACTATAATATTAAGCTTACATAAAATATTTCCATTCCATACAGCGATCGACTCAAATCTGTAGGCATTTCCCCTCCATACACGGAAAAAACTCGTCTCTTCAACGGGACATTTATAAGCTTTGACAAAATTGGTAAAGAAAACACAAAATAACACACAAAAACCAAACCAAACTGTCCACTTGCATAGCAGACCTACAGACAATTTTTAACATCATTGATGACATAATACTATGCTATAACCACCTTGACTTCATCTGGAGTAAGTCAACCATCAATTACTTCGTACAAAGCCCAATACTTAGTGCATGGGTGCTAACTACTCAAGGTGCGTGTCTAAGATGCTTTTAGGGTTCCGTTACCAAATGGAAAAAAACCGGAATAGATTCGTCGTTTATGTCTCGATCCTTACGGTTGTCACAGACACTTTGTATGAAACTACTAGCTGATGCCCGCGAATGTTATTCTACACTCTAAACTACGTGTATTCCAAATTTCATCAAAATCCATTCAGTAGTTTTTGCGTGAAAGAGTAACAAACATCCATCCATCCTCACATACTTTAATTGCTTTGAAAGAAATCTAGTCAGTAGTTTTTGATACTTAATAATGCTACGGAACCCTTCATGTTCGAGTTCGACTCGCATTTTTTTTGTATAATATGATAAGCGTGCGGCGGTTTTACTGCATTTAAGTATAGCCATGTGAAAATAGTAATAAAAATTAATTGTATACATACTAGCTGTAGTGGGCATTTATATAGATTTGTTTTATATTTTCGCACTTTTCACTTTTGTTTTGTTTTGTTAAGTTGGTAAGTAAATAATGATTTATTTAGATTTTACTTTGAAGTGAAACTTGATTGCTAATATCTCGTGACACATTATTTTAAAGTCCTATGAAGGATGTTGATTTTCTCGCGCAAAAACTTTAATTTCTCTCGCACTAGGGATCATGCCCTGCGTCGCGACGACTTTTACAAACATCAATTTAACGCACACGAAGAAAAGCCAGACTCCGGACAATAATTTGTGGATCGCAGAAATAATTTTCAGGACCCAGCTAGGTGGATCGACGACCTCAAAAAGATCTCTTGGTCGGACTGGATGCGGAAGCCGCCGACGACGAGACTTTGATCTGTGGCGCGTGTTGGGAGAGAGGCCTATGTCTAGTAGTGGACTGCGATAGGCTAGTTGATTGATTGATGTAGTGAATGATACAGCGTCATTATAATATTGCGCTTATTATCTTTCTTAAATGACTAACATGTTTATTTACTTTTAAGATTAATTGATAAATTAATACGACGTACAAATTTCCCCGTGACATGACACATGGTTGACAAAATTGTTTGTTTTTCCATAAAAGACATACAATAACTTACGTCCATTTTGTGTGATATATCATAATGTCTAGATTACATTGTTTTTCGTTAAATATTTATTTTAAAAAACATGGAAGTGAACCATTTTTAACCGACTCCAAAAAAGGAGGAAGTTCTGAATGTAAATTAACATACAACATAACTTTGTCAATTATAAAAAATTGCCATTTTAGATTTACCTAATCTAAAATGGCAATTTTTAAGACATAAATATTTCGTTGTAAAATCAGAATAGTTCGCAGATATTATCAATACGGGCAATTTGGCCAGGATGGTATTAATAGGCAAAATTTACCTGTCATTCGAGGAGCCCTGTAAACAGAATGAGTATTAATAGGCTTATAAAATTAACCTCCTCACAATAATATAAAAAAATATATTTGACTGCTACCATTCCACATAAAACTCTCCTTAGCCTATATAAAGCATAGCACATACAATTACAACGATAGTGTTAATCGAACGACAAAATGCGTGCTGCCATCGCATTGCTTCTCTGCTTCGCTGTTTCAAGCAGTTTTGGTCAAAGGCATGACCTGACAATTGGTCAACCTGCATACGGTGATGTGATTATTTACAAACGTTTGGAACATAGATATGGATTCCCATTCATTGTGAGAACTGCTCTCGTAACATACCCTGAACCAGGACAGAGTAACTACGCGATAATCAAAGCCATTTTGATAAAGGATAATGATTTGGATGATTTTGGTGGATACGCTTCCATTTCTTCTGGCGGGGTCGGTCAGAGATTTGTCAAGATTAAACTCAAGAGCCAAAGAGGTTATAGTTTGAATTTTACTGTGACAATTTATGGAAGATTTTTGTAAATTATGCATCCGGAATTTTTGATTGTTATTGTACAGTAATATATAATAATAATAATACTTGGCATTTTATTCAAGAATTGGGAAGTGTTATTTGGAAGTATGGCATCTAAGTGAAGAAGAGAAATTATAATAATATACCTGTCAAAATATTGTATAAAAGCAGGTATTTGTGAACTTTGAATAGCAAGCAGTAAATGCATTTGAAGAAGTTTTTTAAGATATTAGAGTGCCGAAAATATTCAAATTAGTTTTCATATTAATTTATTTTAATGGTGGCAGTTTAATAAAAATATTAATAGTTAATTTATAATCTAATTTATATTCTAAATATTAAATAAATAAACAATTAATTAATTAAGTGGTTTTATTAAAATAACAGATGCAATTAATAGTCCTGAAAAGAACTGTTTAATACATAGTTTAAAAAAAGAACTGTTTTATTTAGCTCTGATAAGAACTTTTTGTCTTTGGTTAAAAATTAATGTATCATGTGCGAACGCTGCGTAAGGAGTGTTAAAATCGGTTAAGTAGTTTTGGAGTATATTCATTACAAACAAAAAAAAACAAATAGTTCCTCTTTATATTTTAGTGTAGATGTAGATAAAATGAAATAGCACTACTATGGGAGCTTATGACACAGCGCGATTAAAAAAATGTTGATACATTCTGAGCTTCTTATTTAAAAAAAAAAGTTTTTCTATGGACTATTGATAACTTAGCATGCAGCAAGTGACTTCATTCAATCAATCTATCAATTAGCCTATTGCAGTCCACTGCTGAACATGGGCCAGTCCCAACGCGCGACACAGAACACGGTCCTGCGCCTTCTGCATCCAGTCTGACCCAGAGACTTTTTTGAGTGACTTATTCGCTATCAATTTTTAAAGAAAAAATCTAGTAATTTTAGCATTTGTCTGAAAGCACACTTTAACTGTTACTCGCATGTTATTGCTTCCAATCAGTATAAATTAAGGTGCATTCTTGATTAAAATTTATTGTCATAAGGTCACTGCCAAGAGGTCAAGTTATTGCAGAGTCATTTAGCGAATACTTTTTAATAACCAGTTTAAATTGGTCTCTGTGTAATTATTTGAGTTTCTTCCGTAGTTTTTATTAGTCTATTCTTGGTATGACGGACTAAGAATATGTTGTAATCACAACTTGCTCAAAATTTCGTAAAAACCGACGAATAACTCTAAATGACACGAACGACCCATTTTTGAGGTTCATACATTCTAGCGAAAGGGAAAAGACCAGACAAATTCCGCAGTAGGGGTCATCGCTGAAGGTCAGTGTTTCTGTCCCGTCTATACTTACTCCACTTGTTAGGTATTTAACTTAAGGTAAACAAAGAAACATCTTATCCCATGGGTGTCGTAAAAACCGACTAAGGGACTAACCGTAAATATAATCTTTACGAAGTAAAAAGAAGGAAAACTTAAATTTTACCCTAAGTATACCAATCCGTCTGGCCAGCGTGGTATCAGTAGCCCAAGTATCCCTCCGTCACTGGAGGAGGACCGTGCCTGTAGTGGGATATTAATGAGTTTTTATGATGTTGATGATGATAAATAATAGCCCTGCGTAGGATTCGAACCCGCGACATCGTGCATTTGCAACCACATTCACGATTTGTCACCAAAGCAGTTTATTCTACTATTTCTAACCCTAAAATTCCAGGTGGTAATAAATTTAACCCCTAACTGATTTAATTATGTCTGTAAATAATCCGTTAACGTTAACGTGGTCTTACCTGACAGATTGGTATAAAAAATATTGATACATTGTGTTCCTGTGGGATAAAAATAAAATAAGTACAAGAATACTCAAGTTAGGTTTGGTTTAATTTAAGGGTTGATGCGATTTTATTCTCTTAAGTAGGTATACACACTCTATAACTATGTTTGGTGTAAATGTTCTCAATGCCTGTGCGGGTGAGAGGGCAAGAATACATGGGGTTACCAACCCATCTCATCTATGTTGGTTATCCTTTACTAGACTTTTTAATAATGATAACTAGATTCATCATCATCATCATCTCAGCCAATTGATGTTCACTGCTGGACATAGGCCTCCTCCAAATATTGCCACTTTGAGCGGTCCTGCGCCTCCCTCATCCATCGGCTTCCCGCCGTCCTTACGATGTCGTCGGTCCAACGTGTGAGGGGTCTCCCCTAGTAACTAGATTGTAATAAATAAATAACTCTACCTATATCTAAATCTGCCTCGGTGGCCCAGCGCTCTTACCTACGTCCCGCGCAATGTATTTATTTGTGTGATCCATAAGTGATCACCTAGAGCTTGGTTTTCACACATTCACACATCGCCACCTAGTCCCCAAATAAGCAAAGCTTGTACTATGGGTACTAGACAACGAATAAACATACTTTAATACTTTTTTTTTGTAAATACATATACATATTATACATAGAAAACACTCAGACCAATGCAAACAATCATGTTCATGCACACAAAGATTTGCATTGAGCATGAATCAAACCAGAAACCTCTGCGTAGCAACTATGTAATATACCGACTGCGCCAAAGAGGTCGTTCAATTTTATGTTTGAAAAGTCCTCGAAAGAAATGCTACTTTTACGACAGTATTTAAAACTATCTATTATTTTTTAGCAATAACTATCTCTTATTAAGTTTACAAGTATCCATTCAACGATAACTTTCCTTTATTCGCTCAATCTTGGTCCTTTATACCATAATGCAGCATTATGAGGGTTAGTATCGTAGCCCCGATGACAGCTTGCTTAGTTAACCCTTCACGTACTAAGTGATGAACGATATAGTTATTTTATGGTACGTTTGTTACACTCATTAATTTATTTATGGGGTTAAATTATCTCTTAATGTGTTTCGTTTGATTAAGATACGTTTTTAAATGAGTGTGTTTTAATGTAATGTGTTTTAATTATTGATAGGCTTTGTTTGAAAAAAAATCGATCATGTGGTGAGTGATGATAGACTAAGAATAAAGGATCATCATAACAGCCCATTAATGTCCCACTGCAGGGACGGGCCTCCTCCCGTGATGGAGGGTTACTTGGCCTACTAATACCACGCTGGCCAGACGGATTGGTATAGGGTTTAGTTTCAAGTTTTCCTTCTTTTTACTTTGTAAAAATAACATTCACGGATAGTCCCTTAGTCAGTTTTTACGACACCCATGGGATGAGATGGGTTAATGACATATTGTATTCTTACTCCGTCACCACACGGACAAGAATAAAGGATGTTTCCACTTTATTTCTTCACAAAGGTGTCGTAGAAACCTTTGTTAGGGACTCAATATGTTCATTATTACTTGACTCAAAACCTAATACAAACCTGGTTGTTAACCTGCTAAGTTTCATTCCTGGCCCGTCCTTGCAGTGGGAAACTTGGAAACGTCACAGTATTTTTTTTTTAAATTTATTTGGGTCTTTTAAAAATTCTTCTGAGATTATTTCTTGGGATAATAAACCGTACAGTACTATCAATAAAGCCATAAATTTTATTATGATGATAATATAGTCAAATAAATATATTGTAACCACCCCTGTGGCAAGCTAACAAGCTCACCCTATATCTAAGAATAAGTCACTACTAAAGCTTGTCATGTAATGAAAGCTATAGATTTTTTTTCTAAATATTTTGGATGATGTCCTTTGGTTAACAATTTTGGCCACATAGTGGTAGATACAAGCAGTACCATCATATTAAAGATTAAGATTTTAGTCAACCAAAAAGAAATATTTAAGGAGCGCTGACGTATCCACTAAATGGAGCCATGCAGGAGCGAGGAGCGCAAGATATTCGCGAACGTAATCAGAGCATTTTTTTAAGCGAGATAAAGGGTACCCGACCTTTGCGGACTCTTTGTAGATAGGCGACTGAAACTACGTAAGAAACTTTCAGACCAATTTAAACATTCGTGCACTAAAAGATTTGTATTAAACAGAATTCATACCCGAGATATCTCCCTAATAAAGACTATAGTTTTACGATTTTCCTAGCACTCATACAGACATTAAGTCAGCAAAGCCTAAGTAAAATATCCTAATATTATAGGTATCTACATCTGTGTACAGTACACAAAATAAGTTTCTGATTCAGGACACAAGAATGCAGAACGAATTGAGGCGCGTGTGTTGGGGGAGTGTTGTACATATTTACATAAAATTTACTTTATGTTATTATTACAAGTAGACAGCGTTGAGAATATGATGTTACTTTTTTTAGTCTTTTCTCATATCGCTTTTTGATCCTAGTAATATAATTTAATGTCCCACTGTAGGAACAGGCCTCCTCCTGTGACGGAGCAAACCTTAGCCTACAGAAGCCACCCTGGTAAAAAAGTTGTTTATAAAGTTGCAGTCCGCGAGTTCGATTCCCTGGCATGATTGATTTGATCCACAAATGATTCAATTTGTAAAACTCCCCTCTCGATTCTTCTCTTTTTATATCACCTTTTAACCACGTAATAGTGGCATTTTTTTTAGCTCATCGCCATACGAAGAAAGCTAATAAGAACTTATTCATCATATCAGCCCATTAATGTCCCACTGCAGGGACGGGCCTCCTCCCGTGACGGAGGGTTACTTGGCCTACTAATACCACGCTGGCCAGACGCATTGGTATAGGGTTTAATTTCAAGTTTTCCTTCTTTTTATTTCGTAAAGATTGTAGTTACGGTTATTCCCTTAGTCGGTTTTTACGACACCCATGGGATAAGATGGGGTGGTGACAAATTGTATTCTTACTCCGTCACCACACGGATAACAAGAACTTATTACTCACTTGCTTTTTAAAACGCCATCTAAAAAGATATTCGCAATAAAAATTAATTGTGTCACACTACAGCATCCTGTTGACATTAAAGCGATAAAATATATGTGTTTGTTTTATAATGATTTTTCTCAGAAACTACTGCGCCTTTGATAGTGCTGTTTATAATGGAGGTTTCGTATTGCCGTGCTAACAGTCTGTTAGTTTAGACAAAACATTTTGTTGAAAAATTTGCCGACAAAGGTTTTTGACAGGGTTCTGCGAAATTAATTCGTCATAATGCTAGTTAATGTTATCAGAAAATGCGGTATTCTTAGTCAGCTTTTCAACATATAAAATCCAATGGTCTAGACAAGATAACTTCAATTATCCTTAAGGTCCAATCTCCCGTGGCAATGAGTTTATTCCACCTTTCGTATCAATCTGGGACTGTGTCCGCTTATGCCCGATTTACACATCGACAAGTACAGTGGCGAGTTAAGTAGTATTTTAAGATTAAGTTGATTTAAATAGATCTCCATCCTATTTTTTGACGAGTTAAGTACGAAGTAGCCCCCTCTCTCGCGTCTCGCCAACCTAACTTGCCAAAAAATAGGATGGAGATCTATTTAAATCAACTTAATCAGCAACTTACTACTTAACTCGCTACTGTACTTGTCGATGTGTAAATCGGGCTTTAGAGAGAGGTTTTGTCGTAAGAATAGAAGATAAGTCAGACCCAATAAACTACTGTCCAATAGCACTTATCTTTGTAAGGAGCAGCTTCTAAATGCTCAAATAATCCGGCTTAGAACATCACTATACCCCCGGCTTCCTTGTCATTTTTACATCACAGATTATCTGGGTACTAGGTAAATAATAAACATACATTTTTAGTGAAACCTTGCATATCTATACTAATATTATAAAGAGGTAAAGTTTGTGTGTTTGTGACGTTGTAAGGGGTAATCTCTGGATCTAATGAAACGATTTTTAAAATTATTTCTGTGTTGAATAGTCCATTTATCGGGGAGTGTCATAGGCTATATATTATAACGCTATGACTAATAGGAGTGACGCAGTAATGAAATATGTTTAATAAAGGGACGCGTTTTTTTGCCGCTTAACGAAGTGGGCACGGGTCAGCTACTTATACAGTAAACACCTAAACCAATCCAAACATTTACGTTCATGTAAACCAAGATTTGCATTGAACTGGAATCTAACCCGAGACATTTACATAGCACACTAGGGAACTAAAACCACTGTCGTCATATAAATATCAGCTATAACTAGGTGTTAATTCAACACTTGCATATTATCTTAAATTATATTTTACGATCTCCAATTACTTTCAATTTCTTCAACTAAGCACTACATTGTAAACATACAAATTCTTTCCCACGAACACTTCATTCTTTCATTCACACATATGACATAAGAACGAAACAGCGATAAACATTTGTTATAATTAAAATTTAAGTTAGTTTATGCGGGCGTTAAAACTACTGTTAAAGGGGTCCTAATGTTATCTGGTTGTTAGAAATGGGAGTTTCATTGATATTATGGGAGGGACTGTGTGTATTTGGGACTTGCTTTTGTAAATGGGACACTGCAGAGACTGAGCCAATTGGATTTACTTAGTTTTCTTTTTATGCCATTCGCATTGCCGCCTTATTTTTAAGCGGTTAGTGAAGTCCCATAGTCATCGCCATATCAGTCAATGGACGCTAAATATTTCCCTTGCGAGATGTTCCCTTGTGTGATCGAAGAGGTTCCCCACCTTTCGCATTATAATATTAAGTAGGATAAACGGTTAAACACTAAAATCATAATATTATATCACTTAGAACCAGCAGTTTCTAAAAAATATTACTTGAGATTAGCAAACTAACTCTTCAGAAATATAATAAAAGTATAAAGTTAGGGGTGTTGCCATAGCTGTCTTACACCCTTAAACTGAGGGTGCAACCATAGTAAATAAAACGATTCTATAGCCAAAATTCCTATCTAATCAATACTAGTTAAATGTCGACGAAGAATCGATATCAATAAGTGTAAAGATACAGTCCCCCTTGGAATACAAACGGCCAATTAGATAGCGAACTCCCCATGGTGATAGGGATTCATCTATAGAATATAATTCTTAGAAATAAAATTGAGGAATATTCATTGCGAAACGTACAGACAGTTGCTATCAATGTCTGGTAAAGCGACGGTGAGGTAATTTTGTAATTAAGTAAATTTTGTCTCCGTGTGGTGACGGAGTAAGAATACAATATGTCACCACCCCATCTCATCCCATGGGTGTCGTAGAAACCGACTAAGGGACTATCCGTGAATATTATCTTTACGTAATAACAAGAAGGAAACTTTGAAATTAAACCCTATACCAATACGCTTGGCCAGCGTGGTATTAGTAGGCCAAGTATCCCTCCGTCACGGGAGGAGGTCCGTCCCTGCAGTGGGACATTAGTGGGCTGTTATGATGACGTACGAACTAAGATATAAGGAATGATCGTAGTGAGTGCATTGTATAGATGTAAATATTTTCATTCGTTCTGTCTTCAGTTAATTTTATAGCCTCGTCGTCGACCCTACAATATTAAGTACCACTTAAGCTGCACTAAACACTTGATATAAGTTATCGTTAAGTTTTGACACTATGTAAATAGCTTTAAGTTAAACTTAATTAGATGCATGATGTCATTTTAGCACTTGAGGCTTTAGAAAAGGAAATAAAATGTTAAATATTTCTTAGCTAAGTAACTCTTACCTTGTTGCTTGTGGCGTAGTGGTTGAAGTCCACGCTGTGCAGAGGTCTTGGGGTCGATATAACTAGTTGAATCTTCTTTAGATACAGCCACACCTTCAAACGACTATTCAATCTTTAGTTCTTCAACACACACCTCTTGAATACTGACTACCTGTGATCGTTTTATTTAAATACACCTTGTGTCATAGACACCAACTAAGCATCTTCTGAAGCCACCATAGTGGATACATTCAGGCCTCTACAAATTGTAGCTGTCATGGTGCTCGCCATTATTGGACTCTATTGGATGCTTAACATCAGGCACCATAGTCATTCTGGTAGGCCAATTTAAAAAAATAAATAAAAAAAATCTAGCCTTAAAAAAATCATCAATACTGCCAAGGAAGAAACCGTTTTGATTTTTTTATTCTAATGACGTAATTGTATAAAAAGGTTTTGACGGAATTCATATTAATTTTTAATATAATTGCCTGAACATTTTGCTAAAGTTTCAATTAAAACCTCATTTATATAAATTTAACAACTACTTTCCTGCCAATTGCCTGGCAATCTGCGGGTTTTGCTAAAATTATCCCTTAATTTTAACCAATTGGGGTAGAACAAAGTGAATCGAAAATTGACCATGGGTATTGAGTTGTCTATGGTTCCCCCTATGGCGAATGAATTTACACAATTAATTTATTATTTTAGATGTTTAGATTTGTGGGTGGTTGATGGATAAGAGGGGTTCAAGATCGCATAAAGTTGGAACATTTGGTTGTATGCGAAGTAATGGATAAGCTTGATTAATATGAGAAGTTTTGTATTTTTGATTTGGTTCTTCATTTTTTATTTTTTTATTATTTTTAATGTGGTGACATGTCTGTGTGGTAACGGAGTAAGAATACAATATGTCACCACCCCATCTCATCCCATGGGTGTCTTAAAAACCGACTGAAGGACTATCCGTGAATATTATATTTACGAAATAAAAAGAAGGAAATCTTGAAATTAAACCCTATACCAATCCGTCTGGCCAGCGTGGTATTAGTAGGCAAAGTATCTCTCCGTCACGGGAGGAGGTTCGTCCCTGCAGTGGGACATTAATAGGCTATTATGAAAGAAAGAAAACATCAAAGAAGGCTACATGCTAAAACGTATTCCTTCACAGTTGTAGCCTTTAAGTCTGTAGGCTAAAATGTATTCCTTTATGACTCAGTTGAAGTTCTGATGGTCATCTAGTCAATAAATTAACGTACAATTCCGTGAATGTAGTCATTAGTCATTAACACAGATAATTGTTGGTTAGCTTTGATGATTAACGTTAGATTATACATTTTATATACATAATGACGTAACGGTTTTGAAAAAAAAAACGCCTACAACATGCCTTTAATTTTGTTTTATTATATTTTACTGTAAAAGTTAACTATTTTGTCAGAGTTATGATCTATGTAAAAAAATATATTCCTTAATATTCCCTACACATTCACACAATGCCATCTAGTCCCAAACTAAGCAAAGCTTGTACTATGGGTACTAGACAACGGATAAACATACTTAAATACTTTTTTTTTGTAAATACGTACATATTATACATAAAAAACACCCAGACCAATGCAATCAATTATGCACACAAAGTTTTGCATTGAGAGAGAATCGAACCCGAGACCTCAGATGTTTACATACAAGAAGTATTATTTTTATCTGCGTTCATAAAAAAGTGTATAAAAATTATGAGTCAGCAGGACTTGTGGAATTAATTGTGATTTATATTGAAAAGAATCGCTTTTATATTACTTTTAAGTAGCAAACGAACGTACGATGAACAATAATAATATCGTGAGTTAAATGCAACTGCCTTTGTCTGCGATGTGACCATCTGTTTTTAATTTGTCCTTGTAAGAGAAATGGGGAGTGTTCTCTAATTAGTTTGACCCAATTGAGAGAAAACGGTGATGCTGTAATGTAGTTTTTGGACCAGTACTCTTAGTCGGAGTTCATCAAAAGTTTTCTATTGACATATCATAATAATATATTACTTACATAAGATTTTTTTTACCTAAAGAGCTTAGGTATAACTAGGAAAATCCGAAAAGAAGAAAGACAATGCAAAAAATTGATACTCGAGGCGGGAACCGAACCCGCGTCTATGGACTATACGCGTCCATCCTAGAGGTTATGGCCAAATTATAACATTTTAATTCAAATGGGCATTTAATAGCCATGAAATAGTAAACTTCGGTTACCATTCCAATTCCCAGCAATTGCGGTAATACCCATATGTGAGCTATTTGCCACACAAATATTCACACTTGGTCAACAGGTCATACGTGAGCTTTTGACCCAGTAAGGTTAATAAGGGCCTTATATCAATACATAAATTAAATTGATTATTACTTTGAAATGTTTGTCGTGTGTACACACAGCAACTAATCAAGCTAGACACTCATGTACCTTAATACCTTGAAATAAGACACAATTTCAAATGAAAATGTTTAACTTGATGTGTTGCTGTGGTACATTAGGTATTTGGGTATATTGGTCAATAAGATATGGGAATTTATTATATTAGTTTGCTTTTTAAATGCAGGTATGTGACTTGTAGGAACTTTTACAAATGTTTAACAGACACACACATAAAGAACAATCAAGCTTAGGATAATATTCGTTTGAATTACTAGCCCCCGGTTTCCGAATGACTGATCAAGTAAAAATCAACTAATCAAGTGTCAAAACTATCATTTTCAGGATCTAAAATGACAGTTTTGACACTTGATTAGTTGATTTTTACTTGATCAGTTATTCGGAAACCGGAGGTAAGATTCGAATTTGAGACCTCTTTAATTTAAATGTCATACCAATCCCATACCTTGTCATGATTGGCACGCTACTAAGCAATGATCTACGTGTGGTGACGGAGTAAGAATACAATATGTCACCACCCCACCTCATCCAATAGGTGTCGTAAAAACCGACTAAGGGACTATGCGTCAATATTATCTTCACGAAATAAAAAGAAGGAAAACTTGAAATTAAACCCTATACCAATCCGTCTGGTATTAGTAGGCCAAATATCCCTCCGTCACGGGAGGAGGCCCGTCCCTGCAGTGGGACATTAATGGGCTGTTATGATGAAGCAATGATAGGTATAGAGTTATTATATTGGGTCTAGCGCTACTACTACTATTTATATTTTCTTCCTTATTCATAATTTTAATTATTATATTATTTTGTTGCAGGTATGTACATAAAGATGACAGTTGTAGATGCTATTCATCGTGACAAGTTTAAATGCCCCAGCTTTAATACAGGTATGAGGTCCCGGGTTCGATGTACGCTAAATGCAAATCTTTATGTGCACGAACGTTTGCAATAATCTAGGTATTTTTTTTCTAATCTATACTAATATTACAAAGAGGTAAAGTTTGTGCGTTTGTGTGTTTGTGACGTTGTATCTCTGGATCTACTAAACCGATTTTAAAAATTCTTTCTGCTTTGAATAGTCCATTTATTGGGGAGTGTCATAGGCTATATATTATCACGCTATGGCAAATAGGAGTGGAGCAGTAATGAAATATGTTTAAAAAAGGGACGCATTTTTTCGCCGTCCAACCAAGTGGGCACGGGTCAGCTAGTAATAATATATGGGGATATGTTTTCCGTTGTCTAGTGCCCATAGTCAAAGTTTTACTAACACGTGCTGTGTGAATGTATGAGGTACATAATATTACCTACATATAATGACTAATATACAAAAGATCCTATATGCTCAACTGCATCATGGTATAGCAAATCAAGCCAATAAAGCATATTGACCGTTTAGTTCCGCGTTCTTGAACAAGTTGAGTCATTTTATACTGTGTAGGTATGTATGTGTGTTTTTATGTTTACACACAAACACATTGGCACACATACATCCATACACATTTTTTCATACATCCATACACATTTCTTTGTGCTTAAAAGTTTTCTTGATTTGTATGTTAGTTTATCTGTGTCATTGAGGCATAGAAAGTAAATTTCTTAGTTATCTGCTAGTTTAGGGTCGTAGCAAAACATATCAAAACGGAATGGGATCGTCACCGTATCAACTCGAGCCGTTCAGTATTATTTGTATGAAACTCCTTACTGCAACGCACACTAATCGGAATCGTAACGTAATCGGATTTTTGACGTTTGACACCGAGGAAAAATGCGAGGCGGTGCCGATCCCTTTACGTTTTGATATAATATGTGCTACGACCCTTATTCTGGTTTAAATATTATCAATCAATCTACTAGCCTATCGCTGCATTCGCTGCCCACTGCTGGACTGGATAGGTCGCGGGTTCTTAGACGTGCTTTGTGTCCGCGAATTTAATGTCCTTAAAAGTCCCTGCTAGACAGGCCACGACACAAAGTCTTTTAAAAAAAAGTTTGTTTTGTCTATGGAAAATAAGTAGGTTTAAAAATGTTTGAGTTCTCGACCATTGACACGATAGAAGAAGAAGTAGGTTAAACTTACTGACACAATTCCTAATCCTAACAACATTACTAATCATTTAACACTTATACTAGTGAAAGTGCAATCAATAAGCTTGAACCCATTTCTATTTACATTTTTATCCTCTCTAATCTCTTTTGTACTTCATTAGTATAGAACTAACATACTGACGTCATAGGTGACGTAACGAGTGCTATTGGTGACGTAGACTATAATTGATGACGTAGGCAAAATGTTTTTTAAGATGATAGGGAGAAAAGTAGAATAGTTTTAAAAAGAAGGGTGATTGTAGTAAAAGGTCAAAATTTGAATCCCACAGAATCCCCGTCCCTGCAGTGGGACATTAATGGGCTGTTATGATGATTTAAGTAGAAAATAGTAGGAATTTAGCTTAATAATAGCCTGACTAGACTTATTCTTAGTCCACTTTTACCCACAGGATGAAATGGGGTGTTATTAAGTAGTACCTAAGTACCTTTACTCCGTAACTAACGCGACTAATAAATAACTAATTGTTATTATCTTAGCATAGAAACGTTAACCTTAGCGATAAACTTATTACTATTGTGATAGTTAGTTAACTATCTGAGTATACGTTTATCATTATTATTTGAATTAGCAACAGTGACACACTAGTAGCACGTGTTAGACTTTAGATGGGTTTTTGGACGTGGGCTAATAAAATAAAAACGAATGCTAAAGTTACCGGCATAACTTGTAGAATTAGTAAGCTGAAGTGGTTGCTGCTGCTGGTTATATCGGTCGAAGCAAAAGTTGGAGCAAACGTGTCCTCCACCTAGAGTAGAGACTGCGACTTGGAAACGACATAGTATAAGACGGCCAGCGCCCTTAAAAAGGTCGCTGGATAATAATGGATGCGGATGATGAAGAACCTTGTTCTTTGACGCTTGTTGAAAGAGGCATAATAATATGTAAAAGTGGGCCTGTTCATCAAGACAATGTTTAAAGCCCAAGACATCTAATTTCTTTTAAGAACGTAGCTATAGATAAACCACAAACAAACAGCTAATATTTTGTACTCCATTGTATTTTAATGTGTCTATTATAATAATAAATGAAGGTATATCAATCGGTAATGGACCTAAAACTCGCACAGAGCGCCGGGATGACGAGTTGAATATCGATTTTAACAATCGATTACGTCTCGCTTCGCTGAATCGATTTGAAATACCTAATTCCATTCAAATGCTAAACAGTTTTTTTTAAATAGAAGTATTCTAATTTTAAATATCGTTTTGTGGTATTACTAAAATGGCTAGGAAGTCTTGGAATAAATAATTTTAGGATAGAATCTAAGAATAAAGAAACAAAATACATACATAAACTCACGTTTTTTATAGGGAGGTTGACAAAAACTACGAGAGTAGAAGAGTTGAAACGGTAAGAAAATTTATGGTATACCTACCTGTACGTATCCAGGTTGATGTGTTGCTATGTAGGTATACCTAATGTTCACTTTTTTCAAAATTTGTAAAATCTAGTGTCTATGGTTAGCTACCATTATTGGAATGTTTAAAAATATAATATCCATAATTATATAAATGGCGAAAAGGCAAGGAAATAAATCAAAGAGAAAAGAGCCATGATTTTTTTTTTTCGTATTATAAATTTTCTGCTTTAAGTCTACAAACCGGTCGGTTAAATAAGTATAACTTCTAAAAATACTGGCCGTATTTCACACCACCACAGTTAGAACTAGGTACTTACAAATTATATACTATCATAATAATCTAACCTAATTCACTACAGCACTTCACTATTTATTTAACTGTACACAGAGTACACACAAAAATGTCACCATAAAAGACCAAACAAACGCAGTAATAAATCAATTATAAAACCAAAATACGTGTTTGTTATTTAAAATGAATTAAAATAGAAAAAAAAACTGAATGCATCGGAAGTGAATCATAAATCTTTTGACATTTACAACAAAAATGCGCGCGCTTTCAAAACAAGATGGCCGCTTAAAACCGAATTTTGAATGAATTTGAAACAGGTGACAAAGGATACATTTTATTGTCTATCCTCTATTTATATTGTATTTAACCTGTTTATTTAAAGTACCTACCTTGTTTTTTTTATCAACTTTAAATAGAACAAAGGTTCAAGTAAGGTCAAGGGGGGGAATACCGGCATATTTCATTTTTTTTTAATTTTGTTTGACCGTCTAGGAGTACTTATTGAACCTAACTTACTTTTTTGTAACGTATGTCATAAAGGATATTCTTCTTTACAAATTCCATTAATCATCAATACCCTAATATAATCCATTGCGAAATTAAAGACAATTTTATAAAATTTAGTCTGTTGACGAACTTTCCCGATTTTTTGGGATAAGTCCGTCATATAGTTGTTTTTTAGTGAAATTTAATGTTTTATCGAGTACGTTTATGATATGAATACGTAAAAATGTATGCTTATCAAAAGTAAATTCTCAAATCTTAGATATAAGGTACGATTTCCATTGAATTGCAGTAAAATCATAAAACGGGGTAATGCCGTCATATTGATTAGGCCAGGGGTTGTAAACATATTATACATACCTACCCACTAGGCAGGTAAGGCTGTTAGAATGTCAATGTGTAGATAAGTAAAACAATATTTAATATAATTAAATGGGTTTATTTTAAAATATTTGTAATGAATCAGTCTTTAAGAATAAGTATTCATAAGCACAATTTATTGATGTAGTCGGTAAAATCACAGTAAGTATTTAAACGAAAGTAATTAAACATTATAACTGTTGATATCGTTCGAAATCAACTAACAAAATGTGTTGACTACAGAGTATATTATTGCTTACTGCTCGCACCGCATCTTCTAGGTTTTCTTTTGGATATGATGCTTTATCGGTTTTCCTTTCCATAATTCCGCACCATTTTGATGTTTACCTAAAAATAAAAATAACACACTAAGTGATGAAGAATATTAGTACTCGTAAATCAAATTGGTTGTTACTGCAACCACTAACTACCAATTTCAATTCACCGCTTAAGGAAAAGTAGACTTAAATAGTGAGGTCTAGTAATAAAAGTCTAGTAAAGACTTTTTTTTACTTACCAACGATAATGTTTAGTCAAATATTACTAAATAAACTTATGGATTAGTGGTAGGTAAAATAATAACTACAAACAGTTGTCTACTGGGAAAAAAATACACTACAACAAAAGGTTTACTATATCTGGAACGGGGCAAGACCGGCATATGACGGCATTTCCCTAAACCAGTATACGCCATTACCCCAACATTACTTTTTGAGGTTAAGTTATTTTGCCGGCTAATATTTCTCGAAAAATTGCACATATTCACTTGAAAACATATGAAACTATAAATTTAGAACACAATGTAGCCACTTACCGTAAAAACACCTGTGAATTTCTTGTTTTCCACACCGAATTTTGGTAAAACTTATGATATCACTTACTTGACTACCGCCATAACTGACACTAAAATTTTTGAACTATTTTTTTACTGCTGTGAGAGTCGTAGCGACATCTGTAATTTGATGGCAGAACCAGCAAGAGACACTGTTTTACCCACATACACTATAACTGCTGTAGGTGGTTAAAAAAGCGCGCAAACGAGACGTGGACGGACTTAACCCGCTGCCGGAATTCCCCCCCTTGACCTTACCTTTTGTTTTTCACAATCCACGTTTCGAGTACTTTTGCGTTGTTCATTCATGTCTTTCAAACAAATGTTAGGCGAGACAGCGTACTAAAATAATGTTGTATTCCTTCACTGATGCGTTTTAGTTAGACGGATACACGGGCTATTAAATACAAACGGCAATGAAAACCAATGGTATGCAGTACTAAAACGTAATGTTTCTTCTAAACTCCAAATAAATTATTCAATTTTAGAACATAGAGTGAACCATATGAATGTCAAAATGTTAAAATAAATTTATCTGTCAGTCACCTAGTTCACAGAATTTAGTTCTTAGTTATTTTTCTGTTGTAGAGTTATTAGAGAATTTCTGACATTAACCGATTTTGAAATACCTAGTTATTCAAAACTCCATAGTGTTATTGCTCCATATCTGTTTAGTTTGGGGATAGATGGCTTTATTTTAGAAGTAACATATGAACAATAATGTCCCACTGCAAAGACGGGCCTCCTCCCGTGACGGAGAGATACTGCTAATACCACGCTGGCCAGGCAGATTGTTATAACTTATAAGGTTGAATTTCAAGTTTGCCTTCTTTATTATTTCGTAAAGATAACATTCACGGATAGTCCCTTAGTCGGTTTTTACGACACCCATGGGATGAGATGGGGAGGTGACATATTGTATTCTTACCCCGTCACCCACGAACATATTAATATAATTTCTATTTTCTGTTGAAAAGATTTTTGCTTAACAATAAAACGTGGTTGCCAGCATTATTTATTCACACCCCGTCTCAGCCTATACATTCTTTCAAGTTCATACAAAAAGTATTCCACACATGACAAAATTATTTATTTAGAACAACAATGTGAATAAAATATAATAGACAATAAAATAAAATTGACGTTTATCTATTGTCTATGCTACGCACGTTACTATTAACGTTATCTGTGCTCCTATAAAACTAAATTGTTATGTGGTTGTCGTGCCGAATATTGGTTGTATAATTTGTCTCACTACGAAACTAAAAGTAGATTTATTTAGTCATCTAGCCCAAAAGACGTCCAATGCTGGAAATAAACCTCTTTCAAAGATCTGACCTTCCTCTGTCCTGTTCTTCTCTCATCTATCGGTCGCCCCGTCGCCCGCAACGTTTACTAAAACGTCGGTCTACCTTGTGAGGGGTCTCGGTCTTGAATTTATAAAGATATTGTGTTAATGGCAGACGTAATCGCGGGCTATAGCTAGTCCAAAATAAATGAGAAACTATCAATTTTGACATACCTTTATCAGATTTTGAATTAACAATGTTCACAAACGTGAATACGCTTAGAGAATCTTAAATACTTACTTGAAAACAATAGAATCAATTTGATTATTTATTTCTACGAATTTTGAGACGAGTCAGAATGATAGTCGGCAATATTTGCCAAGAGGTTAGTCTCTTTAGCAAGATGCCGTATAACGATATCACGCTGTGCCCGGTTAATACACCTACAAGCAGTAGTGTGTATTGGTACTGTGTTTAGGTTCAAGGGTACAGTAGACTGTGAAATTACAATGTTGGGAGACTTATCAATTTCAGCCTGAGGTAGGCACCAGCTTGGCTGTAGCTTTGCATTGTTGATTAAGAATAATACTTCTTGCTGACAAACCTACCATATCAGTACTAAAATGGCCGATTATTAAACGATAGCCGTTTTTCACTGGATGTGATGAAGATTATAATATGCCGTTGAAAACTTAAAAGACAAATTTTTTCGTGTCTTTTGAAACGAAAAAATTAGACTAACTTTTCAAAGCAAACTCGATTATAAAGGGTCAGTAAGAATCCTCCGCTAGCGTGATTTCCTAAACCAAATTCCTCACAATAATGCAAGATGTTAGTGCCCTATAATTGGTAGGTAAAACAATGAAATTTGGCATTGCTAACGAGCACAACCAGATGTAATAGAAAGTAATTAACATTAGCAATGCTAACATGGACGTCCTGTCCAAATTGTACAAACATATGCCGCCCTACTTTCACTGGACAACCGAAATATGTGGATGTATGGTGTGTATGAGTCATGGGGAAATTAGGACATTGTGATTTTTTAAATTAGCAATGCGTCTTTAAAAGTTGCAGTGGTATAAGTGTTTTGGGATGTAATATTGAATTCACAGTGACGGGTTATGAGTGTAAATTGGTAATTAGGTCTTTAACTTTTGTATTAAAAGGTTAATATTGCACTAAAGATCAAGCTCCATGTCGCGCATCCAAATTAGACATTTAATAACGAAGATATAGGTATTACATATTACACTTTATTATAGGCCCAAGCAATGAGGTGCATAGGAGTGCTAAAAATAAAAGTAGATAGACTTTTAGATACTATTTTTCTCTTTTTTGCTAATCCGAAAAGAAGAAAGACAATGGAAAAATTGATACTCGAGGCGGGAATCGAACCGAACCTTTTTAATAAATTATGTAGTATATTTTAATCAACTACACCAAGGAAGTATATACATAAAAAGTATTCTAAAATAAACTATGTACATTACAAATTCTGCTACCAAATAATAAACTAATTAACACAAAATCAATATAATTATCATTAATCAAAATGATAAATAAAATTGTGTCCCCAAAACGGCTTGCAAATTCATTGTCAACAACTGCCCGTTGCCATGACAACCAGACGCGTCGCGGCGGCGCCCCCGAAATATCTTCTAACATTACACCCCTCCTGAAAATTGAAATGCCTTTGCTTAATACAATATTATAGAAACTTGTTAATCATTAATAATTTCTGTAAGTAAATAAATGCTTAATGTATTCATTACTTAAACAATTGCTTAACAACGTACTCATAAGCGCCTCCTAAATTTTAGTCAATTGATTACCTTAAATTCTTACAGTTTTGTTTGGTATAAGGTTGACTTTACTAATAAAAATCTCGCTAAACAGTGATTACATTTAAGAGGCGTTTATGGGTAAAGGGGGTAGTAGTTATATAGTTTTACACGACTGCTGTAAAGGTCCCAAGTTCGATAAAGAAGTTTGTGTGAATAAACATTAGTTTTTTGTATTGTTCTGTGTTCTTTTTATGTATTTTCAAAATCTGCACAGCCATTTGCAACAATTTCAAGTTGGCCATCTTGGATACCGCGTACTGTACCTGAGGGACATTAGGTAAAATTGGCAATAGATAGTTCCTGAATCAATATTATAGCCTATAAACTGCATCATCATAACAGCCCATTAATGTCCCACTGCAGGGACGGGCCTCCTCCCGTGACGGAGGGATACTTGCCTACTAATACCACGCCGGCCAGACGGATTGGTAATTTCAAGGGATTAATTTCAAGTTTTCCTTCTTTTTAATTCGTAAAGATAATAATCACGGATAGTCCCTAAGTCGGTTTTTACGACACCCATGGGATGAGATGGGGTGGTGACATATTGTAAGGTACGGGCGCCGATGAAGGCCCACATAAATTTCAAAACCTTGTAAAACCTTGTAGTTGTGTAAAGTAAAGAAAACACATAATGGAAATTAGAATATATTTATTTGAGAAACAAGATATTTAAAAAAGTAATACAGCTTTTGGTATTTTAATACAAAGATTAACACTTTTTATAAACTTGGTATTGGGCTATCTTGGGAAGCTGGTTGCTGAAGATGGCCCGAAAAATATTAATCGAAATATATGAATTATAAACCCTTTAATACTTTTAACATAAAATATTAAAATAAAAAAACATCTTCTCATAAAAATATTCATAAAAGTAAAAAAAATTAAACAAAGAATCAAATGTGGGCTATCTTAAATCTATCAAAATGTAAATCAACTATAAAATAAAAACAAACTAATAAATTAAATAAAATCTTACTTTTAAATTAACTTTCAAAGAAACTTATCAACGTAAACAAATCAGTTCTTTTTAATTAAACATTTTTGTTTTACTAGGTGGGCTATCTTAGGAATACTAAAAAATCAATTAAACAAAGAATCAAATGTGGCTATGTTTGGGGATTATGTTATGGGCCATGATAGGAAATTACAC
This sequence comes from Schrankia costaestrigalis, assembly GCA_905475405.1. NCBI lineage: Eukaryota > Metazoa > Arthropoda > Insecta > Lepidoptera > Erebidae > Schrankia > Schrankia costaestrigalis. The sequence goes on along the minus strand of FR997852.1, from coordinate 8,416,128 downwards.
CTAGTTTCAGTACAATCCCGTAAAAATACAAAAAAGGGAATAAAATAATAACACTCACCTGTGATTCGTTAGTTAATAGATCAAGTATGATTTTTCACGCTTTACACCAAAGAGTGTTGATTTTAATTAAGTAAATTCAAAAAATTGAGACAGTGAAGGTTATAAAACGTGTACCGTTTTGACGACATCAATCGAACTGTCATCTGTCTTCAAAATGGCGGCGCACAGGTAATGAAACACACTTGCACTTTTGTCTATGGTGTTAGTAGCATAAACCCGCGAAATTTCAAATGTTTCGAAAAATCATAAACGTATTTTTCATAAAGTGGGCTATCTTAGGAGCCGGGCTATCTTCGGCGACACTACCTTATTCTTACTCCGTCACCACACGGAGAAACTACATGCGTAAGAATAAAGCCTATAAGCTTTTAGCTTATCAGATCGCCATAATTAAAGCCTATGCCAAAATTGAATCATAACTAACATCCGGTGCTCCCTTCCTGGACTGCAATCGCTCTTTCCATCAAGTTCCAAACAGTCATTTAAAAAAAACTTTGTCTTTACCAGTCTATCATAACAGCCCATTAATGACCCACTGCACTGCAAGGACGGCCTCCTCCCGTGACGGAGGGATACTTGGCCTACTAATATCACGCTGGCCAGACGGATTGGTAAGTATAGGGTTTAATTTCAAGTTTTCCTTCTTTTTAATTCGTAAAGATAATAATCACGGATAGTCCCTAAGTCGGTTTTAACGACACCCATGGGATGAGATGGGGTGGTGCGTATTGTATTCTTAGTCCGTCACCACACGGATACACTCCCAACATAACCAAGTCTCTACTTTTACCCACATAACTAAAAAAAACAAGTAATATCCATAAAAGAGTTCTGAATATCCACTGGGCAACACACCTTCATATACTGGCAACCCCTCGATGGGGTGACCAGTACTTAAAAGCTATTACGACCCTTGACAACCTATAAAACACGTACATTATTTAAAGGGCTTATATTACAGTTGTTTACTTCAGTTTTTTTTATCAATAAAATATTATGAGAGTTGATTGGTAAAGAGAATTGAGGTTTTGAATTTATGCTTGATTCATCAGATCATCATAACAGAACTTTAAAGTTCTGTTATGATGCAGTGGGACATTAATGTCCCACTGCAGGGACGGGCCTCCTCTAGTGACGGAGGGATACTTGGCCTACTAATACCACGCTGACCAGACGGATTGGTATAGGGTTTCATTTAAAGTTTTCCTTCTTTTTATTTCGTAAAGATAATATTCACGGATAGTCCCTTAGTCGGTTTGTACGACACCCATGGTATGATATAAACCCAAGACCTCTGCTCAACAAGACTATAACCACTACGACGGAGTAGAAAGCTTTTCAAAAGCATTATATACCAACAATAGGCAAAGGAATTTTCTACATTAATAATTTTGAGCTATTCAAAATACGTTTAGTTTTGCGTGGGCGAGTGAATCATGAGAACACTATTGTTGATACGTTTTATGTGACTATAAACCCATGAGTTTATAAGGACAATTGTTTAGTATAAAATAACCATGTAATAGATAAGTATTTACATACGTAAATTCACGACGTATGCCTTGGAGGTAGGCAGAATCTACTGTCAAATTCTACGATGTTTTTCAGCAAATATGCTTGATCTCTGCAATACCCAAAAATATCAATTCTTGAAAATTCAATGATATTTTTTATATATTTCCTAAAAATGTCATATCTATACATAGAAATTACCCAGACCAATGCAAACAAAGATGTTCATGGACACAAAGATATGCATTGAGCGGTATTCGAACCAGAGACCTCTGCGAAGCAGTCATGTTAAATAACCACTACGCCACAGAGGTCTCATTTAAGCGTATATAGGGTAGGATAGACAGCGACTATGTAGTGATAGTGACCCGATAAGGAAACAGATCTAAGTACTACATCAATTTTGCTCAGAACCAAATTGCATGTCCCACATAGTTAATCATCCGTGCCATTCAAAAAGCTTATTGTCATTCAGTACATGAACGCAATTTGCAGACGGAATTATTATACAAAGAAATTATATACAGTTTCTTTGTTGCTATGATACTGGCTTGAGAGAAAACATTTATTTGACATGTTTAGGGTTATCTGGTGACGTATGGGTCGTAGTGACTTAGTCTATGAACGGTGACTAAGCAACATTTTTTACCACTAAATAACTAATTTTCTGCTTGCCAAGTGGTTTAGGAATACCCTTTTGTGAAGTACATAGTACCTTGGTCCCTATGACCCACTTATGAAAGAAAATGCCTGTTATTAGTTTTTCTGGTGCGCTAAAGAGCTAAAGCGAAGTATTAAGTAAGTAGTTACAGGGGGAGACTTTTTAGAGAGAAAGATTTTTAGTGTTTGGTATTTTATCAACTACAAGTGCAAAAAAAGACTTTCTCTACTTAAGTATTTCTCTTTCTTTGAAGTATAGCTACACAACTCTTAGTCGCCGTCACCACTCAATAAAGTATATTCTTACTAAGGTCACCAAATATATTAATTTATTAAGCACGTAATCAGTATTTCAGAACGAAACAAATACTTTCAAACAATCTCGTGTTGCCAATTAAAAAACCCTTCACAGTGACGTCACACAACATGGCGACCACATCTGCCGTTTGATTATTATCGTTATAATAAATATCTTCTTCATTAGGGAGGACATGTTTTTAGTAACAAATGACATAATTTTAACTGTTCTATTTCAATTAATTTATAGATTTATAAAGTTTATTCTTGGTTGTTGTGAAATATGCTTAAATATTAATGAAATGGTTTCGAAGTTTAGTGACGAGCTATGCAATAATGATAATTAAAAAAGAATTAAAATATCGTAAAATATTATCTAAATTAGAAGCCAGATGCAGGGGTCAAACCAGCGTCTTTTGACGCGAGTACTCAAAAGACGCAAGTCCTATAACTGCCACGAATAATATAAGCGTTTCGTATTTCGATCTAATGAGCGTAGTCTAAAAGAACCTCTTCCGAAACTTAAAAATGCTCACAGGAAGAAGTTACTTAATTATGGTTAGCTTAGATATTATACATCTCATCAAGCATCACTGAACAGCAGGTGATAATATCCTTACAAATCATCATTATTAATTTCATCCATTATATTTCTAACTAATAATATTAATTTCAGATTAGATATATTACAAAGAACACTAAAAGACACCCTATACGTAACATAATATGATTGAATGAACCAAGTATTGATCTGAATCTATTGATCAATACAGCTGTGCATAACGGTATGTTACCGTTATTGTACAGCTTTCGGTAATTTCGCGATGTGACTGGTTATGTTAATATTGAAATTCTTGTCGTAAAATTATTTTGAGGGTCAGAGTACATGGTGAGTCATGAAAGTATGCGAATATAATTAGTGTATGAGTATTAGCATCATGTGATGAGCCTATTTGGATTGGTGGGTGAAAGTATGACAATTGAGGATAATAAAGGGAGAACTAATAACGACTAATAAACATACTTTAATATTGTTGTGTTTTAGCACAATACTTGCCAGTTTTGAATTTAAATTCTTTCCTTAATAAGTTATTGCACAAAATATATGTAAAAATCACTGCCCGCAATCTTTTACATTGTAACTAATTCGGTAAAAAGGTCGTCAATAGCGTGGCCTAGCAAAAAGTACCGAGTATGATATTCAGGGAGTCCCGGAAATAAAGTCTGTTGTACGTGTGTTTACTTACAAGAAATATATTGTATTTTAGTTATCTTATCTCAAGAATGTCATCAGAACATAGATTGTCCTGCTTAGCCCGGACTGAGACATTTGTTAAAAAGTACAACAGCTCCTTTGACTCCCTCATCCAACGGTTTTCTGCCGTCCTAACAAGGTTGTCGTTGCACCTTGTGAGAGGTAGATGAATGAGGGAGGCACAGGAACGCACAAGGTGGCAATATTTGGAGTAGGCCTATGTCCAGCAGTGGACGTCAATTGGCTGATATGATGATAACAACGACTCCACCCATTCTTATGTACCTATCGTAAAAGCTAACTAAAAACAACTCGCAGATTATCTCTACAAATCATCATCATCATAACAGCCCATCAATGTCCCACTGCAGGGACGAGCCTCCTCCTGTGACTGAAAGGAACTTGGCCTACTAATACCACGCTGGCCAGACGGATTACTATAGGTTTTAATTTCAAGTTTTCCTTCTTTTTATTTTGTAGAGATAATATTCACGGATAGTCCCTTAGGCGGTTTTTACGACACGCATGGAATGAGATGGGGTGGTGACATATTGTATTCTTACTCCGTCACCACACGGAGGTCAGGATATTGAGAAGCAAATTTCCAAGGCCCAGAAGATCTTTTGAATACTGTTAAGATGACTAGTCGCAGTCTGATAAATCTAGTTTCCAGCATCCAGTTAGTAGTTCATTGATCTTATATTGTAGCAAGTGATCATTATAATGATGGACACCCAATTAATATGATATATCTAGCCGCAAGGATATTAACTATCCTGTTATGAATCTTTATGAGAGCAATTGTTGTTGAATGTTGGTATATTGTGAGGTGATGCTGCAATGTTGTCAGTGTAAAAAAAAGATTGTGTATTTGTTTGCGATTGACAAACACAAAAAAATACAACCGAATTGAGAACCTCCTCCTTTTTTTGAAGTCGGTTAAAAAGGTGATAAGTTGCTGGTAACCGATGGATGAGGGAGAACAGAGGATCAGTAGAAGAAGACCTATGTTTAGTAGTGGCCCTCTTTTGGCTGTGATAATGATGACGAGGTTTAACCTATAGGTTAAATAGGCGACTGGGTAGAGGAGTCATTATTAGAATTGGCTGAACCTTACTGAACAATCTTGGGCTTATAAATGTTTAATCTTACAAATGTATTTGTAATGAAACAATGTGTATTTTTTTATTACACGTAGTTTCCAGCTATGCTTTTAGAAATATTGGAATACCATGTCCATGTCTTACTCCATCACAACACAGATTTTGCCTGATTAATAGTTTTTCAATATTCAAAACTTAACTCCAGAAATGATTGTGTTCTTTTTATAAATTTTGAATAATTCGTAACTGTTAAGTTTTCTGTGATGCACCCTGTAGAGTTGGCTATAAGACTTATCATAAAATGTCTTAAATTTTGTTTAACCGAACACAAAAAGTCGTATTGTTTATTTCGTTTCGATCTGTTTTTGAGTTATTGTAATTATGTCAACCCCTTGTCTGTTATGATTTAGAGAGTGAATTAATATATTTTTTGTTTTCTATCTAAACCTTTTGATCGTTTTTCTAGATTTTTTTGGTTAATGATTAGGTTTAATATTTTATACCAGATTTTTTAACAACACCTTGATCAGTACCACCATTGTGAGCGTTTAATTTTCAGTAAAAAATTTCTTCTGTCTAGGGTAGGCAGCAGCTAGGATTTGCTCTAGCATTAATGACAACATGCACGATTTCAACTTACTATTAGGTAACCACGTGCATTTTGCCACCATAAAGCAATAAACAAAACCTTCTTCTGTTTTAAATTCAGGCTCCATTAATAAAATAAATGCACTAATTTTATCTTTCACCATATTTTAAATGAGATTCTTTTGAAGAAGCCTCTTTAATTTATGTCTCAATAAAACAAAAACATCGTTCAGTAGTTAATGGTCTACAAATTAAGAAAAAAACCTTTTGTCACTTTGCCAGGTATTCCAAAAATGTCGTAAAAAGTCAAGAAAGCCATCAAAATTTTAACGGGCATTTAGCAATGCTAAGACTACCATAAGATAAATACCGGACACCATGGAGAGTATTTTCATTCTAATTTAATTCTTAAATACACTTTATTTTTGTAGAATTTAGGTTCAAAGTTGCGTGAATGAAGTGTGCTTTTGAAACACCTTGTTTCTTTTCTTTTTTAAAAAGATACAATCAGTATGAAACATCAAAGTTTGCCCATTTCTTATAATCTTTTTAACTTTTCGGTCAGAGGAACCGCACTTTTTCTGTATAGTTTTTTTTTCTTTTAACACAAATTCCACAGTCGCGATACCTGATCTTAAGGTAAATAATCAAATTATAAACAAAATAAAATGAGTTTTATGTCTGAATTAGTAAGGTTTAAAATTGCCCATTTATTCATTTTTACTTCGACATAATTTCTCGCTTCTAAAATACCGCATGGCGCCAATTTTTGGTTTCTATTTAAAGGGTTTTTTAATGTTATGATTTAAAGTCGTTTGTATCCAGCCATATTAAAACTGTATTTCTGTAGTGAATACGTACCTAATGAAAAAAGGCTTTGTGTTGTAACGGAATAAGCATACATGTTGTCTTTATGGCAAATGATTCAACAAGTATCGTGAAAGTCAATTTAGAACAATGCAGATCACAAAAATCTCTACGAAAACAAAAGAAGGGAATCTTGACACAAAATCCTATATCAATCTTTTTGGTCAGCTGCATGGTGTAAGACCGATGACCTGGTTAGGACGGCGGGAAGCCGATGGATGAGGGAGGCACAAGACCGCGCAGAGTGAAAACTTTTGGAGGAGGCCTATGTCCAGCAGTGGACGTCCATAGGTTGATATGGATGGGGTAAGAAACCTGATCATCCCCCTGTTACTGGTGGAAAGGCAAGCCAATGGGACATGAAGCGGTTTTGATTGTGATCAGGTTGGCTTGTGTTGGCCACTAAAAGTAATTTGGAAGATGGCTCATGATATACTGAGCCTTTATATCACAAACAAATCGCTTTTCTGATGGTTGGTTCCATGCTTATAAGCCTATAACGAAATCTATGTACACACAGCAACACATCAAGTTAAACATTTTCATTTGAAATTGTGTCTTATTTCAAGGTATTAAGGTACATGAGTTTCTTTTTTATATTTTATTAGGAGTGATTGTCTCTTTTTTGTTTTTGTTCCCTTATTACGTTTTAGTTTAGATTCTTTATATTTTGTTTTTTCCTTATTTAATAATTTTCTATGTATAAAAGCACGAAATGTAGCGAATGATGCGTATACCTGTAACTGGCATACATATATAGCCAGAACTATTAACTAATTTTAAGAAAATGTTTTATTTGTATGCTGTTGGTGTACCTTACTTAAATAAATAAATAAAATAAATAAATGAGTGTCTAGCTTGATTAGTTGCTGTGTGTACCTACTTAGTTTATAAAGAATATATTTTATTCAAATAAAATCTACTTTACTACTTAAACTATATACCATCACAATTCTTAAGAATGTTTGGTAATACACAACAACGGTATTACACCAACACAAGCTAAACATATCATTCAAAAATCTACCTTCAATCACTAGTATCAAAGTCTAATTTCATGTGTTGTGTATAAACTATTGAAAAGAATGGAGTACTTTCTAGCATTTTGTATTTCCTTGAAACTCGAGAATGTGCATAATAGGGGATGTAATAAAGGTTTCAATTGAAACTATTGTAATGAGATGTATAGAAAGGTAAGTAAGGTGACCATGTTAATAGACTATTGTGGACATTATATTATTTTTTTTACAAATAACAATTAATTTTTTGTGTTAAAGACTTCTCCCGTACTAGGAAGTGAAGACTATGTTGCGGTTACCGGTTACATCCAGGCTCTATACTTCGGGATAGACTTATTACACGTTCAGACAACACCATCTATTCCCAAACTAAGCTAAGCTACTTAACTAAATTAAGACTAATGTATCTCTGAGTGCATGAACTTTTTATGTTCATGCTCACAAAGGATTTCATTGAGCAGGAATCGAAACCGAGACTTATGCGTAACAACTATGAATAATAACTACTATCCCACAAAGGTCGTGAAAATGATGTTCTTGTGTTTTTCTAAGTTATAATATTATAAAATATCTTTTTCGAGGTCAAAATTCAAAGTCAATGACTTTACATAGACAATGTAAATAAAATATAAACGAAAAAGTAATTACATATGCGTCTCATTATCATTTATATAATAAAACGAATATTTACATAGAAGATTAATTATGTTATGCTTTAAAGTTAATTACTGTGTTAAAAACTGTACATTTTTAATTGTTTTATTGAAGTATGCTTTATAAAGATAACTCTTTACTATCCGTGTAATTAAAATAAATTGTATGTTCAGAAATAAATCTTTTCTAAGAAATCATCATCGTTATTGCAAGTAAATCTATACCTAATATTATAAAGAGGTACAGTTTGTGTGTTTGTGACGTTATAGGGGGTAATCTCTGGATCTACTTAACCGATTTGAAAAATTCTTTCTGTGTTGAATAGTCCATTTATCGGGGAGTGTCATAGGCTATTTAATATCACGCTTTGATTTATAGGAGTGGAGCAGTACTGAAATATGTTTAAAAAACGGGCGCGATTTTTTCGCCGCTAAACGAAGTGGGCACTGGTCAGCTAGTTACTTATAAAGTTGTGGTATTTGCTATTATGTACCGATTTTAATGTAAAGAAAACAATGGAAATAATTTCAATTGTGTTTTGCAATGGGACTAAAAGTCTGAAGCACATTAACTAATGTTACTTATTATCAGTAAAATATTACAACTGATTCAAAAAACTTTTCTACCTGCAATCGAAACTTCTTCCTCGTCTTCATCATAACAGTACATTAATGTCCCACTGCAAGGACGGGCCTCCTCCTCCCGCGAAGGAGGGATACTTGGCCTACTAATACTACGCTGGCCAGACGGATTGGTAATTTGTAGAGTTTAATTTCAAGTTTTCCTTCTTTTTACTTCGTAAAGTTAATGTTCACGGATAGTCCCTTAGTCGGTTTTTACGACACCCATGGGATGAGATGGGGTGGTGACATATTCTTACTCCGTCACCCCACGAACAGTTAAAAATATATTTACCCTAAACTATACAACAAATAAAATATACATTCATGTACAACAATCACTATTCCAAAACAAAAGAAAGAAAGTCTTGTACCAAACATAGTTCATGGTAACAACACGGCACGCTTCTGACAAAGATTTATGTACACTTTTGTATGAACACCCGCCTAAGCAGGTGATACGAGCACGCGTTGCCTGTGTAGGGATTACGTTTGTAAGGGATCGTGGTCACCGGTGGGTGTGTGGCCGAATATACTTATGTATAGGGACTTAATTTACTAATGCTGTTGTATTCCGTATGTTTTTAAAAATATTTTGTGTTTTTGGTAGTCGATTAATGTCTGGCTGCGGTAATAGACTTCTATCGTATGTGAAAAAAAACTATGCTTACCTACTGATACCACTCTGGCCAGAAAAGTTCTTATCGAGATTAATATCGAGTTAATCTTCTGTATTAAATGATATTGATTCTGCTAATTCACAAGTCGCATTTTACGACACGTTTAGCATGAGTTTAAGATGTCACACTATGCATTCTGAACCCGTCATTTACCACAAAGACTAAGATTTATGTTTACTTTTGTATGAACACCCGCCTTAAGCAGGTGATACGAGCACGCGTTGGCTGTGTAGGGATTACGTTTGTAAGGGATCGTGGTGACCAGGGGCCCAATTCCGCTAATAACATTTAAGCTACATAACGTTGACAATCAATTTTGATGCTGTTACGATTGGAACAAATTTTGTATTCTGCTAAAACTTGTTTGTGGTCGAATGTGAATCGTAATTGAGTCGAAGATCAAAGTTAAATCTGTGTTGCCTTGTATAAACTACCAACTTATTAGAGTTGCCCTTTAAAACCTACTAATAACCTGAATAAGAAAATCATGGCTGTATTACGTAATTGCCTATGCAAACTCAACTAAAAAAATCTGTCATTCATATGAATGACAGATTAGATAATAGTTACTACCATAAGAATTATTATAAATAATGCATTAGGAAGAAGAATTTGTTAGTGTTTTGGTTTTTATCACTTCACATTAAGTCAGCACTTCGGACTCTGGCAGAATTGTCGACATCGGCATAGTTTGCCATATAAAAGAAAGAAGAAGAAGAAAAATAATGTAATATTATTGTTATGTACTTTTGGAGTCGGTGTCAGCCACGAGTTACCTATATACAATTTATGGCGTCGTGGAAATTTTGGAGTTACTAGGTAATATACAACTTCCTCTGTAATTGTCATGTAATAATATAGATAATGGTCTCTTATATCTCAGTTTTTAAACACACTTTTTAGTAGATACAACTGGGACTGCCAAAATAATATTTCTGTTTTAAGTGTAATAATTAATTGTAATCTTATTTTCAGGTGATTTTGGTTATCCCCAGCGTTGATATCTAATGATACAGTTAACATTGCTTCAGAAGTGATTGCTGAAGGGTACTATTATAATTAAAGTACTATTGGTGTGCATACTCAAATACTTTGGTACACTGGGTGCTACATTGAAGTACCTTTACCATTCAGACACAGCGGGAAAGTTCATTATTGCATGTTGCTCTTCAATATTTGAAATTGTGCAGGCTTTACCTCTCCAACATTAGGTGAAGATAAGAATAGTCTTTGCTGGAATAGGGTGTAAGGCTTAACAGTGAAATAAGTAGATGTACTTACTAAGATTATTAAGTTTAAGTTAACAAAATGTTCAATATTTTAAATTAATTTGATAATGGGTGAATTTTATGTTAGATACTTAATTTAATGTAAATAGCAGATACTGATATTGTTAAATTACTTACATGATTTTGATAAAATTATTAGGTACATTTATTAAAAAATTAAACAAGGCATTTGAAAAGGTAGCGGATACTTTATTTTTATTTTGTACACTTATTTGCTATATTTTGTTATAAGATACTTAATTAGAAATATAGAATAAACAATAAACCTATTGAATTTTCTCTATAATTATATAAATCAATATCCTATACTCCTAACATTAATGAATGCTGTGAGGGTATATAATAAGTTACCGGACGATTTTAAGAATTTGCCTTTAACAATATTTAAAATAAAGTTAACAAAATGGTTAAAGGCAAAATGCTTTTATAGTGTTGATGAATATATGTCAGATTGCGGAGAATGAGATTATAGGTTATGGATCGTTTTGGTAATGGTGATGTCGAAAATCATAATATTTTAATAAGTAATTGATTTATGTATTAATTTTACTACTGTAACCTTTAAATTATAAGACTTACTAATGTACTTATTCTTGTTTATTACTATTATATTATATTGTGGACTTATTTGTATTTTTGATCTGACATTAATTTAATTTTACTCAATTTTATCTGTTTAACTGACATAAACTTAGACATAATCATGCATGAATATCTTATTTGTTGCTGTTGTTTACTCTTTTTATCACTCAAATAATAAATAGCATTGTGCATGTTAAAATGTAATATTTGCACACCATATGTAATGGTAGGATGTAAAGGCACCATTATACTGTAAGATCATACTCTGTAAACCTACATTCTGGCAAATAAATGATTATTGATTGATTAACTATAACACAATATCACTATTTCAAAAACTAAAAATGATTAATACATATAATAAAAACCTTATAAAACAGATATTATTTTTTATTGCCTCTGCCAGGGCAGTTCTACACCAAAAGCCAAGCTAGCTTGTACACCCTGACTATTTCATTACTGCCATGATGGGATTTGGTAATTGTGGCTCTTCATAAACTTTTCATTAATGCTTGCAAATTGATAGCATCTGCGGTATTAATATGGATTCTTTTCATCATCGTCTGGCAGCTATAAATAATTTAATGAAAATATTTCACTAGGATAAGCATTATATCCTTCTGCAACCACTCAAGGATGTCTTATGTGCTGAAAGAAATAAATACAAGTTGATTTACTAAATGACTAAAATGAAAGCATGATAATACTTAAATATATGTTACTTTACAAAAAATGTTTTTTTTATTTATTTATTTGATGATGATCACCCATACATGGAATGTTTAGTGGATGACAACAACTTTAACTATAAAAACCTTGCCTCTACCTTACCTTGTTTCATTTATTTGCAAATTACAAAGCAGTTTCCCCGATGCTGTTTAATTATATTTTTCATTCTTTATTGGCTTTATCCTTAGCACTGGGTATTCTCAGATAATCTTACGCTGGGCTGGATGTTCTGAAGGATGGAGAACACATTCAATGGAGCTGAAATAATTACATCAATTAGTATAATTCTATTAGGTACAACTCTTAAAAAAATACATAACTAATATTATAAACTATTGATATTATTATGTTATAATAAACTAATATACTTACTCCACATTCAATAAAAGTATATAAAGTAAAAGTAGTGTCGTTTTAATTATTGTCACTAGATTGTAAAGCCGTAACATTAGATAAATAGCTCTTGTTGTTCAATCGAAGGTCAAACGAACGTCAATGCAAAATCCACAATTGAAACAAACGTCAAACAAACGTCAAATAAGAGTAGAATACCGAATAAGTTCACAATCGACTTGCAATTGCAATCGATTTTAAAGCAGAATAGGAAATTATCCAAATACGATTCAATCGAAGCGTAATCGTTCTTGTAATAATTGCAGAATAGCAACTATGTCAAAAACTGACAATGAGACGCAATTTCGATTCTATTGAGTCATTTGTAAATAGCGGAATTGGGCCCCAGTAGGTGTGTGGGCCAATATACTTATGTACGGGGACTTAATTTACTAACCACTTGAACGTCAATGGGTATGATTTATCCACTGACAAAATGGCGGGACTTACGTCATATGGTATAAAAGTACCAAAAAAAAATTCGTTCTGCAACGCGCGATATTTTATAAAAACATGATTCTACCGCTTAAAATCTACGTTTAAAAAAGTCTGTGGGACAATTGTCGATAGTTTTAGAACGGATTACACCAAAATAAACAGCTGTAAAAAATAATCTGTGGTCGCAATGTCAAACAGAAGTTTGCTTCATTTCGTATGTCCTTGTATGAAATTTACTGTTTATTTATGTGTTAAATACATTTGATTAATTAAATATTGTTGGAAGTGTAATATATTACAATTATCTAGAAAATGTGTGCTTTCTAATGGTCGTGATATTATGTTATAAAAGTTGAGTAACTTTTAAAATTTAATAAAAGAAAAGTCAAAGACTAAAACTTGGCCTTGAGTTTAACAATAATGGCGGTTTAATTACGCTTTCCTCAATAAAAGTTTATTGAAATCGTTTAAAGTTTATTGAAATCGTTTAATTCTAGAAGATAAACTAATAAACAATAATTAAATTTAGAAAACAAACCTACTACGTTCTTATTTTTATGTTCTTATTGTCTAAACAAAAATATGGTATGCACTACAAAACGCCGAGATGGCCGAGTCAGCTAAAAAAGGTATTTATTTCAAAAATAATTTAAAATACTTTAACCTTCAGAATTACTAATATATTTATTTTATTTTAAAAGTAATATAGTTAATTATATTTTAAAAATAAAATCATTAATTTGGGTTGCTAATTTTTATTCACAAATAATATAATTCCCGGAAAATCGCGGAAAATGTCAACAATTTTTCGCAATTTCTCAGGTTTATCAACTATTCATTGTATTTAGATATTCATAAGGTTAATGTATTTTAATTTAAGTTTATTCCCTATACTTTTACGAACACGACGATGTTTTTCATTTTCAAATTGATGCAGTAATTTTCTCGTGTTAGCCGTTTTTATCAAGACGGAAAACTCGCAGTTTTTTATAAACACATAAAAAACTGCGAGCGTTGCCACTTGAACGTTGGACTCGCGAAAGCGATTCGCGCAGTTAACGTTCAATAAACTACAAACGAAATACAACAGCATTAGTAAATTAAGTCCCCGTACATAAGTATATTGGCCCACACACCTACTGGGGCCCAATTCCGCTATTTACAAATGACTCAATAGAATCGAAATTGCGTCTCATTGTCAGTTTTTGACATAGTTGCTATTCTGCAATTATTACAAGAACGATTACGCTTCGATTGAATCGTATTTGGATAATTTCCTATTCTGCTTTAAAATCGATTGCAATTGCAAGTCGATTGTGAACTTATTCGGTATTCTACTCTTATTTGACGTTTGTTTGACGTTTGTTTCAATTGTGGATTTTGCATTGACGTTCGTTTGACCTTCGATTGAACAACAAGAGCTATTTATCTAATGTTACGGCTTTACAATCTAGTGACAATAATTAAAACGACACTACTTTTACTTTATATACTTTTATTGAATGTGGAGTAAGTATATTAGTTTATTATAACATAATAATATCAATAGTTTATAATATTAGTTATGTATTTTTTTAAGAGTTGTACCTAATAGAATTATACTAATTGATGTAATTATTTCAGCTCCATTGAATGTGTTCTCCATCCTTCAGAACATCCAGCCCAGCGTAAGATTATCTGAGAATACCCAGTGCTAAGGATAAAGCCAATAAAGAATGAAAAATATAATTAAACAGCATCGGGGAAACTGCTTTGTAATTTGCAAATAAATTGTTTCATTTATTTGCAAATTACAAAGCAGTTTCCCCGATGCTGTTTAATTATATTTTTCATTCTTTATTGGCTTTATCCTTAGCACTGGGTATTCTCAGATAATCTTACGCTGGGCTGGATGTTCTGAAGGATGGAGAACACATTCAATGGAGCTGAAATAATTACATCAATTAGTATAATTCTATTAGGTACAACTCTTAAAAAAATACATAACTAATATTATAAACTATTGATATTATTATGTTATAATAAACTAATATACTTACTCCACATTCAATAAAAGTATATAAAGTAAAAGTAGTGTCGTTTTAATTATTGTCACTAGATTGTAAAGCCGTAACATTAGATAAATAGCTCTTGTTGTTCAATCGAAGGTCAAACGAACGTCAATGCAAAATCCACAATTGAAACAAACGTCAAACAAACGTCAAATAAGAGTAGAATACCGAATAAGTTCACAATCGACTTGCAATTGCAATCGATTTTAAAGCAGAATAGGAAATTATCCAAATACGATTCAATCGAAGCGTAATCGTTCTTGTAATAATTGCAGAATAGCAACTATGTCAAAAACTGACAATGAGACGCAATTTCGATTCTATTGAGTCATTTGTAAATAGCGGAATTGGGCCCCAGTAGGTGTGTGGGCCAATATACTTATGTACGGGGACTTAATTTACTAATGCTGTTGTATTTCGTTTGTAGTTTATTTTTGGGGAATTATTATTGTTATGTTGGTCTCCACTACTGGACGCGTTTACTCCAGCGGCCTTTGGTCCTTCGACAGATATGGAAAGCTTATTTCTCAGTTATCTATACTAGTATTATAAAGAGGTAAAGCTTGTGTGTTTGTGACGTTGTAGGGGGTAATCCATGGATCTACTAACCCGATTTTAAAAATTTATTCTGTGTTGAATAGTCCATTTATCGGGGAGTGGCATAGGCTATATAATATCACGCTATGAATAATAGGAGTGGAGCAGTAATTAAATATGTTTAAAAAAAAGAACGCTTAATAACGTTTTTTTAGCCGCCCAACGAAGTGGGCATTGGTCAGCTAGTATTATAGTATAGAGATATTGTTTGCCTTTGACGAGGGACAGTGTGGTTTCTTACTATCTTTAACAATGCTTAGGGTTTGCAATTACTGCTCACAATCTTACTTCGCCTACGGACTTGAAGTTAGCTTTAAGAAACTTTCGCGCATGTACAGTCACTAAGAAAACACCCGCTCTCCGAGATTTAGCAGCAAAAATCTTAAGCCCGAGTTATACTGAAGTGGCGTGGCGCGGACGTATAGCGGTGGCGTTTAGTCAAGAAAACATAATATAAATCTTAACTGCATTAATATAGAGTCGTATTTGACATAAAGATAATGCGCGTCCGCGCCATTTGGCAACGAATGCCCCCCGCCTCCGCCATGGTGCGCCACCGCCATATGCCATACGCTTCTTCAGCATAAACCGCGCATTAAGGCCTACGCAGACCGCGACGGCATGGCAAGGGATTTTAATTTTTACTAATCGACATTCAACCGTAAAATCCCTACCCATGCCGTCCCGGTCTGCGTAGGCCTTTAGATTGCGCATACTATAAATATCCCTATTTATAGTATGCGCATTTGTGTCCTTATTACGTCACCACGCTTACGTCACGGTCCAGCACCATACTAACCCGTATAGGAAACCATCACCAATGAATACGAACTAACAAATTACTTTCGACCACCTGTGCAGTACAATGAAACACATAAATGTTAGAATTATGTAAAAATGGGGATAATTTCTTTACAAAATAGTTACGCATTTGAATTTTAAATTTTTAGTTTTTTTTATTGGTGAGTGACTTCAGTGTGGTCAAATTGGGGATTTTCTAATAATAGTCCTAGTAGTATAGTGAAGAGCACTGGGTTTGAAAAAATGCCAGTAATCAAATTATAGGTTTTAACCTAATCCGATTTTTTTAGAGAGGACCGATAGCTCTGTCATTTCTTGTTCAATTTAAATGAAACTTTTTTGTTGAAAATTATATTTTTAGGAATTTATGTACTTTCATAAAAATTGGTACTTATTTCATAATTTGGTTTTTATCATAACTAGTGCGTGAAAATCATCGATGTCTGTAAGTTGGAATCGCTTTTTTTTATTAAAAAATCATTGTTGTAAATCAGATTAGACTGACTTCATGCTCTACGGCGTCGCTCTAGGACTTACAGACATAATATATTTAGCGGACACAAACTAAACCAGCCTTAAAATAATAATTTCTGAATCGCTTAATGGCACTACACGAGGTTAAAGCCTGTAAGTTTATTATTGACTGTATTCAGACTCGATTTGAACCCACTACTGCGTGTTTGGTGATTGGTGACTCACACAAATAACTCCTCACACTTTTCTCTCCGATATTACCTTCAATGTGTTACTAATATCTACGTAAAAGCACCTTTGGCCCTCACCTATTGTTTTTTCCATATTTTAATGATACGTCTCAAATGAGTTATGGTTGAAAACTTTATGGATAAACTCTATCTATGGTTATCTTCTTCTTTACTTTACTTTTTAACTTAATTCTGCCTCTGGGTATAGGTTTTTTGAGTTGCACTTATGTAGGTAATTTATTTTGTTGGTTGGCTTTGAACTTCTTGGGTGGGCTGTGGTCAAGAGTGCTTGTTTTAGACTCAATTTATCATTTTGTTATAATTTCGATTAAATTCTATCCTCACCTGAAGTTGCCGTTACGCAATGATGTTGATTTTAATTCTTCACAAGGTCGCAAAGTTTGCAAATATTGCCGAAAATAAGAGAAGGAACATTTGCCACAATATCCTATACCTGTTACGTTTAGCCAGCGTCTGTTATACTAAATTTTCTTCAATCACTTAAGAGTGATCAAATATCTGCAGGACTTGTGCGAAGATCCGTCAATATTATCTTTACGAAATAAAAAGAAGGAAAACTTGAAATTAAACCCTAAGCCAATCCATCTGGTCAGCGTGGTATTAGTAGACCAAGTATCCCTCCGTCACGGGAGGAGGCCCGTCACTGCAGTGGGACATTAATGGGCTGTTATGATGATGATGAATGCCAATAGTACAAGCTGTACTTAGTTTGGGACTGGATGGCGTCGATGTGTCCTGTAAGGAACATTATATTGCTATAAAATAAACTAGGTCACAACTTCTACCTTCTGACCCAATAATTTGGCTACCAACAATGCCGAAAGGCGTTAGCTACTAAACCGAAAAAAAAACTTCAAACACCTATCAAAAAAGTATAGCTGGACTTTGACAGATAGGGACAAAAAATGGCACATTGTGCCTTTACCTGGACGTTTCTTGGAACCCTTGCTATCAGACAAACAATGTAGCAATCTGTTACTTACGGATATTCGTTTATTGAAGGGCTTTCTGTGGGTCAGTTGAGGTGTTTAGAATAATAATTTGCAAATTGTATGATCAAAAATTAATGATATTCATTTCTATTTTACAGGTAAATTTGTCGTATTATGGTGTTTCTGCGATCAAATGTGGTAAGAAAACCTATTTAGCTATGACGTAAGCTAACTTGTAGCTAATTTTTTTACCACTTGCCATCAGGTCTCTGGTCTACTACTTTAAAACTATAAAATAAAAGTATAGTGTCATGACGCCATCTAATCTTATGTTTCGTAAAAGTCGACTTAGGTAGAGTTTGCAGATATTTTATCTCTAACAAAAGTAAATAGAAAAAATTAAATCGGCCACTGCAGGGACAGACCTCCTCCCGTAATGGAGGGATATTTGGCCTACTAATACCATGTGTCGCGAACGGAGGTAGGTAAACTATTTATTAATCGGGGTGACAGGTAGTAACTCCAACCAGTTTATTTTTCACGGAAAGTGACTTGTATAGTACAAAGTAATTGAAAACAGAAATAATTGCACTTTAAATAGTTGCAAATCGATGTCTAAGTAGTAACTTAAGTAAATAACTTAATTACAGTTCCAAGCACACACTTAACTTTCAAACCAAATAATAACTTTCCTCGGTTGCTTAAGTCAAGACTTGTTGATGGTTTTACACACCTCCATCCGTAAGAAGGTGTTTGTACATACACGTATATAAATCACCTTTTCTTTGTCTAGTACACATAGTACAAGATCTGCTTAGTTTGGGACTAGATGGCGTTGTGTGCACGTTTGGGAAAACTAAAAAGTATAAGACGAAAAATTTTACCGTATATAAGTATATAATGTTTTCCTCTAGTACCAAAGCAGGCCCTTCTCTGGAGTGGGACATTACCTAATTCTATCTTTTTTTTTAATATTGCTAATATTTTAAATGACATCATGTGAACTACTGGTACGATAAGATTTAATATTTTAGCATCAAAAGAGCAGTTCCTTGATTAAGTTCTAAAGTGTTTAATAAAATGGTGTTTTTTTTTATTTTACCCGATTATTTCTTGATCAATAATAAAATATTTTTATGGTTTGAAATGGAATAATTTGTAAGTCAGTTCATTATTATTTTGAATAGTTCATTTAACGAGGTAGTTTAAAAGCTATAACATCACGCTATGGGCAATTGGAGCCGAGTGACTTTGTGGCATAGTATTGTGATTTAAAAAAAAAGGAAAGATTGTTGAAGCTCATATTATGGCACATAAAACCACGGGTATAAATTATTATAAAACTATAAACCCAAACAATTTTGTCAAACTTTCTGTGTAATTCTTATTTTAAAATATGACATTAAAAACCGTTATTCAAAACCATAGTCTAATTAAAGAGTCAAAGAATAAATTGTTCCAAATTCAAAATGATTCAATTAAACTCACTATGTTCACGTCGTATGCCGTTGACCATAGATAATCGGGATGATTGATGAACCAAATGAGCGACGGATCAAAATTATACATTCATTTTCGTTCTGAAATCAGAATTTGATTAAGTTAATGCATTTTGGTGATGGGTTGTGTTATTTTGGTGGTTAATGAAAATTGTTTTTGACAGAGGACAGAAAAGATTACGGTTCCATTATTATGACGCCCTGTGTGGCGTTGATCTGCAGAGCAGAGGTTTCGGGTTCGATTGTCTTCATGTTGGCATTAGTATTTTCGTTGTTTTTCTTTTTTCGTTGTCTATGTAGCTAAAGATTTATTTAAATATTAATTCGTGTCTAGTACAGTAGTAAAAACTGCTTAGTTTGGGACTAGATAGAGTTGTTTTATACTGTTATACACAGATACAACCAGCCAATAAATAACCGATACATACATCTAACCAGAACCCACAAAACTTATCCAAGGATCATTCACAGTTCATTTCACCAACTCAACAATACAAAGTCATTGTTCATACCATCAAATCATCACATACATACCATCACATAGAAAGAGACGGAAGATACATTTTCAGATGATCTAGAAAGAGATAGAAGATCGCCGGCATCACTTTGATGGTACAGTAAGTACAGTCGACTACAAATGTTGATTAACAAATCCAATATTATAAAACATCTTAACGCTAAAAGCTTCTATAAGTAAAAGATGTAACAAGCAAATAGTCTTATCATTAGTAACGTCGAATAAACAACAATTTTTCTTAAACCTTTGACCACGAAAAGCGAAAACCTTGTAATATTGGATCCTACCAAAACATAAATGTAAAATTGGAGAACCAAGTTCAATGCAAGAGTTATTATGCTTGGCTTTGTGGCTTCGCCCTAAAAAGAATAAAGATCTAAATGAGTACCAAGGTCCATGCACAGTCGAAATAATATGTATTTATAGGAACAAAATAACATTATGAACAAGTTTTACATCCATTTCTTTGTAAGTTTTTATAAGAATTCAAATGTTGAATAACTTTATAAAATGCCTGATGCAGGAAAACTGGCCAAGTCTAAATCTAACCTACTTTAAGAATTTACATTTTTAAATATGTAACAGCAATTGTTATATGAAGTTAGCTTTAACTTGCCTTGATACTCTGCCGCGTATCTAGGTTGATTAACTTATGTAGTCGACTGTACCTATTGATGTTATCTAATTCAAGGGAAGAGAAGGGTCATATTATTTTTATTAGTTTTTTTTTTCATCAAACACAAAAGGAGGTTGACTTTGTAGTACCGTCACGGCAGTATAATTTTAGATGGCGTAGCCTATTGTATGTAATTTAGAGAATAAAAGGTGGGTAGGTATAGAATTTTGGATATTACTTAAATAAAAAAAAAACACTTTTTTTCATAACCTATTTAGTCCCACTGCTGAGCAAAGGTCTTCCTCACCACTGCTTGGTAAAATGTTTCCGTTAATAGCTCATCTGTCTGAATATTTGTCTGTCTATTTTACTGTGTTTAGATGAATCAGATGAACAGCTAATTCAATTAAAAGGAAACATTAAAAAACATTTCCGTGTGTCAGAATACAGTGTGTCACCACCCCATCTCATTCCATGGGTGTCGTAATAACCGACTGAGGGACTTAGGTGTCGTAATAACCGACTAAGGTTATTACGACACCTAAATCCCTCGGACTATCCGTGAATATTATATTTACGTAAGGAAAAGAAGGAAAACTTGAAATTAAACCCTGTATCAATCCGTCTGGCCAGCGTGGTATTAGTAGGCCAAGTATCCCTCCGTCACGGGACGAGGCCCATTCTTGCAGTGAGACATTGATGGGCTGTTATGATGACTTTTAAAGCTAATAAAGATTGTTAGGATGAAGTCGCATTTTACGACACTCTCAAAATGGGATGGGTAACACCACGTATTAATTAATAGTCGACTATCATTCAGATATTTTATACTTCCAGTATAGGTATAATAACAGGGACCTTTATATACATTCAGAAATGCACAGACAAATTACTAAAAATGTTGGCAACGTTCCATATTATGCAATATTATTTATATTTAGACAAATATTTAGTTTTAAATGTTGTTATTGGGTTTATTAATGACTTAACACGGAAGCTGTATACGGGTGTTGTAGACTATTAATCATTAGCGATATTTAGGTTAGGAGGAATATTTGAAATATTTGAAATTCAGCTGCCTAGGTGGCGCGACGGTAGCGCAAGCGACTGCCTTGCACAAGGTCTCAGGTTCGATACCCACGTAGGACAATTAATTATTTGTGTGATCCACAAACTATTGTCCTGAGTCTGCATGTTCTTTGTCTTGGTAAATCTGTGTTTGGAAAGTACTCGATCTCTAGTAAATGTATGGGATTATAAAAAAATATTATTTAAATCAAATTTCTCTAGTTTTAAATATTTGACATCGTAACTATGTATTTAAAAAAAAAATACAATCGAATTGAGGTCCTCCTCCTTTTTTTGAAGTCGGTTAAAAACATAGTTTAAATGTACCCTTTATGCAAAATACATTTTAATATATATTTTAATGAAAGGGTGTTGAATAATTATGGCTTTAGTAATAATATGTTATTTGTGTTAATTAAAGTAATTAGTATCGAAGTTACAAGAAAGGGCGAGGGTGACCATATCCGTTGTGTGTAATTTATAAGCGGATAGCGTTTTTATAAACTTAGTTTTTTTAGACTACTTCCGCACCGGTATAGAGATCATACTTTGTTTTGATAAGACTTAAATACTTTAACGGATACAAAGAATACTTAAAGACTTTAACGGACACAAAGAATACCCCATCTCAAGACTATAGTTTGTGGATCACACAAAGAAATGTTCTGCATGGGACCAAGACTGGTATTTAAATGGTCTAATTAGTAAGGTATCTCGTGCTTTAAATTTATCCAATTTATTACGACAACCAGCAGATGTCCACTGCTGTATTAGGCTTTCTTCATATTTCAATTTTACTCCCTGACTCACACTTCAGTCGCCCGCGGCTCTAACCAGGTCATCCGCCCACCTTGTCAGAATACCCATCCTGCGCCGTCAGGTATCATCATAACATCCCATTAATGTCCCACTGCAAGAACGGACCTCCTCTCGTGACGCAGGGATACTTGGTCTACTAATACCACGCTGGCCAAATGGATTGGTATAGGTTTTAATTTCAATTTTTCCTTCTTTTTATTTCGTAAAGAAAATATTTACGGTTAGTCCCTTAGTCGGCTTTTACGACACTCGTGGGATGGGATGAGGTGACATATTGTATTCTTACTCCGTCACCACTCGGACTTCACGGAACCATGTTTATTCTGATAAAATGGCGGTTCTTCGAAAGATAGCCTTTTCTATAAAATAAATACTACACCAGTTTACAAATTAGACCACACACTAGACCCAATATCCTAAGCGAACTCCATGACGTCACCAATAAGCAAATATTATTATTTCATTGAAGCCACACCGATAAACTAAGCGAACTTTATTTATCTAGAATCTTAAGTTATCGGAAGTTTTATACATAAGATAATTAAACTACTATGTTGTTAATAGGATATTATCTTCTATTTCCGTTTAGTATATTTAATCATAACATTAGAAATAGCCTCACAGATTCATGATTTATTAGCCATAACCCTGGTAAACTAAGTCAGCAAGGTCATTCCATGTGTCACCTCTAAGTAGTATATTATCATCTTAGCGTCTCCGTGCTGCGCCGTCTTTTTTTAATAGATAGAGTAATTCAAGGAAGGTTTATTACATAACCATCATCATCATAACAGCCCATTAATGTCCCTCTGCAAGGACGGGCCTCCTCCCGTGACGGAGGGATATTCGGCCTACTAATACTACGCTGGCCAGACGGATTGGTATAGGGTTTAATTTAAATTTTTCTTTCTTTTTTTTCTTTTATTACATAATACATGACTTGTCCCCACTGACTGTGACCGTACAACTGACCTAAAGACTATTCCTATTTATTTTATTCTTTATAACATTAGTAGAAATCCTGTTTTACATACATATCCATCTGATTTAAGAGCGTGGTTTTAGTAAGCCATATTTCCCTGTCCCAACAGTGGGGTACAAAAGGCTAGTGGTGAATGGTTAAACAAACAAAATGACAATGCATACCACAGTTGCATTCTGTCATTAAATAAATATTTTTTAAACACTACTCTAATGCAACAATAACTTTATTTGAACTCCAATTTAAATGTAGTTTATTTTAAATAAGTTTTTTAACCACAAAATACAGGAAACGCCGCGCGATAGTATTGTATAGTACATTAAACACAAGTGTCCCAGTCAATTGTCACTAGTGACGGGAATTTTACTAGGAAATATGTTGGTACCATGATTTAGAAATTAATTGAGACTTTCATTAGGTACTTACAGTCCTGCCAGTTGACAGCAGTAGTTTTTTTTATTACACTCGTAGGTAGGTGCAAATATTAGTAGATAAAAATAGAGCACGTGACATATTAAGCTACTTCACGTTATTTTAGAGATGGGTGACCGCTCAAAGGTATTCTATACAAATGCCTCTGTGCTTTAAAAGGTATGTAAAACGTCGGAACCCGTGGTTGTCGTAGTTGTTAGCACAGGCTTCGGCAGAATGTTCAGTGCTAGATGTAGTTCGTATTGTGAAAGAAAGGAAGTTCCTTGACGTATGAAAGATAGACAGAACAACGTCCGATATAGAAAGGAGTATTTGTAATATTTTATTTTAGTTTTCATTACCAAGTTCTGATACAGGCCCTAAATGAATTAATTTGAATATATTAAATTAGCTGACCCGTATATGTGACATCTATTAAAAACCCCGTAGATTCAAGATTATAATCTAAAACATGCACAAAAATTAACCCCAATTTATTTACATTTAAAAAAAGGATTATTAATTTTTAATCCCAATACCATATGGTCACCCTACAATACAATGGACGCAATAATGTGTCCACATTTGCTGGGCTATTAACTTTGGACAACGGGCATGCGTGCGCGCAGGTATTGGAGCGCAAATAGTAAAAAAAAAATACATACAATTTTATTTAAACTTTAGAGGGCTTGTTAAATATCAATTTGTGGAGATGTTGAAGGTAGATAAAGATATTTTTTGGAAATTAAATAAAATAACATGTAATGTCTCTTTCATAATTGTATGAAGTATTATTCAATGTTTGATTTAGTCTCAGTGTTTTCTACGAAGTATTATATGTTTATAAGTTGTCTAGTACCCATACTACAAGCCCTGCTTTGTTTGAGACTAGATGGTGTTGTGTGAATAGCCATACTTTGCGGCCATTACCCCATCTTCTAGGAAACTCGAGTTTGCCTGTCCGACCCGGGTCCAGTCCAGTCAAACGTGACTGATACTCACGTAGCCACCCAATACCTATATGTCTGGTTGCGGTAGTCAAATTTCTTATTCCTTTCTACGACCGCTTTCTACCCTCAGACAAGATGTAAAGTTTCATAGACATACACATTTATTTTAACAAACAAAAAAGCACGAGGGCGTTTATACAATCAAACAAATTTTTGCAGAGTTCATTGTACTTTGTAATACATTTCTTTGCACTCAAGACTGTTTAGATTTGTACAAATATTTATACTAGAAACTGTGTTGTCTGGATATCTAAGTATTTTCAGATCATTTTTATCTAGATCTTGATTTCATAAACTAGATTTTTATTTAGTAAAGATTGTAATAAACCAACTGTTCTAATATTTATATTAGCTAAACATTAGAGATAGGTGTAGAAATGAATCTTGAAATCTAATTTTGAAATCACACCAGAATTTCTCAAGGGTCGTTCATCATAACAGCCCATTAATGTCCCACTGCAGGGACGGGCCTCCTCCTGTGACGGAGGGGTACTTGGCCTACTAATACCACGCTGGCCAAACGGATTGGTATAGGGTTTAATTTCAAGTTTTCCTTCTTTTTATTTCGTAAAGATAATATTCACGGATAGTCCCTTAGTCGGTTTATACGACACCCATGGGATGAGATGGGGTGGTGACACACTGTATTCTTACTCCGTCACCACACGGAGAAGAGTCGTTCAACTGCTAGTATCTTCCGTTTTCCATAACCGTAAAAGCTTTATAGCTAAAAATGGTCATCTCCTACCCTTGGATAAGGGGAGACCAATATTTTACCGCTCCCTCAATGAGCTCATAAGGCAATTGATACTTTTTTGGACAAAGGACAAGCCTAGATTCAGCCTCCCGTTCTTTTCAGCTGTCCTGCAATTTTCTAACCCTCAGTAGGGGGTAATTCTCTTTACGTCCTTGCAGAAGGAGATTAAGGCTCACAGTCGTCTACAGTCTACATAGGTAGACCTGCAATCTTTTCCTTTCAGCTATCAATCCACTGTTGGACGTAAGTTTGCGACACTTTTTCCAATCCTCCGATTAGATTCCGGTCGCATACACGACAACTATGCCACTAAGGCAGATCATAGATTAAAAACTGAAATCTATACTAATATTATAAAGTTTGTAAGTGTGTGTCGTTGTAGGGGGTAATCTCTGGATCAACTGAACCGATATTAAAAATTCTTTCTGTGTTGAATAGTCTATTTATCGGGGAGTGTCATAGGCTATATAGTATTACGCTACGACTAATAGGAGTGGAGTAGTAATTAAATATGTTTAAAAAACGGACGCGTTTTTTTTCGCCACCCAACGAAGTGGGCACGGGTCAGCTAGTGTCCTAATAAAATGAAATGATAAAACACAGTGATTTCCTCTACAGTGTAGGTAATAAATAACTTTTTCCTAACTTTTCAACAGCATCTGTTTATCTATCGATTCTAAAATAATTTCTCACAGTAAAATTCAGTTATATAGGTCTTAAAGATTTATACCCAAGTTTTAATTCTGTTAAGAGCATTAGATATAGACATTAATGTACTAGAATGTTAGCAGTGAGCTTTCTGAAAATTGAACATGCCTGATTTATGGATTGAGTGTAGGCTAACCGTAATACGTACGAGTTTTTACACAAACGAAACCATATGGAAATGTTTTTCGTGTGTGTATTTAAATTACTATTTTTACTTTCTTTAGATTAAATAGTTTGAATGATTTTCAAATTTGTTATGCCTATTCAAAGTTGAGAAAAGTAGTAATTTTCAGCTAACTATTAAGACTGAACCGTGTGGTGACGAAGTAAGAATACAATATGTTACCACCCCATCTCATCCCATGGGTGTCGTAATAACTGACTAAGGGACTATCCGTAAATATTATTTTTACGAAAGTAAAAGAAAATTAAACCCTATAGCAATCCGTCTGACCAGCGTGGTATAAGTAGGCCAACTATCCCTTCTTTACGGGAAGAGGCCCG
The DNA here is from genome assembly GCA_905475405.1 of Schrankia costaestrigalis. Classification (NCBI taxonomy): domain Eukaryota; kingdom Metazoa; phylum Arthropoda; class Insecta; order Lepidoptera; family Erebidae; genus Schrankia; species Schrankia costaestrigalis. Next base: position 8,389,385 of record FR997852.1, on the reverse strand, counting down.
TCCCTGCAGTGTGACATTAATGGGCTGTTATGATGATGTTACCCCAGCTTTAAAGCATTACCCTATAACAAACAAAGCTAAGCAGTAGGACAAGAAAATGACTGGTAATGACATAGACTAAACAATAGACTATATTTTTTTATAAACCTATTACACATCAAAGAAATTTACGGCTGATTGTTTCTAATAAATAAAAATCCATTTCTTCATGCCAATAAAATGTAATTGATTAAAGTTAATGGTGGTGGGGGTCCAATTTGTTCAAACTTGACCCCATAAAGAGGTCACAACCAGTGGTCCGGAAAGACATGTGCTTGGACAAAAAATGTTCCGTTACCATGGCGGTGGTATGGCCAACATTTTTGGGACATCAAATAAATCATCTGTATGAAATTAAAATTTTGAGGACGTTTTTATTAATATTTGCAAAACCTTTGTTATTAAGTTTTATTAAAACTTGTTATTGAGTTGGCTTGTTGATATCCGTGTGGTGACGGAGTAAGAATACAATATGTCACCACCCCATCTCATCCCATGGGTGTCGTAAAAACCGATTAAGGGACTATCTGTGAATATTATCTTTACGAAGTAAAAAAAGGAAAACTTGAAATTTCACCCTATACCAATCCGTCTGGCCAGCGTGGTGTTAGTAGGCCAAGTATCCCTCCGTCACGGGAGGAGGCCCGTCCTTGCAGTGGGACATTAATGGGCTGTTATGATGATTTAATTTAGGCTTGTTTTCGTAGACGCAGAGTAGTTTAGTAGACCCAGTACCTTTACTCAGCTATTACACCATCATTGTACAAAATGGGTGGTACCTACCTTATTGTTAACCCATCCCAACTTTCTTAAACATCTATTATAAGCTAATTAATAGTTCCGATAAAGATCGCTAAATGAAAATGAAAGTTATCACAATATGTATAAGCATTGCTTAACATAAGCTCTCGATCTTACTATGATTGTGTATGTATGTCACTCTTTCACGACAAAATGACTAGACAGATTTGGTTGAAATTTTTCTGGAATATAGTTTATAGTTCGCCCCCCAGCTAGGTGGACCGGCGACCTCATAAAGGTCTCTGGGTCGGACTGGGCGCGGAAGGCGCAGAACCAAGTTCTGTTGTCCAGCAGTGGACTGCAATAGGCTAGTTGATCGATTGGTTGATTGATAGTTTGTGCATTAAAGTAAGATATAGGCTATAAATTTTCTGAATAACTGATGAAGAAACGGGTGTAGTCACGGTCAGAAAGTAGTATAAAATACTACGAGTAGGTTATGTAATATTATAGCTTTGGTTGTATTTACAAATATGTCGCCCACGTTGATAGTAAAGCATTGTTAAGTAACTTTTATGTTGGTAGATAAGTTTAGAGATAAAGAAATTTTGTATATAAAAATGTATCATATTTATGTTAATTTTATTACTTCATATTTGTTTTTGACCACTGTGCTAGGAATAAGAATTTTGTAGTTTTGCTTTTATTATCTTGTATTCTATTGATTAATTCATATTATATCTTTTATTAATTTTAATTTGTCCCACTTCAGAGACGGGCTTGCCCGGTAAAGGACCCTAACTTGGCCTACTAGTATCACATGAGCGAAACGGTTTGGTATAGTTTTTTTTTCGTTTTTTCTGTGTGTGTGTTGGGTATGATACTATATTATTTCAATGTTTTTGAGTATCGCATTTCACGACACCGCTACTTATTCATCACTACGCGTACAATAAACTTATTAATATTTACTTTGTCTTGTACTGCCTCTGAAAGTAAAATAACGGTTACTTAAACTTTTCACTTAGTTTCAATTCAAATACCGAAACATACACATTCTATACTTCCAAATTCAAATTTCAAACATAATTTTCTTTTTAATTTCAGGTAAGAAAATAATCCTGGCCACAATGTAACTCATGGTTACTCTACATGAAATATCTTTATTTGCTGTCGGCCACGCTGCATGAACACGTAGGAGTGTCCCAGTCGATGCTCAATTATTGGTAACATACAACAAAATTGTCACGTAAGTACTTAAAGTATAGGGCTGTCGAAGTTGCAAAGTTTAAGTTGTGGAATTGATGGCTTGCAATTTTCTGTGTGTAAATTATTCCGTTTGGAATAATTAATAACAGCCCATGAATGTACCACTGCAGGGACGGGCCTCCTCCCGTGACTGAGAGATACTTGGCCTGCTAATACCATGCTGGCCAAACGGATTGGTATAGGGTTTTATTTCAAGATTTCCTTCTTTTGATTTCGTAAAGGTAATATTCACGGATAGTCCCTTAGTCGGTTTTTACGACACCCATGGGCTGAGAGGGGTGATGACATATTGTATTCTTACTCCGTCACCACACGGATAACTACATGGGTTACTGAAGTGTAACTGAAGTGTAAATTACTAGAGTTACAGTGAAATTTTGGCAACCCTATGTGTTTGTTGGTGAAGTAGGTTTGATCCAAAGATTATTTTGGGCGTTACTACTTTTTATTTGTATGTAATTTCAGTTTTTGTAAGTACAAACGTAACCGGGTTTCTTTTTCCATATTATGAGGTGTTTCCCAATTTTAGTTAAAACTACCTGTACGGAGGACTCTCGTTGGAGTTGATGTCGGTTATATTTAGGCTGACCCCACATTAGGCGTTTGCGTCTCTCGAGCGTAGACGCAGCGTTCACGCGGCGTTCGCGTCACGTTCTTACTCCTTTGACCGCTATCCACGCTGCCTGTTTTTGTTTTAGTCAGTCGTAGCATGGTTTCTTAAATTACTTGACTGAAGGGTGTTAAGCGTCACCCTTTCCCATATATAATATTAGAAGGGAGAACTTGCGCGGAATTCGAACCCAAGACCTCGAATACACTATGGCTTTATCACCGAATTCATCCAATTCTTAAACGAATTAATTCAATTACTGTATTTGTAACACGAGTTTAGTAACCTAAAGTCCTTGAAACGATAGCCTTAACTCCAGATGTGTCAATCGCTACCATTTTGTTTCCTCTAAAGAATGACGTCATCATCGCCATCTTGAGAATGGGATTCCCGAACGGTTAAGTGCGTTTTTTTAATAGGTACTTAGAAACGATGAATGAGTAGGTAGCTAATAAGTTAAGCTACAATGATAAGGAATCATTGTAGGTTAGGAAGGCCCATTGCAAGGACAGGCCTGATTCATATGATTCATGTGACGACTTCTGTGGCGCAGTCGGTATATTTCATGGCTGCTACGCAGAAGTCTCGGGTTCGATTCCCGCTCAATGCAAATCTATGTGTGGATGAACATGATTGTTTGCATTGGTCTGGGTGTTTTCTATGTACTTATAATATGTATGTATTTACAAAAAAGAAGTATTTAAGTATGCTTATCCGTTGTCTAGTACCCATAGTAGCATAGCTTTGCTTAGTTTGGGACTAGGTGGCGATGTGTGAAGAATATTTATTATTTATTTATAGATTTTATCTATAACAAGCATAAAAAAAACCCTTACCGACTCGTAGTCACACCAAGCTTGTCACACCAGTGTGACAAACAGTAATTTTTTTCTTGTTTGTCACACTACTGATTTTGACACACCATTTAATGTATTTATTTCTAAACTAGTGATGTCCAAGTTACAGTACTAAGTTTTTTATATTGAAATCATCAAAGTATACACAAAACGTTTTTTATTCATTAAATTGTATATCATCTTCTAAATAAGAAAAAGTTTAAAGAATAAACCAAACAAAACATTTTTAATCACTGTTTCCGGAATTGAGTTAAGTTCTCGTTGCAACTTCTTCTTTATTCAGTTTCATTTATTCTATTATTTAATCTAAGTTTACATATTTAAATTATCAAGCTTTCCCACCGATTCCAAGGCGCTAGTAAAGAAGAAGCGGCGTAACTGACTGCTAGGTATTTCTTGACTATATAATTTAATAACATTGTAACTTCAATAAGGTGCAGCAACCATTGTTTCCCATATAGGTACATATAGCCATAAAAACTAAGGATTATAAAAAGGAATAAATATACATTTTAAATAACTATATGAAGCAATCTGTAGGTAGTACATAAAAGTGGGAGCACCAAATCACATATTTTATATCAATGTATTTCCATCCGGTCAGTTCTATAGATGAGGTTGTAGTAACTTGTACTTATTAATTGTCGGCAAACGATTTTACTATGTAGGCACTGCACTAGCAATTATGTTATACATGATGTTGAAAAATCAGTAGTGTGACAAACAAGAAAAAGATTACTGTTTGTCACACTGGTGTGACAACCTTGGTGTGACTACGAGTCGGTAAGGAAAAAAACATATAAAAAACTTAACTACAAACATTTCACGCTTTACGCTTTTCCCAAAAAGTTACGTAAAAACGCATTAATTACATACTCTTTTAACAGGAACGTTGAATGAACGGCTCTGTCTACCCTTTAATGTTAATAGCGTGAATAAAAGCTTAATGTAATGTGTTGTGTACCATAAAAGAGAGAAAATGAACTAAACTCCCGCAGAAAGTGTCCGACCTAATTTTCTGTGTGAAGTTTATTTTATTTTGTGGGTTTCCATTGTCTAACGACAACACTACAAGACCGCTGTCTGTTCGGGCTAGCCGTGCCCGCTGCCCCAATCATCATCATCATAACAGCCCATTAATGTCCCACTGCAGGGACGGGCCTCCTCCAGTGACGGAGGGATACTTGGCCTACTAATACCACGCTGGCCAAACGGATCTCACGGATAGTCCCTTTGTCGTTTTTTACGACACCCATGGGATAAGATGGGGTGGTAACATATTGTATTCTTACTCCGTCACCACACGGAGCTGCCCCAATGTCCCACGTAAAATAATTCGGGCCATCATCATGTCAGCTAATTGACGTCGTCGAAAGTCCCCGCGACACTGGACTTGATCCTCAGTCCTGTGCACAGACAAATGTGTTTGCCATATGCGGGAACCAAACCCGCTTCTTCTACTATGGCAATAATGTACTGTAATCACTACGCAAAAGAGGTAGTCAATATTTATTTCATAGACTTTTTTATACTCACTTTTCTACTATTTCATCTTAAAAATGAAGAAGATAAGAATCAAAGTTGTGCTACAGCATTCCCGTGACGTTATAAACATTGGAAAAGCACACACGACATGCGCTTACGCAACCCATCTAACGTTACAAGCACATGTGTTTACAACGACTATCATATAAATTATTTCAGTATACAACTGTAGCTTTATTCATATTAAAGTTATTTTCATATATGAAGTATTGTCAGCAACTGGTAAATATAATCATCATCATAACAGCCCATTAATGTCCCACTGCAGGGACGGGCCTCCTCCTATGACGGAGGGATACTTGGCCTACTAATACCACGCTAGCCAGACGGATTGGTATAGGGTTTAATTTCAAGTTTTCCTTCTTTTTATTACGTAACGATAATATACACGGATAGTCCCTTAGTCGGTTTTTACGACACCCATGGGATGAGATGGGGTGAACTATCTCCACTTAAAAAATCACGTCAACATGTAAAAACCGACTAAGGGACTATGCGTAATCTTTACAAAATAAAAAGAAGGAAAACTTGAAATTAAACCCTATACCAATCCGTCTGGCCAGCGTGGTATTAGCAGGCCAAGTATCCCTCTGTCACGTTAGGAGGCCCGTCCCTGCAGTGGGACATTAATGGGCTGTTATGATGAAGTATAATTATAAAGCACGCACAGACAGCAAAAGCAACTTTATTTTATACTATGTAGTGATGTTTTTACAAACGTATACGTTTTATTTTATTACGAATAGGTGATTGCAACTTGGCTATGAGCACCTATAATTATTTTTTTATAAAAAAAGACAACTCTCGTATTAGGGATCAAGCCCTGTAGCGCGGGATTCAGGACAATAATTTCACAACACAAATATTCTTGCCTGGGAATTGAACCCGACGACCACTACAACATCAGCTTTATTATGTAAACTAGCAACATATATATATTTATAAAGTTTAACAAACAGGATGAAAGCGTATACTGTTTATCTAACCTTGTAATAAAATTAGTTAATTTCGTTACAGGATGTGTTTTGTAAGCTATCGATCGACTTTATAATGTTGCTATGTTCATTTTATAGGTTTTTCTACGGTTGGTTCTAGTCGTTTTCGTGTGGTGGTGGAAGGAAGATTACAATAAATCACTACCCCATCTTATCCCCTGGGTGTCGTAAAAACCGACTATGGGACTATCATCTTAACGAAATAAAAAGAAGGAAAACTTAAAATTAAACCCTGTACCAATCCGTCTGACATTAATGAACTGTTATGATGATGATGATGAAGTTGAAATTCTTATGGGAGTAGGTAGGTCAAAGATGACTCAGTCATCTTGGACCGGTAACAAACATAAACAAATACAACTGAATGAATTGAACCTCCTCCTCTGTTTGTAGTTGGGGAATTCGTCCATTAGTCCTATTTCAAAATGGGTACAAAATATCTCAATAGGTTAAAAAGTAGAATTTAAACCTCTTTTGGGGGCGCTATTTTGGCAATTGAAATTTATACAGATCAATGGCATCTTAATAAAACGTATAAAATAACGTATATTTAACCTAAATTGTAGCTCTATTTGGCAAATATACAATTGACAAATAACTTGCATAATATTTGGCAAAAGATGCAACACAAAACCTTCTTCCAACGAACTTTTACTTCAAATTCAAACTGAGGCATAGACTAACTGGCATTATTCCAAAATAAAATGGCGACTACGTCAGTTTGCGATAAATCTATAAACATTATACGATAATAAATAATTATTGAGTTTTATTAGCAAGTAAATAGCGATTGCGTGAGTCTGTTTAAAATGTGTAAACTGTTAAACTATTGCGTTGCATAACGAAACGTCAGGCAAAACTTGTCGTTTCGGCACAGGTTACTCTAGTCGTACTTAGTTATAAGCTGAAACCAGGTCGATCTGTTAAAGGTAACCGACTTTTCTCTCGGCTGAATGACCACATTACCTGCTGAATACCATTTGTCGTGTCGCGGTATCCAATATCGTATTCCCTCCGCGACCCTGACCGACATAGATCTTTGCGTTAAGGGTAGATGGTTAGATAGATCAGATCTCACGAAAGCGATCCTGGCTTAGGTCTACTTAAGAAGGAAACTACAAGAACAATTCGTGCACCATATTTCGCTTTGCTATTGGATTTTTTAGGTACATTTAGTTATATATACTCACATCTCGATTCCATGAAGATACGCAGAGAATACTGAACGCAATGAACACACGCTGATTACAAACTTTCATACATTAACTCACGCCCTGTTCCTGACTGAGAATACTAACCATGGACTATAATCATAACAAACCTACCTTTAACTTAATAAAATAAAAACAAACAATAACTTCGTGAGAACTTGTATTAAAGATAAATGACATTACAATGCACTATTAAACCTTGCTGTGGAACGCGAAGTAAATTATGTTATAAAATTGTATAAAAAAGGTGTTAAATTGTTCGTCTTGGCCGTGGCCTTGCCGCCATGTAAGTCTACATTGTGCAGAGAATTAATAGAGTAGACCTTACTACAGAGAATTTAAATAAATTTAATTTAATGCTACAAGTACCTAGTTGTTGGAGTAAGAAAGTATTACCCAAGGTTTCCGAATGCCTGATCAAGTAAGAATCAACTAATCAAGAGTCAAAACTCTTCAACTATCATTTTCAGGAACTTAAATTTGACACTTGATTAGTTGATTTTTACTTGTTCAGTCATTCGGAAACCGGGGGATAGTATACTTTCTGTCTCCACCACCCTATCACATCCCGTGGCTATCATAGAATAAAAACTGGCATATTTTTTCATAATATTAATCATCAACGATACCACTCGTGATCCACGGTCTCTTCTAAACTTTAGCACCGTTAGCAATCTTGTGCCTTTCTCATCCATTGGCCTCTCACAATCTTTATTACGGCATCAGTCCACATTGTAAGAGGCTGTCCGTTCTACCTTTTGTTGATGGTGATGGACAGCAAACAGTTTTGCGTGCTGTGTCCTGCGCCCTTTCCCTCTTTCGACGGTTAATGGTTAGAGGAAGATTTAAAATGGTTATGTACCCATTGAAAGTATTTTCTTCTTCACGAAGTATATTTTAACACTTTACCTTAAGTTAAAACTTAAGTAACCTATTAAGTATTACTTACGTCTCCCAGTGTTAATTTAGTGGTAGCTTAAGTACTTTCGAAAAGCAGTTGTAAAATATTTTCGGGACTTTCAACAAGTTTAACATTGTGAGAATTATTCTACTTGTATTTGTCATTGTTTCTCACGAATCTAAATGGTTTAACATTACGTCATTTCTTATGATATTTATGGAAGTATAGTTCAATAGTCGTACATTACAAGTCACTTGAACCGCCCAAAACTGAAGTGCTAAAAATAGATGTGAAGCGTACGGTAGTTATGGATGGTAGACTGTTGATATTAATTATCAGGAATACATTTTTAAGGGATAAATAACATACATAAAATAAAAAGAAGGTTTATGGAGAAGTAGTAGTAAGTATGTAGTGTTATTTTTATTCCTAATTGACAATTTAGGTTGTAGAACAGTTTTGAGAAAATATACTTAAATGATCTAAAAAGGATGAATGACAGGAGTTTGACAAAAATGTTTTAGATTTCTTTTTTTATACACTTTCATACAACGTCATCTAGGCCCAAACTAAGCAGTGCTTGTACCATTGGTACTAGACAACGGACAAACATAGATAAATATTTTTTTTGTAAATACATACATAAATATGATACATAGAAACACTCAGACCAATGCAAACAATCATGTTCATGCACACAAAGATTTGCATTGAGCGGGAATCGAACCCGAGACCTCTGCGTAGCAGCCATGCAATATACCGACTGCGCCACAGAGATTGAAAAATTGCATTAATATTGCACACAAACGCATAACACCTCCTTTCGCGCGCTTTTTTAGTCACCATGTCCCAAATAAAAATAAGGTGCCAAATGTGGTACACCAAGGTACACCATTGATCACTGAAATATATATTTTTTTGGGACACCAAAAAGGTTAAATTCTTTTTTAAATATACTGTAAGTCTCTTTTTCAAGTTACTCTGTGCAAGTCATGTGCAAATAAGGATGCATTCTACATGATAATTTATCCAGTTGTCCTTAAAGAATGTGATACACTTTTATTATAAATAAAAAGATTTAGTTATTATTTCATTGGATAAGGCATGATTATAGCCAAATCAAGTGCTCGAAAGTTCTGGATGGTTGCACTACTACGTAAAGGTTTCGGGTTTCCTAAATGTAAACTTTGCTTTCCTCAAAAATGTTTTTGAAGGAAGAAAAGTTCATACATTGTCAGCCATATGTATGGCTATGCAGACTGTGTGGTTTCTATGTAGAATCTGTATGCATTTTTAAAATAATAATCGAAACGTCAAGGCAAAATCGAAAAATGTTCATTTGTTGTCTAGTACGTTTTGTATAAGCTTTGCATAGTCTTTATAAGTAATAGAATATAAGTAGCTTTCCCACAATACCAAGTAGTTAATGCATGGTTATATTGTTTATTATAGTAATACAAGTGACATAATCGATACAAATTCCATAAAAATACAATTTAATTACATAAATAAAATATAATAAGGTTAAATGTTGCTTGTTATGCCAGAAAAGGAATGATTTATTCTAAATGAATTATTTATTATTAATTTATATAAGAAAAACATTACCTACATTTCATATTTATTGAATAGTTACAAGGGCTTTTAACATAGATTTGACGACCTCTGTGGCGTAGTAGTTATATAACATGACTGCTACGCAGATGTCTCGGGTTCGATTCCCGCTCAATACAATCTTTGTGTGCATGAACATATTGAACATGATTGTTTGCATTGGTCTGGGTGTTTTCTATGTATAATAAGTACCTATGTATATTTACAAAAAAAAAAGTATGTAAGTATGTTTATCCGTTGTCTAGTACCCATAGTACAAGCTTTGCTTAGTTTGGGACTAGATGGCATTGCGTGAATAAAATGTGCGAAATATTTTTATTTATATTATCATCATCATATTATTATCATCCAATGCACGTCGACTGCTGGATATAGGGCTCCTATAAATATAGCTACCTCGTGCGGTCATGTGCCTTTCTCATCTTTAAATGTCGGCAACGCATCTGTGATGCCTCTGGTGTTGCGGGTGTCCATGGGCGGCGGCGATCACTTACCCATAGGTGACTTGCTGGCTCGTTTGCCTCCTATCATATAAATATCAGTGTCCCGCCATCTTACCTAGGTCGTCGGTCCACCTTGTAAGAGGTCGCCTTGTATGCATGAGTATGATCCTTGGTATACCTACAGTAGCTGCACCATATTATTACAGACACAATACAATATTATTACTAAGAATAGTTGAAATTATTTTGAAAAGAGTGACTACCTATGTGTTTCTTGCAGATTCATCTCATGGCTAAACCCTATTATTGAATCTGGAGGTAGCTTGCAGACAAACCTTCCAACGTTCTTAAGTAGTACAGTATCCAAATTGAATAAATAATAAACTTGATTTTGTTCTATAAAATATGAAAATAGAAAAGTTTTGAAAAATAATTATTATGTCATTGTATATAATAATTTAATAAAGGCAAACTTCAAGTTGATATCTTACAGGAACTATAAAACTTTACTGGAATAAAAACAGTAAAAACTAGAACCAATTTATATATCATTTGTCCTACTTATCGAAGTGTCCCACATCCCTATATGGCACTAGATCAGTATCTGTTTTATATTTGTACCATATAAGGAACATTAGTGATGCTATCTATCGATATATTTATTATATTAGCTTTATAGATGTTATCGATATAAATTATCGAGTTGTTATTACTTTTTCTTAGACTTTTATACCTTCAGTGATATTCAGTCTCAATACGATCTGGATCGTAGGTAGTCTTTTTTATATTGCTTCATGAGCAATGATTTTGTATTAGGATATTTGATAAAAACAGTAATTCTATCAATAAAAATAATACTTAAGTACTTAGTATATTATATTTAATAACTATTTTAAAAGTTAATAAATTTAAGTATTTTATTATTTTACGTATTTTTGTAGTAAATGTGTTTAACAAAAAAAGTTAAACTTGACACAAAACCAAGCCGGTTTGCATGGTGTGTCTGTAACTCAAAATTCCTTCCGCATATGAAGGCGAAGTAAATTATGACACAAATAGATACGTTTATAGATAAATGTTAAAGTAGGAATTACGAATAAACATGTATTATAGTAAGTTTAGTAGTCAAGTCACAAGATTTATTTATAAAGAGAGGCCATGAAACTACAATGTAAGGTAACAAGTGTTATTTCTAATGAATCACAACAGTTTGCATTTTATAAATATTTGCATACGTGTGTTGCGTGTTATACAAAACAATGCTTATTCTTGTTTATAAAACTAACTTGTTACTATGATTAACAAAGTAAAATCACTTTATTCGCTATAATATTACTTCTACTATCGGAGAAGCAAGAGGGTTAGGGTCGTAGCAGATATATCGTAACGTAAACGGATCGTCACCGTATCAACTCGAGCCGTACAGTATTATGTATTTGTATGTAACTCCTTACTGCAAAGCACACTATCGGAATCGTAACGTAATCGGATTTTTGACGTTTGACACCGAGGAAAAAGGCGAGGCGGTGCCGATCCGTTTACGTTACGATATATCTGCTACGACCCTTAAACTGAAATTCTTTGAACTGTGTCTGCGACAGACACTTAAACAAACACGAACGAGTATTTACAGCATTACAGCTGAGGCAGAGCCCTATTGGCCATTTAGACTTTTTTCGTTTGTTGTGTTCTTTTTGGCCAAAAAACTTTCTTACTTTATTTATTTATGGTTTTTGGTGAATTTTAGTAAGGACTTAAACATACCATTACATCTCTTAAGCGATGGATAAATCACCTAAAAGTAGGTTTAGTAAAAACGGGTTAGAAGTAAAACGATTTTTAATAGCAGACATCGTCGGCGAGTGTCTTTTTATCCATAAATGTAACTCTGCAGAGAAGGGCCTCTTTCAGCCGTAGAACGATACTTGATCTGTTTATACTACGTTAGTGAGACGAGTTGGTATTGCATTTGCTTCCTACTGTTGTAATAATGGCTTGTCAAATCTTTAGCCGGCTTCTATTAATAGGAGCCGCCACACACGAAAACAAGTTTTAGAACTACATATTTAACTCTTAGTCAACACACGAGTATCCATGCAATGTAGAAAAAATACTTTTAACACCATTAACGACACTAATTGGTATGTACTTGGTTTTCTTTAGTCTCACACCAACAGCAACCGGCAATCGATGCAATGATATAAAAATCGTTATTGCCAATATCGATAAAACAAACTAAATATTTTCCCATCACTATTAACCTTGTCAATACCATATAAAACAATAAGAAGTATTTACTCTCACGTTAGTATGTGGGTTATTTATATTTAATTAATTGATCATAGAAAGTGGCATTGATCATGTCAAGTAATAATTTTTTAAACGTTTTACTTTGATACGGTGATTTAAAATACTTACAAGTTTTTCTTAGAAATTTCAGTGTTTTATCCGGGACAGGATAACTAAAATGACTAAGAAAGTGAGTTTGTAGAGGGCAAGGCATATTAAAATAATATCATCATAACAGCCTTAATGTCTCACTGCAGGGACGGGCCTCCTCCGTCAAGCAAAATACAGTCATGCCGCATTAATCTCCCGCTTACATATAATATTTACAGTTGCATATATTGCCCAAACAAACACATATATCCATAACGAAAACACCATTCATCATTCAAGTGAATGAGACGTTATCTATTCAAGTGTCTGTGGGTAGATCTCATTACAGGCACGTGCCGAAACTTGTACATATGTTCAACACGCGATGTAGCCGCCATCTTTGAATTAAATTGACTGTGAGAGGTGTGAAAGGGCTTGCTTTTTGAAAGACAATTCCTATACTTAGAGATCACGCATAGTGCCTTTATGTTACTGTATTTTCTAACCGAGTACTTAATTCTTTATAAAAGACAACTCCTCAAAATCAAATGATATATAAACTCAACATCCTTGTGGCGACGGAGTAAGAATACAATATGTCACCACTCACCACCCTATCTCATTCCATGGGTGTCGTAAAAACCAACTAAGGGACCATCCGTGCATATTATCTTTACGAAATAAAAAGAAGGAAAACTTGAAATTAAACCCTATACTAAACCGTCTGGCCAGCGTGGTATTAGTAGGCCAATTATACCTTCGTCATGGGAGTAAGGACCGTCTCTTCAGTAGGACGTTAATGGGCTGTTATGATATGGCAATTTCCCTGGAATTAGATCTACAATGCAGTGTCTTTCTTTTCTAAATTCTTCCTTTTAACTCTGCTCAAAAAAGGAGTTGTGTCAAAGTGTGAGAAAAATTGCTACATGATGCGTGAATTAGGAAATCGCCCATTGCGGTTAACAGTTTTATGTCTGATTTTTCCTTCGGTTTAATTTATGTACCGGTTTTTTGATGTACCTGTGGCCTACACATATACATTTATATATTATTTTACGTAAATATTCTATATATCTAAATTATATTATTTCATTTAATTATTTTCCATACACTTTATATATTTACATACGTTATTATATACAATCTTACATACCAACCAAACTACACAATAAAATACACTAAAGTTTATATACTTACAGAATTATATACTTTACCTAACATATTAATTCATTATAAATATTCTTAATATTAATTACGTGTGTTGTTAATATGGTGTATTGGAAACACGCATTGTTTTGTACCTGGCGCTAGAACCGGTGTCGCGGGCGCATTGCGCCGTGTCATTGAAGCGACCCTTAAAACAATTAGTTACTGAGATACCACCGACCGTGCTCCTTGTATGATCTGTCGCGCTAATTACGAGTAGTGTTAAGTGTTTTATATAAGACTGTCGCATTCTTCTATCTCACTATCATTCTTATATTTCTCCTTCTATTTACGTGGACTATTCTGTGTTTGTGATATTGTGGAATTAAACTCTTTGTGTGCCTGTGAACTGTGTTTACTTTGCTTCCGCCATCTTCAGGTACCTATTTACTTATACAAAACTTTCATACTTCCACTTACACACTTGCAACCATAACTGGTGACCCCTAATAAGAACAGACAATGAGTGACAGTGAAACTTCAGTAAAATCTAGTGATTTTAGAGACATGAACGTAACTGGGCGTCGGCCGCAGAAAAAGTGCGTTTCCACTGAACTAAATGTGACGTCATACGACAAAAACAAATTTAAATTAAAAGTTCCTAAATTTTCTGCTGAAGATCCAGAGCTTTGGTTTGCGTTGCTGGAAAATCAATTTGAGTGTTTTGACATCACAGATGATGCGCTCAAATTTAGTAACGTCACTACCAATTTAGATATGCAACATGCCAAGACGGTCAAGGATATTATACTAAATCCTCCTAAAGTGAACCGGTATGGCAAGATTAAGCAAGAACTACTTCGTCGCTTGTCAGCCTCTCACGAAATGAAGGTCAAGCAGTTGCTGACCCAGGAAAAATTAGGTGATCGGAAACCATCTCAATTTCTCCGGCACCTACAGGATTTAGCGGGATCCTCAGCGGCTGATGACATCATTAGGCAGATATGGAGTAACCAGTTGCCCATCAACGTGCAAACGGTGTTGGCATCACAAACTTCCCAGAACCTGGAGCAGTTAGCTGACCTGGCTGACAGGATATTTGACATCACAACACAATCATGTGTGGCTTCCACATCTGCCATTACACCAGGCAGTTCCAGTACATCATCTGAGATCGCAGAACTGAGAAAAATGGTTGAACGCCTCGCGCTTAAAATTGACGAACATAGTCGCCCTTCTAAGCGCCCTCACATGCGTTCAAGGCATCGTGAACAGCGCTCAACTTCTACTGCAAGATCGCGATCAAGCTCGAGCTATCGAAAATACCCTGTTTGTTGGTATCATTCCAAGTACGGACCACGTGCTCATGAATGTCTCAGCCCATGTGATTATGGCAAGTCGGGAAAAGACACAGGCAGTCGCTAATGGCGGCTGACGACTGCCCAACATCTTCAGGCCGCTTATTTGTCGTCGACAGGATGTCCAACACGAGGTTCCTTGTGGACACCGGCAGTGACTTGTGCGTGTACCCATACTCTTCACTTCGTGAACGTCGTTGTAAGACCGATTTCCAATTGTGTGCGGCTAATGGAACATCTATAGATACTTTCGGCACTATAGAAATTAATTTAAATTTAGGTTTAAGAAGAGACTTTCCTTGGCGCTTTACTGTTGCTAATGTAACTAAAGCTATCATAGGTGTAGATTTTCTTAGCTTTTATAATCTCATAGTTGATGTTCGCAACAAACGGCTTATAGATAATACTACCACTTTGTTTTCCAGCGCTTGTATTGCAAAAACTGATGTATCTTCTATTAAGGTCGCAACAGGTGATACGAGGTACCATGCACTTTTGAGTAAGTATCCGGAAATAACTCGCCCTTCAGGCACTCCGTGGCTTCCAAAGCATAACACCAAGCACCATATTCGCACCACACCCGGCCCTCCCATATTTTGTACACCCCGTAGGCTCGCCCCAGACAAACTCCAAATAGCTAAGAAGGAATTCGAGCTCATGCTTAACAATGGCACAGCACGTCCCTCAGAAAGTCCTTGGGCTTCTCCATTACATCTGGCTCCTAAAAAGGATAACAGCTGGCGACCTTGCGGTGATTATCGTATGCTTAACGCACGGACTATACCAGACCGTTATCCCGTTAGGCATATACACGATTTTGCCCACAACATAGCTGGTTGTAAAATTTTCAGCACAATAGATCTTGTGAAAGCATACAACCAAATTCCTGTGTGCGAAGAGGACATACAAAAAACGGCAATCACTACTCCGTTTGGCTTGTATGAGTTCCCTTGCATGACCTTTGGTCTTAGGAACGCAGGCCAAACCTTCCAGAGATTTGTAGACGAAATGACTAGAGGTTTAGATTTTATTTACCCTTACTGTGATGATTTTCTCTGTTTTTCTCAGGATGAGGTCCAGCATGAACGTCATTTGCAGCTTCTATTTGAGCGTATGAAGGAATACGGAATTCTCATAAACACGGCGAAGTGCGTATTCGGAGCAAGCGAAGTAACTTTTCTAGGCTACCACATATCTGAATATGGCACAAAACCTCTTAACTCAAAGGTTCAAGCCATTTCAGACTTCCCGGTGCCTAAGACTGTTAGGCAGTTACGACGTTTCCTAGGAATGGTAAACTACTACAGGCGATTTTTGCCTAACGCCGCCTCAGTACAAGCTCCGCTTAATGCTTTACTCGCTGGTACAGTCAAAGCTTCTCAACCAGTGGACATATCTGGTGATACCTTACTTGCTTTTGACCAGAGTAAGCATATCCTCGCTAACGCTGCACTACTCGCACACCCAGATTTAAATGCTAAGCTGGCGCTAGTAACAGACGCGTCTGACTTAGCAATGGGTGCAGTTTTACAGCAGCTCATTAAAGATAGCTGGCAGCCTCTTGCATTCTTTTCGCGCAAGTTGAGCCCTTGTCAGCAAAAATATTCGCCATATGACCGCGAGCTTTTGGCTATATACGAAGCGATTAAGTATTTTCGCCACATGCTAGAAGCTAGACATTTTGTCATATTTACTGACCACAAGCCAATTATTTATGCTTTCCGTGAAAGAAAGGCTAATTGTTCGCCCCGTCAGTATCGTCATCTTGACTTCATTGCACAATTCACGACCGACATTCGACACATATCCGGCAAGGACAATGTCGTCGCCGATACACTGTCGCGAATCGATGAACTGCAAATGCCTATAGATTTTGATCAATTAGCTGACTCTCAAGGCGAAGATCAAGAGCTCCTCAGATATGTAAACGGTGAATTATCACTCCGCTTACAGAAACTCAATATTCCCGGCAGTTCAAAAGAACTTTATTGCGATCTAAGTACATCTCAACCTCGACCTTTCGTAACTAAGCCCCTTAGAAAGCTTTTATTCGACAGGCTTCACAACCTTAGCCATCCAGGAGCAGCAACAACCACTAAGATGGTAGCTGCGCGATTCGTCTGGCCTGGTATGCGAAAAGACTGTCGAGACTGGTCACGCAAATGTCTAGCTTGTCAACGAGCTAAGGTAAATCGACACATATCTGCACCTTTAGGTACATTCGATTTACCACGCTCCAGATTTTCTTTTATTCATGTGGACATTATAGGCCCTATGCCTCCATCACAAGGCTACCGTTATTGCCTGACGGTGGTTGACCGTTTCACCCGCTGGCCAGAAGTGATACCAATGATGGATATCACCGCGGAAACCGTAGGTAAGGCTTTACTATCGTGGATATCCAGATATGGATGTCCAACAGATATTGTCACAGACCGCGGTCGACAATTTGAATCCTCACTTTTCCAGTTCCTTGGAAAAATGATAGGATTCCAACATCGTCGTACTACCGCATACCATCCAGCTTGCAACGGCTTGGTGGAACGGTTCCATCGTCAGCTGAAGGCAGCCATAATGTGTCATGCAGACATCAACTGGATTGACAAGCTCCCATTAGTTTTACTAGGCATTCGAGCTTCATATAAAGAAGACCTAAAGGCTTCATCGGCTGAATTAGTCTATGGTGAACCTTTGCGTCTTCCGGGCGAATTCTTTCACCCAACAGTCCCGGTTTCTACTGACTTGTCAGATTTTACCGCGCGACTACGTCATTTTGCTATAAACCTTCGTCCTTCTCCAGCTTCACGCCATAACAAAGAACGTATTTTTATCCATAAGGATATAGCATCCTCGAGCCATGTATTTTTAAGGGTAGATGCATCCCGAGGCTCTTTAGAACCTCCTTACTCTGGCCCGTACGAAGTACTCGAACGCGGAGACAAAACATTTAAAATTCTTGTCAAGGGGAAAATCGTCACAGTAACTATAGATCGACTTAAGCCAGCCTATATACTCGCCGATCCGTCCCTCGACAACTTACCATGTCCTAATGCCACGGCTATTCCTATTGCTGTACCCCCCACCAATACTGGCCCCATTCCAAGTAAAACGGAAATTCCACCACAAGATAGCAAGAAAACAACCCGTTCAGGCCGCAATGTTCGTTTTCCTGACTATTATCGACCGTAGTGACGGTCTCCGGGGGGGAGTGATGTGGCCTACACATATACATTTATATATTATTTTACGTAAATATTCTATATATCTAAATTATATTATTTCATTTAATTATTTTCCATACACTTTATATATTTACATACGTTATTATATACAATCTTACATACCAACCAAACTACACAATAAAATACACTAAAGTTTATATACTTACAGAATTATATACTTTACCTAACATATTAATTCATTATAAATATTCTTAATATTAATTACGTGTGTTGTTAATATGGTGTATTGGAAACACGCATTGTTTTGTACCTGGCGCTAGAACCGGTGTCGCGGGCGCATTGCGCCGTGTCATTGAAGCGACCCTTAAAACAATTAGTTACTGAGATACCACCGACCGTGCTCCTTGTATGATCTGTCGCGCTAATTACGAGTAGTGTTAAGTGTTTTATATAAGACTGTCGCATTCTTCTATCTCACTATCATTCTTATATTTCTCCTTCTATTTACGTGGACTATTCTGTGTTTGTGATATTGTGGAATTAAACTCTTTGTGTGCCTGTGAACTGTGTTTACTTTGCTTCCGCCATCTTCAGGTACCTATTTACTTATACAAAACTTTCATACTTCCACTTACACAATTGCAACCATAGACCATTAAACAGACATGGACAGGCTAATAATTCATTTAGCGCAAATAAACAATAAAATTTTATGTTGAACGTTACGTAAGTATTTTAAAACGTTAATGAAATCAGAATTTCGTTGTTTTCGTAGGCTTTTGAAACGTCTGCAACTGTTTTAACTCTACGTCACTATATATAACGGCAATCTGCAAGGCCCCAACGAAGTCAGACTACTTTGGAATAGCCAGAAACTGCGGTACTAGGTGTGGGCTATGTAGCAAATTTTGGACTCCCTTCGCGGCTACTATTGTCCTGAAGTTGCTGTAGAATATCTCTGCGTTGATGCTTTCCTTTCTTAAAGAGCGTAAAAGAGCAAGTGAACACCACATTCCTTCAATGTACTGGCTAAGCCTATTGCCCAGTTTTTACAGTGGCTAAACACCGTCATACGTTCTCTTGCGTCTCGATACCATACTATACCTAATCCTATACGGACCGTATCCGTGTGGTGACGGAGTAAGAATACAATATGTCACTACCCCATCTCATCCCATGGGTGTCGTAGGAACCGACTAAGGAACTATCCGTTAATTTTATCTTTACGAAATAAAAAAAAGGAAAACTTGAAATTAAACCCTGTACCAATTCGTCTGGCCAGCGTGGTATTAGTAGGCTAAGTAACCTGCACATTTCAGGACTGGTAAGAAAGCTATTTGTTGACTTAATTGGTACACCATAGAGCTTTTAATTACCACTCCAAAAAACAATGTTACCATACCCTAAAACTCAGTATTTAAACGTAAAAATGTACGCAATACTAAGAAACGCATACAGTGACCGTGTTTTGTTGTTATTTTTTACACAAACTGTGCCATGTATTTCGGGATGTGAGCAGTAATGTTAAAATTAAATGCTCTACTCTACCATTGTTGGTTGCGATACGATAAATCTTACTGACGCATTGGCAAGAAAATAAACATGATTTTGTGAAGCTTGGCTATGGGACTAAGAATACTATCAGCTGCTTAGATACGGCAGCCAGTTGCAATGAGTGTTTCGTAAATGATGTTGATAGTTAGGTCTGCGAGGTCATTTTTTTGATGGGTGACCGGTTAGTTCATCTAAGCCTCGGAAGGCCTCTGGTTTTGCACTTTATCGTTGTATCAACGAGGCGGATGGAACTCTTTCAGTATTGAAGCTTTAACTAATAAAATTTTTTGGGGCCTGGTTTAGCTGTTAGAGTAGAAAGGTTCTGAAAAGGCGACCATCTACTTGAAAAGGAAAGGTAGGCACCTCACTGATCCGAGAATCTAGTAAAGGTTACGGACAACCAATCAATAAAAAGGGCACGGAGAAAGATAGAGATATTTCAAAAGTTCTTAGTCCACCAGTACCTAGGTTTATTTTGACTAAGATGATGATACTTAGATACAACTTTTCAAGTAGCAAATTAACAAACAAGACAGTAAAATCAAAATATTTAACATTAAAAATACAAAAATGAAAAACATGGAGAATCAAATTTCCAATCGAAAACAACTAATCGAACGAAAGACATCAAAGTCTATGGTATTTTTAGAATGCATCGCTTTCCGGCCGTAGACTAGATAGAACGTTTGGAACGATGCCAACGCGGACATCGCTTGTCTATGGAAATAGATTCGGTTTCTATTACTTGATTGTCAATGGTTTTTGTCAACCTGTACGCTTTTAAATGGACAGACAGTTTTATTTCCTAAACTAGGATGTTAAAAAGCCATTTTAAAAGATACATGTTATAAGAGATAGTCTGTCACTGAAATAATGTTACCGTTCCACTTTATACCACAAACTTTACACCAAGCCGGCTAAGTAATTATACGAGAGTGAGAGAACATACAAATAAATTGTCGAGTTTGGGGGAATGATATTTGAACAGCGGAGAGTACGGTACCCATTGACACGACTGCTGCACACCATCGAAGAAGTCAAGTTTGTTATTTATGAAAAGAGTTGCCCTGTCATTGTAGTAGCATAAATATAGATCTGGCCTATGCATAGCCACTGGTTATGTCTTCAAATTTGTATGGACTTTAATTTTTCGATAATTTAAAGCAAAAGCCTAAGCTGTATAAGCAATGTTTAAAATAGATTACTATTTATTTTATATTTTTTTGTAAAAGTAGGAATGATACTTGATTTTTAGTCAAAGTACCTTTAGGGTGGCACCCTGGGGTTGTGACGAGTTTTAAAATTTTTGCAAAATAAACACAAATGAAATTATGGCTACTCAAAGTTCTCAAGCCAAGTTTGTTAAAAAAAATACTGAATAGTTTTTAAACTGTAAATAAAAGAGGTGTTGCTAACGTGCAAAAATGAATAAATGTTGCCACGTAAAACCCTTAAAATATGCTGAGTAATTTATGTGTTTTTGCACCTGGATAAATGTAATCAATGGGGTGGCAAATTGAGGGTTGCGGTTTTGATAATAATCTTTTATTTATGATTATTGCGAATTATTTGATTAGCTGATGTATCCTGTATATTGTTTGTTAGTTGCTAGGCGATACTTTCGTTGTAACTTTCGGCTGCAATTTCGGAATGATAAATCATTACTTTAGCTTAGTAATTGTATTGTTAAAGACTATTAAACATAACGCGGCTTTTAGGCTGTACTTAATTAGACGCAACATAATTGCTACAGTAGATATATCTAGGTCACGGTTGCACCCATTAATGTCCCACTGCAGGGACGAACCTCCATCCGTGAGGGAGGAATACTTGGCCTACTAATACCACGCTGGCCAGACGTATTGGTATAGGATTTAATTTCAAGTTTTCCTTCTTTTTATTTCGTAAAGATAATATTCACGGATAGTCCCTTAGTCGGTTTTTCGACGCCCATGGGATTCCCCCACCCATGCATTTTTACTCTGTCACCACACGGAGAATAGGAAATACCACCCGCTAAAATCTTCTTACCGTCTTCTTTCTTCAATGGTGGTAACTGTACTTACCCTTCTTATCAGAATTTTCACACAGCTGCTCGTTAAGGATAAAGGCAAGCAAAATATGGCATCAGAGCATTGAAAAGGGCGGTATCGAGATTTCAAATTTCACGCAGTCTGAGACTGACTGGCGTTTAAAGCCTGGTTGTTCATGTTTATAAAAGACCCAAAGTTTATAAGAGGCATAGAGTTTGATCCGTAGTACGCGTATTATCGTTTTAAAAACCAATATTTATATTTTTAAAGTCTATGGAGAACCAATCATAGATGAAAATATTTTTTCTATTAATAAACCATGTGTCAGAGTGAAGTCATACTTTCTGGTGTTATTATAGTTAGCGATAAATTTGCCAAACGCTATATTTTATAATAATTCTAGATATATTATATTGCTTATACATTCACACAACACCGGCTAGTGCCAAACTAAACAGACTTAGTACTATAGTTACTAGCATTAATACTAGGCCACAAACAAATACATTTAGATTCTTTTGTTTAATACACGAATACATTTCACACAGAAAATGCAAATTAAAGACCTATGTAAAATTTACAAATAGAGCTGAAGTCCCGTGTGGTGACAGAGTAAGAATACAATATGTCACCACCCCATCTCATCCCATAGGTATCGTAAAAACCGAATAAGGGACTATCCGTGAATATTATCTTTACGAAATAAAAAGAAAGAAAACTTGAAATTAAACCCTATGACAATCCGTCTGGCCAGCGTGGTATTAGTAGGCCAAGTATCTCTCCATCCTGGGAGGAGGCCCGTCCCTGCAGTGGGACATTAATGGGTTGTTATGATGATCTTGGGTTCCACCTAGAAATAGAAACTTAGACCACAGTATAGTAAAACAAGCTTTCTACCTACTTGTCACGAAGGCTGTGGTCATTAGTTAATTCAATGATATCATCTCTTGAAAACTCAAGGAGACTGTCCACTTACTGTTACAAAATACCTGTCAGTTTTACACAAATATAGACTCTATTTCAATACAAATATCAATCATTTTTGATCAATAGAATATTGTGGCCATTTTCTCGCTGCCATGACATGATTACATGTTAGTTTTTGCTTATGTTTGCTCGATTACGAAGTGTTAAGTTCTTACGTGAATGTGTAAACTTTATTTGTAATTGACGACATCAAAGTCAACAGATTTATGTTGAAATTGATATCCTTATAAACATAATATTTTCGTATGAGGACTGTTTACGATAGATGTGCCGTTGTGTGTCACCTCTACCAATAATTATTCTGACATAAATATACTTTGTACAGTACCCGGCCGTTTATATTACACATCGACCTGTGGAAAGAGACAATCGGTCAATTTCGGCTTCGTAGAGCGTCAGCTCTGTCGCACAAATACAAAAAAAAGGATGATTTTTGTGTTTTTATTTCTACATTACAGAACGGATTTAGACTATTCTTTCATCATTAGAAAGCTACGTTATTCAGGAGTGACATAAGCTCTATTTTATGCTCGAATATAATCCTGTCATTAAATAAATGCCACAGTTACCTTAGCGGTCAGCTCGTGTATTATATTTTTTAGATTAACAGGATTTGAGAATGATTAATGAATTTTAACAGTAATTCGAAAAGAATTACTCTTTTCATTTGAATCGAAAAACAATTGAGAAAATTTTAAGCTGATCATGGGAACTAACCTTCGTTTTTAAATAAAGACGCGAGTCTAACGGTCAAAGCTTTATTCAGAGCTTTTTTTATTTTTCTTCTTTCTTAATTTGATTAGTGAACAACTTTATTTCGAGAGTTGTTCAAGACGCCTGTAAATCTTCTGATGAGGCTTAACGACTGTGTCCCTACACGAACACTGGGACCGACTTTTTTGACTTTAACAGGCAAATTCTGTCTATTGTTTTTTAATTTACTTCGATAAACTATAGTAAAACCAAAGCTACGAGTAGGTAATTTCATTACTAAGTAATCCGTCTTTCTAACCACTTAGCACTAATACAGATTACGTCATTATCCTAAACAAATGTTTATAGCTTCTCACCCATATTTTAGTTGGCAACTCTTAGCTTTATATTGACAGATGACATAAGTGTCAAAGTGACGTAAGTGTTTAAGTTAAACATACTTCATAGATGAATGATTTAAAATTGTTTTTGGTTTATGAAATGTTTACTGTAACTCTGATACCGACTTTTCTAATAAATAGCACAGAATAACACGTTTTTAATATTATGACAAAATTAAATTTACCTTGTTCGCTAACTGAAAGTATTTAACTGGTTATTGGCGGAATCTATGAATCGCCATCTCGAGGAAAAATAAATGTTTACTGCAGTATATTTACATGAGTAAAATAGATTCCATGTCGTTAATTTCATCATTCATCGTCATCAACATAAATATATTGAGCCAAGGCAAGGGGTACTGAACTTAAGCTTAATCTTTATCTAATTATTTTTACATTGAGCTTATGCAGATCCACCTGTCCACCATCATCATCATCCTCCTGCCCTTATCCCATATTCACTTGGGGTCGGCGCAACATGTATGCTTTTTCTAATCATCTCTGTTTCCCGTCATCTCAACATTTACTCCCTTTCTTGCCATATCATCCTTCACACAATCCATCCATCTCTTCTTCGGTTTACCTCTCCCCTTGTACCCGTCCACTTCCATAGTTAATGCCACCGTAGGTATTAAAATGACTCTCACAATGAAAATTACTTCATTATTTAGTATTGTCTAAAAAGTAGAGTGGTCTATTAAGCGTTTTAGGATATGCAAAAAAAGCACTTACACTTTCTATCTATGTAAACACAGACACTACATTATTTGTACAATTTCTACGTCTAAAACGAATAAAAATCATAAATAATTCTTTCTCAAAATTCGATTGCACAAATCTGTTTAAAGAGTAAACAAATAGACTGGAAATGAACATTTACGCAAACATCTCATGCCGCAATAACCAATATAACATGACCCCTTAAACCCAACATTGTTCTAACAAACATAGTTCCAGTTAAACTAGACATCACAAATTCCTATTTGACTATTCATCCAAAATAATTTGACCCCTTTAATCATACGTTTTGTTAGAAATTGTAGATTTAGTTATTCTGGTGTTTATGACCTGATCCATCTGCGTTTAGATTTTGCTCGAAAATTGGGTTTCTAGGTTGATGTGTCGTACTGTGTTTTATGTTGGGCTATGAAATACGCGTTTCTGTTGAAAAATGCTTTAACTCTTGTTACTAGATTAGCTTTAGCTCTAAAGTTGCGCCACGGAAACAAGCTTCTTACAGGAGGAAAAGTGTTAAATACTACTTTATGCGAATTTATTATACAGATTTCTCTGAGTACAAACTGAGCGACAAAAATATTGGCGATCCATTATGGGGGCGTATTTTATAAGACAACTTTTGCACTAGTAGGCCCAGTCCAAAGGGGGCCCAAACCAGTATTAGGTCATTTATGGGCCGTGAGAAATAGGTGTATTAGGGTCGTAGCACAAATAACGTAACGTAAACGGATCGTCACCGTATCAACTATCAACTCAAGCCGTTGAGTATTATTTGTATGAAACTCCTTACTGGAACGCACACGAATCGGGTTTTTGACGTTTGACACCGAGGAAAAAGGCGAGGCGATGCCGATCCGTTTACGTTACGTTATATGCTATGCTACGACCCCTAAGTTTTCCTTGTAACGTGCTTCGCTTGTTTCGTGGCCACACTGACATATTTAGTTAATGCGTCTGCTGAATCACCTATTTAATTTCATGAATGAGTTACATTCACATCATTTATCAACTACAAATTAATATTTTAAACTAATATTTAATTTAAATTAAATTATGCCCAACACGGTTTTGTTATGTAATTTTGCCTAGGCGGGCTAAAAATACAAAGTTGCGAGGCATATTTTTAGGCAGGGTTTTTTAGTTAGGGTAAACTGCCTAGAAAATCTAGTAAGATAGCTTGGGATCATTGCTAAAGTCATCAGTATAATAAATATCAGCGTAATCAGCTAAGCATCATTTTTCCATATTTTCCAATTAATAGCGCTGGTCCATCTTTACATTGGGTCTTAAAAGCTCTTATAAAAGGTGAATGTAGGTTAAGAACGGCAATGTATGTGGACCACAGTAATAGAAAACCATTAAAAGTAATAAATAAAAATATTAAATGGACCCTACTCTATAAAAGTATATGAAATATAAAACGCTTTGATCAAATTACATTGAGTGCGGTGTAAATAATATTTTATTTTGTGGTATCACCATAACAGCCCATTAGGTTCCCACTGTAAGGACCTCTAGCGGCGGAAAGTAAGATTTGACTTCATCTTATCAGCCCATTAATGTCCCACTGCAAGGACGGGCCTCCTTCCGTGACGGAGGGATACTTGACCTCCTTGTACTACTCTGGCCAGACGGATTGGTATAGGGTTTAATTTCAAGTTTTCCTTCTTTTTATTACGTAAAGATAATATTTACAGATAGTCCCTTAGTCGGTTTTTACGACACCCATGGGATTAGATGGGGTGGTGAGATATTGTATTCTTCTTTTAAACTAAACTAAAAACTGTCGTTTATGCTGTTGATTTGCGCGAGGTCGCGGCTTCAAATCCCAAGCAGGACAACTCTTTGTGCGATCACCAAATTGTTGTCCTATTGAATCACCAAACTGTTGCCCATTTTCTCCGTTGCTGTGTGTAAAGTCCCAGCGACAGAGGGCATTAGGGATTCGCTTTGTGTCACGGGGAGTTGTCTTTTCTAATTAACAAATAAATAATCACCCGTAAGAGGCCCTCTATTTTTGTTTAGTAAATAATCCGTAATAAAGTACACAAGCCTAGGTCGTCATTAGCAAATATTATGTTTCGTGTGAAAGATAAACAAAGTGAACTAATCTGGTTAGTTTACGTGGGCGCTAAGTAATTGGAGACTCAAGGTAGCCATCTTGTTTTACTGTTTAATTTGATGGGATTGCCGCCTAAATTAGAACTTTGAACTTAAGCGTAATTAAATAGTAATAGATGTACCTCAGTGATGAATTGATAATAATATACTTAGTTATATTTTTTATTATTAATTATCTCTATTAGAAAATTATAACAATAATTTTCTTATTATAATACCAGACTTCAGAGCATTTCGTCCCATTCAATAACAATCACAGAAAATATATGTTTTAACATAAAACTTAACTGTAGGACTACTCTTCTAAATAAAAAAAGTTCTAAAGGTTTTACTCAAGAGACTGAGTGAGTAAATACAACCTAAATTAAGCGACTTGTTTTTTCTGTGCCGAATGAGTGTAAATCAATATAATTATTATTTATTTGCTTCCTTCCTATCTTTATTTTGACTTTAACACTTTTTATTTCTTTCATTTACCTATTTAACGTACTTTTTCATAATTTTTCTCGTTTGTAATTTTTATTTTTTTCTTTTGGATGTGAGAATAAAAACTTACTAATAATTTCCTTTTTTTTTGTTACAGGTAAATTAGCTTACACATTTTCGTCTTCATTCAAACTAAACGCTAAGCAAGCAGAAATAAAGTAACAAGGTTCTGGGTAAGTGCATCAGAAGTTATGCCAACCTAACTTCAACGATATTTTTTAATTTTAGAATTACCAGTTCCCAAAAATAACTTGCCCAACCTATGCCTACCACGTTGCCTAGCTTTACTGGTATAAGGCTTTACGTCAAGATTTGATTTCTTTTTAAAATAGTCATATCTCCGAACTTTCATTTAGTCGATTTATACGACACACATAGTGAAGGATGAGATGGCGACACCATATTATTATATTCTATAACCACACCGATAACACACACTAAAGATAACACATTTACAGTAAACTTAATAGTCCCTTAAGTAAAGTAGGAAAAGTAAGGACTTTAGATTTAGTTAAATTTTAGCACCTTTTACGACCGAGACTTTTAAGTGTCCAATAAAATAATAGCCCGATGACCGACGTTAAAGGGTCTAGGGTCACGTAGACAACACATTTCTGAACGTATTAATTCATAGAGAATTCATCATAGCAATTACATTTCCCAACGAAAACATCACCGGAATATTAATGTAAGTAATTCTAAAAGCCTCATAAATAAAGCAACCAAATTAACTTGAACTCTAATCCTTTACACGTTAAAGTAAAGTAGAGCTCTTTTTAAATTGGTCTTATATTCATTCTTACCAACCAAATTAAGTTGAGCTCTTATTGTTTAACGTGTAGAGTGATTGAGAGCTCTTGTTATAATGGTTTATCCAGTATAAGCTGATCTCTCAGTAGAGTGGTTTATGTTTAAGTTAGAGGTCTAAGTATATTGGTTGGTTCACTTGACAAAGACAGGTGTCATAACATAGGTTATTTTAATAGTAAAGTTCCTGCGTATTTATTTATTCAAGATGGGTTCTTTGGACAAACCCTATTAGAAGTTAGCTGTTTGTTCCGGGAAATAAATGTCCTACTACTGGACATGCTTGTCCTAGCGATATAATGACGACCTCTGTGGCGCAGGCGGTATATTACATGGCTGCTACGCGGAGGTCTCGGGTTCGATTCCCGCTTAATGCAAATCTTTGTGTGCATGAACATGATTGTTTGCATTGGTCTGAGTGTTTTCTATGTATAATATGTTTGTATTTAAAAAAAATAAAAGTATTTAAGTATGTTTATCCGTTGTCTAGTAGGTAAGTAGGTACCCATAGTACAAGCTCTGCTTAGTTTGGGACTAGATGACGTTGTGTGTATGTGTGAGTATTATTTATTTATAATGGTGACTTTACATACTTCGAATAAAGATGAGCTGGGTTTATTTTACTTGCCAATTTCTCATTCTTTCGTTTATTTGCCTTCTTGATAAAAAAACACATCATTATATTTGCATTCGCCTAACAGGTTCAATGCATCTAAACAGATGCACAGACAAGTCAAACTTATACTCCTTTTTTGCAATCACTGTGGTCGAACTAAAAATAAAACACAGAATGATCTGAAAAGCTATTGATAGAGTCTAAAGTCATAAAAAACGAAACAAGTAGCTACTTGTTGACATCTAAAAAACGACAAAACTACTCCAAAAACCGTTAACAATTCAAAAAAAGAAGTTAAATGACAAAGCAGAATCGTCTATTCGAAGAAACCACTACGTTACCATCTGTGAAATCAATTAAAATAATTGATTCGACTAAAATAACTCGACTTCCTCCCAACTAACGATTGACAACGTGATTTCGGTGATTCCCGAAACCAAAAAACATTTTACAGTAACTTTATGGAAATTGTAGTCGATTTTAAACTTTAGTTTGATCAACATAGAGAAGCACAGCACTTTTGAATTTTAAATTAAGAACGGTGTTGCTATTGGTACTCCCTTTCTTTTGTTAATAGTGTTGTGCTATTTTTAGATATCGAATGTATGTATTGAAATATATATTCCGTTTCGAGTCTGGTAGTATGTTTCTTATTAGTGGTCTTTTTATAGTTTGACCGCGTATCCGGCTAGTTTTAATTGTTATATTTAAAGGGTGAATGAAACAGTTTTAGTAAATACTAATTGTAATTTATTTCTGTTACGTTGGTTACAGTACAATATCTTTACATTAAATAGTTTACATAAAATCGTATTTGTACGTATATCGTGTCGTTTACATAAAATCGTATTTCTACTGATAACTATTTAACAGGCACGTAGTACATCTAAGCTTAAGAGAATGATTTGTGGACCACAGAACTGCGCTACTGAAGCAATTAAATTCAAGGGGCACCGTAAAATAAAAATACATCTTATTTACTATGGCTTCTTTTACCAGTTTTCAATTATCAAGGAGGCACCCTTAATAATATAAAATTAGGGTCTGCGATTTGTCACTTTTATATAAAATCTCGAAATTTTCGGATATTGAAGAGAGTTGTAATGTTTGTGTGCATAGACATAGCTAGTAAAAAGTAAGATGATATTATTACATGTCTATTAATTTAGTCCAAACGGCAATTAGGTTCCTACCATTTGGATAGGTAGAGGACGGAACATAGCAGACAGTAAAGGTATAATCTCTCAGTGTACCCACAACGTAATGCGTTGTAAGGGGGCCTCCATAAACCTATAACTAGGTCGTAAGTCCCAGACGCTGTTATACAAGTGTTCCGTCCTCTATCACGCGATGGACCCGGCACCCGCACGGAGTATCCATGGAATGCTAAGATTAGGTCTTATCACTTATAATTCCATGACTTCATGACTCCAGAAAAAGATCTTATGTTTGATTTCCTGTCATATTTTATGAAGAGTTCATTTAAATATATTTGTCGTCCATAGCTAGAAAGTGAGGCATAGTGCCAAATGAAATTCGTTGTAAACCTATTTTAAACCTGACACATACTAGTGGCATTTATAGTAAGTGGAATGCATAAATATATCTAGTTTACTGCTGATAATAATCCTCACATATTCACATCAACGCCATCTACCCCCTTACTCATAAACGCCTCTTAAATTTTAGTCAATTGATTAGCTTAAATTCTTACGGTTTTGTTTGGCATAAGGTTGTTTTGCTAATAAAAATCTCGCTAAACAGTGACTAAATATAAGAGGCGTTTATGAGAAGGGGGCTAGTTCTTAACTAAGTAGAGCTTGTTAAAACTTATGAACATACTTATACTTTTTAGTGTAAAAATACAAATACATAGAAAACAATGAGACCAATGCATACATTAAATATTTAATAGATACATATATAGATACAATCAAATTGCGATACATTTTTGTAAAAGTCAAAAACTCCTAAAACCAACCAACAAAACAACCAACTACCGCCAAGGTTCATCAGCGTAGCAAGCCCTGTAATACAGTATAGATTAACCACTTACCTAACACCGAACTCATTCCCTACATAAACTTAAAAAGAAAAAAAATGTGATAACATAATAAAATTGTAAATTTATTTCATGCGTAGTTCAAAAAGTTAACTCGACTACAATGAATCTAGTTATACAGTAAAGTATCGAGTATTCGACTATGCGGTGCAACGGCCAACGGCACGCCCTACCTAGGTTAATAACCCTCTAACTAAAACAATATGGGCGCGGGAATTCGGTAGAATGCCACTGTTTCTTACGTTGAGGGTACACTGAGAGATTATGCGTAGGCGTGAAGTATGGCAGGCGTTGTGTTTTCTTTCTATTTGTTATTTTAAAAAATGGGTGAAAATGTAAATGTTAATGTTGTTTGTTTTTATGAATTTTCGATAAATAGGTGAATTGTACGTTATGGAATGTAAACGTTCAACTAACCTAATTCTTATTTCGCTACCCCATCTCATAGGTTTGTGTGGGACCAATTCTACAATAATTCCTAGTTCCTATAACAGTAACTCTGGGGACATGATCAACATTGGATTAAAACACATGACTTGTCATAATATTCACAGTGAGTGAATGTGTGATTCAGTCTTTAGAAAAGCTAAATTGTATTGAAACTAAACTAATCAGAAGAAATATACCAAAAAAAATTTACGAGGCTATTACTAAAGAATCGATTTTGTTATAATAAATACACTACTACTTTTAAAAATATTATTATTTCATACATAACAGTATATTGCATTAATACGTTTTATCTCTTTAAAGTATTACCTAGCAAAAAGCTGTCCACCACAAATTAAAGGTAATCATACTACAGCCTATAAAATAACAGCCTATTACGATGTTGGAGCATTATTGAAACCTAATCACAGTAATAATCCATTATTACTCGATTATTCATTCGCGATATATAAAAGACAAAAGCTTGGCATAACTGTGGGCAGGAATAAGTATAGTAATTGAAAAACTTGTAGTTGAATATCGGTTTTTGTGAAATAAGTATGAATTTTACCCAGAAAGTTATCATTTTAGTTTTCCAGAAATGTATGTAAAACACCAGTCATGGCTGGTGCAACCTGGCCGAAACGTCGAGAGCCTTAAAGGTAAATAATTTAATATTTACCACAATTTAATCGTGCTGCTTTAATACCTGTGTAGTTATTAATAATAAGTTATAATGAAACAGAACTTTAAAACAACGAAAGTTTTAAAGTTAATATATGTAGGTATGTAAAGCTCTTGCGAGTTATACAATTTTAATGTAGTATTACCTTTTGTAACACGAAGCAGTTGCGTTTACCAACCTTAGCATCCTTGGTATACTTATATCATAATATAAAACTCTAGTGAAACAACTACTTACACAAGTAATATTAGCTGGATATAAATATGACAATTGAGGTTTTATGTAAAAGTCTTAATTAAAATTAATAAAACAGAATATTCTTTATACTCGAAGACTAGAAAGCTACCAAACTAAAAAAGAGCTTCTATTATGGGTACTAGACATCAAAAATAAAACCCTTTTTTAGTAAATACATATACAAAATATTCATAAACACGCACTGACCTAAATA
The DNA here is from genome assembly GCA_905475405.1 of Schrankia costaestrigalis. Classification (NCBI taxonomy): domain Eukaryota; kingdom Metazoa; phylum Arthropoda; class Insecta; order Lepidoptera; family Erebidae; genus Schrankia; species Schrankia costaestrigalis. The sequence continues at coordinate 8,357,032 of FR997852.1, read as the reverse complement.
AACAGCGATGTTGATGTGTACAAATATTTAACGTATGTGGATATCAAACCCGCGACCTACAGCGTCACAGGTGGAGAGGCCTTCCATACACAAAATGTCATTCTTCTTTTTTCTTTGTAATGATAGTTGTTTGCCAATTTGACAACTGACGTAATGATTTAATTTCACCAAAAACAAACCAGTAGTGTTGTTATTAATCACCATTATTACGAAGAAAAGCGTGTTATTTTAACTATAATCTCCTTTTTACAAACCCTAATAAATAGAAACCAAATAACTTATAACCCAACCAATACTTTATTTGCAAATTATTCCCGTTCATCTTTCACAACTTTTTCATCTAAGTCATATCTAATTACCATCGCGGGAGGCGACCGGAAAGCAGTCTATTCTTAGTAAACACCAACGTGTGGTCTTGGCTAACCCGAGCTGATCATAATCAGTAAACACTTTAGCATAAAATATATATCGAATACGTACAAAGTTCGTTGCCACTTTTATTTGTCTATTTTTAAACGACGACGCCGAAAAAGGAGGAGGTTCGCAATTGTATTTTCTATTTTTTTTGTTCTCATCTGTTTTATTAGAACGAATAAAACATCCAGATTGGTACCATATCAATTTTACCAAATAAGTACAGTAATTCAGAAAATATAAAATTTCTCTAAAAAGTTACCGTAAACAAAATTGCGCAAGTCATCATGTTTTTAGTTGGAGTCGGTTTTTTAATCAGAAAATTATAGTTGTCTATTTTGGTCAACACTCTTGTTGTGCTACTGTCTTAACTAATTCAAAATAAGAACGTGACTAGTTCCATTAATTAATTCGAATTTCGAATCCCTTTCTTGCCAGCGTTAATAAATTAATATCTTTCATTTTATTTCATCATATCGATTATGATTTTTAGTCGATTTTGTTTATAGTCAGATATTTTTAATCGGTTATGATTAATCGATTGTCGGCTATAAGTCTAATCAATTTATTTATTAATCAGGCTGTCATATTGAAATAAAGAGGATGTTTCTAATATACCGTGTAAATAATTACCTAGTTATTAATGAAGGTTATAAACGAGGTAATAGACAGATTAATGGGGGCTTAACTATCAATAATTATGTCTAGAATATATTGAAAAACTCATTTATTAGACACGAAAGATATTTATAGTAATAATATAATGTATTTTATGACATAATACAGGAATGAGCGTCCCTCCTTTAAATCAAGATAACTTGGCCGTGTGAGAAATATTATAATTCACGGAATAAAAATTGGATGAGTTTCTCCTTTCTTTCATACTCACCATTCTTTTCTTAGATTGCAATAGTGCTTGCACATGATTTGGCAAAAAAATACTTTTTTTTTAAAGATAACTCCCGCACTAGATATCATACCTTGTTCCCCGGAAAGTTTACAAACAAAATGACGACCTCTGTGCGGCAGTCGGTATATTATAATAATATGGCTGCTACGCAGAGGTCTCGGGTTCAATTCCCGCTCAATACAAATCTTTGTGTGCATGAACATGATTGTTTGCATTGGTCTGGGTGTTTTCTATGTATAATATGTATGTATTTACAAAAAAAAGTATATAAGTATGTTTATCCGTATGTTTATGCCCATAGTACAAGTTTTGCTTAATTTGGGACTAGTTGGCGCTGTGTGAGGATTATTTATTTATTTTACAGACACAAAGAACTTCTAGGATTCAAAACCACGAACTCATTCCACTAAGTTAGTTAAAATCCAATGCGTTCATTCATTCAACCCGTTAAATAAAACAAAATAACACATAGTGTGGGAGTGGTATCCGAGTCCTGTGTTAGTTTTACTTATCTTCATCTTACCTGTTTTATTACATACATTTGTGGTACTACCCACGTTATTCTGGTTGTGGTTCAATACATAGGTACATACTCGTACATACAATAATAAATCTCTGCAAAGAAAAAAAGGAAACATTAGAAAATTAGAAATACATATGTACAAGTAATTCTTTGATATAGGCTCAGTGTTTTCTATTAATTTTTAACCGACTTCAAAAAAAGGAGGAGGTTCTCAATTCGGTTGTATATTTTTGTCGAAATCCGAATAACGGCCCTACTCTCAACCTAAACTGAGCTTGTATTATGGGTACTAAACAACGAATAAATACAATAAAAATTTATTTTGCTTTTTTAAAAAATAATACATACCTATAAAACACAAACGTACACTCTGACTTTAATGTTTATGCACACAAAGATTTACAATAAGCAAAGATTTTACTTTTTCTAATTCTCTATTCCATATGCATTCCAACAAACACGCTTTATAATAGGTCACTCCAATACACACACTATAAAAAGCCCCGTCACATAAATGACGCAACGAATTCTATATTTAAACTAAAAATTCGTTAAATAGGCGCGAAAAGCACTCGTTAACCTACATGACTACTTTATCTATGGTAACCAGTTGTTACAGACTATAAAATGTATGTTCTGATGAGCATAGATAACGACGTTTTTGGTCATGGTTTTTGGTTAAATTAGTGAAAATAAAGGCGGTTAAGTGTGCATTGGACTCGTTCAGAAAGGGTCTCGTAGAAATTTTGGTATAAAAATATATTATTTTTTATTTGTTTGTTTTTTTTCATTTTTATTTCTTCTTTGGCAATAGCATGACTCATTAGTGTCCCACTGCAGAGTGGATCATTCAGTGACAGAGGAAAACAATGACATGGCCCCCTAATACCACACTGATCAAATGATCTGTTTTTATTTATGAAAAAAAAAATCCTTTTGTTTATGCAGAGATCTGTGAACATGCTCATAGTTGGCTTTACTCTTTTCAAAATAAGAGTACCTACCGTTTTTTTTTAGAATTTGGAACCCTAATAATAGGTCGGGGAAAAAGTCTTTTCGCATAACGTAGGTATAAACTTATTATAAAATTTCTTTGACTGTACTACTTGTGTCTGGCTGGTTTTGGTAACAATAAAAAGGTTAGGTACATTATAAAGAAAAGAAAAAAATAAAAAAAAGTTGTTTCCCGCTATTTTTCATTTGTTTTTCTCTCCGTAAAAATGAGTGAATGTAATGAAGAAATTCGATACATTTTAAAATTTTATTATAAAAAAGGCAAAAATGCAACTCAAGCAGTGAAAAAAATTTGTGATGTTTATGGACCTGATGCAGTGTCAGTAAGAGTAGCACAAATTTGGTTCAAACGTTTTCAGTCCGGAAATTTTGATGTTAAAGATGCACCTCGCTCTGGTCGCCCTGTTACGAATAAGATGGACGCCATTTTTGAAAGAGTGGAGCAAGATCGGCGTATTAGTAGTTACGATGTAGCTGAAGAACTGGGAATTGACCACAAAACAGTTTTGACCCATTTGAAGAAAGCTGGTTATACAAAAAAGCTCGATATTTGGGTGCCACACGAGCTCACTCAAAGAAACTTAATGAACCGTGTACTCATTTGCGATTCATTATTGAGACGTAATGAAACCGAGCCGTTTTTGAAGAGATTGATAACTGGCGATGAAAAGTGGATCACGTACGACAAGAACGTGCGAAAAAGGTCGTGGTCGAAAGTTGGCCAGGCTTCACAGACTGTGGCCGAACCTGGCCTAACACGAAATAAGGTGATGCTGTGTGTATGGTGGGATTGGAAGGGCATTGTTCATTATGAGCTTTTACCGCCCGGCAAAACCATCGATTCTGATCTTTACTGCCAGCAACTGATGAGATTAAATGAAGCAGTCGAGAGAAAACGGCCGGAATTGATCAACAGGAAGGGTGTGGTCTTTCATCACGATAACGCTAGACCACACACATCTTTAGCCACTCAGCAAAAATTAAGAGAGTTCAACTGGGAGGTCCTAGTGCATCCATCATATAGCCCTGACCTTGCGCCTTCAGATTTTCACCTGTTTCGGTCTCTTCAGAATTCTTTAGGTTCTGTAAGGTTGTCCTCAAGAGAGGACTGCCAAAACTATTTGTCCCGTTTTTTTGATCAGAAGTCCCAAAGTTTCTACAGTAACGGGATAATGTCTCTGCCCACAAAATGGCAGAAAGTTGTTCAACAAAACGGTACATATTATTATATATTGTAAATAAATGTAAATAAACTTTGAAAAAAATGTCTTGACTTTTCATACAAAAATACGAAAAGACTTTTTCCCCAACCTAATATTATGATGATATTATTCGCTTTTACGTAGCTCAGTTATTTCACTAACCGTTTTTGTATGTTGATAGTAATTTTATGGTTTTATGTACTTTCTAGCTGTAATCAGAATGTTTTAATATTTTATGGGCTCTCATACAAACTATTGTTTTTAGAACCTTTATCATTTTAAAGTACTTATGAAAAATAAGAATGATATTTCTCACATATAAACACTCCCCCTTACTTTTAAACGCCTCTTACATTTATTTAAGTACTGATTATGCGAATTAAGGTTAATCAATTGACTAAAATTTAAAATTTAAATATTTTAAATCTTTAATAGTCATTTAATCTCGAACTAAGCAGAGCTTTTACTATTATTAGAAAGAACATAAATAATTAATTTTGGACAATATCTATTTACAAAGAAATCTATATGTAAGTGTGTTTTACCATTGTCTAGTAACCATAGTACAAGCGCATCTTAGATAAGGACAAGAGATTGTATGAATGAGTGAAGATTTATCATCATTATAACAACCCATTAATGTCCTACTTCAGGGACGGGCCTCCTCCAGTGATGAAGGTATACTTGGCCTACTAATACCACGCTGGCGAAATGGGTTGGTATAGGGTTTAATTACAAGTTTTCCTTCTTTTTATTTCGTAAAGCTAGTAGTTACGGTTACTCCCTTAGTCGGTTTTTACGACACCCATGGGATGAGTAAAGATTACCCTAAAGTTATTATCTTTATATTGTATATGCTGACGATAACACACCGTACATGCAGAATATCCTTAAGCATAAACTTACAAAGTCAACTCTTGTGGTTAAGAACCCACCTACGCACTTTCATATACAACACATGCATACATCTTCATTTAATATTCTATCTTATCACAAGAGTTTAAGGTACAATTTTAAATCTGGGCGATTACCTATTATGTGTGCCTGTCAGTTTAAATCAAGGAACGATATTCTGAATTCAAATGTAAGCTCGAAGCTTTTCGCGCCTATATCGCGTTCTTAGTTTAAAATTAGAATTGTTGCTTAATGAACTAGATGGCGTGGCTTTTTATAGTGTATAAGTACACAGTATGCAAATGACGTGTAGTAAAATACAATTTCAATTAACTTTTTTTGTTTGTTTTTTTACTACTTGCTAACGTCTACACTTTGAAAGGAAAAATAATACTTAACAAATAATTAAATTAAGTAAACTTATCCTAATTAAAAATAAAAATCCTATTTTTCAAAACCTTTTTATAGTGCACACAGCATTCAAATGACGTGTACTAAAATAAATTAACATTTTTTGTTTGTTTTTTTACTACTTGCTACACAGTCTTGAAAGAAAAAATAATACATAACAAATAATTAGCTAAGTAACTTATCCTAAAAACTCGAAAACCTATTTTTTGAAAACCTAATTATCACTATGGCATTATCTATTAAGACACTGAGATTTTCAAACACATTTTTTGTACTTTTTCGCTACTGGAAGATTTCAGGCGATTCAAGGCGTTATCTCTGCATATTTATCCTTTTCTTTTGCAAAGCAGAATAAATAAACGGTTCTCTAAGGTGTCATAACATTTTGTGTCCGAATCATGTCCAAATGTTTCTGACTTTTGTCTTAATTTTATCTTAGGACAAGTGACTTTATAGGAAGAAAAAGTAGGACATCTAATAATTATAGAACCCCATTTTATGACACACAAGTATTATACCTAAGTAAAGACGATTAGGGTAATATACGATTTAGTAGGTATACGCTAACATTATGGAAAGTGATGATTATAGTAAACTTGTTAGGGATTATGGTTTTCGGACGATCGATATTCGGAGAAGAAAGGGACTACCTAAATAAACACATAAATTTCTTTCTTATGACATTTGGTCACCGTGGTAGAAGTCCGATCAAATCGCCTCTTCAAAACACAATTTATATGTATAAATGTGTTTACGTATAAATCTATCACACGAAGCTCTTCAAAGAATACAAAATAGTTTATTTACATCAAGTCTCGTTTGTTTATAAAATAATGTATTGTTTACTAGAATACTTCACATTTTATGTCTTACTTTGATATTCAAATATTTGAACCATCATAATAAGATTATTAACCTACTTTTTTATGTTAAAATACTTTTAACTCTTTCTTAATGTGGCTGCATTTAAATACTTAATAGCAAAGATGTCACATTTCCATCTCGATATACTCGAAATAACTAACGATATACGGTAACAGCCCATTAATGTCCCACTGCAGGGACGGGCCTTCTCCCGTGACGGAGGGACACTCGGCCTACTAATACTACGCTGGCTAGACGGATTGGTACAGGGTTTAATTTCAAGTTTTCCTTCTTTTTATTTCGTAAAGATAATATTCACGGATAGTCCCTTAGTCGGTCTTAACGACACCCTTGGAATGAGATGGGGTGGTGACACACTGTATTCTTACTCCGTCACCACACGGAGATATTATTATAACTACTTACTAATATTACTTTTACTACACTAAAATAAGAAAATCTTTAAACAAAACCCTATACAAATCCATCTAGTAAGTGAAGTAATATTTTTTTATACCAGAATGACTCTATGGTGCCTGAATTTATTGTTTATACTAAAGTTTATTATTTATGATATTTTCAAAAGCGTTGTAATAGCGTGACAACGACAAATGCATTCTCATATTTATACTAATAAATTAATCCCTGTACGACACAGCCATTTATGTAATCTGCTGATCATGGTGAATTATAGTAAAATAGCGTCACAATCGATAAATTAGATATTTTATGATAAACACACTAATCTTTTTTATTAGTATCATGCGTGAATGACAATTTAATTCGTTTTCATGTTCGAGTATATAAATCGTTTTTAGTCGATTTGGTAAATTCATAATAGTCGATTATACATTGGAAGGACATGCCTCCTCTAGGATTGTAGATAATCTTGGCTTCTATAGGTATTGTATCTACGCTGAGCAGGCTAGGTTTCTGTAGTTTTCTTTTCTTTTTTTTTAACCGATAATCATATCGTTGAATATTCAATTACCTTACCATGTATTTTTACTCAAAACCAATAACTTTTCCATACTAATCCGGAGCAAAACATACTATTTTATAATCATATCAACTAAAAGACGTCTACAAACTGTTTAGTCGATTTGTAACAACATTCCTGATTCGACTATAAATCATAAACATTGGCCACATCAAAGCTATCTATTCTTTTTTCGCTAAATAAAGTGTTTAAAATTGTAATCTGGGTTAAATGTATAAATTGATCTCACATCTTAATAAGCTGAATAAATAATAAACACATTATTTGGCAATTATATTTACTAGGTAATTAGAACTGGGAATCTAATTGAATACATAAGACATACACATTTACAAATGTGTTTCTGTGTGGTGGGTGAAGGAGTAAGAATACAAGGTGTCACTACTTCGTCTTATTCCATAGGTCTCGTTGCAGCCAAAGGGATAAGTTTCGCAGATATTTTCTCCTCAAATACAAAAGCAGCAATTTGGTGTAACCATAAAACAATTACCGACGACCTCATAAAGGTCTCTGGGTCCGACTGGATGCGGAAAGCGCAGGACCGAGTTCTGTGGCGCGTGTTGGGAGAGGTCTATGTTCAGCACTGGACTGCAATAGGCTAGTTGATTGATTGATTTGATAAAACAATTCGTCTGTCCTAAGAAGTATTAATGCGAAGAAGTATTAAGACGACCTCGGTGGCGCGACGGTAGCGCAAGCGGCTGCCGTGCAAGAGGTTGTGGGTTCGATCCCCACGCAGGACAATAATTTGTGAGATCCACAAATTATTGTCCTGGTCTGGGTGTTCTTTGTGTCCGTTAATTGATGTTTGTAAAAGTTCCCCGCGACACAGGGCATGATCCCTAGTGCGGGAGTTGTCTATTTAAAAAAAAAAAAAAAAAAAAAAAATGAGCCGAATATCTCTTCGTTGCTAATAAGCGTTAAAAAATGAATATGTTAGTCATAAATAAAACTGGTTTAGGTCATCATCTCTTTTAGCTTTTAGTCTCAATATACCATCCTTGGTATTTATCAATAGTTTTAATAAAAATCAATTCCCTAAATGTAAAAATATATTCAACTACATGTGTTGTGGCCTCTACTTCGCGTTTATCTGGTCCTTCAAACGTGGTGTTATTTATTTATGAAACATTTGGCCAGACCGACAAAGTAATGAGAAGAGTGTCATGACTAATATACTTACTTATTTCTTATTAATGCTCTGTATTCGCACTTTCCATCAGTTTCAATGGGGCCAAATTACAGTGTCATTATCAAAAGAAATTCATGACAAAATTCCCAATTATATTTCAGTTATAATGACCATGGCAGATGCATCCAAAGCTGTGTGAACGTGCTCGAAGCTACCATAAACAAAAGTCATCTGTCATTTTCTTAGTAACATTTATGATGTCCCCTCCCTACTCAAGATTGTCTCTGACAACTCATTTGTAATCACGAGAGTCAAAATTCAAATCAATTTCAGTTCATTAAATTTTTGGCTGCAAGGCAAAGGCAACCCGCATGCATTCTTCCATTACAGCAATTGAATGAGTTTTTTGACCTCGATATACAAAAGGGATGAAGTTTTAATCGTGTCAATCGAGATCAAACATCGATTACAATTTATCGATATTGTCATTGGAAGAATCGAGGAGAAGAATGGAATGTTTAGTGATTTATAAAAAAAGTTACGTTTTTTTGTCGTATTCCCGCCAAACTTTAAACGGTAGCTGTTTTGTATTGAATGAACGGGTTTGCCAATCATCTGTAAAGTTGTCATGATTTTTTTATTTATAAATTAATGTAAAAAAAGGCAGTAGGTCACTTCAGAAAGAGCCCCTATGGTTTGATATCTATTCTGATTATGCCATTATTTATAACACTATCTGTGGCATTTTATATATTTTTTTATGTATTCAAATGTCAAAAATTAATCATTACTTAATGAAATCGTTTTACTTTATTTATTAAAAACAATACAAACTTATGTAATAATAAAGCTAAATGATGTCATAATATATCGTCTCAAGTGTTTACACATTTACAATAATTTTCGAGGTTAGGAACGAAATGGCGGGCATTCTTTAGTTCTATTTTGACGCCATCTTGGGGTTATTGACCCGAGTTCGCGCGTCCCGTTCACGGGGAACGCTACATAAAACGAGTTAGTTGCATTTTGCGTTCAGTTTAGTTTATGTTTTAATAGAACAATCGTAGCTTGATTTGTGAATGCTCTTTGTTTGTTTACGATAAGAAATTGTATAATAGATTTTAAAGTAATAGTAGAATTTTACTTGCTTACTAAAAAAATAGTAGAGACGTTTTAAAAAGTAGAAAATTAATACTTATTAATTTTACAATATTATTTATGAAATAAAATACTTAATCATTTATGCTCTGCCTATGATCCGAAGTCAATGCTTAGGCCATTCACTTAATTGATCACTGCATTACCAAGGCTAAATAAATAGGCATAAAACAGCATAGGTTATTACATTCATGGTTCATACATAGTAAATTATTATTCTTGATATAAGAGGTTTCCAACAATATGACTGACAATTTTTAATATAAAAAATAATTATGTCACGGTTTTCTTCTATTCTAATCGTGATAAAGCTATAATTACTATCTCCAACATATTAGTCCCTAGATATTATTTACAACAAAAACCTTATTAAAATCAAAACCACGTATATAAAATAAATAAAATTAAGATAAATCAATCATCCGTAATAATCCGTATATAGCAATACTAAAGTCCAACAAATCTAATAGGTACGGTATGACAGTTCTGACAAATTGAATAATAAGGTTGGGATAAAAAAATCGATAACTATAATATCCGAAATTTAAGAAATCGATTACGATAATATTCGATTTTTAAGACACTTTAATAATTAATCTCATTATTAGTAAAGAGTAGAACCTTTTGTAAAAAAAACACCACATATTGCAAATTCTCTGGTTTTTACATCAATTGCACACTTTGATATGGATGAAAATTCTTGGAAAATAGCATTAAACGTTTATGAAATAGAAAACACGTAAATTACTTTGATCAAACCACTATCTTTCTTATATTTTAAATATATGTAATTTTTTCAACGTCAAATTTCACCATTTGACATAATTTGTAGATTCTAGAATTTTGTCTTTAATTCCATTTCTCAAAGGTCAAATACAGTCTTTAGTCTGTGGTTGACACGACCCCATAGTTGTTTACCTTTATATTCAAGTCGTAATAAATAAACAGTACTTACTGTTAGATCTAGTACTTTTAGAGAAAAAAAAAATCCAAACATTACTTTTATTTAAATTATAATTAATTAAATAAAAGTAATGTTTAGGATTTTTTTTATTTACTACTAAGACCTTAATAAGTTGCCTCCCGTCACCTTCGACCACGTCGAGTACTAGTTATAAGTAATAGTTAGTTACGTGTCTAACGATAATAACGATTTTTCGTATATGTAAACGATTTTCTTGCATACAAGTGTATCCGAAGAGTCGCAACACTACGAGCAGTAACCTAACTACGTGACTTTGCAATGAGGTCAAGAATAGAACTATTAGATATTATTTACTATGTAAATATGTGTTATTTTGCGTTGTTTGAACGTTTTTAATTAAATTTATATATTAAGAATTGTACATTCTTAGATACAATAATAAAATCTTTCTAAATTCATGGTTTTACGAAAAAGGTTTTCGAAACTGAATAATGTACGCATGAACAAAGTTGTTTCAGTTTGAAAAATATGAAACGTCATACTGTATCTTTTAGATTTGTTGAGGTGTAAGCTGTCATCTTAACTAGGACAGAGCGTATTGAAAACCAGTAATGTCCAGATAGGGAAACAGAAATGGCCGCTAGATGTCTAAGGGAATGTATTATCTAGGAAGTGGGTTACCCGTTATACTTTATAGGGAAATAACGTTGCTGAATATTGATACAGGCCCAATGCTGGGATTGGGTTTCTGCAAGTGACAGAGGGAGCATCTTACTTCAATCAAGCCTTGCTTCATCATAACAGGCTGTTAATGTCCCACTGCAGGGACGGGCCTCCTCCCGTATGGAGGGATACTGGGTCTACTAATACCACGCTGGCAAGACGGATTGGTATAGGGTTTAATTTCAAGTTTTCCTTCTTTTTACTTCGTAAAGAAAATATTCACGGATAGTTCCTTAGTCGGTTTTTACGACACCCATGGAATGAGATGGGGTGGTGACACACTGTACGTCATCACACGGAGACTCCGGCTCCACACGGAGTTTTTCACCACTTAAAATAATTCGGGCCATCATCATGTAGGCTAATTGACGTCGTTGAAAGTCCCCGCGATGCTGGACTTGAGTTAGTTGTTTTTTTCGACACTCATGGGATGAGATGGGGTGGCGAAATATTGTATTCTTACTCCGTCACCACACTGAGAAGGCCTAAGTAGGCAGACTTTACAGCTAACAACATGCAGGGTTACTCTCTTATCCTTTAGTGCGCTTGCGAGAATACATGCATTACTCGAGTCGTCCCGGCGGCTATAGGTTAGAGAAAGTGGGACAAATTGATGATGATGAGTTATACAGTGTCTCTCTCGATTAGCAACTGTTCTTCACATGAATGGTTTTAGGATCTACTCCAATCATTTTTTTGGTCTTGCTGTGCAGATGTGTCGTAATCCATCGAAGATGGTAATACCCAATTCTTATCTCACTGAAAAAGCCAGAAGACTGGCATTACTGCATTACCGCTACAACATCATCATCATCATTCCCCTGACCTTATCTCATTATTTTTCTTTCCTTTGGGGTCGGCGCTACATGTCTTCTTCTTCCAGATACTGCTAAAAGTTTTGGCTATATTTTACGGATTGACGCCAACCCTCCTTGAGAATGCTGTTGTTGGTGATTTACTCCCCGCCTGGACCAAAAACCATTACCGCTACAACAGCGGGTCGAAATTGACCTTGTACCTTACATTATATATTCATCTAACCTTAGCTAACCCTTTTCCTATTCCAAAACCTACTGTGCCCACTGCGTTATCTTTGTTCAAAGTGTGTCCACAAAACACGACTCCAAAAGGTAAATAATACCATAAAATATCAAATGCTACTCACGAAAAGTATTCCGTTCAACAAAGAACAGTAACAACTGGCAACCCTTTTGTTTTGAACTTTTTTTAAGCCTGGCAACACAGACTGCATTGTTCTTTAATCCCAAAAAGCTTGTTCTCTGAGTTACGGCTTTATAATCCTTACGTGACTCGTGCTATCTCTTTTGTGCTTATGGATTTTGTTTAAGTGGGAAAGAGATGGGCGATTGTGTTATAGAGGCAAGCCGGACTGTAGTATTCATTCACAGTCATTGCGCCGCATTCTGGAGTAGTGTTGTAGAAATATCGATAGTTTTGAAGATTTATCGATAGTTGTGTAGTTTGTGCCGCAAATGGGTACTTCAGGGGAGACATAGTGTCACTACTCTAACTCCTATGGGTAAAATGCGACTGTGATAGTTTGCAAGATATTTTATCGACGATAACAGTAACTACATGAAAAAATAGTTAACATAGAAACACCGCATACACCTATACAAATCCATTCATCATTCCCTTCAGGGACAAGTATTCTCCTTTGGCTATTAGCTCACGGTAGGTACTAGTTTTTATTTTGTTTCTTTCATAAGAATCCATTAACATGTATGGGCCGGACTGACAGGAGGAGATTTGGCTTACTTATACCACATAAGCCAAAGGGATTCTATTGTTTTAGTTGAGATAATATCTGCAAACTGTTACTTAGTCATCCTTTACTACAAACAATCATTTACGTCTACTTACTACGACACCGTCTCATATTTATTTGGAAATAAACACAAAAAATACATAAGGTTACATACCATAGCCTATAGAGTAACTAGACGAGAAAACATTTTCCTAGAACTAATATAACGTCAACGCAAATGATAATGTGACGGAAACGCAAATGCGCAAACGCATCAACATCTATTTAGGACAATTAAACGCAAAAGGATAGAGACGCCATTCGCAGAATAACTGTTAAGTGTCATTGTTTTATTTTTGTTTGGTACTTGAGATGCTATAATATTTCTAATAATATAATGTTCCTCACACATTCACACAACACCATCTAGTCTTAAACTGAGTTAATTTTATACTAAGGTTCTTGAGAAAAGAAAATTGTTTTTTGTTGTAAATTAGTATACATTATACATAGATATCCGCGTGGTGACGGAGTAAAAATACAGTGTGTCACTCACCACCCTATCTCATCCTATGGGTGTCGTAAAAACCGACTAAGGGACTATACGTGAATATTATCTTTACATAATAAAAAGAAGGAAAACTTAAAATTAAACCCTATACCAATCCGTTTGGCCAGCGTGGTATATAGGCCAAGTATCCCTCCGTCATGGGAGGAGCCCCGTTCCTGCAGTGGGACATTAATGGGCTGTGATGATGATACACAGATAAATGCCTCGGTAGAAAAACGGTCGGCTGCTGTGCACGAGATTGTGGTTAATAATGTGGTTCATAAAGGACCTAATTACAGATTTCTTTCTTTTTTTGCATATCTTAGTACAGCTAGACATTTATGTCCTTTCTATTTCTTATACTTTATATACCCAAGTATAGTCCATATAGTAAGTCCTGAAAATGCTCAACCATAAATAATGCTAACTAACACTAATAGGGGAAGATTAATTGTCTGGACAGACACAGAATAATAACTTATTCCTAAGCCTAACCTATGGCAGGCAAACTAAGAATTAGCACAAGATTGCCACAGTTTTTGCTCACTTTATTGCAGCTGTATAAGGCTGGGGAAGTCAGTTCATTCATTGAGATCTTGCATTCATTGACTGGGATTACTTCCTTGTTGGTTGTGCCAACATTAAAAATAATAGGGTTAGGTCTCTCTAGTCATCATCATCATAACAGCCCATTAATGTCCCACTGCAGGGACGGGCCTCCTCCCATGACGGAGGGATCCTTGGCCTACTAATACCACGCTGGCCAGGCGGATTGGTATCGTGTTTTATTTCAAGTTTTCCTTCTTTTCATTTCGTAAAGATAATATTGACGAATAGTACCTTAGTCGGTTTTTACGACACCCATGTGATGAGATGGGGTGGTGACATATTGTATACTTACTCCGTCACCACACGGAGGAGTTTCTCAATATGGTGGTACATAATTACTACATTATCTTCGATATAACATCAAACCCGCATCACTACAATGGCAGGCATACTAAACCGGTTACCAGGTACAATTAGCACAAGATTGCTACAGTTTTTGCTCACTTTATTGCAGCTGTATAAGGCTGGGGAAGTCAGTTCATTCATTGAAGTCTTGTATTCATTGACTGGGATTTACTGGGGCTACTTCCTTGTAGGTCGTTAAAATATTTAAAAAGTGGAGTTAGTTCTTTGGGGCTTCTTTTTTAAGGGGGGTTAAATGATTAAGGTGGACTCTAAAACGTGTAGTGTTTCCTTAATTTGGTGGTGTTTTTGAAATGTTTACTGCAATAAAAATAAGTCATTTTTAAGCAATTTTAATTAAACTCTCTTCATATGCAAAAGGGAAGAAATTTTCTTACTTTAGTTCAGAAATTTGGTTTTTAATTAAAAAAATACGAAATTTTTACAAATGATTTATGTAAACTCGACCAATATCGAACGCTGGGACCTTTTACAAACATGAATTTTGATACACACTTATCCCAAACCAACAAGGCAACCACATCTGTCATTGAAGCGGCCTCGTTCCTTCTTTGGCACAGCATTTATTTTAGCTTATCAAAACCCACAACTACAATTTATGTTAACATTACAAATTAAGACATTACTTACTAAAAATTGCGTAGGCTGTTGAAACAGTCCTTAAAAAACCAGAAACCATAAAACACGTTGAAATACCTTAATATAGTTATCAGAGAAAGGGTTACGTGTCTAAGCCGCACCGTAGTTATCTCGAACACAGTCTTATCATGATAAAACAGCCATAAATAGTGATGTTACGGAGCTCTGTTACTTTAAGGATAGCGGATGTCAGATTTATGTTGTATCCGAATCTGTTAAAAGAGTTTCAAATATTATTGAAATTAGTTTTGATGTATTTCTTTCACGTGTTTCTTACTTTCTTTTCTCTGTTTTGTTTATCTAAAATGTATATTCCATGCATACAGTATTTTTTTAAATATATCCAATTATATCCACTTTGATTTTTACGGTCCGTTGCCTTCCTCATCTATACATTTTCCACTTCATAAACCCTGTCCGACCTCATAATACATGAAATTACTCTTGATTGAAATCTACAACAAATATTAGCCTCGAGGTACAGAAAGATACAGTTTCATATCCGTTATCACATCTGAATCTGATACATTTATTAAATATCCGAATCAAAATCCGCAATCTCACCTTTCCAACTTAAAAATCCTTACACAATGCCCTCAGTAAACAGACGAATAAAACGTTATCTCTATTCGTGTTACGGCAATCGAGAATACAATCCATCTGATACTATCTTATCATAGCCAAGACACATGAAATATGGGATAAAGTGGGATAGAACTTGGGATAGAAAATAAAATATAAGAAAAAAATAACTGAGAAAGAACTCTCCATCAGTAATCATTTTCTTACAAGACCAGGCCTAAATGTAGGGAGACAGCTCTTAAAGACAGCTCTCTTCTTTGCAATATGGCGCAAAAAAACAGCCTCCTTGCTCTATAGAGTTCGGGCCAGCTCCAACAGTATTTTGCGAATGATTGCCGAAAGGTATGACTCGCCTATTTTGAACCATTGTATGTGTAGATGCATGTCCACCATACAATTGGTAACAAAATAATAATAATTTTAATATTTAAGAATGTTTTTGTTTACTAACATAGTCCTAAGTGTATTGTTACTAACATGATATGAATCCTGTGTTCGAAATAAAAACTACTTTATTTTATTTATTTTAAAGAAGTCTATGCAGTCCAAATTTGGACAGGCCTTCTTATACTGATGTAAAAAATGCTTCGCCTACTTTTATAACGCTTACCAGACCAATATTAGTCAATTGAAGTCATTGATTTGTTCTAAGAAGATTGCCCGGACTAGATATTTTAGCCTGTGTCGCGAGGACTTTTACAGACATCAAACTACAAGACATAAATTACTTCCAGGCTCAAGAGAAAGGTTAATAGATCGTTTGAATAAACAATTGTCATGCGTAGGATTCGAAATAACCTCGTGTACGCCAGCTTACACGACGGCTATGGTACCAAGGCAGTTAAAAACACAGTGTTACCGTCCTATCTTATCCCAAAGTCTATCGAAAAAGGCAACTAAGGGGCAACTTAACAGTCAATAACTCTAGCAAACTACGCAAGTTTCAATTTATATAGGTATGGAGCAGGCTGTCCGTAAAAGTTCTCAGGGGCTGCGGAAGAACCATGGCTTCTTGTCGCCTCCGACCTATGTGACAGATGGAACACCAGGGCTTTTAGTCAGTCCTTGCAGCGGAAGAATTCTTCAAGAATAATTCCCTCCGTCAAAAAATAAATAATAAAAAGGTCTGTCCGTTGAAACTCGATGCAGATACCTTAAAGTAATTTGAAATTCAATTACAAAGGACATTTAAAGTAGTTTATTTTTATCTTGATGTCAATACCTTATTGCATTTTCATTGACGATTCGCATTTCATGAATGATGTAGGGAGGGACTTATTTGCAGAAAATATCCATGTAGTGATTCGGTATGTACTCTTCTCCATTTCTTCAGACACTATAAAGGTGGTCATTGGATAGGACCATGTTAAAACGATATCCAGTATAAAAAAGTTCCTATATGCTCACAGCGCTATCGGAAGTCAGTCAGAAGTTGATAAAAAACAAATAGCTGAGTAGTTATACCATACCGGTCTCTTTGGTAAGCGGCTGTCTATGTCGGTATAACCGCTGTGCTAGCTTAATACACCTTAGAGTGAAAATGTTACACTGGTAAGGTAGAAGGGTAAAGCAGCTAATGTTATTACTGGCCTAACCGATTCAACAACTTCTAGCTAAAGTCAACATCGACTAGTCTATATTCTAGCCTTTCTACCATCCATAAGCGACATTTACTAAATAAAATAATATTTGTGAAGTGATCACCCAAAAGAGCGATATGAACCCAGCAGAGTTTCTTGTGGGTGTCTTCTCTGACATGATCGTGTTCCGAACCCTCAGTAAACTTAGCCGTTAAGTTAGACGAGCATATTATGTGATCACTATAAAACGACCTTCACAAGCGGTATTGTTATATCTTACGTGAATAAATGATTTTTCTTTTCTTTTCTTTTACCACTTAACATCAGATGTCAAACAAATGAATAAAAAGTACATAACTAATGTCCCGTTATCAAGACTGACACGTCACTGCATCTCATATCTGATTTGATGTTATGACAAGCAGTTTTATGATGAGGTCAATTTAGTATACGAACTCATTGTAAGGACCTACTTTAAATTTATCAGTCAGTGAGTCAGAACTGGCACAATATAATAAAAAAAAATGAAAATTTGAAATTGTTGAAGGTTGAAGTAATATGTTTTTTAACACATTCACAAAACGCCATCTAGTCCCAAACTAAGCAGAGGTTTTACTATAGGTACTAGACATTAGACAACGGGTAAACATACTTATGTAGGTACGAAAATAAATGAAAAGACGGTAACAAATACCCCGACCAATTAATTGATTACTTCTAGGATTTCTTAATCAAATTAAAAAATAACTACCGTACGTGACCGTCGTCGTGCGCCAGGTTGTGGGTTTGAATCCCACGCAATGTAATTTGATTCACAGATGATTGTCTTGAACCATAATTTTCTTTCAGTCTTTTAATTCCATACCTGTAAAATCCCCTCAATATAGGCTCCTTAGCCGATGGATGAGGGAGGCGCAGGACCGCACAAGGTGGCAATATTTAGAGGAGGCCTATGTTCAGCAGTGGACGTCAATTGGCTGAGATGATGATGATGATGATAGGGTCCTTTTCTAACGCTGAGAAGTCATTTCAAAAAATAAAAAAGAGTCCTGCATAACAAACCGTGCCCTTACATCAACTCAAGGATAAACGTCCACACCATAAACTAACCTATTTAATAAACCCCTTAGTCACTACACATACCAAGATACTTAGTAAGCTAAATGTTATTACGTATAGAGTCTAGTACAAATAAATAATGCAACGAGGGCATGACATGAGTCACGGAATGATGAGGCTCGATTGAAACGCTGAGCAAACTATGATGACTTTGTGTGGTCCAATTTATAAGATAAAGATAATATTCACCGATAGTACCTTAGTCGGTTTTTACGAAACCCATGGGATGAGATGGGGAGGTGACATATTGTATTCTAACTCCGTCACCACACGGATACTTTTTTCATTATAAATAATTTATGATAAACTTTTGATTTCCGCTAAGAACAAAAAAAATTTTTTTTAGATTAAGTATTACATTGTATGAATTAAACAAGATTTTCATTTGTTTTATTCATTTTTATTTATTTTCGAATTCAATAAAATAGATTTTAATTTTTCGGGTTTTATAAGACACTAGCGACCCGCCCGGCTCGGCACGGGCACCTACTACAGAGTTACATACCTACAACATTTAAGTACTGTTTCATTAGACGATTACATTAGAAATCTCTAAATTTATATGGGTTTCTCTATATTATGCATGTGTTATACGTATAAATCTTCCTCTTGAATCACTCTATATTAAAACAAAAATCCGATTGAAAATCCGCTGCGCAGTTTTAGAGATTTAATCGTACATAGGGTGGATATGCACAGGAACAGTGATTTTTGTTTTATACTATGTAGTGATTGCGAATTAAATGTTTATTTTTACTGCTTCGTCTAAAGCTCCGATTACACTAGACTACATGTCGTCAACTATATCTTGTAGGAGACTACATCTTGTAGGACACTACATCTTGTAGGAGACTACATGTAGTCTTTCCATTTCCATGTTAAAGTCTACATTATATTAAAATACTTACAAAGCTAAATGTTGTTTGATACCTATAATGATCTAGTACAAATAAATAATGCAACGCTAGCGACGAGAGCATGACATAACTGACGCATCGTTGAGTCACGGAATGATGCGGCTCAATTGAAAAGCTGAACAAACGGTACTGACTTTGTGATGTGTGGTGTAATTTTTAAGGTGGTGCGTTTTTATCTTAGTTTTCTACTGATTAATCTAAGTTTTGCTTTAATCTAAGGTGACATACATAAAAAGTCATGTACTTGTGTCCAATGGAAGATTTTGTTTATGTGATTATGCGAACTCTTTCCACGATCATAGCCTTTGCTAGTAGGTCAAAAGGTAAAAGAAAAAGCAGGTAGGTATTAATATCTTAAATAAATATAAATTAACAACTTAAATACCTAGGTTGTAGTTACAGCATATAGCGAGACTCAAATTACTAATACTTTGGTACTTTTGATTAAAAACGACTTGTGTGAACTAGTTTTAATAAAAAAATATGCAAAGTATTACGTATCAAATAAAAAAAATCTATTAATTACGCACAAAAAAATACAACCTAATTTACAAACTCCTCGTTTTACAGTCAATTAAAAAAAACGCCATACAACCCACAAAAATATGAAATCGCTTTCCGCCTCTACCAAAGACCACACATCAATCAACTAACGCTAACGCATCTAAACTTAAATTGCTTGAATAAAAACGCATCGACACATATAAATTACTCTGTACTTAGATAACACAATGAGTTATGCCCACGGCTGAGCAGAGGTCCACATAATTGGGACTAATTATTGTTCGTTGAAATCGTTATTATGTAAAACTAGCAATTAAAACAGTATTTGGTAATTTGCTTAAATTGTTATATTGCAATATAGCACTTATTGTTATGAATATTGAGACTAGATTGCTATAACTAGCTGAACACGTGGTTGTGTTAATTGGTACTGTTGAAAGGAATTATGATTATTATCATAATAATCAGTTATGGCCATTACATAGATAGAGGCCATTTGACCACCCTTTCGGGACCCGTTTGCTTGCTACCTTAGCGGACAAGTGTTCTGTCACTTGCTTCTTCTATGAACCCCTCGAAAGAAATACTTTTTCTGTTCCCTCTTTTTTAAAGGAATTTACTATAAATAACTTATTAAATAGCTAGGTTTGATTTCAACCTTCCTTACTTGCATTTTGACGACACCCTTATGCCCGATTTACACATCGACAAGTACAGTAGCGAGTTAAGTAGTACTTTAAGATTAAGTTGATTTAAATAAATCTCCATCCTATTTTTTGGCAAGTTAAGTTGGCGAGACGCGAGAGAGGGGGCTACTTCGTACTTAACTCGCCAAAAAATAGGATGGAACTCTATTTAAATCAACTTAATCTTAAAATAGTACTTAACTCGCTACTGTACTTGTCGATGTGTAAATCGGGCATTAGTGTAATTACAGCTATTTTTCGCAAAAATCGAACCTGGTAATCTGTGTGGCAGTTATATTCTACATACATAATCCATCCATCCATATCAGCCTATGGACGTCCACTGCTTGACATAGGCCTCCTCCAAAAGTTTCCACTCTCCGCGGTAAATATAATAATAATACATACATAATGTTTACCATTTGTTCCCAAAGGAGTAGAAAGTAACTCCTGAAAGTCAAGTACAATACAACCACAGATAGTGTACAACATTGCTACGCCTATATTCATACACAACTTCACACAAACCCATCATTTCCGAACGCTACGCACTTGCTAACTAAAGGATGTCATTATAAGTAAACAAAGTATTCTAATTAATACGACATTCTTCCCGCTACTTACTTACTGCTTAAGTAATTGTAAATACTCATTTACAAGTTAATTAACAAACAAAATGGTTACCGTGAGTAACTTACCATTGACTTTATAACTTGTAAGTAAGCTTATAATGTCCTTCATCATTGCACCTCTTTAACTGTTTAACAGCACTCTATTCAATAGTAACATAAGCACGTATAAGAAGAATTCAAACCTTGAAAGAATCATTGATACCTAAATTATATCATAACAGCCCATTAATATCCCACTGCAGGGACGGGCCTCCTCCCGTGACGGAGGGATACTTGGCCTACTAATACCTTGTTGGCCAGACGGATTGGTATAGGGTTTAATTTCAAGTTTTCCTTTTTTTTATTACGGAAAGATAATATTCACGGATAGTCCCTTAGTCGGTTTTTACGACACCCATGGGATGAGACGGGGTGGTGACACACTGTATTCTTACTCCGTCACCAGTCACTACATGGAAAATCTCTATCTGGTGAAAACATCACAGTCACATCAACCATCTTTCTTCCTATTTTTGTCAATTTGAAGAACTGTGAATTTAATTTAGGTTTACTAGTCCGGACTCACTCCTTTAATTAAGTTTCAATGGCCATAATCATTATAGTTATTTTCTAATTTATTTATTACACTATTTATATAGACTAATGCGTTATTTATTACTTATTATAAAATACTTTAATAGATTGATATATTAACATCGCTAACGAGTTCGAAACATCTATTTTATTGAACGATTGACGGGAGAGAGGGGCATGACATTTGTTTTATTAATTTAGGAACATATTGACATATATGTACACACATAGAAATGACCACTGTATTAACTACCTTAAACGTTTGTAATAAGACTTGTTTTTTAATGACAATGTAAGGTAAATGAGGTTGTAAAGGGAATAGAGTTCAGCGATAGATGATAATTTGTCTTTTAACTATGTACCTACTGTGCTTATCACTATTTAATAATATATAGATGATATTATGTTACTTACACGACGTCATCTAGTCCCGAACTAAGCAGAGGTACATCTACTAGGTATACTTAGTATAATTTCAATCTAATTGTTTAATCATTTTTGAAAAATATAAAAAAAACGTTAGTATGAAAAATCTAACTTCTGATAAAATCTTCATACCTAACGGCAATTTCATAGATAAAGACCTAATTATAAATAACTTTTATAACCGAGTTCAAAAAGATGAGATGTTAACAATTCTGTCGTTTTTTTTATGTTTCTTGCCTTAGAAGTTGGTCATTTGTTGAGTTTACTCCAAAGTTGGTCACATAATGTCACATAGAAGTTTCATGAAAATTGGTTTAGTAATCCAGGATTTCTTGTTTTTCTACGTTTTCTAACTCTGTCACCCAATAAACAATTGAAATGTTTTCTTTTTGGAATAACATTTATAAACAATGATGATTTAAGTTAATAATAATCTTAATTAACGTATTTTTATTATTGTTACAGGTATTTTCAAAAGAAATTTCAACAGACAAGGCTGTCTTTGGTGTTGGTGACTTCCATGAAAAACGGTTTTAACTTACCAAAAGCCCTTTTAAAATGCACAACACGAACAATCCCACAGGCATAACTACTAGTTTTACATCATCATAACACAACAGCCCATTAATGTCCCACTGCAAGGACGGGCCTCCTCCCATGACGGAGGGATACTTGGCCTACTAATACCATGCTGTCCAGACGCATTGGTATAGGGTTGTATTTCAAGTTTTCCTTCTTTTTAATTCGTAAAGATATATTTACTGTTAGTCCCTTAGTCGGTTTTTACGACACCCATGGGATGAGATGCCGTGGTGACATATTGTATTCTTACTCCGTCACCACACGGAGAAGTTTTACATATAACACAATTTATTTAAAATCGACACGTATAAAAACCAATTAATCTATACAACATGATATAATATTATCTACACTATGACCCTACGCCTCTGCTGACCCCCCGTCGCGCTAGTTTGATGATTTACTTTTATTGCAACACCATAACTAAATAATATTACATCTGTTTCTATTGAGTGAAGAATTTGTTGTTAAAAGAACAAAGAATATGTGAGAATTAGACTTTTATGACCCACTGCAGGGATGTGTGAAGAGGTATTTCTTCATCTTTCTTTAAAGTTTGGTTAGTAGACAACCTGGTGTCGAGACCTTTTCTAGCCGCCCATAGCAAATTAGACGACCTCTGTGGCGCAGTCGGTATATAACATAACTGCTACGCTGAGGTCTCGGGTTCGATTCCCGCTCAATGCAAATCTTTGTGCGCATGAACATGATTGTTTGCATTGGTCTGGGTGTTTTCTATGTATAATATGTATGTATTTAAAAATAAAAAGTATTTAAGTATGTATATCCGTTGTCTAGTACGCATAGTACAGGCTCTGCTTAGTTTGGAACTAGATAGCGTTGAGCGAAAGTGTGAGGAATATGTGAGGAATGTGATTACATTCAAATTGGTTCTATAGAAATATCAAAAAAAAAACTATGAAATTCTAAAAAGTCATCGTAAACGAAATTGCGTAAGTATTATAAATCAATTTTCTATTTGTAGTCGTTTCTTTTGTTGAATTAAGAACTCCTCCTTTTTTAGAGTCGGTCTAAAATAATTAAGTTTGTATAGGAAATAGGTCAGTAAGGTCAAGCTTGTCCTATACCACTAATAGGGCCAGAGCATATTTATTCAGTGCCATGTGAAACAAGGGCATGACACAATTTGCTTAGCGATAATGTTTGCTTCGATATAACAGAATGAGCCTCATGTCTTACGAAAAAAAGGTCTTGAGATAATCGTACATAACTCATAGGTATAAACAAAAGAGGAGGGAAAAGGCCTGCGCAGACCGGGACGGTATGGCAAGGGATTTTAAATTTTACTTTATTTTAATTTTTACATAAATTGCTATGCTTTAAAATGATGCCGTGGCATTGAAAGGGATTTTATCGCACGGCCTTTTTCATTTTAAAGCATAGCAATTTATGTCGTATTTCTGTAATAGTACGGTTGAATTTCCATTAGTAAAAATTAAAATCCCTTGCCATGCCGTCCCGGTCTGCGTAGGCCTAAATGCTCGTAATTTCTTTTTTAAATCTTTATTAGCTAGAAAAGGGCTTGATCACTTTGTGAACATGTCGCCCCTGCTCGTAATTATATTAGCTTAATCCGTATCTCAATATCTTGTCATTGAAGTATAAAATAGGATATTTCTTATCAGCCATTTCGTGTCCCATCGGCAGCATACTACGCTTGCCAGGCAGATGTGTATTAAATATAAATAAATATAAATACTCCTCACACATTCACACAACGCCATCTAGTCCCTAACTAAGGAAAGCTTGTACTATGGGTACTAGACAACGGATAAACATACTTAAATACTTTTTTTTTTGTAAATACATACATATTATACATAGAAAACACTAACAATCATGTTCATGCACACAAAGATTTGCATTGAGGTTTATTGGGTTTTATGTTAAGTTATTCTACTATACTTATTGGTATACTTTGCAAACTTTGGTAACTTTCCTTTAGGTCACTTTTGTAGCACCTGTTTGAGAAGAATGGGTATTGACACTTAGGCAAAACAAGTTTTCCTTCTATGTTCTTCTTAAAGATAATATCTAAGAACTTTTCGTTCATCTGTATCGGGAAAGTCCATGTTTTCCATTGTCTTATACTGTCTCATCATATCAGCCAATTGACGTCCACTGCTGGACATAGACCTCCTCCAAGTATTGCCACCGTGTGCGGTCCTGTGTCTCTCACGTCCATCGGTTTTCCGCTATCATAACCAAGTCGTCGGTCCACCGTGTGAGGGGTCTCCCTACCCTACACTTTCTTAAACTGTCTGTTGTCACATAATCAATTACCTATATCATTAAGTATTCTTAGTCTATCACCACAGGGAGTATTTAGGTCATAGTACTAACTTACTAAGTAAATAGGTTGTCTAGTTTATACAGAGACGTGACCAGTGACATCACTCAGTACAGTTAATGTCTAGAAACGGTTTTATTAGTTTTACTACAAGTACTAATGTTATGGCGCTATGAAAGGCTATAGTTAACATAAGTTATGTTAAGTAAAAAGGTTTTTTTATGGGCTCTTGAACCATTTTTCCATACATAAATACTGGTACTACCGATAGTTGTCTTTTTAACAAATAAAATACGCATTTACTTCTATGTGGAAGTGAGCCTTGCTTGCCAAGATCCCGTTAAAGGGATCCTAGTGGCATTAGGGCTATCAATCTCCTTTGCAAGACTTTATGTTTGTCTTTCTTAGTGCTCCCCTTCAATCCCCAGTATAGAGCAACCCTCGTTATTCACAATTCCCTGGCTTTTGCTACCTAATTCATAAAACGTACAGTACAACTAGTCACAATACCTCGAAACTCTTTCTTTGCGTCTGACAGAGACATTTGTTTAATGAAATATTTGGCATTGGAGTCATGGATATATTAAAATGTTAGTCAATAAAAAAATGTGAATTTGATATTACAAACAGACACTTCAATTTTATTTATATGTATAGATTACAGCCATATGGTTTTAAAGGGTTTTCATATCTATTTTATGCTAAACGTGACCATGAATAAGTTTAAACACATTATTTTGTACTGTGTTTATTACATTCAGTGCAAACGTGTGTTCGTATATTTTAACCTATTCCCTGTCCCATGTATTATATATGATACATACCCTGTTTTACCATTGTGTCTACAAGCGGGACAAGCAACCTGTTAAAATTTCTTACAGATTTATTCAGCGCCAACTGGTCCCAATCCACATTTTTTTCGTATTTAAATTCATTTTTTATTATACACTAGCTGATGCCCGCGGCTTCACCCGCGTTGTATAGGTGGCTTAAATGTTAATCTACACCCTAAACTATCTATATACCAAATTTCATCAAAATCCATTCAGTAGTTTTTGCGTGAAAGAGTAACAAACATCCATCCATCCTCATAAACTTTTGCATTTATAATATTAGTTGGATTAAGTAGGATAGAAGACGAAGAAGATAGAAGACGGAGGGATACTTGGCCTACTAATACCACGCTGGCCAAACGGATTGGTATAGGGTTTAATTTAAAGTTTTTCTTCTTTTTATTTCGTTCATCCATCCATCCTCACAAACTTTCGCATTTATAATATTAGTAGGATAGAAAAAACCCAGACGTATTCATGTTGATGTACAGAAAGATTTGCAATGATCGGGAATCAAACACGAGACCTCTGCGTAGCAGCCATGGAGAAATACATTGCATTTATTCCTGTATTGTATTCTCGCTTTCCATAAGGATTTCGTATCTCCGTGTGGTGACGGAGTACAATATGTCACCACCCCATCTCATCCCATAGGTGTCGGAGAAACCAACTAAGGGACTATCCGTGAATATTATCTTTACGAAGTAAAAAGAAGGAAAACTTGAAATGAAACCCTACACCAATTCGTCTGGCCAGCGTGGTTTTAGTAGGCCAAGTATCCCTCCGTCACGGGAGGAGGCCCGTCCCTGGACATTAATGGGCTATTATAATGATATGATAAGATTTTCGTAGAGCGAAAATTATTAAATCTGCTTTATCAACTTTTCTATCACACATGTGATGAGATGCAGTGATGACATCACAGAAAGACGATCTTAACAAATTCTTGGTGATGACATTAGCCACTCGGCTTACATTACGGTACTTTTTATGGTGGCACATAACAGTAAAGGAGTAGTAAAATATTATTGTTATAGCTTGGAGTGGTACTTCAGTGGCACTAAAAGGTACACATGCATGTACCTTGTACTTTTATAGTGCATGATGAGGTATAAGTAGGTTTTTTTTAGATTAGAATGTATATTACCTCATCAGAACAGCACATTAACGTCCCAGTGCAGGGACGGCCCTCCTCCCGTGACGGAGGGATACTTGGCTTACTAATACTACGCTGGCCAGGCGGATTGGTAAAGGGTTTACTTTCAAGTTTTCCTTCTTTTTACTTTGTAAGGATAATATTTATGGTTAGTCCCTTAGTCGGTTTTTACGACATCCATATGATGAGATGGGGTGGTGGCATATTGTATTCTTACTCCTTCACCACAAGGACAGTCAGTCAGTTTTTACTGCAACCATTGTAAGAGATGACACTGTGCCTTTTTTTGGTACGTGACACTAGTTTATATGTACCTTTAAGTGGCCACATCTATAGGATGAGCAGCCCGTCGTTACTTTACCTGACCAACTTGGAGTTTGGCCTTCTTTCGTAAAGGTCCTCAAGGGTACCCATCGTCTGTATACGTGCCACAGTGACATTTGTTAGTGGTTGGGTTTTTAAATGACTTTGAATATAACTGAAAATTTATTATTTAAATGCTAAACCACCTAGAAAGCTAGACTTGCATGCTAATGAATAAACTTAATAGCTCAGACAATAAACTTTTAACATTCGCATGGCTATTTATATTTAATTAAACACACCTTTATTACTATGTTAAGTAAATAAAACGCTAATTAATATTGTTATCTATAATTATATAGCATAAAGGTCACACCACACTAGAGGGTAAAGAGCAGAGGTGCGCCGCGGTGCAATGCGTCTAAATATTAATTAATACGTAACACATCAAGGTTGTACACACATCAAGGGTGTTCTCCCTGTGGTGACGTAGTAAGAATACAATATGTCACCACCCCATCTCATCCCAAGGGTGTCGTAAAAACCGACTAAGGAACTATCCGTGAATATTATCTTTACGAAATAAAAACAAGGAAAATTTGAAATTAAACCCTATACCAATCCGTCTGGCCAGCGTGGTATTAGTAGGCCAATTATCCCTCCGTCATGGGAGGAGGCCAGTCCCTGCAGTGGGACATTAATGGGCTGTTATGATGATTATGATGAGTTTTTCTTCATCACTGAAGTAGGAATTTCGTTCAGTATGGCAGTCGGTTCCCCTTGAACGTCGGATTAACCGATTCATTTAACTTTGATTTCATATCAAAACACCATATTTTTTGTATTAAAAATTATGCAATTAAGGTTGTTAACTACCTTACACACTTAACAACATCGGTTGGTATTATCCAATGGCCAGTAAAAGCGTGGAACTGACCCATTCGTGCTTCAGAAAAAGGGCATTTCCTAGTAATTTATGTTAATAGTCAATAAAGTAAATTAGTTTACTGCACCAATAATAATCCCAAGAGTGTGATTTATATCATAGAATTGGGTCGAGGGTAGGTGGAATTTGTGTCAGGGTTTATGGTAATAAGAAATGAAAGAATAATATTTTTACATAACGTCTAAGGCACGGTAATGAGTAGGGTGTGGTTGCGCCTTAATGGGATTGCTTTGCGAAAGTTTTTGTGTTAATTTTCTTTTGAGATTTAATTGAGATATGAAAGTAGGTATAAATTAACATTTTTAGTTCCTTACAAACAACAGTAACCCCCGGTTTTTGAATGACTGATCAACTCAAAATCAACTAATCTAGTGTCAAAATTATCATTTTCAGGAACTAAAATGACAGTTTTGACACTTGACTAGTTGATTTTGACTTGATCAGTCATTCAGAAACCGGGGGTAAGTAACTAAATTTAAAACAACATCGTAATTACCGTTCGACCCTAATTGCGGACAAAACCGGGTCACTTCCTTATATCAGCCAACTATTTACGATCTTTTTATGTGGCACCTTAAACGTAAAACTTTATGGTATATGCAGCTTTAGTTATTCTATGAAGATGGGTCAAAGTTATTTTTGAAACTGGTTACGTATGGCCCTAACGTATTTAGTTAGTTTTCTTTCATAATAATCATCATCATCATAACAGCCCATCAATGTTTTATTGCAGGGACGGGCGCCTTCCCTTGACGGAGGGCGCTGGACGCTGGCCAGACGGATTGGTAAAGGGTTTAATTTCAAGTTTTCCTTCTTTTTATTTCGTTAAGATGATAGTCCTGTAGTCGGTTTTTACGACACCCATGGGATGAGATGGGGTGGTGACATATTGTATTCTTACTCCGACACCACACGGAGATTTATTGACACACGAGAGCGATTTATTACGATAAATATGTCATATTAAAAAAAAATTAAAAGACTTACTCAAATCGCTAAAACATACATTTTGTACTACAATACATATTATTATTACTTTTTACTACAAACAGGTGTGTTCACTAAATAAATATTACATACTTTGGTTTACACACTTGACAGTTATGTACACATAATAGTAAAACAGTTCTTCTTATCGTATAGAATTCGTTCATTCCACCCACTAAACATACATACATACATAAACTCACGCCTTATCCCGTCCGGGGTAAGCAGAGACGACAGAACGCCACTTGTCACGATCCTGGCAAACAGATTGGGCCTCGTCAACATTCATTAAGCGAGTCATACATGCGCGTCGGCTACGAGTGCTCTTAACCAGGATTGAGATTTCTCGCAAAAAAGTGAACTGATCTCGCATGAACTGAGTTCTGAGTCTTATATTTTTTTTGAGATTATATTTAAAAGACAATAGGGGACTTGAATATTCTACTGCAGAAATAGGCCTCCTCTTGGTATACGGTTTTTATGCTTTACTTTTCTTTATCTAATTAAACACCTGTCGGTGTTGGAGTCATGGAAAGTTGGAAGTATTTTTTATCGACTAAATTCCACTGTGTTCCACTTTTACCCAGAACGATAAACTAAGCATTACCAGAGATTTTCATTGTCTAAGAATCGAACCCGAGACCTCTGTGTAGCTGCCACTACAACACAGAGTTCACCAATAATACCGCCGTATCATCTTTGACCGTACTAATACAAATATTAACAACTAGCTGACCCGTGCCCACTTCGTTGGACGGCGAAAAAAACGCCTCCCTTTTTTAAACATATTTTATTACTGCTCTACTCCCTATTAGTCATTAGTCCAGAGTCGAAATAAACGCATTCAAAGTAAATCACTTAAATAAAAAGTAAACTACGAATCCTTTGACTACGCCTGCATGTTATTACTAAGAAAGCATATTGATAGTGAATACTAATTATGGGGAGTTTATCCCCATAATTAGTATTCACTATCAATATTCTAGTCCGACACGCTGTCTTGCTACCAACACCATTGTATCACTCATTGGTATTCACCACGACATCCCATAACCACGATCGCTCACCATATTGTATATAAATGTATGGCGGAACTCTGTTGCATGGATTACTGGTTGAATATGAAGTGGTTGTGTTATGGTGTCCCATGAGAATTGTATAGTAAGTATAGTGAGTATAGTTCATGGGTGATATGCAGAGGCTTCGGCTGGGATTCCCGCTAAAGTTTGCGTTGGTTTCAGTAGGTATACTCGTACTATGTATGTATTAAATTACATATAAATTAACCTATATAGCTTAGGTAAAACTAGAAGATTTCGTAAAAACTCGATAGGACTCGAAACTAAAAATTAGGCCTCTAAGCCACTCGAGTCCCAGTATCGTTGACCAAATTAGCCCAAAATATTAAGTCAATTGTTATAAGGTTATGATCCTCAAAACAGAGCATCATATTTTGTCCATTATTTTCCATTCTATTGCCTGGAAAAATATCCCTACATTCCACATAGGTTGTTCTGACTGCATAGCCAGTTTACACAGTATAAAGTGCTATGAGGAAGTGAGCGCACTGCTATTATGAACAAAACCGGGCCAGATCAATTAGATACGATTAAGCAGAGGGACGGGCATTTTGCGTGGATTATAGGTCGACTTCAACTGGTTATACACATGGCTATTTGATTCACATTATCGATTATTATTAATTGCAGGGTTTGCTATTTGTCAGCCCTCAGTATCATGAAGTCCGTTCGGTACTTACACGTTCAAAATAGAGAAAAAAATGAGAGTGTATTTAGTGTTGAAGGGAAACTTCGCCTTCTAAAATCACGGTAATCTAGATTGGTTGATTAAAATGGTGGGCAGGGGAAATCCCGCGGGGAACTGCTGGTGGTGAGGAGGATCTGGAGTGAAATAAAAACAGCGTACCCAACAAGCAGGCTGAGGAAACTGACTATAATGTGAGGGTTCACACTCGGTAGAACGACGACCTAGTTAAGACACCGGGAGAGCGATAGATGAGGAAGGCACAGAACCGCACAAGGTAGAAATGTGAGGAAAATGCCCAGCAGTTGACGTTGCTTGGATGATATGATGATGATGATGACTTATTTAAGGTGTTCCTTGACCTGATGCCTGATAGGCTTGACTTATCTCCCTTATCGACATTTACAAAAGACAACAAGAAGAACCGACAAGGTAATATCATATAACACTAATTAATGACGAGCAGTCACTACGTATTAGGATTAATAGCTACAATAAAAACAGTGTCCACAGCAAATTAATCGCAATAATTAAAAAGGTCATTCGGACGAATTTGCGCGTCCATGACACAGTTACCATAGACTATATAAAAAATGTCAAGTTAGCTGTCATGCTTCTTTTTTAAACGTCATGCTGTCGCTAGCTTGGAAGTAGTAGGAAATGAGACCGTGGGTTCAAGTTCCATGCGAGATGAATCTCATCCATCAGTTTCCCGCTGTCCTAACGAGGACATCGGTTCACCATGTTGTGTAGGGTAACTTTACCCTGCCTTTTCCGGTACACGGTAAACATTCCAGAACCTTTCTGGTCCAACGGCTGTCAATTCTATGCGCAATGTGCCCAATTTACTGCTACTTCAATCAGGCTGGGGAGGTCGCGGTTAGTTAACAGCACCACCCCTCCAACGAAAAGGGAGGATCCTCATCCGAGATCGTGCCTGGCGGACCAACTGCCCAACGGTTGTTCGTTGGACGTTGTATATATGCGGATTCGCTATGCCAATGTTGATATCGCGATTCAGGAAGTAGTGTAGGTGTTCGCTTGAGTTAGTCGTTAGATGACGCTACAAGGCAATCCTGAACGCTATGTCGGTCACTTTAGTTCACTTACGGATCTTCTCATTTCAGATTCGATCATGCAGGGAAACTCTTTACATAGCTTTCTTAGATGGGTTAGTATTAAACGCAAAACTGTGAGTCATTTATGAGATTAGTTCAAGAATTTCCATAAGCCAACCAGACGTAGACGGTGCCATTTTGGTTCGTCTAAAAATAGTTAGCGAATACATGGAGCACTGAATATAAACGTTAAGCATGCAGTTTGAGTTTCTTATTCATATCTAGCCGACCCGTGCCCACTTCGTTGGGCGCCGAAAAAGCTCCTCTGTAGCTTTAAGGTGACAGTCCAACAAAAATCCGCATAGCTGAGTCTTGTACGTTACATTAAAAGCCATGGTGAATCTCCAAGACGGTCACTACACAAACTATCCATCTTGCCAGAATGGTATAAGTTATTCTTAAACATTTGGGACCAGCGGCACTTAAAATGTTTTAAGTGCGGTTAAAGATTTTTTTGGTCAAAAGGAGAGTTTATTTCTATATCGAAGGACGTCTTTATTTGTTGTTTATTTTATTGCAAGATGGCTTACCCTGAAATCAATGCTCTCTTTCGTAATTTTCGACTCAGGAATGTTTCGATAAGCAGATATTACATATAACTATGTAATACACATATAAATAGTACTTAAAACATAATAAATACGTCTACATTCGCGATAAAGCCAAAAGATTACAAAACGTTGTGACGTACATCTATCAGTTTATTGAACTTTTCTTCTATGGAATAGTCTGTATAATTTATTTAGAGTATTTCTACTATTCTTACCTATATACCACCTCTTAGCTATATCATCATCATCATCATCATAACAGCCCATCAATGTCCCACTGCAGGGACGGGCCTCCTCCCGTGACGGAAGGATATTTGGCCTACTAATACCAGTTAAGATGATAGTCCCTTAGTCGGTTTTTACGACACCCATGGGATGAGATGGGGTGGTGACCTATTGTATTCTTGCTCCGTCACCATACTTAGCTATAATAATAACCCAATAACAATGTCCTATTATGGCGACAGATCTTCTCCCCCCAAGATTTTTTGGTGCAATTATCGTAGTGGTCTATGAACGTCCCCTTCGTATACAGACAATAACTTTGGCTACTAAAACTACGCTGCCCAAATGTATTGGTGACATCAGTGATTATTTAACATGACTGCTACGCAGAAGTCTCGGGTTCGATTCCCGCTCAATGCAAATCTTTGTGTGCATGAACATGATTATTACGTAATAAAAAGAAGGAAAACTTGAAATTAAACCCTATACCAATCCGTTTGCCCAGCGTGGTATTAGTAGGCCAAGTATCCCTCCGTCACGGGAGGAGGCCCGTTCTTGCAGTGGGACATTAATGGGCTGTTATGATGAATGAACTAATTAAAGTCTACAGTTAGTATAATAGTATTTTAAACACCATCAAAGTAGGTCCGATACTCGTGGCAGAACTTAGTATTCATTACCTTAGCCTATATAATTACGGATCAATAAAATGAAGGAGCGGATAGCTAGTTAGTCAGTAAACAGTTTAATTTATTTCCCCCATTATGGCTGACCTGTTTATGGCGAAGAAATTACGATCGACGGAGGTCAGATAATATTATGATCGAGCTATAATTTTATATGTATAGTTAGATATTTTAATTGTTGTCGTTTATTAATATATTATAGTGTCAAACGTGACAGAAGTTAGGATGTGTTGTTTTGTTAACTTATATTAACAGCCCATTAATGTCCCGCTGCAGGGACGGGCCTCCTCCTGTGACGGAGGGATACTTGGCCTACTAATACCACGCTGGCCAGACGGACTGGTATAGGGTTTAATTTCAAGTTTTCCTACCTTTTATTTCGTTAAGATAATATTCACAAATAGTCCCTTAGTTGGTTTTTACGACCCCACGGGATGAGATGATGAGATGGTGTGGTGACATATTGTATTCTTACTCCGTCACCATACGGAGTTTGTACTTGTGTTGTTAACCTATGAGTTAGCTTTAATAAGGTAGACGGCTTGATTTGATTTATTTTTTTAAACAGCTGTCAGTGTCAGTGTCAGCTGTCAGTGTCACAAGCAAGTTGAAATCAGTCTGAATTAAATCACTCTGTGTTTTCCCAGTCATCATGTGTCGGCGGGATAAGCAGGAACAAGAAGACTCGAACCGTTTATGACCTTAACCGGGCAAAAACACCATGAAATTTTGACACAGAACCCTATATCAATGCAACTGGTTACCATTGCCCGCCGCAATGGGTTATTATGATGAGTCTAGACAAATTGTAATAAGAAAGAAATAGATATAAAGCTATCTCTGTTACTCTCACTGATATCTAGTACTTCATAGTATATTTTAAAATGTGAAGTGCATTACAATCATAGTAGAACACTTAAATGAAAATAGATTGTTTGTTTCGAGCTTGAATAAAACATTTTTAGGTAGCAAGTCTCTATGCGGTTATACATCTTGTAAGTATACTTTGTACTTAGGTTTTTGAATAATTAAAAAAAAACGTTGTGCTTAAAAGGTTTCAACGTCTGTCCCAAAAGAAAACGTGTCATAATTGGTGTACCTACTAATTAGGTTTTTATATCGAAAAGTATGTATTTTTCTAGGCATTGTAAAATCGTTTGTACGTTTGTTTGTTGTTATTAAAGACTGGCAGTATGACCGCGTCAAAACAGATAAAAAAAGGGAATACAGTTCAGAAAATATGACAAACCGATTACTGACTACAGTATTATTTTAACAAGAAGTAGTAGTGACATTTGCTGCTATTACTCCATCATTACACATACCCCACAGCCTATGCACCCACAAAAGCAAACCCCGTCCTTTTTATGTTAACCTTCACCTACAGGTACCGAGCTTACGAAACACTAATATTGATACACGAATTGCTCTACACTGTTATGTTAACACCGATAAATGGATCAACATAACAACCCATTAATGTCCCACTGCAAGGACGGGCCTCCTCCCGTAACGGTGGGTTAGTTGGCCTACTGATACCACGCTGGATTGGTATAAGATTTATTCAAGTTTTCCTTCTTTTTATTTCGTAAAGACAATATTCACGAATAGTCCTTTAGACTGTTTTACGACACTACGGATGAGATGGGGTGGTGACATATTATTGTATTCTTACTCCGTCACCACATACCTAAAACGTATGCATAATCAACAAAAGCAAACCCCGTCCTATTTATCTCAACCTTCACCCACAGGTACCGAGCTTACGAAACACTAATATTGATACACGAACTTGTTTTCTTAACACCGATAACTGGATGTTTGATCTACACTAATATTATAAAGAGTTAAAGTTTGTGTGTTTGTGACGTTGTAGGGGGTAATCTCGGGATCTACTGAACCGATTTTAAAAATTATTTCTGTGTTGAATAGCCCATTTATCGGGGAGTGTCATAGGCTATATAGTATCAAGCTATGACTAATAGGAGTGGAGCAGTAATGAAATGCTTAAAAAAGGGACGCTTTTTTTTCGCCGGCCAACGAAGTGGGCACGGGTCAGCTAGTAATTAATATTTCAATGGCGACGTGGTAAGAAAAGAATTCGAGTATTTTTGCTGGTGATTATGCTAGAAACGAATAACACTGTATAAAATCGTTTCCAGGGGTATGTATGCGTGTTGCTACGAGTGTGAATGTTCATTAATAAGTCGATGGCATTTGCAAAGAAAGCTAAAATTCCTTCGTTGCCCCAACCACTCTCAATGATGTGCAGTAAGACATTAAATTTGTATTTATCGAGTCGAATCTTTCGCGCCTTCTCTTTTGAAAACTAATGTGTATTAACGGTACATGTATTGCTATGATTTTTTTGGTAGGCGTTTTGAATTTTGGAATTACATAAAAAGTTGCGGCCCGGCGCCGTATAAAGCAATGGT
Organism: Schrankia costaestrigalis; assembly: GCA_905475405.1. Lineage (NCBI taxonomy): Eukaryota > Metazoa > Arthropoda > Insecta > Lepidoptera > Erebidae > Schrankia > Schrankia costaestrigalis. The sequence continues at coordinate 8,321,017 of FR997852.1, read as the reverse complement.
TAAATTTGGTAGTCGAGACGTTTACTTGGTTGGCCTAGTGGTCATGGCGCTGGAAGGGTATAGTCCAGAGACGCGGGTTCAAGTCCCGCATCGAGTATCAATTTTTTCCATTGTCTTTCTTCTTTTCGGATTACATAAAATGGTTACTAAGCTACCGTGGTGACTAATTGATCAATTCATAAGAAACTAACAATATGTTTTTTCACTTGTTACAGAAGCGCATTCGATGCGACGCCGTCAGACGTATGATGATACGAACTATGATGACAACCTCCTTGCTGACGAAGCCGGTGACGACGACACACAGAATGACACGGATAATGGTGGTAAGGAACTTTATCATATCATAACAGCCCATTAATGTCCCACTGCAGGGACAAGCCTCCTCCCGTGACGGAGGGATACTTGGCCTACTAATACCACGCTGGCCTGACCATTGGTATAGGGTTTAATTTCAAGTTTTCCTTCTTTTTATGTAAAGTTAATATTTACAGATAGTCCCTTAGTCGGTTTCTACGACACCCATGGAATGAGATGGTGTGGTAACTTTATAAACGGAACTGTAAGGAACTTTATATTCTTTTTTTTAGACGACTCTCTGTGGCGTAGTGGTTATATAACATGACTGCTACGCAGAGGTCTCGGATTCGATTCCCGCTCAATTCAAATATTTGTGGTGCATGATCAGGATTGTTTGCATTTGCCTGGGTGTTTTATATTGTATAATAGGTATGTAGGTATGTATTTACAAAAAAAGAAAAAAGTATTTAAGTATGTTTATCCGGTGTCTAGTACTCATAGTACAAGCTCTGCTTAGGTTGGGACTAGATGGCGTTGTGTGAATGTGTGAGGAATATTTATATTTTCTTGCCGTTTGGTTTGTGGCCAATCTGGTGTGGAGAGTTGTTTAAGCTGCTCATAAGTCTTTGAGGTCACTTAACGAATGCTAGGACTTACTTTTTATGTGCCCTTCCAAGCACGATAAAATACCACTGAGCCGGTCACCCATCTAGGGGATAACCTTGCTCACGTTGCTTATCTTTATGTGATTGCAACTAGCTGTAAGCGCTTCAATATATGCATTTATAACAACCCAGATTTACAAAGATTCATAATTCATAAACAAAAATATTTACATTGAGCAGGAACGGAAACCGAGACAGGCAGCAGCCATTGACTAAGTATAAGTAACAACTACGCCATAGAGGTCGTCAATTTAAACTTCAAAGTTTTTTTTTTTATAAAACGTTAGTCTCTCTGCTGAGCAAAGGTTTCTCTCTTTGCTTTTCTCGCTGGGGCGATATTTCCGGACCGTTACGACATAGGGAGCTTTAAGAAACGAGCGTACTCCCTTCTTAAAGGTCGGCAACGCATCTGTGATTCCTCTGGTGTTGCGATCAAGTGCGAGTAAGTGATCACCGCCGCCCATGGACACCCCCATGGGCGGCGGTGATCACTTGTGACCTGGGCACAGGTGACCTGCTGGCTCGTTTGCCTCCAACCATAAAAAAGCGACCCTGTCGCGTTCAACAATCAAATTACTTTAATACATTATAATTAACATTTTTTTTTTCTATTTTTCAACAGAATTAGAGCAGGAACGAGAGGAGGTACCCGCCATAATAGAAACCCTTCCTACCAACTATGAAGTGGCTTCTGGAGAAGACCAGATATTGGAATGCAGAGTTAACCCTGAGAGTAAGTAGACTACTTAGTATTACTTATTATTAGCTAAGTACTAGCTTATGCCCGCGGCTTCGACCGCGTTGTATAGGTAGCTTAAATGTTAATCAACATCCTAAACTACCTATATTCAAAAGTTCATCCAAATTCATTCAGTAGTTTTTGCATGAAAGAGTAACAAACATCCATCCATCCATCCTCACAAACTTTCGCATTTATAATATTAGTAGGATTGAGTAGGATAGAAGACGAAGAACATAGAAGACGGAGGGATACTTGGCCTTCTAATACCACGCTGGCCAGACGGATTGGTATAGGGTTAAATTTCAAGTTTTTCTTCTTTTTATTTCGTAAAGATAATATTCACGGCACAAAGGCTATCCGTGAATATTATCTATTGGGACCATAAGGGACTATTCCCTTAGTCGGTTTTTACGACACCCATGGGATGAGATGTGGTGGTGACATATTGTATTCTTACTCCGTCACCACACGGAGAACAGGAATCATACTCTACATAAAAAAAACAAATAGTTACCTTAATGCACTTGAAGTACCCCTCTACTACGGTGGCCATAATTTATATGTACCGAATTTTAAAAATCAGTCATAATTTATGACACAATAAAACGAATGCTTATCAATATGACGGTGTTTCCGGTGTGACGCCAAAAAGCGTACGCAACTTCCGCTTAACTGACAGTCAGAGACAAACATATTTGGTTATGTGTATAATTAAAAGCAATTGTTTATGGTTATGTCGGTCTGTCCGCTATTTAATGTAAGCGTCAAATTATTTTATTACTTTTCTCCAAAAATAAATACTTATATTTAACGTGGTAGCCAAAAAGGAATAGTTATATGGTGTAACTACTCTATTTTACCTAAATCTAACTGATGCAATATTCTAAAAGGCAGATATTCTATTTACAAAAACAAATGACGTATAGGGTATTGATCCTTACTTGATTAACTTTTTAAACAAACACCACATATTGCAAGTTCACTAGTTTTTACATCAATCGCACACTCTGATATGAATGAAAATTTCAAGAAAGTAGCAATAAACATTTATGGAATAGAAAACACGTAAATTACTTTGATTTAACCTCTATTTTTCTTAAACTTTAAATAAATATATTTTTTCTCAACGTCAAAATTCACAAATAACAATTAATTTCACCATTAGACATTAATTTGTAGATTCTAGTATTTGTCCTTGATTCCCATACATTTAATAAAAATCAAAGACTAAAGTTCTTAGTCTGTCACGATGACACGATGCCATAGTTGTGTACCTTTATAAGCAAGTAAGGATAAATACCCTATAAATACTTACATACATAAACGCACGCCTTTTAGGCGACTCCAATCTGCGTCCAACGCCCTCAGCGAGTGGTTCCAGAAATGGAGGATAACAGTCAACCCCGAAAAGAGTCAAGCGGTAATGTTTTACAAGAAACGGAACCACTCCCCTCTCTCGGCAGCGACAAAAAACTCTCTCGACAAAAGTCAAGATGTTCGGCTCCCCGATCCCTTGGGCTTACTCGACGATAAACTCTCTTTCCGTCCCCACATAAACATGGTTGGCAAGCGGGCCACGTTTGTGTTGGGACGGCTGCACTCGCTCCTCCGGAAGGAGTCTAAGATGTCGATCCGAAACAAAGTTGGGTTATACATTACTTGTATCAGACACCTTAGGCCACACAGGATCCATAGGTTACAAACACTTCAGAATAGGTTCATGCGCAAAGCGACGGGAGCACCGTGGTTCATGCGTAACGAGGATCTTTACATAGACCTCGGGTTGCCTACTATCCAGCAACACATGAAACTCTGTTCCCGTCGCTACTTTGATACGGCTGCCACTCACCCCAACCAACTAGTGGTTGAGGCGTCCGGGTACATCCCATCCAAGATTAGTAAGATACGTAGACCTAGGCTCACGAAGAGCCGGATGATAGGATCACGATCGCTCAACGTAGAGCTCACACGGCTGGCGAAGCCACAACAACACGTCCGCGGTTCCGTCCTCGCCGTCGAGGCCGCAATACGCGCCGCGTTCGCTCCTAGAGGGCGTGCCTTCCGCACGTTCTGTTAGTCAGTGACGGTCCAGGCCGAGGTTCGTACCCCAAAGGGCACGTCACTTAAATGTCTTTGGTTGAGGGCCATCCGCCCCACCACAGCCCGTGTAAAGTAGTAGCGGTCGTCAGAGACCAACTACTTGTCCTCAACAAAAAAAAAACGCTCGTCTTATCCCATAAGGATAGGCAGAAAAAACAGAACTAATGAAATAACTGATTTAGATAATTTATTTTGTTAATCTCCTGTCATCCTTTTTCTGAAGGTCTCCAAGCAACTTTACTATACTTAGAAATAAAATAATGAAAATACGATACTCAGAAAACTCACCACTAAAACCAACCCCATTGCAAGGATAGGTCCACAGATATTAGGAATTAAGACCTATTCTTTCTTTATTGTAAATATTCTATTATTTCTTTGCAGATGGTACCATCGTTCAGTGGTATAGAAATAATGAAGCTTATTTCTTTGGAACAATGAACTTGCAGAAAAAACCTGATACCAGATACGCTATGTAAGTATTAATAATTTTATACCAATTAATACATTTTTTTGTAGCTGCCATACATAAAATATAAATTATACTTAATGTATTAATGCACTAGCTCCGTTCACTGTAACAACTTGCAAGACTCACTTTGACCATATTGAACTTGGTAAAACCACGAATACAGTCTAGAAACAATGGCAAGGGATGGTAGTCTAAAAACAACATTAGTCCGTCAACATTAACTTGGTCAGTCTGTACCCTTCTCGTGTACCTGTCCCATTTTCGTGGGAGACATTTTAGAGGCCTTTCACCCGCCTTTGGGCCAGACAAGCTGATGAGTCGGGAGTCCCGAAAATGAAATCGCTTGTCACCCAGAGACACAAAATGTATACTCCCAAAGACCTGTATCTTATAACGCTCCTTATTTATTTTTATTAAATTTAATGTTATAAAAAAAACATTTATTTTCTTCACAAAGGTACTTATAAACTATATATTTGTTAAATTAGAGCAGTATACAACCTTTGCACTTGGTGTCTGTGCTAGGGCTAAGCCTGTGTTACAGATCACCAGACTCCCCTCATCTCGTTACATATTTTATTGACGAGAGTTATATTTTTCTAATTCTAGCGCAAGAAACTCCAACGACCTGATCATCAGGAACGCCCAAGTATCGGACAGCGGTGTCTTCAAATGCGAGACTGTGAAACGAGTACCAGTTGCTATCAACCATACACTCTTAGTCACTGAGAAGCCAAGAGTAGTCAGTAAGTATTTACATTTAGTTAGTTTATTTTTAGGCACAGTACCACACAAAGTGGCAATATTTGACGACCTCTGTGGCGTAGTAGTTATTTAACATGACTGCTACGCAGAGGTCTCGGGTTCAATTCCCGCTCGATGCAAATCTTTGTGTGCATGAACGTGATTTTTTGCATTGGTCTGGGTGTTTTATATCCGTTGTTTAGTACCCATAGTACAAGCTCTGCTTAGTTTGAGACAAGATGGCGTTGTGTGAAAGTGTCAGAATATTTTTTTTTTTATATATTTGGAGGAGGCTTATGTCCAGCAGTGGACGTCAATTGGCTGAGATGATGATGATGATGATCCCTAGTGCAGAAGTTGTCTTCACAATAATGAAAATAGTATATATTTTGATGATTATATTTTTATTGAATAGAAGTCGATTCCCGAATTAGGGATCATGTTCTGTGTCGCGGGGACTTTAACAACCATCAATTTAACGGACACAAAGAACATCCAGACTCAGGACAATAATTTGTGGATCACACAATGAATGCCTCGGTGACGTGGCTTTTCCGGCAGCGCCTGTATTGCACGAGGTCGTGGCTTCCTATCCTATGCAGAACAATTATTTGCCATAGAAGTTCTGTGTCCTAGATTCTTGAGTATCTCTTTGCTAGTTGTTAGTAAACCCTTAGTCCAACTTTATGACACCTTTGCAATGAAACGGGATGGTGTATACTTAGTTACTTAGTCCATTGCTACATAGGCAATGATATTACACAATAGAGAATTCCTCTAAGTCAAATTTTACGATACTCTTGAGAGAAAGTGTAGTATAAACATATATTATCTACTAACCTTACCGGACATTACTTTTTCAGACATGTCATCAACAAACGGAGGTACAGTGGGTGAAAACAATGAACTTACAATAACTTGCCAAGTGACTGGATCTCCGGTACCCACTGTAGTCTGGTCTCTGACTAGGGAGGATCGTCCTGTAAGTATAGCTCATTTTAATTTAGTACGTAATTGTGAGGGCTACCTGATGTCAAGCGCTTTTGTAGCCCTTCAGACATGTTTTGGGAGGCACGAAGGGTGTCTTGTCAAGCTTAAAGACCGAAAGGGGGGAGTCAAGGAAAGTAAGAGCAAAAGTGATAGGCAATCCTTATGTTCTAAGCCTCATTCTATAACCATAAATGTTTTTTTGTCTATATGTTTATTATCTAACAAAAGAAGAAAAACGTTACATTAAACCTATTTGTCTGGCTAGCATGGTAATAGTATAATAAGTATTTTACACTGTAAGTATAAATATTCCATACTGCTCTTCCCTGAAATGGTACTTATTCTTTATCGGTTGGTAAGTAGGATCTTACGTGACTAAACGACTGTGTCACAATAACGACAGCCGAGACCCTAATAGTAATCTAATAGCGGCCTTTAGACACACACTCTATCGCGCTTGAAACAGCAATCTTGCGGCAAAGAGCGCACGTATAAAGGAAGTGAAAGAAAAAGGAATTGACCACCATTAAATTCTCCGTGTAGTGACGGAGTAAGAATACAATATATCACCACCCCATCTCATCCCATAGGTGTCGTAAAAACCGACCCGTGAATACGAATACGTTATAAAAATAAGGAAAACTTGAAATTATACCAATCCGTCTGACCAGCGTGATATTAGTTGGCCAAGTATCCCTTCGTCACGGGAGGAAGCTCGTCCCTGCAGTGGGATATTAATGGGCTGTTATGATGACGATGATGATAAAACGAATTGAATTGAATGAACGTGCTGGCTTTCCCGCGCGTAATCCTGTACTTTCCAAAGAACGCGCAATAGAGTGTACTGGTATATGTAAAGACCGTATTTTTAAACTAAAAATAATTGTACAAATGTTATAAAAAATTCTTTCTTTTTTTCATATTTATAACTTGTCTCTTTCTCTCTTACAGAATGAGCGTCTGACAGAAAGAGATGGCGAATTCTCTGCCAACGGAAACTTGTACTCTCTGTACATTAAAAATGTGAAGTTAGATCAAGCTGGACAGTACTACTGCTATGCCTTCAACCCTGTCGGCAGTCATCAGGCAGAAACTGTCGTTGTTGTTAACCGTATGTATTGTATTTTTGATGAAAAAGGTGCTAAATTATATACTTTAAAACTTAGAGTTGCTCTTTGGTTGAGGGCCACCCGCCCCACCACAGCCCGTGTAAAGTAGTAACTGTCGTCAGAGACAAACTACTCGTCCTCAACAAAAAAAAATAATAATAATTAGGTAGAGTTGCTATAAATTATTATAAAAAAACATTTCGTTCATTCAAAAGACACAGGTGTAAACTCTATCTAAAACGTTACCATCCTTACTCATAAACGCCTCTTAAATTTAATCACTGTTTAGCGAGATTTTTATTAGTAAAATCAACCTTATACCAAACAAAATCGTAAGAATTTAAGCTAATCAATTGACTAATATTTAAGAGGGGTTTATGAGTAAGGATGGTAACGTTTTAGATAAATTTAAATCTGACGTTTTGATTATCTATACGGCTGCTAGGCAGAGATCCTTGGTTCGATTTCCGCTCAATCCATTTGTTTTAGTAGTAGACTACTGCATCAGCCCTGAACTATGTAACGAAGCCCACAGAGGTCATTGATATAACTCTTTATTTTTTTTTGAGAACAAAATATTATTAAAATGAAATAATTTACCTCATCGTTTTTTATTTTATGTAATTTGATAGGTACCTATGCATGTACACACAGTAACTAATCAAGCTAGATACTCATGTACCTTAATACCTTGAAATAAGACACAATTTCAAATGAAAATGTTTAACTTGATGTGTTGCTGTGTGTACTACGTCAATCAAAATAACTACTAATGTAATTTAAATTTTACAGGTAAACCTCACGTGCATGTAAGCAAGACTGTCATAAACTCTGACTTAATGATTGAGGCTGTGCTGGAGTGCTCCGTTCACGAGGAACACAGGTAAACAAAACTTAGTATTAGTATCCTTATAGTGATGAAGTATAGTGTCGCAAAAGGTGACTAAGGGAAATTTATCATAATGTCATGTCTACTAAAACAAAAGGAGGAAAACTTGACTTGAGAACCCCTAAATCAATCCGATTTAGAACGGCTAGTTTGCGTCAGTCAATGAAATTGACTGTACCAGTAAGTAATGAGACTTTCATGAACTGGGTACTTACGAAGTTAACATTTTACTTTTTAAGGGCCTTTACGTGCCTCACTAGCGCCGCCAATAGAAAAAAAATCATAATTCGCAAATAGGATAAATAATGTAAAATGTAAAATAATATATAATAAAGTATATGTATTAGGTACAACACACTCTCAACATTTTAAATGTTTTTCAATTAAGTCGGTAGTTACATTTCACATTCGAAAAAAAATGCAATATTTATTTTATTGCCTTTTCTCAAGACTTTGTTATCAACATTTTACATTATTTATCCTATTTGCGAATTATGATTTTTTATAATTGGCGGCACTAGTGAACCCTATAAACGCTCTTAACACTTTGGCGATATTCTGCGGTTGAGATGGGAGGGTATAATGGTATTAGTCAAGTATCACTCTTTGACGACCTCTGTGACATTTCTATTTCATCGCTGCTATACAAGATCTGGAGTTCAATTCTCAATGTAATTATTTGTAAGGATTAAAATCAAGATACTTACAAAAAAATAACTTATCAATTGTATAGTACCCATAGTAATAGCTATGTTTACTTTACTACTAGATGGCGTTGTAAGCTTATGTAATGATTGTTTTTCCAGGCCCCACATCCGCTGGTACAAGGACAATATGCTGATAGAAGACAGCGAGTCTAACTACAAGATAAGTACAAGAGGATCTCACTCCAACTTGACTGTTTCTCCTAATGGTGATAGTGACTTTGGTACTTTTACTTGTGAGGTGAGTAAATAGGCTTTTTATTTGGCTTTTCATCACAAGGTTTTTTATCGCTATCGGCCTTTTGGCTAAGATCACAGTATAACAAGGATTGGTGAGCAAAAAGAAATGATCCCCTTAGTTTCGTGTCTCATAATATAATTATTACCGCATTAAAGAACTAGTCTTGTATCAAACATCTATCTAAGCTTTTTCTCTGACCTTTCGGCCTACTTGAGACTGCTGTGGTAGTAAAGCTGATTTTCAGTTAAATTTTTAATCTGAATTGGAAATCTCCTCCTGTTTTTAAAGTATAATACAATTTCTATTTTATATTTCCAGGCCCAAAACAGCTACGGTACCCACAACAAATCGATCGAGCTGGTCCAAAGTCCTGTCGTTGAAGACTTGGAAGTAGACGGGACTAAGATGAGCTGGATAGTACACTCGCATCAGCCACTTGAAGAAATGGAGGTTCAGCTTAAATCTGATAACGAGGTGAGGCATTTTGTATTTATTTATTGTGAAGATTCGGATAGATACAGAATAGCCTGATCCACACCAAACGATCGCTTTTGGATCGGCAATCCTGCGATCCGCGATCCGAGCGATCCATCGACGACGGACGCAAAGAGCTCACGTTCCTGCCGCGCAGTATGGATCGCGCGAGGCAAGTCCACATCAAACGCTCCTGTGAAGCGCGCTCCTGCCGCGCGCGATCGGATCGTGCTGGATCGTTTGGTGTGGATCCAGCTAATGATACAAATGTTTGAATGGTTTAAATATATGTTGCATGTCATGTCGTGTTACTTTTACAAAGCCTACCGTTTCTTCTATTAGTAACTATACTATCATAACAGCCCATTCATGTCCCACTGCAAGAATGTATCAGAAAAAATCCATTTAACTAATAAATACAGTAACACTTTCATACTGATTGAGGGTGGATAAAGCGGGCATAGCGGGCATAGCGGGCACCCTTGCTAATATGCCCTACGACTTGTTAAAATGTTTATTAATACGTAATGAAAAATAAATAATTATCTTTTACATTTTAATTAAATTAATCTACAGCAAAAAAAGGAAATGGCGACATTTAAAATTTTATTAATGTATAAGTTTTTAGCACATTTAATTGAACTCAACGAATGAATCCGACAGATACTGCACTTTGTTAAAATTCAAATTAAAAATTGCTGAACCTTTCTAAGCATAACTTTAATCTTCTAGGATGGAGAAGGTGAATGGAGACGGCTAACGGTCCCACTCCCTGAAGGCAGACGTCACCAGTACGAAGTATCTTATCTCCTTGAAGACAAGCAGCTAGAACCTGGTGAATACCAGGCTATTGTCAAAGTGAAGAACTCTAAGAGCTGGGGTGGATCCAATGACCCAGCTATGGTTAAAATCGGTAAGATTTTTGAAGGGCACGTTAGGTACTTTGCTGGGGCGTTGAATTTTCTAGGGAGTTCACTTTGCTTGGGTTGTACATTTTTCTGAGGAGCCTATTTTGTGGGAAATCCAATTTTGCTGCAAGTGCCAAAAATGTCTGCAATTTTTACTTAATATCAAGTGACTAATAAAATAAATAAAAATACACTAAATGCAATACCAAACTGCAGCAAAGAGACTATGTTAGTATTGTACCACCTTTGTAAAAATAATCATAACAGCCCATTAATGTCCCACTGCAGAGACGGGCCTCCTCCCGTGACGGAGGGATACTTGACCTACTAATACCACGCTGGCCAGACGGATTGGTACAGGGTTTAATTTCAAGTTTTCTTTCTTTTTATTTCGTAACGATAATATTTACGGATAGTCTCTTAGTCGGTTTTTACGACACCCATGGGATGAGATGGCGACATATTGTATTCTTACTCCGTCACCACACGGAGAGCAATAAATATTTGAGTTTGAGTTTGACTATTTCAGAACAATTTATATATTTGTTTTTCTAATTATTTTCTTGTGTTAAGAAAAAAAAGAGTTTTAAATTTTGGTTTAAGTTTTTTAATGATAATTTTATTGCTTGTTTTTATATTTTGCAATTTTAACTAATATTTTATGTTGCTTCTTTCCTTTTATTTAGAAGAAGCTCAGCCACAGTACATTCAACACGCTTCAGGTAATTTTATTATGTTTTGATTTTTATTTTATTATTATTTTATATGACACTAATTTATAAGTTATTTTTTTTTATATCATGAAAAAATATATTATCTCAGAAATGTGAATACTAATATTTTCCTCTTTAAAAACCTTAACTCACGTACTAAGTAAAGGGCGCAAAATACATTCAGGCAAGACAATTTTTTGTGCAGTGAACGAAAAATTGTCTTGCGTGAAATTAAAACCTACCTCGTGTATTCGTTTGCCAAGGAGGCAGTCAAAAGTTTAGTAATACCTATTCTTATCATAACAGCCAATTAATATCCCACTGCAGGGACGGGCCTCCTCCTGTGACGGCCTACTAATACCACTCTGGCTAAACGGATTAGTATAGTATTTAATTTCAAGTTTTCCTTCTTTTTATTTCGTTAAGATAATATTTACGAATAGTCCCTTAGTTGGTTTTTACCACCTCATGGGATGAGATGGGGTGGTGATTGATATTGTATTCTTACTCCGTCACCACACGGAGACTTATTCTAAGTTACCATAGATATGCTGACAATCTTTTTTTTTATTTCAGTGTTCCGTGAAAACGCCGCACATTCCATCCGGCCAGAGATCATCATTGTATTAACTATTTTAATGTCCATTTTCGCGCGAATGCTTTAAATATCTAGCCAAACTTATTTATTGTTATCAAAAAAAGTATTTGATGTTTATTAGAGACAAAACTTTTAACTATGGTGACGTTAAAAATAAATTAAAACATAAAAAATAAAATAATAATAACAAAAGTACATTTTTTAGTAATATTTTTTTTCTGAAAGTACAATTTTTCTTTTTTAAATAATTTACAGCAAATTTTGTTTTGTTTTGTCTCAGTTCCATAAGATTTCTTTTTAATAATTATTGTACAGTATAAATGGTAAGAAAAAATATTTTTTATTTTAGATTTTAAGTGTACAACTTTTTTTTTTGTAATGAAATTAACTTTTTGTGTAAAGCGTAGATACTTAAATTTCAACCCTTTGGCATCTATTTAGAAAATTATTTTTTAATTTATAAATTAATAAAATAATTTCTATTTGGCAAAAAAAGTAAGTATGTAACTTTATTTTCACTTTAATTGAAACAGCTTTCTTAGACAGTTTTTAGTGTAAATATTTATTAATAAAAAAAAAACATAATTACATATTACGACTGTGAATTTAGCACTATTACTTTTAAATATTACAGCTAACGTAGATACCTAATTCTTTTAATTTAAGTACCTATTTTATATTCACACAAAACTGAATCTAACTTTTCCATTTTTTTTCTTTCTTTTTAATTTAACCACTGATTTAGGGTTAATTAATATTCTCACATTAATTTAGTTTTGTTTTAAATAGTTAAATTACCAAAGTGTAATTAAGAATCACCTTAGTTATTATACTAGCTATGTTAATTACATTATAATAATTAATAAATTTATGCTTATTAATTAATTATTAATAAAATATTTAATGTGTAGTTTTTAATATACCATTTGCTTTTTAAATATATTTGTAAAACATGTTTTTTTTGTACAATGCTAAAAGTACAATGAAATATAATATTTTAATTATGTAACATCTAGGCAAGTTTGGTTTTAGTGAAACATATTTTTGTTTCAAGCAACATAACAAACATACACTCAGAAAAGTATATAATTAATTTACATAAGGTTAAGTTATAATCATCATCATCATAATAATAATGATTTGATTGATTGCCTGCATAAAACATACCTGATAATATAGTCCCTATTAACCAGAGAAAATAAATAAAAAATATTGTTTCTTTTACAACGCTCTTGATATTCCTAAAAACCTCACACAAGTTAATACAAAAACAAAGTTTTCGCTAAATCTAAACTTGCTAAATAAATACCTAAATACAAAACAGTACAAGTCAAGTTAGATGCCATAATATCTTTGAACGCATACACAATTAAATTATTGAATACACTTTAAAATTAATATTATGTTATACATATTACCGTATTTCTCCTGTAACAAATCAAAGAAAAATACATTGACTAGTCTAGCAATTATGTCTAACACTTAAGGCATAATTAACTGTAGCTATGTTTACACTGAGGCATAATTAACTGAAGCTATGTTTACACTGAGGCAAGTATGAAGGGGCCTTATTAGTAGCCTAGACGACGCAGGGTCAAAAAGACCCTCGAAAGTTATTGTCCATTTGTTTTCAAGTAGTAATATATAAATAATGGTATTATTAATTGTGTTGTCACATTATTAAAAACTTAATAGTGAAGCGTTCAAAGTGTTAAACAATAATAATAAGATTTTTATTACCAGTTATAAATAAATAGTTTTAATTAAAACAATGTGCCTGTAACAGATTACAATAGTTCCATATAAGGTGCTTAGATCATTATAATAGAAATACATACTTCCATTTATATACTTAAAATAATAAGTAGCAAAAAATAATTACCCACTAGTCTTATTTTGTATTGCAAAATGTTTTTTTTTTAAATAGGTAATTACCAATAATAATAAAAAATATTAATGCAATATAATAATGCAGCTAAATAATATTATTATGGTAATTTTTTGTCGATGTTCATTTAGTGTTATTTTTATTAAATTAACTAATTATTTGACGTAAGAATACCAGTGCTTAGTAATTATTTAATTATTGTTAAATTACAAAGTTAGATTAACACTCGGTTTCTGCAAAGAGTGGGTGCTAAGTACTGCTGAGTGTATTTACTTACACTCAATTTTCTACATCTAACTGCAAAGAGTGTACCCAGGCAACTTTTGCATTTGAATTTGTACACATTATTTAAATTCATGTTACTCAATAGTTATGTTTCAAATGCTAATTGGATTCGGATAAATTTTTAAATAGATTAGAAAAAAATACTGCCTGATGAAAACAATCAAGTGTCTTATAAATTAAATAAAAATAAATTCGCTTTTGTAGTAAATAAGTTACAATCTGGGTATTTTGACCCTCATGAAAAAAAAGTAAATAGCCTTTAGAGGCTGAATTTGTCCATCATTCGAGTAGTGGGGTATATAAGACCCCTGGATATATTACAAATGTATTTTGCCTAATAAATTCAAAAATAAATTACTTGAAAATTTAAGTAATTAAGTAAATATATCCCAAATAAAAGACCTGAAATTATGCCCTTAAAATTATACATTGTGGGTATTATTGACCCATATGAAATGTAACAAAATTCGTTGTATTTGTCTAGCTTATCGAATTGTATACTGTCGATATAGACATTGTAATGTATATTATATATTATTATTTTCACGTAATTTACTGTGCCTTCTTTTAATTAGAATTGAAGAGGGTGATATATTTTTTTCTTTAACGAATAAACGATTAATGTTTGTAAATATAATTAAAATTATTGTTTTATTTGTTATTCCTATACGTTTTAAAATAAAAAAAATACTGATTTTTACATGTAACCACTATTTGTCACACTTCACTATAACCACTGCCACAAACATCACCACACACTGTGGCGTAATGGTTGCAGTCTTTAGTTGCTATGCAGAGGTCTCGGGTTCGATTCCCGATTAATGCAAATCTTGTTGTGTGTTGTGTACTTAGCCTATGTTTGGCAGTGGACTGAATTTGCTAATTGATTCATTAATAGTTCAGCGGATAATATACCGGAGGGCGACACTGAACAATTTTAGCTGTCAAAATGTATAGAAGTTGCTTTTTTAAACATTATTCACTCTTTATTACATTCTGTCAAAATTGTAAACATTGAGTATTTTGGTTTATTCCAGTTATAGCGTTAAATGGTGTTAAAATGGAATATATATTTCTATGAATGATTAAAACATGGCAGAAGTAAGTAATTTTTATTCCTAATAAAGGTATAAAAAAGTTAAAGTGGTACGGTTAAAGTGGCGGTGGGCAGGGCACATAGCGCGAAGAACCGACATCCGTTGGGGCAAAAAGGTTCTGGATTAACAACCGCGTACCGATAAACGCAGGGTGGGGATACCTCTTACACGGTGGACCGACGGACCTAGGTAGGAGGACGGGAAGCCGATGGATAAGGGGGGCGCAGGACCGCACAAGGTGGCAATATTGTAGGACGCCTATATCCAGCAGTGGACGTCAATTGGCTGAGATGATGATGATGATGAAATCAAAAATCTGTGGGAAAATGATGGATAAGAACTGGACCGAGTAAAGTAAAAATATTAAGAGGAGGTCTATGACCAGCAGTGGGCATCAACTGACTGATATGATGTTGACTATAGTCATCATCATAACAGCCTATTAATGTCCCACTGCAGTGACGGAGGGATACTTGGCCTACTAATACCACGCTGGCTAGACGGATTGGTATAGGGTTTAATTTCAAGTTTTCCTTCTTTTTACTTCGTAAAGATAATATTTACGGTTAGTCCCTTAGTCGGTTTTTACGACACCCATGGGATGAGATGGGGTGGTGACGTATTGTGTTCGTACTCCGTCACCACACGGAGATGTTTCCAATGTTTTAGCCAACATAAATCTATATTTTAAACTATTTCGGCGCCTCTATTTAAAAACCTTACATCAAATATTGACCCTAAAGGCTATTGAAATAAACATTCCAAGAAGACGGTCAGTACGATTCGAACGGAAGCCTTCTAAGGAATATGATTTTGTTGCTGAACGACAATTACAACAAAAAAGAGGAAATGGGTAAGAACAACCTGTATCATCATAACAGCCCATTAATGTCCCGCTGCAGGAACGGGCCTCCTTCCGTGACGGAGGGATATTTACCCTACTAATACAACGCTGGCCAGACGGATTGGTATAGGGTTTAATTTCAAGTTTTCCTTCTTTTTATTTCGTTAAGATAATATTTACAGTAAGGAACAACCTGAATAAGAAGAGCCAACAAGTCATCTGTTTTATCGATAACACGTTTATCGGCGAAAAATTACCCGATTACTTCAGAAAAGTTTTTTTAGCTAATAGATTTTTACTCATAAAGCATCGATATAATATAACATCGTACTACTGAATTATCGCGATACCGTGTTCGATATAATAAAAATCGAACCAACAACTTTCGCAGAAAAATAGTGAACCCCCACATGATATACTTACATGTTACAGCCAAAGTAATAAATATGGATATTATACATAATAACTAGCCATTATGTATAAGGGCTACTCAATTTTGATAAAGTGATTAACTCATTAAATTTTACCTTTTAACTGGCAAAAATACAATATTAAGGCAAAAGTCAGAAACAGTTGGTTAGGTTAGACTTTTGCCAGTTAAAAGGTAAAATTTAATGAGTTAATCACTTTATCAAAATTGAGTAGCCCTTATACATAATGGCTAGTTATTATGTATAATATTCATATTTATTACTTTGGCTGTATCTACGTGTGTTTTTGGCTGTACTTTGGCTGTAGCTCTGCATATCTCTTCCCATCCCTCGCCAGACAAAACAGTTATTCTACGTTGGCGATACCGGTCCATTGTCTAACGTTTCGGAGCCAAGACATTTTCCTTCTCCCGACGCGCCTTTTCCCCTCAATCTTCCCTTTCTTTCAATGGTAGCGCTCATGTCTTAATACATGTCCCAGTTGACTTCTTGTAAACCCCTCTTATCCTACGTTTAGAAGTTGCAAAAGATCTGAGAATGTTAGGACAAGTCTTTTTTTTTAAATAAGTCGATTGAGTATAAAAACGGAAAACGCAGGGTGGGGAGACCTCTCTCACGGTGGACCGACGACCTCGTAAGGACGGTGGGAAGCCGATGGATGAGGGAGGCGCAGGATCGCACAAGTTGGCAATATTTAGAGGAGGCCTATATCCAGCAGTAAGCGTCAGTTGGCTGAGATGATGATGATGATGAGTATAAAAGCGAAAACGAATCCTAATTCTCTTCGTAGCAGCTATGCAATAAGTATAACTACCTACATAGCCTCATAGGTCATCTGTTACAATAGAATATGGTCCTTTTTCAATGACTCTGGAACTCGGGATCCACACAAAGAATTCACGGAATGCTAAGAATCAAAACTCTTTTAATATCTCTCTCTCTGTTCCTGGCTACAATCTATACTAATGTTATAAAAAGAAAAAGTTTGTGTGATAGTGTGTTTGTGACGTTGTAGGGGGTAATCTCTGGATCTAATGAACCGATTTTAAAAAATATTTCTGTGTTGAATAGTCCATTTATCGGGGAGTGTCATAGGCTATATAGTATCACGCTATGACTAATAGGAGTGAAGCAGTAATGAAATATGTTTAAAAAATGGAAACGGACGCGTGTTTTTCGCCACCCAACGAAGTGGGCACGGATCAGCTAGTTCTTACTTAGTGTAATATTACCTACCTGTAGGTACATAAGACATATCACACAGAATGTGTCTTTTGTATTTTAATATTAAGTGTTTTGTGAAATGTCGATCATTATAATCGTAACAGCCCATTAATGTCCCACTGCAGGGACGGGCCTCCTACCTTGACGGAGAGATACTTGGCCTACTAACCACGCTGGCCAGACGGATTGATATAGAGTTCAATTTCAAGTTTTCCTTCTTTTTATTTCGTAAAGAATGTTCACGGATAGTCCCTCAGTCGGTTTTACGACACCCATGGGATGAGATGTCCACAGTGTATCTTAAATAAATACTGTATTCTACACCACAGTCAATAGTGAATAGTGCCCATAAGATGTATGCGAGGTTACATACTTCTCAACTGACGTATCCTGATCTACTAGAAGCAGCAATGGTGTTGTCACCATGGAAACCTATCAAGAATATGGCGAGATTTGGTAGGTAAGTTTAATTAGTTCTCAGTATAATGCAGCCCGTTTACGAATTTCCACACTTAACCCTTTAACAGTGCCGCCAGCAAACACAATAGTTAAACAATGCACGTGTACCATATATGGTACACCGCACTGGGAACGTGTTAAAACAAAAGTTATTGCTATTTGGGAGAAATATATTTGCGAGTCCCAAACACATTGGGTACCATCCCAAAATTCAAATAACTAAGAATACAAAAAAAAAAAACTTTAAAATCTTTACATTAATTCGACTGGACAGCTTTGTGTTACTGACAACGATGTTTAAAAGTCATCATCATAACAGCCATCAATGTCCCACTGCAAGGGCGGGCCTCCTCCCGTGACGGAAGGATACTTGGCCTACTAATACCACCCTGGCCAGACGGATTGGTATAGTATGCGTTTCGACTGCTCGGCCACGGCACGCAAACAGAAAAAAAATTAGTCAGGGATTCTGTCGAAATTTGTCGAAAACGAATGGCACAAACTAAAAATTTGTCGAAGTAGAAATAAAGAAGTTATAGGGGTCTAAACGTGGCCGCGCGAACGAAACGCGGAGGATTGCGCGGCCACGGAGATCTCAGCAACTACTTGAGCTAGAGAGCTAATTCTTTTTGTAAATGAATGGCTGAATTTGTCAACAATTGTCGAAAAAAGAATCACAAGCCCTAGATCAATACTTTACTAGATATTCACCTCTGAAGTCATGGCCGCGCAATCCTGCACTTGTGATTTCTTTAATGTTGATTATTTCTTTCAAACTAAGACTTTAGACAGTAAAATTGGTGTTGACAGCAAGGTTTTAATTTGTCGAAACTAATGAAAGCAATAGACTCTACTAAAGTTTAGCCATATAGACGAAATCAGAGGAAAACAAAAAGTTCATGGCGCAATCGAAACGCTACTTTGGACGCTGATATCTCAGTAACTATTATTGCAAGGATATTCGTGTTTACATTTATTTATTCTACATTTTAACCTCATTGTAATGACATATCGTTTGATCCTCAGAACAGTTCTCAAGCCGTGTAATCTCAAAAATAATGATACCCTGTACAATGTTCGAGCAGAGTAACCATAATTTCGATTTCATTAGGATATTCCTCTAATGGGAGACTATCATTTTTATTTTAAAAAAACAATAAAATTACTCCTTTAGTGCGTGCATGTAATGAATATAATAGGTTGAATGGTAAAGTCGATATATTCCATGGTCTTTTTCCAGTTTTGAACAAAAAATTAAAAAAAAATTAACTTTTCTTTTTTAGTTAATTTGTTTTAATTTTGCTCTGCCTTTTATTTTGTTTGGTTTATTTAGAATAAAAAAAATATTGCTCTCCTCTCTTTATTGGTATCTCTACTCTTGTTAATGTTGTACATGCCTCTTTTAGGTTTATACAATATGAAGACTATGTAATAATGTGTTTTTTATTGAATTGAATGTCTATACCTATGTATAAATATTATGTTGACATGTCTATTGATAAATAAATAAATAAACAACTAAATACGAATACATACCTATACACAGTATTTATCTCCCGATTCAAATCGACACACAGCTGAGTTTTAAACGAGAATTACGTTCCTCTGCAACTAAACAGTGTTGCAAACTTTATTTTTCCACGGAGTACAAAAGATTGTATTAAGCTCGTAGATACATGTTGAAATCTTAATAATGGGTGTATTATTTTCTTTAATTTTTATTTTATTTCAGTAAGTTTTAGCAACTATCGTTAACAGAAGGCAAAGTGTTGATTCTTTAATAATAATATGTATTATTTCCTATTTAAATTTAGTTTTGATATTATTTCGTTAGATGTGTTAAAATCAATACCCGAATAATGTTTATTAACAGGGTACCAACAGAGACACTGTACATTAAAATGCGCGATACATCATGTCATTGTTTCAAAGGCAAACTGATAGAAAAGCTGATGTTTTAAACTGAAAAATGTATTTTTGATTGTAATATTATTCATAATTGGTTACGAAAATGACGATTTTGGTAAGAACGTAGCGTACGATTTTGAGTTTAACTTACCAAAAAGTCGTATGAGTACGATTTAAATCGTACGGCTGGCAACACTGGATCAAAGCCACTACTATTCGGCCGTCTCGCCCGGTGCGGTGGCTCGCTCGCCAATAAATGTGCGAGTGAGAAATCATAATCTTAGAGTGAGAGCGCAAAAGGCTAATTTTCGCTTGATCCTCCCGGTTTCGTGGCTAACTCTAGCGCAATCGTTGGCAAAATTGCTTTAAATTAGACCTTGAAGCTTTTATAATAATAATAAATAAATAAAATCTTTTATTTCAGACTCACAATGTTTAGATACATGCATGTCCATATTTAGTGGAAATTAAAAATAAAAATAAAATAAAATCATTCATTAAATTAAAATATAGGGGTTATCCAATTGTTGTAAAGTAATTATTTTACATTTCGATTTTTATTTTAAAATAATAGGTATAACAATGGGTGTAAATAAAAATGTTTGTGTGGTGTTATAAAACCAGGATGTAAGTAAATCTTGTAATGCTACACGGCACAGAACATCTTTTAAATATCACTACACACACAGTAAGTTCGTAAAGAATCATGCGATCGATGTACGAAAAATAACTAAGGCGATAACAAAAAAGTACAAACACATACTTATTAAAAATCTTTCGTCTTTAAAAATAATTAAAGTATAATGTAGTCAATAGTTCCTTGATAGTTTAAGATCTACAAATATTTGTATTAAATAAAATTTACTATGTTTAATAAAAAGGAATTTCCTAATGAAATCGAAATTATGGTTACTCTGCTCGAACATTGTACAGGGTATCATTATTTTTGAGATTACACGGCTTGAGAACTATTCTGAGGATCAAACGATATGTCATTACAATGAGGTTAAAATGTAGAATAAATAAATGTAAACACGAATATCCTTGCAATAATAGTTACTGAGATATCAGCGTCCAAAGTAGCGTTTCGATTGCGCGGCCATGAACTTTTTGTTTTCCTCTGATTTCGTCTATATGGCTAAACTTTAGTAGAGTCTATTGCTTTCATTAGTTTCGACAAATTAAAACCTTGCTGTCAACACCAATTTTACTGTCTAAAGTCTTAGTTTGAAAGCAATAATCAACATTAAAGAAATCACAAGTGCAGGATTGCGCGGCCATGACTTCAGAGGTGAATATCTATTATAGTATTGATCTAGGGCTTGTAATTCTTTTTTCGACAATTGTTGACAAATTCAGCCATTCATTTACAAAAAGAATTAGCTCTCTAGCTCAAGTAGTTGCTGAGATCTCCGTGGCCGCGCAATCCTCCGCGTTTCGTTCGCGCGGCCACGTTTAGACCCCTATAACTTCTTTATTTCTACTTCGACAAATTTTTAGTTTGTGCCATTCGTTTTCGACAAATTTCGACAGAATCCCTGACTATTTTTTTTTCTGTTTGCGTGCCGTGGCCGAGCAGTCGAAACGCATAGGGCTTAATTTCTAGTTTACCTTCTTTTTATTTCGTTAAGATGACAGTCCCTTAGTCGGTTTTTTACGACAACCATGGGATGAGATGTTGTGGTGACATATTGTATTCTCTTACTCCGTCACCACACGGAGTATTTAGACTAAACCATTATTTTACAAGCTACATTTCTTTAGATGCTTCCTCGAAGCCACACTAACGATACAACTAATAGGCTGTACAATGATCTACCTGGTCTTACTAACGAGGATCCTAAAACAGCTGGTAGAAGTAGACTATACAATAGACCCTTCCTGTGGTGCCATGCTTCATAACTACATCATAGGACTATCACCAGCTTGTATACTTATCGTCATGATAAGGGATATGAAGAATCTTGCGCCGTTCAGTGTTGTAATTGGGATTTATGTGCGTTAGTATCTTTCAATTTTTACCTATAAAGCTTAGGTATAACTAGAAAAATCCGAAAAGAAGAAAGAAAGACAATGGAAAAAATTGATACTCGAGGCAGGACTCGATAGTCCAGAGACGCGGGTTCGATTCCCGCCTCGAGTATAAATTTTTTCCATTGTCTTTTTTTCCTTTTTTAGTTAGTATCTTTCTTTGTTTTTTTTAAAGATAGCTCCGGTACTCAGGGACCTTTCCATACATGTAAATAATGGGCACAAAAAAAGACATAAAATGTTTTTGATAATGGTTACATGCTTTTGTCGTAGCATTATTCCAAGTTCAGTAATTCAGAAATCAAAGTTTTCTGGATCACACAAGTACTTATTGGGCTTGGGAACTGACAGCCTTTGGAGCAGAAAAGAAAAGCGGTCCTGGAGTGTGAAAACCCCTTATACAATGAATATACGACCTGGTTAGGGAGACAGAAAACCGATGGATGAGGGAGGCACAGGACCTCTCTAAGAGGCCTTTGTCCAGCAGTAGACGTCCCTTGAATGATGTGATGATTTGTTTTCTACAGAGTATTTAAGTTTACTTTATTTTTTAGATATGGCCGCGTCAGTAGCGATATATTACGGTGTAAAAGCGAATAACAAGTTAAATTTTACGCCATCTTTTATATTTGATGAGCGTTTATTCTGTTATATTGGTATAACTTTTCTTAATCTGGAAGGAGTAAGCGTCGCTATGTTTCTTGAACAAAATATGGCGAAACCTTTGCAGTATAAGTTTGTTGTTATTGGAAGTAAGTATTAACTTGTTAACTTGGCAGTCTTGAGTTCAATTCCCGTTCAAAGCAAATTCGATGGTGAATTTGTAGTAGAGGAAATTATAGATCTTAGGGTCTTGGATTCAATTCCCGTTCGGTATAAATCTTTGTGTCATTATGTATCATACAATACATACGACGTGGTAATGTGACGGAGTTTTGTATATTTAATTTTGATCATGTTCGTTTGCTTAACACACGAACAACGAACATAAGATTAAAAATATTAAAATTGTCCAGCATGTCAATTCTCGTACCTAAAATTCGGTTAAGTTAACTTTTAGTTGTCAAATTGTCACACTCTAAATAAAACTTTAACACGACCACAAAAGATTACAATTGCAATAGCAAAAACATGACAACTAAAAGTTAACTTAACCGAATTTCAGGTACGAGAATTGACATGCTGCTTAAAAATGTAAATAGCAGGCCAGGTGTCATTATTGAAACTAACTAAATGGCGGGAAACGGATGTTTTCCTGTTTATGCGCGAACTTCTCTGAAAGCTAACTTTAGGTAGGCCTAGTAAGATTGCGCGACGCGAACTGTGTAAGAAAAATTGTTTTATTTTCAGGTCTTCCATATTCAGCCATATTAATGATAATTATAGGCATATTCGGTAATTTGGCATTTAGACCCCCAGTAGCACCTATTACTGTACAATTCCCTTGGGCCCAGTAAGTACACTATTTATATATTTTTGGGATAAAAATCAATTTTGATAAAATAAATTTTGAGCTCCAAAAAAGGGAGACGATTTTTTAATTTTTTGAATATTGACTAACATTAGAAGTAAAACACTTTATAGAACCTATAACAGGAGGAAGCTTTTTATAGTCAGTTAAAAATTGACTTTTCCTAGTGGTCAAGAGAAAGGACGGGAAATTTTCTTTCTGTCATTTGTATTGTGTCTGTAGCCACTTAGTATAAACTTGCCACAATATAACCACAATATCACCATCATAACATCCCTGTGAGATGGAATGGGGCATCACCATTTATTATTCTTTATATTTTTCTTTGCAGTTTTCTAGTAATGACAAAAGTATTCTTAAGTTTAATTCTCTACGTGAATTTCGGCGAGACATTTTTCTTCGCGTTCGACTACATGTGGAATTATTTAAAGAGGAATCATAATATAAAAACATGGTGGTATTGGGAGCGCATATATCGTGCGATAGTTGTCGTATTATTGATGATTATCACTTATCATTTACCTAATTTGATAAATTTTATGGGACTGGTAAGTTTTGCTTAGTAAAATATAATTTGAATACAACGTCGAATTTATCTAGTCCCAAATTGAAAAAACTTGTACTATGAGTAGAAACAGAACTGCCTCGGTGACAAGGCAGCAGTGTACAGTCACGAGCAATAATATGTACACATTTTCGCATTTTGTAAACCAGTTATCTAAAGTTCTGCCAATCCAAAATTGAAAATTCGAAGATTAATTCAAAACTGTACGGAACCTCTTCTAAATTACGAATTCATTTTGATATTGTAATGTCTAGATAAACGTGCAGATAGTTTAGAAAATTTGAAAATGTGTACATATTATTGCTCGTGACTGTACACACAGCAACCAATCAAGCTAGACACTCATGTACCTTAATACCTTGAAATAAGACACAATTTCAAATGAAAATGTTTAACTTGATGTGTTGCTGTGTGTACAACTTCGCGAGTTCGATTTCCACGCAGAACGTATTATTTTTGTGATACTCAAATTATTGTCCTTGTTAAAATCACCTGGTAAGTACGGGAGTTGTCAAATAAATCCAAAAACAAAACTGGACAGACCTAAGTATAATATTATGTTACATTCCATGACGACCTCGGTGGCGCGCCGGTAGAGCCAGCGGCTGCCGCGCATGAGGTTGTGGGTTCGATCTCCACGCAGGACAATAATTTGTGAGATCCACAAATTATTGTCCTGAGTCTGGGTGTTCTTATGTGTCCGTTAATTGATCTTTGTTAAAAGTCCCCGCGACACAGGGCATGATCCCTAGTGCGGGAGTTGTCTTTTAATTTAATTAATAATAATAATTCCACGGCTGCTACGCCTTGGTCAGGTCTAAGTCTAAGGTCTTGGTTTCGATTTTTATTTGCATTGGTCTCACTGTTTGAATGTGTGATATATAGGTGAATCCGAAGTACCTAGTTATAGTTTAGTATGTTTTACCCGTTATCTGATACTGTAGCACAGCTTAGTTTGGGACTAGATGGGCGTTGTTTGAATGTGTGAAAATTTGTTTTTATAATTTTGTTTTATTTTATTACAGATTGGTTGTTTCTGCGTAACTATAGTGAGCTTTATAGTACCACCGTTTATTAAAATATTAATTTATTGGGAGCAATATACTAGTAGGAAACGCAAATTGTGCTTAGTTAAAGCTATTTTGATATGGTGCGTTACCTTGCCTATATTATTTGTAGGAACATTTTATAATTTACGAAGTCTTTTTGCATCTAAATGCTAAAACTGTTTATACTTAGTTTATGTTTTATTAAAAAAATTACGTATCGTATTTTTTTTCATTTTATCATCAATAATTTATAAGTTAGTATACCAACCTTATATAAGGCATTAAACCTTAAGTAGGCCAAGTATCCCTCATTCATGGGTGGAGGTCCGTCCCTGCAGTGGGACATTAATGGGGCTGTTATTGATGACGATGATGATACCAACCTTGACGCAGTGGGCAGGTACACTGGTATACTCGTATAGGAATTACCCGCACATACACCCACTAGTGGGAGAATCCAGTGGGTGCACGGGTAAACGCCCAGAAAAACATACATACAAACCCTTTTGAAAAAAAAAAGGAAAACTGGAAATTAAACCCTATACCAATCCGTCTCGCCAGCGTGGTATTAGTAGGCCAAGTATCCCTCCGTCACGGGAGAAGGCCCGTCCCTGCAGTGGGACATTAATGGGCTGTTATGAAACCCTTTTAAAATATTTCTTTTGGCGCAGTTAGGTAAAAAATTAATAAAAAACAACTGTTTTTAAAGTGAATTTTTATTCATTTGACAGGAATTTTTCGTATACATATACCTGGGTTAACACTGCAATACACCGGCCATACTGGCTGCACTTTTATCGTTTTCAATAACAAACGCCATCTGAAATATTTATAAGGCATATAACTACAATTAGGCAGCCATGTTTCTAAACACACATTTTTGACAGGCGCGGAATCGAACCCTACAGAAGTTGTACTGAGTTACTTGAGTGTCGTCATCATCATAACAGCCCATTAATGTCCCACTGTGTGACGGAGGGATACTTGGCCTATTAATACCAGGGTGACTAGACGCCCAACTAGCAAAATCAGTTCTTATAGCTATCTTAAAGACTCTCTTATAAGATACTTGTAGCATACTACAAAGCTGGATTTGGGCGCAGTTATAGGAGCAATTATTATCTTATAACCAACTTATAATATGCTTGAGGAAGCGCAATTGCTCCTATAACAATCTGATGTAACACAATTACAAGCACAAATGCTCTTATTAACAATAAAAACAAGTATCTTACTAAAACAATCTTGTTTATAATGCACTAGTAATATACTTAGTTTTTAGTTATAAGTAAAGTTTTAAAAACCGAAGGAGGTAGGTATCTTTTGTTATTTCGGCAGTTAATTGCTCCGAGTTCTTTTGTGATCGGATTAAATAAAACGAATACCGTAACTACACTTTTTCTTATTAAAGTAGTAATATATTGTACCTAGTATTTGTAATGATGTACGTGAACGGAAGTTGGGGGAACTCATTTTTACTGTAAATATCTACCATAATTTGGTTAGATTTACAACGCCCCTCGAAAATTAGCACTTAGTAATAATGTTGTAATAATTTTATTTCATCAATTTGCAAGAACATGCGCCATGTTCTAAAATTGCTCTGCATGAAGCGCTTTATAGAATCATTATAGGTAAAATAGTATTTGTAGCAGTTTTAGTACTGATAACTTTCGCCTCCATTTTAAAACAAAATAGGGTTCCCTGAAATAGTACACTAATCTTTGAATTTACTTTTTTAGGATTTATTTAATAAGATTCTTGATTTGATGAGATTGTACATGTACCTTAATATTACAAATAGAAATTTTATTTGTTCTAAATTGTGTTTATTTGTTGCTACTATTTGTAATTATTATTTTTGTTTAATCGAAACACTATTTGTTTCCAGGTTATTTTTATAAATATAGTTTAATCTGTAAGATAAAAATGCCTTTCAAAATTATACAGACAATTGAAAAGGGCAACATTGTATTGTCTTGTGTTCCACATCAATGGGAGCGTAATGGAGTTTTGTATTGGCCCAGAAAACAACAACAGTCATATAAGTTACAGAAAGATGAAAGTCTTTCCAATGTTGAACTTCTTCACTTTCTGCGGGGTGGGATAAGGGTGCAAAAATATTCTTGATTGCAGAACCCTCTGTCAGTTTGCTTGAATTTGCACTTAACGAGTTTGGCTGGCTTACTATTTCTATCGGATTAATTCCCGAAGAACCTGGCTTCACTAATTCTTCATAGGTTTTTGTCACGTTTCTTCTGTAACCTCCGCTTCTTTTAAATGTTTCCAATTGTTTAAATCCATTTTTTAACTTATTTTCTCAAGATGAAGAAGTGAACAAAATTTCTGATGTTTACTAATAAAGATTTTGATCTAGTAGCTCGTAAGCTTCTTTGATCTTATAGCGCTCTTATATGAGTATAAGAAGAGTTATAAAAGTCTCGAGCAAGAACTATAACGGTGCAATCTTATAGTAATCTCAGAAAAGTACTTTACAATATCTGTTCTACTTACAATATGCTACTACTGGATCAAAATATTATTCAAGATTATTTAGTCTTACTACAAACAATTATAAGAGACTTATGCTTTAAAGTGTCCTATAAGATACTCTTGTAGCTAACTATAAGACTACCATATAAAAACAAAAGCTCTTACGAATACTTACGCTTGTGAAATGCTATTACTAGTAAAAGAAGTCTTGTAAAGGCCATAGGCGTTAGTCTTGTAGCGAACTATAAGACAGATATATAAAAACGGATGCTCTTGAGTATATTATCACTTGTAAAATGCTATTTTAAGTAAAATAGTCTGCAACCAGCTCTTTATAAGAACGTTATTAGTAGAGGTAGACTTATAATCAATCGTTATAGGATTACTTTGCTTGTTGGGCGGTTTGGTATAGGGTTTAATTTCAAGTTTTCCTTCTTTTTATTTCGAAAAGATAATATTCACGGTAGTCCCTTAGTCGGTTTTTACGACACCCATGGGATGAGATGGGTTGGTGACATATTGTATTCTTACTCCGTCACCACACGGAATGATTGAGTGTCGTGGGACATTTACAGGTACCTATGAAATTAAGGACTAAGTATTCCCGCACTAGATCTAGACTAGATCATGCTCTGTGTCGCAAGGACTTTACAAACATTTACCAATAATTTGTAATTGCACAAACAAATGTCCTGCGTGGGATTCAAACCCACGACGACGTGCCCAGCGAAGTAGTTAATATAATATTAAGTTAAGGACTGTACCTGTAACTGTCCAGTCTAACATAAACATTGCCAGTGGCAGAGTTGTTGAGCACTGTATCAGACCATAACCTCTCGGCAACGGCTGCAGCACGCGGCCATAGGTGCATGTCCAGATTTGCTGTTGAAAATATAATAAGCTAATCATTTTAAAATTTAAAAAAAACTAGTTCCTTGCCATGGCAGTTTTTAATGAGGATTTAAGGAAATACCTACTATATCTATACCTACTTACTTTATATTATAAAGAGGTCAAGTTTGTGTGTTTGTGACGTTGTAGGGAGTAATCTCTGGATCTACAGAACCAATTTTAAAAATTTTGTGTTGAATAGTCCATTTAACGGGGAGTGTCATAGGCTATGTAGTATCACGCTATAACTAATAGGAGTGGAGCAGTAATGAAATATGTTTAAATAAGAGACGCGTTTTTTTCGTCGCCCAACGAAGTGGGCACGGGTCAGCTAGTCTAATCTAAAGTACAAAATCAAAACGCCTGCTACAAGGATCGTAGCAACAATACGTGTATTCGTGTAAAAATGTCGAGTAAGTCTATGTCTAAAATAGTAGGTTAAGAAGAAATGGGAGTGTACGTGTAAGGAGAAAAACATGGACTAAAGATATTAAGTTGGCCAGACAATTAACTAACATTTCCTCTTTTTTAGGGCTTTTAATTAGTACAATGTTTAGGCTTTTTTCTACTAACTATTTTTTAGCTGTTTCTCTCACCACAAACGTTAGTTAAGAGAATATTCATAGTTACTATGGATATATTATAAGGAACTAATAACAGTCGTTAAGCCAAAGTTGACAGATCCATTACGCGTAATAAAATCTTTTAAAATTGATTATTTTAATCGAAATCTTCAATGTTCGTATCACCTGTATGCCGACGACTTGCAGATTTATGCACAGGCCGAGGTTGATTCTTTACCCTCTGCAGTTAACAGGATTAACCAAGACCTTGAGCACATTCACAACTGGTCACTGAAATATGGTTTGTCTGTATATCCTAACAAGTGTCAGGCTATCGTTGTAGGTAGTCAGCGCATGTTGGCCAGAACTGACGTTTTGTCTCTCCCTCCCATTATATTAAATGGAACAATAATAGAGTTTTGTGCATCAGTAAAAGATCTTGGATTATACATTGATGGGACTTTGAGCTGGCACACTCAAGTTACTAACTTGTGTAGTAAAGTCACGGGTATTCTTAGAGCTTTTTATCGTCTAAAACATTTTCTACCTATGCAAACCAAGGCAATGCTTGTGCAGAATTTGATCTTTCCTATTGTTGACTATGGTGATGTGTGCTACTATGACCTGAATGCAGATCTTCTCAACAAACTCGACCGGCTTCTCAATAACTGCATTCGTTTTGTATATAATCTCCGTAAGTATGACCATGTGTCTGCTCCTCGCTCTGAGCTGCAATGGTTACCCATTCGTCAGCGACGCAGCATGCGTGCCCTTACCACTCTCTACTCCTTTCTCACTTCTCCTACTCCCCCTGCCTATTTAACTTACTACTTCCAGTACCTCTGTTCTACTCACAACCTTAATCTGAGATCTTCTCATAATCTTGTTCTATTATGTCCCTCTCACAACACTGACTTCATTCATTCTTCTTTCCCTATTCAATCTATTCTTCTTTGGAATGCCCTGCCTCTTGAAGTCAGGATGTCCACAAGCCGCCAAGTGTTCAAGAGCAAAGTTCGTCAACTTTTGCTCAGTAAACCGTAGCAAAAATGGTTAATATATCATTGGACTATATTGATATACTCGTATATAATAATGTGTTTATTACTTATGTATTTGTATATTGTTTATGTATTCATAAGATATATATTTGTGCATGAATTAGATGTACGTTTACGTTGTATATATACCTATATATATATATATATATATATATATATATATATATATATATATATATATATATATATATATATATATATATAAATATATATTTATCTATTTTCTTTTTTTTGTTCTTTCATTGCACCCGTTTTAATACCTACCACATTTATCTCTGCATCACCCAAGGTTGACTGGAAGAGAATGCCTTAGGCATTAAGTCCGCCTGTATACATCATTGTATTAAAGCTTAAATAAATAAATAAATTATTAGATGTAATTTGTAAGCTAAAGTATTTTTTTTTCTCAAAATAAGCACACCTATTTGGTTTACACGCTAGTGTAACAAATCAAACAATAGCTAATGAACATACTTAAGATCGTTTATGGGGTTCATAACGACCCATTTTATTTAACAAAAATGGCCGTTTTATTTTTCAATGCGAAATATAACTAAAGTCCAACAAATCTAAAAGATACAGTTTGACAGTTCTGACAAATTGAATAATAGGGTTGGGGAAAAAAAATCGTTTACTATAATATCCGAACTTTAAGAGATCGATTACGATAATATCCGAATTTTAAGAAACTTTAAATTGATCTCTTACTAGTAGTATTAGATCTAGTCACAGAAATCTAAATAAAAGGAGAAATGGTATGACGGGGTTTTCTTGTCAAAGCAATATGATTAGAACGATTATATAGCTAAAAATGGCTGTCACCTAGGTTTAGCTGTGTTTTGACAACGACCGGGATAACATATAAAATGCCGAGTTGTTCAGTGGTTGCCTGTAAAAATAAGAGCAATAAAAAAAACTTTATTAATAATGGAATCACTTACCATATCTTAGTACATGTATTTTATTGTATTTACCTCTAAAATCATGAAAAAATAATTTTCGATGTCCTCACTATGTTATTTTCATATTCTGATAATTAAGTACTATAATATTTTTGTAACATATACATTGCTTCTCTAATGTTGTGTAAACTAGTCATTCAATGAATATATGAAGCAATGAACTATTCGCTCAACGATATTACGTATGACAAGTGGTTGCTAACCGTGATCGCTCTAACAACCAAACGATAGTGACGACCCGTTCATGACTACGACTATCTATCTTTTTCGATAAAAAGTCGTGTATTGAAGGAATTTTAAATTGTAAAAGTTTTATTAAGTTAAATGAAAAAAATATTTTTTTTAAATGTTAAATTATGTAATTTCAATATAGGTATTACAATGTTGAAATAATATCCTAAATCAAAGGTGGCGTAAGTACTCTAGAACATAAAGGTATAAATGATCATTAGAGTGGTTTTAAAAGTTTTTTTAAAAGCTCATACATTTATTAGCACACACAGCTTTTCGTCAAAAGTCGTGGTTTAAAGTCGGCTAGGCTTTACCGACTGTGGCTAAATTATCGCTAGCTCTCCCTCATAGGTGCGTTAATTTTGTATGACAACAGTCAAAATGTTACAAACTGCTGCGACAATAAGGACGCAAAAGAAGTATGACGCTTGAGTTCCTTCAACCTGCGATATTACGACATCAGTTCACGGATTAATTTGTTTCACGACATGTACGATCATATACACACTGTCGTGAATATTATTTTACAAAAGTATTGTACAATTATATATTATTACATTATACATATTTATATAAAAGTAATTATTATTTATATTTATAAGTAAGTATTTATTTTTTAATAAAATAAGTGTAAGTCTTGTCTATCGATATATTTTATTAATCATCTATCGATAAGGTCAACGCCTAGCATAAATGTAATTTTTTTACATGTAGTAGTTTTAAATTGTAGTAGTTCTTCTATCTAAATTTATTTTAGTTTGTTTTATTTGTTTAAATATAGTAGCGCTGATTGGTTCGCTGTGACACCGTGTAAGGGAGATATTTCAAGGAGAAACGAGACAGAGTAATTGCGTTCATTGATAATCTAGATGTAACTGAGAACAGTACTCTATTCGTATATTCTATTGCTGTGTGTGTTAAAAAAACTGGCGACATTAGGTTTCCATACAAAATGACAATCAGGGCACATCTCCTTTGTTCAGATATCTGTGGATCTAGTACTACTAGTGAATAATAAAATATTCTAAAAATTTATTTTATTTTAATTATGATTAATATTTACATAATTTTTTTTTAACAAAAATATAGAGATATAATAATATATTAGGATGATGATAAATGTGTACCTAGTTAGAATAAAGGGGTGTTTTTTTACTTTTTAGTTTTTTTTTTTTTCTAAAACTTTAAAAATTTTAAATTAATTTATTTAAGGGTACCTATGTAATAAGTGATTTATGCGATCGCGCAGTAACGTGTCGATAATTGACAATTTGAAAGTAATATATTCGATTTTTCGTTATGTAAACGATTTTTTTGCATACAAATGTATCAGAAGAGTCGCAACACTACGAGCAGTGACCTAACTACGTGACTTTGCAATGAGGTCGAGAAATAGAACTATTAGAGATTATTTACTATGTAAATATGTGTTATTTCGCTTTGTTTGAAAATTTTTAATCAAATTTGTATATTAAGAATTGTACATTTTTAGATACAATAATAAAATCTTTCTAAATTTTTGGTTTTACGAAAAAGGTTTTCGAAACTGAATAATGTACGCATGAACAAAGTTGTTTCAGTTTGAAAAATATGAAACGTCATACTGTATCTTTTAGATTTGTTGAGGTGTAATTTAAAAGCTTTTAAAGTGTTATGAGTGTGTTATACAATGCCTTTTCTAACGACTTTGTAGACAACATTTTTCATTATTGATCCTATTTGCGAATTATGATTTATTTTCAATTGGCGGCGCTAGTGAGCACCATAAACTGTTTTGTTTTGTTTATGGGGCTCACTAGCGCCTCACTAGCGCAATTTTTTTGTAAAAACATACAGAAAAAGGACAAAATTTTTTTACCTCCATTCACCATGTCCGTCCACAATATACTTTCACCTCCTTCAATGCTGAATACGTCCAAGTTCCTCCACTGCTTCCAAGAGTACATACTTTGCCAGGTCCTGGAAAAGTTATCAACGGATCACTAATAATATTTACCGTAAGTAATCTTCTCCGTGTGGTGACGGAGTAAGAATACAATATGTCACCACCCTATCTCATCCCATAACTGTCGTAAAAACCGACTAAGGGACTATCCGTGAATATTATCATTACGAAATAAATAAAGGAAAACTTAAAATTAAACCCTATACCAATCCGTCTGGCCAGCGTGGTATTAGTAGGCCAAGTATCCCTCCGTCCCGGGAGGAGGCCCGTCCCTGCAGTGAGATATTACTGGGCTGTTGATGATGATGATCTTCGTAAACTTCAGGTAGCACATTATTCCGTGAGAAGAGGAGGGGAGGGGTCTCGAGATAAGAGTAGGGGGTTCCCGAGGCAAAAGGGAGGGTTTCCGAGGTTTTACCCTAACACGTTGCCTTAAGTATAGCACGCACGTTAATCTGAGTACTCCAAAAAGTGATAGAAGATATTATGTAAGAAACGAAGGCCCGTAAGTGCAAGCGAGATAGATAGAGAAATGACATGGCCCTAAGATACAAAAAAATGATAACGAGATATAAATAAAATATAAATATCCCTCACACATTCACACAACGCCATCTAGTCCCAAACTAAGCAGAGCTTGTGCTATGGGTACTAGACAACGGATAATCATATTTAAATACTTGACGACTTCTATGGCGTAGTGGTTATATAACATGACTGTCTCGGGCTCGATTCCCGCTCAATGTCAATATTTGTGTGCATGAATATGATTATTTGCATTGCTCTGAGTCTTACAATGTATTATGTAAGTATTTAAAAAAAAAGTATATAAGTACTTATATCCGTTGTTCTGTTACCCATAACACAAGCAGGTTAAGCGTAGCTTACTTAGGGAACAGATGGCGCTGTGCACAGATGTCCGTTAATATTTATTAATTATACTTAAATACTATAAGTACTATAGTCAGGTTACCTGATTAGATAGATCAAAAGTAATAATCATTGATATTTTCGTTACGATAAAGAAGTAAAATTTAATTATCAAGTACACGAAACTAAGAGAGGATAAGTTGTCATAACAGGAAGTGGACGCCTTACTATTTGGTCGTAGAAAGAAGTGGTCAAATCCGGAAATAGTTAAATTTAGAAAAAAAAACAAAAAAAATTGTAAATCAACTATCAAAAGGTGACCAAAATTTCCTCACTCATTTTGCTCCACTGCCCGTCTTATCCAGCCATTTCCAGCCACCTGTTGCAATATGTCGGTCCTTCGGGCTTGAAGGCCCCTTACGCTTCGTTTGCCTAGCACTACATAACGTAAATATAATTAAATACTTACTTGTATCGTGTACACATATGATCTTTCATCTCGCATGATAAATCCCATTTACTAGAATGTATCACTTTGAATCTGCTCAAAAAGGCATCAGAGGGACTGGGGCCCCAATCAGCTACTTGAACGCCAAGCCTAAAATAAAAAAAATAAATAAGGTAACCATTACGGTTAAGCACTAAGGACGACGTAGTAGGAATACAATATGTCACCACCTCATCTCATCTTATGGGTGTTGTAAAAACCGATTATGGGACTATTCGTGAATATTATCTTTAGTAAATAAAAAGAAGGGAAACTTGAATTTAAACCCTATACCAATCCGTCTGGCCAGCGTGGTATTAGTAGGCCAGTATCCCTCCGTCATGGGAGGAGGCCCGTCCCTGCAGTGGGACATTAGTGGGCTGTTATGATGACTAAGGTTGCCCTGAACCCCTGGTATTTTAATAAAACTACGAGTAATTTGATGTCTGTAAAAGTCCCGGGAACAATCTCTAGTGCGGGCAAG
Source organism: Schrankia costaestrigalis (assembly GCA_905475405.1). Classification (NCBI taxonomy): domain Eukaryota; kingdom Metazoa; phylum Arthropoda; class Insecta; order Lepidoptera; family Erebidae; genus Schrankia; species Schrankia costaestrigalis. Next base: position 8,286,129 of record FR997852.1, on the reverse strand, counting down.
TTTTATTTTTAAAAAGATGGAATTAAGTCTGATTTCGAACCAGCTTCGTCTTACCTGTCCCAAACCTTTGCCTCATAATTCTTCGACAGGTGTCTCGTATACCATATAATGGGTAACTTAGGCAAAAACCCATTGTTAGCAATCTTAAGACGTTCCAAAGCCTTTTCGAGAAAGTACTCCCTATCTTCTAAAAGATAATAACAATTGTCCATAGAGAAAACTCCGTCACTAAGATGAAATATATCTTCAACTTGGGTCATATCTATTATTTCAGTATATATAATCTGTAGAATATCCATTATGTGGTCGCTGATTGCCAGTCTAACGCAAAGATGGTTGCTGCACGTAAAATTTTCAGTTTTTCTCGGACAAGTTGCGTCAGCATCCCAAGACCATGCACGCCCAACCGGCCCTGGTGCCGCTACTTCAATCAAAACCCTTATACCACGTATACGAGCCCTCTTAACAAGATCAGTTACATCTTCTCTAGTATAAACCATATTCCTATCAAAACCACCAAATTCAAATAACTGTGGTATTGTCGATATGAGCAGAGGAAAGCTGGCAACGTCAGATATTCGCCAATGGAAAGTGTTTAGCTTACAACTCGCCATTGCATCTATAGTCTTCATCAGATTCGTTTTTGGGATGTAATTCCTTCCAGTATCGATCATCAATCCTCTATACTTGTGGCTAGGAGCATCTCTGATAACTACATTAGATAAAGTCACTAAGTAGCCTGTAGCTTGGTCAAGTAAGATAAGTTGACTGAGAGTTTCAAGTCCATGTCGAACGCCACAAAAAGATGAAGATGTTATTTTGATGAATATTACATTATTCATCAAGTCAATATTAAGATTATACGCTTCATCTGTACTTATTTTGAGCCTTGGATCAGCGTCTGTTTCCACTTCAAGTTGTATATGCATTGTTTTTACAGGCAAATCTCTTGAAGAATTTTTATTTCTAAATTCTTTATTAATTCTTTCTAATTTAGCTAGATCAGAAACAAATAGTTTGAAAGCTTTAGCTAAATAAGTATGAACAGCTTCGGACGGTATTGATTGGAATTTGTATTCAAGTCTGTTCGTCGCCAATGCAACAACTTTGTTGCCAAAGTGTGTGAAGCCTATTGGTAGCGGCCATAATTGCGGTCCCATGCACAATAAAATACATCTACTCATTGAGATATAGGTTGGCTTGCTTGTTGGACCATAAACTTTTTCACAGAGCCTATTTTGACATACGAATGAGCTGCTGTGATACATGCTGCAAGAAAAACGAATTCAAAATATTAGACAGTGAAATATAGAAAAATTAATTCTATTCTTATATATTTCTTCAGCACTATGCATTCGTTTAGTTTAGTGTTTTTAACATCCTTACATGAAATAAGCGGTACCCATCCTAGAAAATACGCTAAAGCTAAGCTAAAGTTTCGATCTAAGTATACTTAATTAATTATCGTTGATTAATAAATAAATGTAACTGGTTGTATGTGCCTTGATGTGATAATATAAAAATAAATAACAATTACTTAGCAGGGTCCATAAGTTTTCTTGTGTGCCATTGTATTACTTTTTTTTGTTGATCTTTTTTTGGCCAGGATGCTATTAACGATACTATAATAATAAACATTATAAAAATCACTAGTCCGACACACATGAGTAAACGGTTGGCTTTTACAAATCTGTAACAAAAAAATATACAATAAATATAAAATGTCTTTGCGTAAATGAGAGAAGTGGCAATCAATTTTAACTGCCTTGGTGGTAAAGAAAGAAAGAAAATAACCTTTATTTGACGCAGTAGACACTATATATATATACAAATAGAATTTAACAAGCGGTTTTGTATGCGACTATCTTGCATATCGCCAAATCGAACCCCTCCCAACATCGTTATTTGTGTAATCCACAAATGATTATATCCTAGGCCTGGATGGTGTTCGTATCTCCTACATTTCATTTTTGTAAAAAAGCGACACAGGGCTAGTTTCCAAATGTGGGAGTCACCTTTTCATCATCATCATATAAGCCAATCGACGTCCACTGCTGGACATAGGCCTTCTCCAAGTATTGAATTTTTCTTATTTTTATTAACTCTTCTTCGCAAAGCAACTGATGTTGAATTTACAAGTTTTAGTTAATAAACGTTTTCAAGCCCGCATCTTCGACTCTCTATTTACCCATAAAATACTGCAGAAACATACTTTACCTTGGCCGATAAGGATATAAATTCCTTGAATACCCATGGTTAGGAGCCTGGTTGCTTAAATACGTGTAGTATTTAAGCAACCAGGCCGTTAGGTTAGTTCGTCGAACAGCTATAATTAGCGATACCGTTGAATAGCTATAATTTGCCAGAAATTCAATAAAGACGTCCGTAGACATTTATTGATAAATGCCAGATGGGCATAATATGCAATTTGAAGATCTCTGTCGGATAGGTCCTTCGTTAATCCCATTTTGATCCCATCATCTGGGTTATGCCCTACTTCTTTGTGGGCAAGACATGTGCACACACCAATCTCTGGCTGCTTCTATAAGGGATCGGGAGTGAACTACTGTTACTCTACCTCTAAATAATATTAAAGAGAGCCTTACTTTATCGCTTTGTTCATGAAACCTTTTCCTTGCGCTTTAAGACCTTTTTTTTCCTTTTTCACTTTTTTTTCAGCTCCATCAAGGCTGTCCTTCTCTATTTCTACTTGATTGACATTTTGATTGTTACTACATGCCGATGTCTTTTTACCAACTTTTGAGTCACTAGGCGATGTCGGTTCTGGAGCATCAAAAATATATTTCTCACAATCAGACACCTTGATTTTACCAATTGTGACAGGGTATTCATCATTATTTTCGGCATCTGACTCCTTGATAACATCACATTCAGAATCTAGATCCTTGACTTCATCATATTTACATTTAGTTAACTTGATTTTTTTACATGGAATTTTAATATTTTCTTCGCACTCATTTTGAGATTCAGGCCCTACAACATTTTTACGTGAACTTTAAGATACTACTTTGAATTTAAGTTCTGAAACCTTATGACTTTGTTATTCCAACATGACAATAGTGTTCAAAGTCATGACATGGTACCTATCCTTCAAGAGTTGACTTATATGATATTATCCAGGAATAAGTTTGATAAAGCAAATGAATGGCGACGGACTGAAGTTATTACGTTACCGTTATTGGCGTACTATTAAACAAAAACTTTTGAAGTAAACTATTTTTTTTCAATTTGTTTAAATAAATTAAAGGACGAATTCAACACTAAAAAACTTAATATGTGAGTTTTTCAAATTACTTACTGAAGTGTGAAGAATTAGCTTGCACATTAAAGTCCCTCTGTATATCGCCAGGAGTGATTTGAGTGTCTATAGAATCATACATCATATTTTTCATATTGTCCGATGGCGATGTGTACCCATACATGGCTATGCTCGACTCATCCGATTCAATACTGTCAACTGAATCACTGTGTTGACTACATGTTGATGGCATTACTGTAATAGCATGGTTGAAGTGTATGCTCCTATTTTCATCAGCCTCAAGAGTCGAAGATCCTTCTTTAGTTAAGGAATCTGGATACATTTCAGACTTCTTGCTACTATAACATTCACCGGAATCTGATATTAGCGCTTTCTTTAAAACATCTTGATGTGGTTTCTTCGTGTCTTCCGGACATACATCTGTAATTGATTTATAATTGAGAGTAATGTTACAAAATTATAATTGTTCTTTTTAATTAAGATTTTAATTAATATTGTTATAGAATAGATATGAAGTAGATTTAAGAGTAAATGTATGCAATTACATTAACTGTCATATAAAGCAAGGTTTAACTTATTTTACTACTTATCTATATCTAGACTAATATACTACACATACTAATACATAAAGCTGAAGAGTTTGTTTGTTTGTTTAAACGCGCTAATCTCAGGAACTTCTTCGAATTGAATTTTGTTTTTAGTGTTGTATATAGACCATTTATAGAGGAAAGCTTAGACTATAAGATCACGCTAAGACCAAAAATATTCTTTTAGTATGAATTAAACAAAAACATTTTTTGTATGAATTGAACAATATTTTTTCTTTATTTTCAAATTCAATAAAATAATATATTTTTATTTTTCGGGGTTTTAATTTGTTATTATCTAGTAGGTCTTTGGTTAACGGTCAACTGGACATTCAGCTAACTGAACTTTCGTACAACTTTCGACCAACTGGACATTCAGCCAATTAAACTTTCGGCCAACTGTACATTCAGCCAATTGAACTTTCGGCCAACTGGACATTCAGCCAATTGAACTTTCGGACAATTAGACATTCGGCCAACCGAACATTTGGTCAATTAAACTTTCGGACAACTGGAAATTCGACGAAATTAACTTTTGGACAACTGGGCATTCGGCCAATCAAACTATCGGACAGCTGGACATTCGGCTAAATAAACTTTCGGCTAACTGAACATTCGACTAAATAAACTTTCGGTCAACTGAACATTCGGTGAAATGAACTTTCGGTCAACTTACATTCGGTGAAATAAACTTTCGGTCAACTGAACAATCGACAAAATAAACTTTCGGTCAACTGAACATTCGGTCAACTTAACATTCGGTGAAATAAACTTTCGGTCAACTGATCATTCAGCAAAATAAAATTTCGGTCAACTGAACATTCGTCGAAATAAACTTTCGGTCAACTGAACATTCGGTAAAATAAACCTTCTACCAACTGAACATTCGGCGTAATAAACTTTCGGTCAACTGAACATTCGGCAAATTAAACTTTCGGTCAACTGAATATTCGGCAAAATAAACACTCTGTCAACTGATCATTCGGCGAAATAAACTTTCGGTCAATTAATCTTTCAGCTAACTGGACATTCGGCCAACTGAACATTCGGTCCAATGGACTTTCTGTCAACTGGACATTAGGCCAACTAAACTTTCGACCAACTTAACAGTCGGTCAACTGGACATTCGGCCAACTGGATTCGGCTTTTCTTTTTACCTTTGTAGTGCACCTGCAGCGGCTGCCTTTATCCATAATACATAACCGCGGTGCGGCGCCGCGCCGCTAAAATCGTCGGTTTGCGTTGCGGCTTTGCGGCGTCGCGAAAAAGAACATTTTATTGTCGTACGGTAAGGTTTAAGTTTCTCGTGATTTTTTATTGACAATCCTAGTGCGCGAGTTCCAGCATGGGGCGACCAACAGCTGATTCACTGCTGGTAAAAATAACATAAGAGTAAAAAAAATAATAGGACCAATAATCAAATACCTAGTCAGGACGGCAGTAAGCCAATGGATAAGAGAGGCACTGGACCGCGAAGGGTAGAAATGTTTGGAGGAGGCCTATGCCCAGGAGTGGTAGTCCATAGGCTGATATCAGATGAGATATTAGCAACAAATAATAACCTTTAATAGCCATGTCAACGTTGCTGGAAGTCACTTCCATTTCTGTCAAACCTTCGCAGAATTTAAGAATCATTTCCTGCTCCCATTTTTCTAAATGATTACATATATCACTGTCTACATTTCCTTTAATCGAGCTGATGCAGCAGTGGTATAGTAGAACGGATGTCATGATATACATTTTCCTTAAAGTCCCTTCATCGCGGCAGATGGATCTGAAAGTAAAATTTGACTTTTACTTGAGACCTCAGAGGTGCGAAGTTTGAAGAAGTGGTTGATGACAACCAGGTCACGAGTCAAATCAAAACAACACAACAACAAGTCAAATTCCACACAAGACAATTTATGCTAGTTTGTTTGTTTGAACGCGCTTATCTCAGGAACTACTACTTCGAATTAAATTTTGTTGTTGAAGACAATTTATGCGATCCATAAACGATTGTCCTGAGGCTGGAAGTTCTTTGTGTCCGTTAAATTGATGTTTGTAAAGTATACGCGACACCCCTCGTAAGGGAGTTGTCTAAAACATAAAATAAATAAACTTTGCACGACCTCTTATACATTGCAATTGGCATTTGTCTGCGGTCTAGTCATCTGGTTTCGGATACGTTTACGTGGCGCAATATTGACAATATCTTAAGACATTACAAACCCTAGGCGTAGCTTAATGGTAGCCATACACGATCCTTCCTATTGTCCAATCGGCATGACACTGCAGGCTTGATCCAATCTGCAGTCCGTCCACATTGGGCATACACGATCCTTCTTATCGTCCAATCGGCATGAACTATCGATTGGATCAGTCATACTTTAAACTACATTTTAGCTCATGGTGGCCATACAAGATCCTTCCTATCGTCCAACCGGCATGATACTACAGGCTTGATCCAATCTCAATCAAAAGATACATTCTAACTGTCCTTCCGATCCACTCGCACACACGGTCAATTCTAACTGATCCAATCGGTAGCGTCATGCCGATTGGACGATAGGAAGGATCGTGTATAGCTACCATAGGGCGGCGCAATATTCCAGACATCTCGGAATTAGAGATGCTTCCGAGCATTTACGAACAACGCCCTGGGCCGCCACTTCCTACCGTCGCACCATCAAGTTACTCAGCGGTGCTTAGTCTATTCCTCCCTAAAATTTCGTATGTATACCTACTTACTTTAGTTTTATTAATGGGTACTTATACGTTATATAAGCTTCAGGGTCTTCAGTTAGGAAAGATTTGGATACTTCATCATCACAAATGTCCTTTCTATATTTCTTTAAGACGTCTGCTAACCTAGCGCTGGTCAGTTCAGTCACATACTCAAATTTCTTGGAACGTACGCATTTGTTGAGCTGAGGAGTAAGTTTTTTTTATTATTAACTAGCTGACCGTGCCCACTTCGTTGGGCGGCGAAAAAAGCGCGTCCCTTTTTTAAACATATTTCATTACTGATCCACTCCGATTAGTCATAGCGTGATACTATATATCCTATGACACTCCCCGATAAATGAACTATTCAACACAGAAAGAATTTTTAAAATCGGTTCATTAGATCCAGAGCTACCCCCTACAATGCAACGTCACAAACACCAAAACTTTACCTCTTTATAATATTAGTATAGAAGTATAGACTAGCGACCCGGCACGGGTCCGCACAGGCACATACTACAGAGTGACATCCAACGTTTAGTACAGTTTCATTAGACGATTACATTAGAAATCTCTAAATTTATATGGGTTCTCTTCTATATTATGCATGTGTTATACTATACCTTCCTCTTGAATCACTCTATTTATTAAAAAAACCGCATCAAAATCATTTGCGCAGTTTTAAAGATTGAAGCATACAAAGGGACATAGCGACAGAGAAAGCGACTTTATTTTACACTATGTAATGAATAAGTAATAAATATTTCTTACACATTCATATTATAACGCCATCTAATCTTAAGCTAAGCAGAGCTTGTAGTATGTATAGATACTAAACAAAGGATAAACATACTTAAATAAGTACTTCGTCTTGGTAAATGCAGACCAATGCAAGCAATCATGTTTATGCACACAAAGATTTATTAAGCAGGAACCGAACCCGAGACCTCTACGTAGCAGCCTTGTAATATAACGACAATACGACAGTAACAGTTTTACGACAACGTACCCAACGCAACAAAAGCTGTAACCAGACATCTTCGATAGAATTCCTCTGTTCCCACATTGTGGCAGTTTGTCCCACATTCTTAGACATTTTAAATTTTAATTAAAAATTAATTATATCAAAATAGTACAAAATAACGTATTTCATACTATATTTTAGTATGTAATTAAATATTTATCATAATTAATATATTTTCAAAATGTCATGTTTCGCGTTTCCGTCAGTAACATCACAATGACAGTTCTGTCACACACAGAAGTGCAATGGTCGGTAAACGACGGCGACGATGAAGCCATTTTAAGAAAAAATTAGAACAGAAGAATAGAGTTAAAACCATCGACATAAATCCTTTTTAGAGTTTCAGAGTCATAGTACAAGTTCTGATAACTTTGGGACAAGATGATTTGTGTAAATGTGTGAGATATTTATTTATTTATATATACACACACAGACACATGTACACACACTTATATACACACTCAATTTTTTTGTAAATACATACCTACATAACAGCAATGCAATATGTACACAAAATTTGCATTAAGATCCCTCTTAATGCAAATTTTCAGAAGTGAACTGTAAAGGTGCAGTTCAGGAAAGGGATTTGGGAAGGTGGGAAAGACAATGGCTGGCAGCACACGTGTCGCCTACTCCTTTTTTCCGATCCATAAGTAGTGCCAAAACTCGTGTCAACTATAATTTTACTTAGTTCCTGAAAATGATAGTTGAAATGTATAACAACAAATTTTGATCCTTTTTGATCACAATGTCTACACCGTAAAATGACTTTGAAGGATAACGCATAAAATGCATATTGACTAAGTAGCAAAATAACTTACTTTTAAAATGGCTACGAAGCAAAATGCCTCAAATCATAACGACTTAGTACTAATACACCTTTAAATGAAAATGACTTTGTAGTAAAATAGTTGAACATCACAATGTCTACGAAGTAACGCGACTTTAAAGGCAAACGTCTTTGTAGTAAAATACCTTTATGTGAAGATGACTTGAAATCCAAAATACCTAAAATGCAAAACATCTCAGTAGTTTTATGACCAGTACTCTAAAATGCTCCATATTACATCAAATAAAAGTACAAGCAATGGTCCAATTCACGAATGTTAACAATTATTTTCAACATAATTCTTCAGGTAGCAAAAGGAAGCAAAGGATTATTGTTTTAGTACCTATATTTAATTGTGAAGACATTATCTAGGGCGTAGAAATCTTCTCCTTCTGTAACGACAGAAGGACATAATTTATGGATAGTACATTCCGTGTGGTGACGGAGTAAATTCCGTGTGGTAACGGAGTAAGAATACAATATGTCACCACCCCATCTCATCCCATGGGTGTCGTAAAAACCGACTGAGGGACTATCCGTGAATATTATCTTCACGAAATAAAAAGAAGGAAAACTTGAATTTAAACCCTATACCAATCCGTCTGGCCAGCGTGGTATTAGAAGGCCAAGTATCCCTCCGTCACAGGGGGAGGCCTGTCTCTGCAGTGAGACATTAATGGGCTGTTATGATGATGATGATGACACACCGGCCCTTAACTTTTTTTTAAAACGGAGTTTATCTACTATTTAATTTATTTGAAGAAACCTGATACTCGTCTGCTTTAGGAAATAAATAAACAGTAATAATTAAAGTAACATTTATTTTATTTATTATTCACAAATAAAAGTAATTGTATACAAACAATATATAAAAAACTACGTTGATTATTAATTTGAGGCAATTTGAGGCAATTTGATTTTTCGTCGTTTTTGATAGCGATGAATTATGATTCTTAGTCCTATGGCATATTGTGTATTATCCTTTATGGTCGTTTTAATTTTTGAGACATTATGCTGCATAGACAAGAAACAATGCAGGTGTACTGCAAATTAGCCAAAACACTTTAGAGATATTGATTTGAGGCATTTTGCTTCGTAGCCATTTTAAAAGTAAGTTATTTTGCTACTTATTCAATATGCATTTTATGCGTAATCCGTCAAAGTCATTTTACGGTGTAGACATTGTGATCAAAAAGGATTTTGATTACCTTGCTCGTCTACTAAAAGTACTGTTTTAACTGGTCATTGGCGTAATCTTAGAATCGCCATTAAAAAAAAAAAAATTATAGTTGACAAGATTTTTGACACTTGATTAGTTGATTTTTACTTGATCAGTCATTCGGAAACCGGGGGTTAGTGTCTATATATACTTAACTAGCGGGCCGCCCCGGCTTCGCACGGGCATTATTTTCCCGCTTTTCTGTTGTCATTTTTCCTCAATTTTCTTTGCTATAAACCTTACGGAGCCCAAGACCTTTCCAACGAATGCAAAATCGTGGAAATCGGTTCATGCGTTCTGGAGTTATAGCGTCAGGAAGGAAATCCCGACTTATTTTTATATAGTAGATTATTTTTTTCTTTTGTAAACGATAACAAACTCGATTATTACAAAATGTTAAGAAATACAGAACCGAACGGAATAATTACTTTATTAATCGAACATCAAATTAAGTAAATTAATTTAAATAACTCTTAGCCATTTATGTTATCATCCAATTGCACAATAAAAGGAAATACATACTTATGAGATTATTGATAAATTAATTTAATTTTAATTAACATCAATTTACCCCCAATACAAACAAATTAACATAAAATCATTAGCAAGTCATCAGTCAATGGCTGACAATCGTAACACATGAGCCACAACCAAATAACAACGTTATTTGGTTGTGGTTTTGAGGATTACGATAAGCTATGTTAAATTATTATTATACTATGTTTAATTATTCTCCGTGTGGTGTCGGAGTAAGAATACAATGTGTCACCACCCCATCTCATCCCATGGGTGTCGTAAAAACATTACCTTTACGATAATAAAAAGAAGGAAAACTTGAAACTGAACCCTACACCAATCCGTATGGCCATGCAGCGTGGTATTAGTAGGCCAAGTATCCCTCCGGCACGGGAGGAGGCCCATTCCTGCAGTGGGCCATTAATGGGCTGTTATGATGATGATGATGATTTCACCGTAAACAGCAAAGGTAAATAAAAACCAACCTACAGTAGTATAAACTGACATGCAAGAAAAAGATTTTCTCGGAAAAAAATCAATATCTTCTTGAACTAAACAATAAATGATTATGACCTTAAGTTGCATGCTTCAATGAGTCTATATAGATACAAAACACAGACATACAAAAGCTATATCTATTATATAATCTGACCGTGAAACAGCGGTGTAAGTGATTGTAAAAAAATGTAGTCGGCAAAAAATATGTCGGTCAAGCTCAATGGTAAAGTTTTGGAAATCGTTAAGGAACGTAGTAAAACCATTTGATGGATTCATAGCTTAGTTGCCTTCTGTATAAACACTCCAGGACTTTGGACCGATGTTCTTATGTTTTTAGTACCCAACGCTTATGAGAAGATTATGGAGATACCATCAATGAGACTTGATAATTATACCAAACTAACTTTAAAAAAGACGGCCACAGCTAGGTAGTTAAAACCACTGATTCATAAACAATATGCAAGATAACGTAATTATTGACAACGGGGAGGTCATTCCAGGGTAACCGTTATATGGTACTATAGGTACCATAGTACTCACCTATTGTTTATGAATCAGTGGTTTTAACTACCTAGCTGTGGCCGTCTTTTTGAAAGTTAGTTTGGTATAGTTGACAAGTCTGCGTGATGATTATCTCTCTAATCTTCTGCCCTTTCTCTTTTTCTTTGGTCAGTGATAGCATAACAAAGGTAGCACCACGGGAAACGATGGAATATCGACGACATGCTACCTACTTACAAGGTCAAAAAGCTAGAATACTGATATCTGTTATACGTCTATAATGAATAATAAATGTATTACAATAGACGATGTTTTTAGATCACCAATATCACAGTATTATGTTTCATTACCAAAACCAGATTTCACACCAAACCGCTAGGAAACGAGGTCACTGTGGTTTTCTCAGCTGATCTTATGTCAGCCTTTATTTACTCAAATTTACTCACATTAAGGTAACAATGTTTTAAAGACTATCATAACAGCCCATTATTGTCCCACTGCAGGGACGGGCCTGCTCCCGTGACGGAGGGATACTTGGCCTACTAATACCACGCTGGCCAGACGGATTGGTATAGGTTTAATTTCAAGTTTTCCTTATTTTTATATCGTAAAGATAATATTCACGGATAGTCCCTTAGTCTGTTTTTACGACACCCATTAAAGACTATAATAAGTGTAAAAGGTAACTAGGTCGTCGGTCCATCGTGTGAGGGGTCTCCAGTCTCCACTATATGTGTTTTCCGGGACGCGGTCGCCATTCATTGAACCTTTCTACTCCAACGGCTATCAGTTCTTGACGGTATTTGCCCAGCCGACTGCTACCTTAATCTTTTCATTTCTGAATATATACGGAACCATTTATTATTACGCAGTCGTAGAATGGAGACTTCTCACATTGGGAATCGATGACCTAATCAGGGCGGCGGGAAACCGATGGATAAAGACTTCACAAGGTGGAAATACTTAATTGGAGAAGGCCTATATTCAGCGGTGGACGTCCATTGGCTATAATGATGTTGATGATGAATATTCTATATAATATACGGAACCATTTATTACAAGAGTTCATACTCCTCACGATGTCACGTCGTCGCGGCACGTGCCAGACATAACTATTATATCACAAATATTACAAAATATCATAAATTATTAGTTTATTTTATTTACACATTTATTACAAAATAATTTTCCATATTTATTTGTTAGTAACTCTCACTCAAGGTTTCATCATCATCATCTCAGCTATCGACTGCTGGACATAGGCCTCCTCCTAATATTGCCACCTTGTGCGGCCCTGCGCCTCCCTCATCCATCGGCTTACCGCCGTCCTAACAAGGTCGTCTGTCCACCGTGTGAGGGGTCTCTCCACTCAAGGTTGACTCAAGGTAAATGTTAGTATCTATAATAAACTATATTTTATAAGATGCTATGGGATTTATAAATTGAAGACTACTAAAGAATTATACAGTTTGTCATTTTTTTTTCAGATTTTTGTCTTCAGGGATCGATCTTAATGGTTCTGAATCGTTTACGGGGATTCAATTGACGGGCACAAAGTATATCGAGGCTCATGAATATTTTTAATGTCATATTTGTGTCTACTGTCACCACACTATTTGTATATAATATTAGTCAAACAACGTCCGCTGCTGGTCATATGCCTTCTCCAACTATTTCCACCGTTCGCGATCTTGTAATCCACCCTTTCTCAGTTCAGTCTTCCAGAATCTTGATTACTTTTTAATATAACATAAAAAAAATGGTCTTTCTTATATTAAAACTGACTGTAAAACAGACTTATGTAACAGTACAGTGCAGTCTTGTGTGCTTTATACTCAATATTCATGTACCGTTCCTATATCGATTATTAATGTTCATTATCTCTTCGATATTTATTTCCACAACAAGCAAAACTTGAGATAAAACTCCATACCAATCCATTAGATTAACATGATAAGGCAGTAACCATACTTTTCTTTCATCAATGAGGAAGACTTTATTAAACGACTCCAAATAAGAAAGAGGTTGTCATTTTTTATTGTTTCTTTTAAGTATACGTTTATTTCAGACCCAATATCAATAAATATTCATAGTCCATAGTTATGTTAGTATTTTTGTTAGTAACAATTTGTGCTTAATATTAAGTTAGTATTGTTAATAATTAATATTAAGTTAGTCAACATGGCTGTATTTTTATGTTTCGTAACTCCATCAAATAATTGTTAACCGTTTGTTTTTAATTTTTATTTTTTTAAATTTTAATTTGTATGTTTGAATAGGTTTTTTTAGATCCCAAAACTCTTCACAGCAGGAAAGACAAGAATATAATCCAAATTGTATTTAAGTTTTGTATAGAAGTTTTTCCTTATTGATATTTTTATGGACTCACCGAAAGTGACGTCGTCGGGGAGTTCCTGAAAAAGAGCCTTTGTTGAGCCCTTTTGCAAATATCATAACAGCCTATTAATGTCCCACTGCAGGGAAGGGCCTCCTCCCGTGACGGGGGGATACTTGGCCTACTAATACCACGCTGGCCAGATGGATTGGTATAGGGTTTAATTTCAAGTTTTCCTTCTTTTTATTTCCTAAAGATAATATTCACGGATAGTCCCTTAGTCGGTTTTTACGACACCCATGGGATGAGATGAGATGGTGACATATTGTTTTCTAACTCCGTCACCACACGGAGAAAATACAAATTAGGTACTATTATTCATGAATTGCTGTGAATTTCCAATGTTTAAGTATTTCCCTGTAAATATTAATACAGAAAATTTTTATATTTTTATTTGTCACCTACAATACTTAGAAATTATATTATCCGTGCTATGATGAGAAAAGCTTAATGTGTCACCTAATGTAAAACTCGATTGTGGGACTTCTTGTAAGCCCCGCAGTCGACTTTTAAAAGGCCAAGGTCTCAGAGAAAGAAGGAAAACTTAAATTTTTCACGTAGTGTGGTGTTATAAGGTGGATAGATAAAAAGGTAAAAGCTGCGGAAAACTGATGCTTGGGCCAGTGATAAATAGATAAAGATAATGGTAAAACGGTTATCTATTGTTTGCCCGAAAATTGTATGCCATAACGGTAAAAACAACTCGACGGAGACTCGCTTCGCGGGTCTTCTACTTCTTGGTGGATTAAAGAATAATTAAAGATGAAAAGATTAAAGAATTTTGCATTTTTAGGTTATATATATGTTACGGGCAACACGTGATTAACTGAGCATTATTAATAAGGACCGGTCTTTATTAATAATGCCCAATAACGATGGCCAAAGTGATAAATTTATCACTTTGACCGGCCCTTATTAATAATGGCCGACGGCCCGTGGTCCATGTAATAAGTTAGTGTTTGAGATAGCTTAAAAAAAAGCTAAAACCTAAAATTAAGGCAAAAGTCAGAAACATTTGGTTAGGTTAGGTTAGTATGGCGACCACAACGCGCACGAGCCGAGCGAGCGAAGCGAGCAGGCCGCGGCAGCGGCCGGCGAGTGCCAGAAACATTTAAGTAAAATGTTTATTTTTTAACTACTATGTCCAATAGTTTATTTTTTGTTAACTTTTCATGAAAATTTTGTAAGTTTAATTTCATTTAATAAACAAAAACACTACAGTTCACCTATTTTATTACTTTGCCCAAGATAGGGTGGGCATAATCATAATGGCCGGGAAAAGTGATTAATTATGTTGTATTATTCACATTGCCCAATTGAGTCGGGCATTATTAATACAGACCGGTCATTATTAATAGTGCCCGGACTTATCAAATTGCCCGTAACATATATATTGCTAAGAAGAAAAATATAATCGGAAAACAAAAACGTAGTAACATTGAATAAGTCAATGTATATTATAAACATAAAAATAGTGCACCTATTGTCACAAATAAAAGGGCAATCCTTCAGGAATGTTTGTACAAAAGAAACAGTTCACGCCTCCCGTATTAAGTTATTCGAGTGTGAGAGAAAACTAGGGAAGTAAAAGGTGGTGAACAAAATGGGGTTTACAACTTAAGGTGGAGATACATTCGATCCATACAGACAAAAAATACGAGAACATTGTAGCATGCATTCTTGCAAACATCTACGTAGAACGAAATGACAGATTTGTTTCGTTCGAAAAAGATTAGTTTAATAACTGTTTTGTTATTTTTTTTCTTTTTTTTAAAATAACCAATGATTAATAAAGGAAACGTTCGCTAGATTTGTCTTGATGTTCTTATAGCAACATTTGAAAGCTTTGGCTAGTTGTTCGATTTGACAAAGTTTAAAAACGGCGAATGCTCGATGTTCTGTTATACTTATAAGTGAATGCTCAAGTCTAAAGATACGTCCTCACTGATAGCATTTGTAAACGAGCAGTCGCCAGCGTCGAATCGAAGCTTTATAACGCTCGGCTCAACGTCCACACCACTGGAATTTTACATGTCAAATGCTCATTACACGCGGAGCATTCGCGTGTAATGAGCATTTGACACTGAGGACGCTCCTTTATAGCACGTCATCATAACAGCCCATTAATGTCCCACTGCAGGTACGGGCCTCCTCCCGTGACGGAGGGATCCTTAGCCTAATACCACGCTGGCCAGACGGATTGGTATAGGATTTAATTTCAAGATTTTCTTCTTTTTACTTCGTAAAGATAATATTCACGGATAGTCCTTTAGTCGGTTTTTACGTATCGGCAATCATAGGATGAGATGGGGTGGTGACATATTTTGTATTCTTACTCCGTCACCACACGGAGAGCACCTTTAATGGTTGGGCATAATAAAGAATTCCAATTTATTATAGATGATAATCTTTGGCGAAAACTGTTGATCAAAAACACATAGTAACACAAAATTTGTCAAAATAAAACAAGTGAATAGGTAGTCTTATTATCATCTTATTAGTAAATAAGTGATAAATTAATTAAATATATAGCACAAATGTTATCAAATTAATAAAAAACAATTACCATTTTGTTTTTTGTTTTGAATATGAAAGTAATTAAATTGAACGTGTGATTTTTTGCTTGCCGTCCGTTCTATTTTTTACAGGTATTGAGCTAAAAGTTATGATAATGCTACTATAATTATTGAAACTCGCAATTTCGTTTACGTCATGTAAGTATCTCGGATGGGGGCTGGTCGCTGTATGATGCTGGGCTCCTCGAGGACGTAGGTTACAAGTTACAACCACATTTTAACTATATAATAATGTGTATTTATTCTATAATTCTCTCAATTGAGCGATCATAATTACAAACTCAAACTTTTATTGCTTTTCCACAATGTTTTTATAGATGTTAAAATAAATCTAGGTTCAATTATCCTGTCGGGCACAGCATCAAATATATTTGATATACTTATTTGATTAGTTTGCACTTCGATTCGATTCCATGTTTATTTAGGTCGACCAACTTTCAACATTCTTCTAACCTTCTTCTTAAATGATAAGGGATTAATGCGTTTCAAAGTAGCCGCCTGCAGTTGCTGGTTAGTTCATAACCCGAGGTTCATGTTAAGGTCCTCGTTATTCAAATTTGTTTTTCAGCTTTTACATGAAACTTTTAGATTATTGTAAAAGTGAATAACCAAATACGCTATCGGTAGGTATCATAAAATAACACTAAATTTTATTTATGGTGTAAGATGGCGTAACAAAAAATCTTCATTGATGTTCTATCTTAACAAAGAGTTTGTTTAATAATTAACAAACTAATTACCAACTCTTAAACTAGGTAATTGAAGATAATATGTCATCAGCTAGATTAGCGTATTGCTCAACATTAAAACGGATTTTGTATAAATATAAACAAATTCTGCATTACACTATTCATTTCTTCGTGCGTCGCGAACGAATTCGCACCTCGTAATATTTTTTTACAAGTATTTTTTGTTATAATAAGACATTATAACCATTCTCCTTTTTCATCGGTCGAGATTACCTTGGCTGTTTAAGCGTTGCCATTGCCCCAGTTGGCGCGAAACGCAAGTGTCAAAGTGACGTTTAAAAGTGCGCGAAACTCTATTTTAAAGTTTATTCTTTTTACAAACTTTTTAATTTCGTGAAAATGAGGGAGCTTAACGGTGTTTCTTCAGGATTAGAGAAGAATGGAATGATTGTTGCCAAGAAGAAAACTGACAACGGAAATGGTAAGTATTATTGTTCTTTTTTAAAAACTGTTCTTATCTCGATTTTATTCCGTATTTAAGGCCAATATGCGATACATTACATGTTTGTTTTTTTTTTATAATAATGACTAAATATTTTTGCGGTTCTGCCATCGAATTCTTAATGACAAGCGAAGCATACATATAAACTTATTTTTAATTCGATTGAGTTAATTGACGTGTGATAACAAGCTGATAAGTTAAGGAGGGAAAATAAATACTGTTGTGACAAAACTATGCGTATTGTGTATACTTTTACTAACTAAGTTAACTTTAAGTTAAGTCTATCATTGAACCTATCACTTAACACTTTATTGATAGGTACTATGTGACCAAGATGCAACATCTCACTTTTTAACCAACTTCAAAAACAGGAGGAGGTATACAATTCGATTGTTTTTTTTACATGAGCTTCACCACAAATAGTTTTTTCCTGTCATTTTAATTTACTTGATAATTATATTGCTTGGCGTTTGATGCACATGGCGGATTGAGTAATGGGAACTAGATGAGGCCAGTGTCCACTGCTAAGAAAGAAAGAAAGCAAGAAAGAAAGAAAAAAAAAATATTTAGGAAAAGACACAAGACAGACAAGGATATACGGAAAAAAATATACATTGAAACTAAAATTACAAACTTACATTACTTAATGTTATAAAAAAACAGTTACGTAAATAAAAGCTAAGATTGAGCTGTTTAGAGTAAAACGCTTAAAAAAATATTAAACAAAAGCTATCTGAGTATGAGACCATAAGAAAAACATTAAATATTAACTAAACAGCCAGTTAATAATAATTGCTTAACTATCAATTTAATTTGTCAATTACGCGTTGAAAATCAAACAATAATTGGAAAACTAGCATTTTTATTTCCTAATCTTGAACGCATAATAGTTGGCACAAAAAACAAATTTTTAAAAACAATAACTACTTTAACTACTTAACTACAGGGTATTTAATAAATCGAACACAATATTATTCAAACAATCCTCTTGGACCGTGTTGAAAGAAAACTAATAGATACCAATAAGTAAAAAAAATTGCCTTTTATATAGACAACAAAAGGGGGTTGAAATTGTCTTTGTTATCCTACAAAAAACCTCCAAAAAGACCAAAGACAATAAAATGAATAATGTATTAAAGAATGTCAAAACAATTAAAAGATGATAGACTTTTTTCTTTTTATGAATATAAATAAATAAATCCTCACACATTCAGACAACGTCATCTAGTCCTAAACTAAGCAAAGCTTGTACTATGGGTACTAGACAACGGATAAACATACTTATATACTTTTTTTGTAAATACATACCAATATTATACATAGAAACACTCAGACCAATGCAAACAATCATGTGCATGCACATAAAGATTTGCATTGAGCGGGATTCGAGCCCGAGACCTCTGCGTAGCAGTCATGTTATATAGGCACTACGCCACAGAGGTCGTCATATGTAGACTTTTTTCTTTTTGTGAAGGAATAGGTTCATTTGTTCACAAATTACTTACAACTATTTTTACAGGAACTTAAACCTAATGCAATAGTTGTAGAACCTTAATTTAATAAACTGAACCTATGAACTATGTATTTTTAAATCATAAGACACAATTTTTAGGTTAGTTGTAATAATACATAATATTATATTATGTATTATTACAACAATTTTTAGGTTAGTTGTAATAATACATAATATTATATTATGTATTATTACAACTAACCTAAAAATTGTGTCTTATGATTTAAAAATACATAGTTCATAGGTTCAGTTTATTAAATTAAGGTTCTACAACTATTGCATTAGGTTTAAGTTCCTGTAAAAATAGTTGTAAGTAATTTGTGAACAAATGAACCTATTCCTTCACAAAAAGAAAAAAGTCTACATATGACGACCTCTGTGGCGTAGTGCCTATATAACATGACTGCTAAGCAGAGGTCTCGGGCTCGAATCCCGCTCAATGCAAATCTTTTAATAAATTTAGGTTTAGGTATCCCAGCCACAAGGAAAACTCTAGCAAGAACGGTATATCGGATTCCCATTAGGTACAATCTGCCTTTGTCTATGGTATGGAGTGACTTGATTATTCTCTGGCATTTCTGACTCCAAAAATGGAGGTTACCACATACCATTGGGACCGCTTGCTCGTGTGCTACCATAAAGGAAAAAAAAATATTAGTGACGGAGTTGGAGAGGGCGAGTCATACCTGTAGAAAACATACAAAAATATTATAGATTGATTATTTATTATAGAAGACCGAAGTGGTCGTCGAAACAGACTACGTAAACGCTTGTGTTACGACACTTCAGGGCCACATCAGGCGTTTATGAGTACGGGGGAACCTAACTCTTAAATTTAATCACTGTTTAGCGAGATTTTTATTAGGAAAACCAACCTTATACCAAACAAAACCGTAAGAATTTAAGCTAATCAATTAACTAAAATTTAAGAGGCGTTTATGAGTAAGGGGCTTGGTCTCTAAAAACATTGTACTCTTGTAAAATATAATAAACAGATATTTACCATTCCAACTCATTTATGCGAAGAATCCCACGACCTTACCACCTGTATTATAATGATGTAGCAGATGAGTTTATGATGTCAAGATCTTTCATAAGACCATGACCGTAGCTGGCTAAGCAGAGATACTCTATAACTAAGTATTAGACTTATTTATCATAATTACAAACGGCGTAGAAAACAATGCTGAATTAATTTTCTCGTTTATTAAATTAAATAGGGTGACCATGATGGTAACGGTTTCTGTAGATGATTGAAGTGTTAGTGAGACCCAGCGACGAAAAGATAGAGTTCTGGAAATTTAAATGATTAACTTAACTAGAAAAATCCGAATAGAAGAAAAACTATGGAAAAAGTTCATCCAGCGCCATGACCAACTAGGCCACCCGAGCATCCGTCTCAACTACCAAATTTAACAATTGCTTTATACGGGCGCCGAGCCGCAACTTAGAACTCAACTGTACAACGCCATCTAGGCGCGACAGTCGCAAACTTTCAATGTTGCAATTGAAGAGTTTACGTAATGGTTTTAAGTGTTTGTATTAAATTACATCTAATTTTTTACCTATAAAGCTTAGGTATAACTAGAAAAATCCGAAAACATAAAAAATATTGTGAGAGCTCTGTTGGGTATCCATAGGTTGATGAGCTTCAAAACTGTTGTAGTGAGGTAATAGAAAAATCGGTTAAATGCCACCGTCGAGTATTTTAGTAGGTTGGAGGGTTAAGGAGGATAATAAAATGGTCATAGCCATATACATATATAAAAAAATCATTTTTGAAGAAAATTTTACATGAAAACAAAGCTATAACGTATTATATGAACAAAATCTTATTAATTTCATGTAGAGTCTTATCATAATTTAGATACCAGTACTATCCGAGAAAACATCAAAGATATGGTCATCCCATATAAATAAAGCAAGTAGTTAATTAACAAAGATATTAATCATAAATCCTTGAACAAGTAGACCGAGCGCTAACTAGCCGGAAAATGATAGTTCATTAGATTAAGGCGAGGTTTTCACTAACAACAGCCTTACAAATTAAAATATTATTAAAATTACAAATTAAATTAAGCTATATAGCTTAGCTTTTCCGTGTGGTGACGGAGTAAGAATACAATATGTCACCTCCCCATCTTATATCCCATGGGTGTCGTAAAAACCGACTAAGGGTTTATGATCTTAACGAAATAAAAAGAAGGAAAACTTGAAATTAAACCCTATACCAATCTGTCTGGGCAGTGTAGTATTAGTAGGCCAAGTATCCCTCCATCACGGGAGGAGGCCCTTCCCTGCATTGGGACTGCATGACTGCATGTCCCACTGCAGGGACGGGCCTCCTCCCCTGACGGAAGGATAGTTATGATGATCCTTTCTTATTTGATTTACACATGTACTCGTATTAGATGGATAGCCAGAACTGAAGTATCGTCTCTCCCGCCCATTAAATTAAATGAAACAGTAATAGATCTATGTGCATCTGTAAAAGATCTTGGATTGTAGGTACAGTCAAGGAATTTGATTCGCGTACCGTCTTAAGTCTAAATTGCTAATGATAATCGATATTGATAAGGACTATCTTTCTTCGCAACGCAAAAATGACGTCAGTGTCAAAAAAAATTTTTTTTCTATTTATTACACGAAACTACAAATAGGTTAGTATTCAGAGAAGACACTTTGATATTGTAAAATTAATCTAACACACATTATATAAGGTTGAAGTTTGCAGAACTTTCACCCGAACATACGTCATCATTAAAATGTAAAACAATTTTCCCTTATTTAAACGAATATAAACCTTACGATATGTTAATGGTTCAAACAATAAATCATTGAAATGGTACGTGAATCAAATTCCTTGACTGTACATCGACACGACTCTGAGCTGGCATACTCAAGTAACAAATTTGTGTAGAAAAGTCACTGGTATCCTGCGAGCCTTTTACCGCTTAAAAAACTTTCTTCCCACGAAAACCAAGGTAACGCTTGTGCAATCTTTAATTTTCCCTATTATTGACTATGGTGATGTGTGCTACTATGACCTGAATGCAGATCTTCTCAACAAACTCGACCGGCTTCTCAATAACTGCATTCGTTTCATATACAATCTTCGTAAGTACGACCATGTGTCTGCTTCTCGCTCTGAGCTGCAATGGTTACCCATTCGTCAGAGACGCAGCATGCGTGCCCTCACTACTCTCTACTCTTTTCTTACTTCTCCTACTCCCCCGGCCTATTTAACTAACTACTTTCAGTTCCTCTGTTTTACTCACGACCGTAATCTGCGATCTTCTAATAATCTTGTTCTATTATGTCCCTCTCACAACACTGACTTCATTCATTCTTCTTTCCCTATCCAATCTATTCTCCTTTGGAATGCCCTGCCTCTCGATATCAGGATGTCCACAAGTCGGCAAGTATTTAAGAATAAAGTTCGTCAACTCTTGTTAAGCAAACCATAGCAAAATTATTGTTTAGCTAGTATGTCATTGGACTCTATATATTTATATATAAATTTATCATTTAAGTATTTGTATATTGTATATATATATATACAAAAATAAAACAAAATGATAAATAATATATACTTAATATATATTTTTAGGAACAAGGAGAATTTGTTAAAAAGAACAACTAAAAACCTTTACAAATTATAATCTCATTAAAATAATTAAATAACAATCTAATACTTTAAACTTAAAATGACAACCATTCATTAATTCCCGCCAATCTAGCAATAGCCACCCCTTTTCTCTCCCGCCTAAACACAATTTATATCCATCTAACCATAGAGTAATTTCATTTTTACTCATCGAGCGGTAATGTTACTAAAAAGTGGCCAGCTATTCTTCTAATTCTCCTAACAATGTATGTATATATATATATGTCGCAGGGAAATGAGGAAATCAGGGATTTCACGAAATCCCTAGGGATATGACGAAATCCCATTTGTACTAGAAAAGAAATGCTCATATTTTTGTTTGTAGGTTAAAAAACACAAAAATTCTAACGTCTGTGGGTTAGGTTAGGTTAGAACTGTGACCATAATGCACGAGGCGAGCGAGCGAAGCGAGCGTGCCGCGGTAGCGGCCGCCGAAGTGCAAGGCATTTCGACATTTACCGGGATTTCGTGATATCCCTAGTGATTTCGTGAAATCCCTGATTTCCTCATTTCCCTGCGACATATATATATATACACACCTCAACAAAGTCTAGGGATATTTTGTATATAGTTGTAAAACTCAAAAAAACTTGTTTTTAATATTTAATTTTTTTGATTCTTTTGATGAAAACTTACTTTGTTAACCTTTTACAATCATTCTAAATTTGAATTTGAAAAATAAAATTAAAAATAAAAGATTTACGCGGCTTAACGTAGACAAGTTCGAAAGTTTCATTTACCAACAGTAAGTTTTAACTGTTTTTTTGTATAAAATTTAAGTTTTATAACAATTTAAACATTTATTTCGAATGAATGATATTGTGTGCATCAAGCAGCGACGTCATTTCATCATAGAGGAAATGTTAAGGGCAGTAGGCATGCTCCCAGCTGCGGGTACTAAGCGGAGTATTGCTGAAGAGATTGTAACAATACAAAATATGAAATCAAGGCTATGGTCACGTTATCGTGCTACTGGTGAAGTGGCTGAAAGATACCACAGTAAAAAGTCTATCACCACTCAACGACATGATCGATTTTTGCAAGTTTCCGCGAAAAGACAGCCAAATATTACTACCATGCAGCTGGTTTAGAGGCTCCAGCTCTTGGTGGAGCCTCTTGCGGGTGACCAAACTGTCAGAAGAAGTCGGCATGAAGCCCACCTTTATGCTCGCATACCGCTTTGAACTCCAGGACTACGCCGAGCGAATCGCGCACGACGACTATACTGGGCTCGTGAAAATTTGCTCTGCAAAGATAACCTGTGATCTGTAGTGGTGTTTACACATGAGTCCCGGTTCGGTTTCCACTCGGATTCAAGTAGAGAACGTGCTTGGCGAGTTCCTGGTTGTGATAGCCGTCTTCAACATCGTCAGGAAATCCATTCATACCACGATGAAACAATTTTGGTTTGGACGAGAATTCGTGTCGGTCGAAGAACAGAGCGCGTTTTAATTAGAAACACCATAACGGCTAAAAAATAACTTAACGAGGTGCTAGTACTAATAATCTACCCCCGTAGACTACAATTGGGCCAAATGTTTAAGCTAATGGACGATAACACCCGTCCGCATAAAGCGAGAGTGATTACGAGCTGGTTGCAGGAACACGACGTATCGATTTTATGCTGAACCATTCAATCGCCTAACCTCAAAACCATAAAATACGCGTAGGACATGTTCAAAAGAAAGGTTTTAATGAATTTTCCTGCATAAAATTGCGATGGAAGTGCAACTTAATTTGTATCCTAGTCGGACCTGGAACAATATACCGCACCAAGACCTGAATAACTTAATCGGAGCATGAAAAACCATTGCAGGACCGTTATTTACGGTTTTTGAATGTACTGACTACTGATTACTCACATAACAGTTAAAAACAGATTAATTTTAGCTTATTTTCACTTTTGCTTAAGAAACACATTCATTGTAAGTTTTACTAATTTTTCAAGTTTTTATTTATTTGAATAAAAAATTATTTAAGCAAAAATAATACTTTTATTTGATTTTGGATTGTAGCCTTAAAAATTCCCTTTATAAAAATATAAACATGTTGTGGGTAGATCTCCAGAGGCATTTTTTATCGTGTCGGACTGGAGAAACCCATTTTGAAATCGATAAACGTTTTCATTACATTTTTTTATGTATACTTTGGTGTCTAATCTATGTGGTGCAGGGCTGAAATTATTAATTAGTTTATTAGAAATATTTAAAAAAAAATCATAAACCCTAAAATCCTGATTGCTCTGGGTTGACCTAACTCCCGATTGAATGAGAAAACATTGTGTAACTTTTTATTGAGAAGGTTCGTATGTCCGATGTTATTTTATATTACATAACAAATAGTTAATCTTCATTGTAATATTTTTTAAAAAATTATATTAACAATATTTTTGGCACAATTTAAATTTATCGTCATGACCTGGCATTTTATCTCATCGCTCTGCGCTGGAGTAAAACATCGCGCTCATCCCTCGTTTTACGAAATAGAAACTCTATTCCCCTCCCCCGGGGTAGTGGCTGTAGTGGTCTAACCGCCGAGGAAGATACATTTGTGCCACAGTCCCCCACTCCAACATTACGAGGGTAAGTTTATGATTTATCTGGGTTTGGTTCTCGAATTTGATCATTGATATGGCATGTTTTATAAATTAAATAGTAAGGTTGTAAATGTGCTTATTAAGTGAATTAAGTGATAGTAATGATGTTCTTAATGAGGCGTAAACACAACTTTCTACTGTTTTTATTTTGGGCTATTAATGCTTTTATGACTTTTTTTGATCGCTATGGCTATGATTGCTCTGTCCAAAAGACCAGAGCGATGATATTTTGCAATAATTGTACGTTATAAAGCTACTTTAAGTAATAATACCAGATTGTTACAACGACAAATGTCACGACTCAGCTGTCAAATATTCTATGACGTCACGTGTCACGTGACCAAAATTCTATGGCGTCACTAGTCACGTGACTCAGCTGTTAAAATTATTATAACTATGACGAAATTATCAAAATATAATATGATGGAAGCCAAAATTTCAAGTTTTCGGAAGTTTTCCTTTACATGCACTATAAGACCTTGCTTCATGCCAAATTTCAAGTTTGTATGTAGACTGGAAGTACCCTGTAGCTTTTTGCCCTTTGCTCATCGAAAATTTGCGACATAAACGGCTATATGTCTTGATTTCGTTAGATTAGAAGTTTGATTTTTTTACAGCACTAAAAGGCAATTGACCTTAGTATTTGGCAAAAATTTCAGCTTGATACCTCTACGCGTTCCTGACATAAATAGTCTTGATAGAGAAACGGACAACAAAGGGTTCCGTTTTTCCAAAATCGGTACGGAACTCTTATAAAACCGGTCAAGTGCGAGTCTCACTCGCGCACCGAGGGTTCCGTACAAACCTATTTACTTTCTCGCCAAATTGTGATGACGTCAGGACTCAGCTGTCTAAATATTCTTTTTCCCGCCAAAATTCTATAACGTCACGACTCATCTGTCAAAAATTCTGTGATTTCACGACACATCAGATGTGAATGTGAGAGTTTTTGACAGATTCTGTCAAAAATTCAATGACGTCACTACTCATCTGTCAAAGATTCTGTAATGTCACGACACATCTGTCAAAAATTCAATGACGTCACGACTCAGCTGTCAAAAAAAATTTTCCTGCCAAAATTATGTGACATTACGACTTACTTATCTGTCAAAAATTCTATGACGTCACGTCTCATCATTAATAATATTTGTTGAAAATTGATACCTCCACGCTTCGGCTTGAAATCAGCGCTGCGGTCATCCGTAGCTTAAGCTGAGCTGAAACCTTTTAGGCATCCCTCTACACAGCATTGCACTACACATTATTTTTAATTTTTATTACAGTAGAACCTCGATAACTCAAACCTCGGTAACTCAAAAACCTCTATAACTTAAAAAAATAATATGTTCCCTTCCCTTCAGAGCCCAAAACCTCTATAACTTAAAATTCGCAACCTCGATAAGTCAAATAAGTAATCTCTGTATTGGACCTCAGTAACTAAAAAAAATTTTTCCACAACCTCTATAACATAAAATTGTTTATCAATGAGTTTTCGGTATTTATGGCTTGCACGTGTTCACTACATAATTAAATTGATAACGTAAACAATACATTATGTCACCTATTGTTTGCTTCTTCGAAATTCTTTAAAGCTTTGCGGCGGCGGAGGTTAGCTTTAATACAAAGGCTTACTTAAATCATTTAGTTTTTGATCATTGTGCAAAACAAACGTTTTCGGTATTTATGGCTTGCACGTGTTCACTACATAATTAAATTGATAACGTAAACAATACAATGTCACCTATTGTTTGCTTCTTCGAAATTCTTTAAAGCTTTGCGGTGGCGGAAAATAGGAACAAGGGGTCATACATACACATGTACATACCTACCTCTATACATATTAACCTAAACCCTTGGTAACTAAAAACTCGATAACTAAAAACCTCGATAACTCAAAATATTTTGTGTTTCCCTTGGACTTTTACTTATCGAGGTTCTACTGTATTTGTTTTTGTTTAATGTTATATCTAGAATTGTTTATGTTTGGTTGTTGGATGTTGTGTATATGCCTAATAAACTTAATAAACTTATTTTCTTTCTTTCTTTCACGCGTTCCTGAGATAAATGGTCTTGACAGACAGACAGACGGACAACGAAGTGATCCTATAAGGGTTCCGTTGTTTCAAAATCGGTACGCTGCCCTACTCCTAAAAATGAACAAGTTTCTAACTGATGAGCTCTCAAAAAGCTCTAGATATATCCCCTAAACATAAAATCATAAAATCTTGTAACATGCAAGACTAAAAATAACTAAATAAATAATATATTACCAATTTTATTATTTTTGTTTCACCATTTATGATCGCTCTAGCGCCTATCATGATTGCTCTGGACGCGAAAATGTTTGAACTTAAATATTTCCATAACTGTTTGTCAAAAATGAAGGCCAATAGTAAAAATGTAGTATTTTAATATCATTATTTTCAATGAGATACATAATGACCAAAAAATATCAAGATCTGAAAAGCACCAGAGCGATCACACGAATACGCCCGATTAGGAGATTGACCCTTGTATGGTATCTTCAATAATTTTGGAGTTAATTGAGTAAATACCAAATATCCCTAGACTTTGTTGAGGTGTGTATATATATATATATATATATATATATATATATTAATAAGTTGTTTATTTGTGTACTCATTAGTTAGTATGTTTATTATTTATATATTTTAAGTATTTAGTTTATATTACATCATACTTCATTTTTATATTTCTTTCTTTAATCTGTTTTAACACTTACCACATCTATCTCTGCATCACCCAAGGTTGACTGGAAGAAAATGCCTTAGGCATTAAGTCCGCCTTTATACAAATGTATTTAAAGTGTTAAAT
Source organism: Schrankia costaestrigalis (assembly GCA_905475405.1). Lineage (NCBI taxonomy): Eukaryota > Metazoa > Arthropoda > Insecta > Lepidoptera > Erebidae > Schrankia > Schrankia costaestrigalis. The sequence continues at coordinate 8,258,196 of FR997852.1, read as the reverse complement.
AAATAAATAAATATATACAATGTATTGATCAGCGGTTTTTGTTTATATGTGTCACAGGTAATATTAAACTTAAACCACAAATTATAATTATCTATGTTAGATTATTCTTCTTATATTATTATGATGTTATAATACTATAGTACTTAATAAGTATAATATTTTTCTTGTGGTTATGGAGTACGTAATGTCACCACATTATAACAAATCACTCAATCAAGTGAAAACTGACTAAAGTAGAAGATATTGACAACTTAAGAAATAAGGAAAACTTACAACGGATGGCATTTTATCTGACGAGCAAGCAAAGTATCTCTTCGTTACAGAAGTAGGCTTTTCCCTACAGTGGGATAGTAATAAAGTATATTTACACATTTTAACTGACTCCGTGGCAAAGCGGTTGAGTATGCGTCTGGCGGGCACGAGCACGCGGTTTTAAAGTCCTAACACAAGTAAATTCTTTGAGAGATCCACAAGTTATTGTCCTCAATCAAAGGCAGAATGTAATCGATGAATTTCAGCTGAACATTATGGATGTAGGACTAGCTCAAACAATTTTAGCATAGCCAAAATCGAACCTTGCAAGAAGATTTTGCCTACTAGTATATTTCATTGATTAGATTTTGCCCTCTCAAAAAGACTTAGATTGTATAAGATACGATGGGGTTGACGTATCTTCAAGGATAAAAAGCCCTAATTAAATTTAGATTAAAAAAAAATTGTCCTGAGCCTAGATGTTCTTGGTATGTGTGTTTGTAAAGTCCTCACAACACATGGCATGATCACATTTTTTTTTTAAATATGTCTGTTATTGTATTTGGCATTGTAAGAAAAAATATTATTACTTACTTTTGTCACAATAAAAACATAACATATGGAATAAAAAGATTAAATTAAAATGATATTGTTACAGTGAACTTGACCTTGACCTAGTCTCAGATAAGTTATTCAAGGATTAATATATGTATTAGATATTTATGTAATAATATGTGTACATAACTAGTTTGCCTCGCTGCGTAGATTGGAGTAGCGTTCGTAAGGATCTAGGTTCAATAGTGCTATAGTGGTTTTAGCCAAGTATGAATCAGCAGGAGTACAATCATCTTGATTGTATCCCACTAATGTCCCCCTGCTGGGATGGGTTATGAATGGAGGGAAATTTGGTCTTTCAAAGATAACAAGATCAAAAGGAAAAGGAGATGAAAAGAAAAGCTCTAAACAAAAGTGTTACCACTATCTCACAGTACAACCAGTAGTTTATCTCGGCCGAATATCTATATCTATACTAATATTATAAAGAGGTAAAGTTTGTGTGTTTGTTTGTTTGTGTGTTTGTGACGTTGTAGGGGGTAATCTCTGGATCTACTAAACCGATTTCAAAAATTCTTTCTGTGTTGAATAGTTCATTTACCGGAGAGTGTCATAGGCTATGTAGTATCACGCTATGACTAATAGGAGTGGAGCAGTAATGAAATATGTTTAAAAAAGGGACGCGTTTTTTTCGCGGTCTAACGAAGTGGGCACGGGTCAGCTAGTTAATTATAAATGCCTACGGCTGCGATGTACGTAAACATGCGATGCCCACCTCCAGCTTTTTAATTACATTTACCTACTTTCCCGCTCGTTACTGCAGCACAGTCGCGACTGTTCACTCCGCAAAGCCACCGCTATTGTGAGCGTGTAGGTATAACTCGCGTTTCGTCCGTTTCTATGAAGTCGAAATACTGTATATATTTATACTATGACTATCTAGTCCACTCTAATCGGCATATTAAGTAACACCGGACAATAAAAACTCATTCCCAGATCCTTTTTGCAAACACTTGTGACAAAGGCAACACTTTACTGACCTATTTACTTGAGATACTTATTTAAGCTTCGTATTATTAGGGTTCAGTGGTGAAATGTATTGATATAAAATCATTATAGCTAGTTGCCATTAAAAAATGAAAAATCTATTTAGCTGTGTAAGTACTTCCACTGTGGCCTCTCAAGCCACCTTCAAGCGGTAGTCTTAATAATTGATTAAGTGAAAGGGTATACTTAGTATTTAGTAATATCACAGAGCTAAATGGCTTGTGCCACAAGATAAGCCCAATATTATTGTAAAACACTAATTTCTTTTGCATTGCATTTTCAAAGTTTTTGTACACTATACCCGCCAGGCTAGGTAATAAACTCAAACTCAAAAACACTTTATTCAAAATTAATACAACTTTCGTTCTATCTTTTTTGACGTCATTTATACTACTTAATCTAAGTTAATACATTTCAAAATTTAGAAAACTTTACCACCGCCTCCAATGCGCTAGTGAGAAGAAGCGGCGCAACCACGGCGCAACAAACTCTACTGCTGCATTTTTTTGACGTCATAATTTTATAACATTGTAGATAACTGTAATTAGGCGCTGCAACCGTTGTATACCATACATAACCATACAACGAAGGATTACTTATTCAATGATAAAGGTAGCGTCATGCAGTACATAAAAGTGGGAGCACCAAATCACATCCATAAACAATTATCCAGTTATAAAAGACGTGGCCGTCGCTCAGCCAAATGTAAAATACTAGGCAAAATATCCTTGCATTACAGGAGAATCCGCCTTTACAGTAGAGCATTTAATGATTATCAAAATGATGAGATTAGGGTTTCGTGTTTGCAATGAAAAGGCACATTTCCTGATTGATCAGTTCCATAGCATTTAAGGTCACTGCTCTTAAAACATTTTAAACCACAAATAAGGAAAAATAAAATACAAATCAAGCATTATATTGTAAAGGTAATTTTTCATACGTAAAACTATAATGAATTAATACGAGGAAAATAAATAATGATTATGATGAAAGGTTTCTCCCGTACTCCCGTTGTCTTTTGGAGTTCTGTCAATGTTTTTTTTTTGGCTATGGAAGGTAAAAGACGTCATTCATAAGAATAAACCTACTAGTGTTAAGCTACTTTTAAAATTACTAGGGTTAAGCTACTTTTGGAATAACCGCGTTCAGCGTGTTATGGTCGTTTTGTATGTAAAGCTTATTCTGTACTCTTGTTGCGACACTGACTTATGACTTTTTTAGTGTTCAGCAGTTTTGGAATTTAAAATGTGTTCAGCGACTTTTGGGGCTGACTATACATGGTATTAACTAAGAGTTCAGTTACTGATCTTGTCCTAAATTTAGTGCTTAAATTAAGCAGAAATAATTCGATATAGAGACTGATAAAGTTTTTACTGTCATGCAAGAGTACGAAAAAAACCTAAAGTTTCTGCTACTGAGTTTAAAAAAACCCAAATAATGCAAAACATATAAATAAAAATGACCTTTCTGAGATTAGAACAAAATTAAGTTACACAACGTTCTTAGTGGTCGCAACTCTTTTGTTTCACGGGAGCATATTCAAATGTCAAAAGGGGTTGAAGCAAAGGGGTTGAAACTAGAAATAATTACGTCATTCGAAAGAGGTTGAGTAATCAAATGTCAGAGGGTGGGTTAGTATTTATGTCGAGCATTTCTTCTGCATTATTAAATTAGTTAGTTATGAACTAATTAAAGATCTCTGTGTGGTGACGTAGTGTTGACCCAATTCATCCCATGGGATGAGGCTCATAAAAGATGACTAAAAGCTAAAAGAAAGAATTGCAGATGTCTTCGAAAGTAAAGAAATCTTGACATTTGAACCCCCATACGAATTCTTTGTTGTCCCACTGCTGGGACGAGCTTCCATAGAGACGTAGTAAAACTGCCTACTCTAGCTTAACGGATTCGTATAATTATGGCCCTTATATTTACATTTTAGTAGGTAAGTATATTTATTTTTTTACAGAACTTTTTCTAAGAAGACTTTAACGACACCCGTGGTAAGAGATGTGATAAAAAAAAGTTACTCTGGCAAACGTCATTGTATTTTATTTCATCAAGATGGCTTACAAGCAAAAGATCCAACTGTAAATGGTACATAATAATCCGCATTCATTCACACAACGCCATCTAGCCCTAAACTAAACAAAACTTGAACTGAGCCTGCTTAGAACTGAGAGGGGTTAGTTTTCTCTGAAGCTGTCTCTAAGTACTAATAGGTGCTAGACCACGAATAAACTTTCCTATGTACTTTTTTTTACGACAAAAGTTCGTCAAAAATAATGACGTAAGGCATATCGGGTAAGAACACTTACCCAAACAAACTTAAACTCCCGACTGTCAGAATGACGTAGAAATACGTCAACCTACGTCACTTTACGTCATTTCATTTAAGTCACATATTTATTTCTGCATGATTCATCTCTACATACTTTAAAACAAAATAGCTCTCGCAGTCTGTCTGTCCATGATTATATCATGATTATATCTTTAAAACTACTCAACAGATTTTAAATCGTTTTTTTTTAAGTATGATTAAAGAGGAAGGTTTATATGTATAATACACGCATAATATTTATGAAATCACTGATAAATTTAGAGGTTTTCAATGTGATTGTTTATTGAAGTTGTACTTCATAACAGCCCATTAATGTCCCTCTGCAAGGAGGGGCCTCTTCCCGAGACGGAGGGATACTTGGCCTACTAATACTACGCCGGCCAGACGGATTGGTACAGGGTTTAATTTCAAGTTTTCCTTCTTTTTATTTCGTAAAGATAATATTCACGGATAGTTCCTTAGTCGGTTTTTTCGACACCAATGGGATGACATGGGGTGGTGGTATTCTTACTCCGTCACCACACGGAGAGGTAGAAGTTGTACTTAAATGTTGTTTTTAAGGACATTCTGAGTTTTTACCAAACTACCTGATTAGCAAAAACATTGCATTCGTGCAAAGCCGGGGCAGATCGCTAGTAAGAAATAATTTTGTTGAATACAAGTTCTCTTGAGGTAAAACCAGGTATAAATAAATTTCCGGTATTATTTCTCTTGAATTTGTTGTAACAAACCAGTTATCCGTTAAGTCGTTGAAAGGTTTTGAGCTGGTTATTAGTTTTAACAATGAGCAATGACCTGCTTTTGAGGATATTGTTGCTATGGTAATATAGCTGCTAAAAAAATATTAAAAACTAGGCGGTGCCCGGGACTTCGCTTGCGCAGAATTAGTGTTTCAAGTTATCCATAAATCTGTAGATAAGTCAATTCTGTACATGAAATATATTTTCAAAATAACTATCATGGTGTAATTAGTGATCGATACTGATGCCAAAAATGCAATCAGTAAATTTTTTGACTGTATGTTCGTTATAAAAACAAAAACTACTCGACGGATATTAATGAAACTTAGTACAATTGTTCTCCATACTCCTGGTCAGGTTATTGTATACTTTTCATCACTTTCCACCAATTTTCAATTAGTTAAATTTTGCATTCGAAAATAAAAAGGCCGTTTTTGTTTATAATGCAATATTTATTTAATTGAAAAATATTTAAAGTGTTGAGACTGTTGAGAGTGTGTTATACAAATACTTTATTGCCTTTTCTCAAGACTTTGTTGTCAACATTTTACATTATTTATCCTATTTGCGAATTATGATTTTTTTTCAATTGGCGGCGCTAGTGAGCCCTATAAACACTCTTAAAAGAAGCCAAGAATAACGTCACTATTACAGGGATAGACAAAAACTTGGGCTGAGGATACCACGCGCCGGCCAGGCCGATTAATATCGAGTTTAAGTCTAGATGTCCATCATGTCGTAAAAACTGACTAAGAAGACTATGTCAATAGTAGCAAAAAAAAATTTTATAAATATTACTATACCAATCCATCTGGCCTACGTGGTACAGCAAGCTCAAGCTTCTCTCACATTTGGGGGCCAATAGCCTGTTCTAAGAAACAATTCACACTAAATTCTCAAAAATTTAAAAAGAACCTAGTGCTGTGTCGTCAGCCAATATACGTCACATACTAGTTACGGATACCGGTATTGATATTAACATATTACTAGTATTAAGCATTCTCGCATCCCTAATTAGACAAAACGGAATCAGGCGTGATATATAGTTCATAAGAAAACCGTTTATCTGGTTTTTCCTTTGTAAGTAATGCAACCCGGTTCTGTGTTTTGTATAGAATGTTCTGTATTCTGGGCTTCCCCACGAAGTATGGGGGTTTATACGTAATTTCACTTAGAAACTATAAGATGTTTGTTATGATGTTTGGTGGCGCGAAAGTCGCGGCGTTAGAGGTTCGATTTCCACGCTGTACAAATATTTGTGTGATCCGCAAATTGTTGTCCTGAGTCTGGAAGTTCTTTTTGTCCGTTACATTAATGATTGCAAAATCTTCGCGACAGAGGACACGATCCCTAGCGCAGGAGTTATATTAAAAAAAATTGAAATTAACATTTAGGTACTTAAAGGTGACTATTTACAGATGTAGAAGAAATTGATGCTTTACTAAAAAAAAATTATACATAAGTGCCTCTGACCAAAACATATAGCCAAAATATATATCCTATGGACGTCCAGGGCTGGACATAAGCCTCCTCCAAAAGTTTCCACCCTGCGCAAAACGAAATAAATTAATAAAAGCATTTCATTATTATTATTATAATTTTTAGCTTTAAACTTTGTAAAGTTAAATAATAATGTAAAAGTAGTAGGGGTCTAGCCTGGGGTACGGGTAACAAGCAAGAATAACCGGGGTACAGTTTGACGTGTTTACACCTCTTTAAAACGGGATCGCCCCGACATCGGTGATGAATCCATTAAGGTGACCAATGGCCTGGAGTTTCCCGGCTAATGACAGTATATTTAATAATTAAAACACCGGCATAAAATTATGTTTTTAGTTAAATACCTTTTTTAATAAATCAATATTAAATAAAATTCTATAGACCATTTCAAACATATTATTATTACGTATGTACAAGATTTTTTCAAATTAGTCCATAAATAAAACAGTTCTGATGTATTTTAGGAGTTGGTTAAAAAGAGAGGCATTATTCTGTTCCTTCTTCCGCTCCAGATAAGGTTCAAGTTTCCTTAAATATATCCTTAATCTTTTCCTTATTAACCCAGCACCAGATTTTACTATCTCCAAGAAAACGACAAGCAATAACGATACAATGATTGAATGCAGTATTCATCCCCATGTATTTAAGCTACTGTTCTAATTTACTCCTATAGGCTATTATTTAATTCTTTATCTTATAATAAATCCACTCCATACAACCTGTCTTAAAGAATGTAAATGCCTCATTTCAACATCATCGTATGAACCTATTAATGTCCCAATAATGAGCCTTCTTCAGTGCTGAAGTAAAAATGGGTCGACTAGAACCACGGTGACCAGACTGATTCACAAAGAAAAATCTATGTGTCGGTCGGTCTTGACATTCACGCTTTATTTCGCTCCTTGTCTTCCCTATACCCTTTAAGTCTGTTTTGGACGGCCACGTTTACGCATTCCTTGAGGGTTCCAGTCTAGGGTTCTTTGAGAATTGAGAAGGGGTAGTAGCACTAAATATTCATACACTGTCACTATAAGAAACCAAGTTACATTTTAATAACATATATTGCACTCGGCTATCTTTAAGAATCTTAGAGCCAAAATGACTGTATTTACTTTTCCTAATTAATTAATTAACAATAAACTAATAATATAAAAAAATATAATAACTAATTTACAGGCACATTATTGGCCTCTGTGTAGAGTTAATACCCTAAGATTAAGACTGGGGAAGACTATTACCAAGCTCATCAAAAAATCATTAACAAAAATTACAACAAAAAAAATCAAATTATGCAATAGTTGTACAATGTACATTCCTTAATCTAAAACAATCGATTAATTCAAAAACTGGTTCAAATATCGATATCGTCACACACTAATATCGATTCCCAACATTTTGTGACGCATGCGCAGTAAACAGAGCTAAAGTACAAATATCATCTGTTGCATTGGACAACTTCAGTCAGCCATCGCAGTGTGTCGCGTAAACTCGTTCACACCATCATTTAAATATTTTATTTTTCGTGTTTTCTGTTTTCAAATAATCCCGCGAAACCGTAAGTAAATAAACAATTTGAATTCAAATATAGAATATTACGTTCGTTGTGCGTCGTTGTGTAAAAAGTTCGATTTTTTAAATTTGAAATTGGAGTAAGTAGTGTTGTGACAATAGGTGTTTACCTTCGATATCTTTATAAAATACTTTATATCAATGTGATTTACTTTTTCATAATAGTTCCGGTCAGGCCTAGGTCAATATTTGACCTAGGTACTTTACACGCGTTATTTATTAGACGTAGACTGGTTTTATAACAAGACCAAAACAGTAATTAAAGGCATTATTAAAATCAAGGCAACTAACTTAACCCAAATATTATGCTTCATGTCTTTGAAATTATTTACGTAATAGATATAATACTTGCAATATGTTACCAGCAATTTAATTGTTTATATTCATCATAACAGTTCATTAATGTCCCTTTGCAAGGATGGTAATTACTTGGTCTACTGCTAATATGATTGAAATATTGTCTTTAAGTTGATAGTATTCAATTTGATTTTATTATCTTTTGTTTTTTGTTCTAGTTTAGTTTATTTTATGTTAACATTTTTCTTAAACAAACTTAAGTAATATTTCTTATTAAAAAAATCTATGCTTTACATACAATACAATACCTTACAGTCCAGTCCTGTTGGTACTTAGTTTAACATCAAGTTTTCCTTCTTTTATCTTTTAACTGCGTACCTTTATTAACTTAGTCTGCTTTCACGATATTCTTGGGACAAGATAGGGTGGTGACACCACGTAGATATTCTTACCTCATCACTAAATGGAGTATGATATTATAAGTATTATAAATATGTATACTTAGTTTACTTTTTTAAAATCATTGTAATTGCAAATATGCCAGCTGTAAAATTGGTCTTTATTAGACCAATTTTTATGGTACCAATTACCAATACTTCTTGTATGCAAGGCTATTATTGACGTAAATATCAACTACGTCACATTTATCTATGTGATATTTTTTATGAACATTGTTTGGTACTTGTTCCATTTGGATAGTTAGTTTATTTGTTGACATCATTAGTCATAATTGTTTATGTCCGTCATTGCAACGATAATTGCGTTTCAGTTCTTACTTGAAAGTTTTTTGTAAATCTGTAAATTGGTAGAAAAAATCTTTTCAAATAAATTACAGCGTATAGTGTATAAACAAATAAATAATTCAAAGGTAAACTTTTAAAAACAACATTTACAAATTGTCTTTAAATTAGTTATGTTTAACTCCAATATAATATTGAGTAAATAAAAAAGCTATTAGACAAAATGATAATAAATAATTTCATGTGTTAGGAATTTAGGATACAGTGTTTTAGCACCTAATTTCATCCCAAAGAGGTCATTGCAGGCTAGAGCATCTACTTCAAAGATAAAATCTCTATTTAATTTAGGTAACTTGACACAAAAAAGTTTAACTTAACTCGAGTTGTTAGCTCGGGATTCCTGCACTTTCCCAAAAGTAGGACATTAATTCAAAAGTGTGTTAATGTAAGTATTAGTTAGTACTTAAATATATTAATTTTTAAATCAATAATAGAGTGGTAAAGATATAAATAAATATTATGTTGTTTGAAAACTTCGAACGTTGAGTATTTTGGTATTTTACACCACAATACAAAAGCCTTTTTACTATATTATACTCAAAATTTATAAAGTAATTGATTTAAAATTCAATTAATACTTATAACATTACTAGTTTTTCGTATTAAGTATTTTATTATTGCTATTACTAAAGTAAAGGATCAATGTCTATAAACTAATGCAAAGTTATTTCACTAAGTAGGTCATCATAACAGCCCATTAATGTCCCACTGCAGGGACGGGCCTCCTTCCGTGACAGAGGGATACTTGGCCTACTAATACGCTGGCCAGACGGATTGGTATAGGGTTTAATTTCAATTTTTCCTTTTTTTTTTATTTCGTAAAGAAAATATTCACGGATAGTCTGTTAGTCGGTTTTTACGACACCTATGAGATGAGATGGGGTGTTGACATATTGTATTCTTACTCCGTCACCACACGGGGTTAATTAAAGTAATTTTTAATACTATGTAATCCCTGTTAGACAATGCTAATATAATAGGTTTTATGTAAAGCCTAATTTTCATTAAGTCTTCTTTAGTAAGAAGAGAAGTTCCTGTAGTATCTTTCTGGTTATATTATTTGCAGTTTCCGTTTAATTAATTCATCGGTATCTGTTGAGATTTTTGTTAGGTATTTGTTTTATATTCAACCTTATTTATTCATTTATAAGAAATTAAAGGCATCTTTTTCACAGATTAGAATATTACTTAGTTGTAGTTATCCCCCCTTACTCATAAACGCCTCTTAAATTTAATCACTGTTTAGCGAGATTTTTATTACGGAAACCAACCTTATACCAAACAACGTAAGAGTCTATGCTAATTAATCAATTGACTAAAATTTAAGAGGCGTTTATGAGTAAGGGGGATCGAGTCTAGTAGATATTCTGTTTTTTTTTTTCACGCACCAGGCATTATTTGGCAAAAGGAGGCCTATGTGGACGTTGTTGGCTGAGATGATGATTTTTTATTTATTTATTTTATATAATATGTAGGTATTCCAAATAGTCACAAAACAAATTTGCTTTTAGGCCTAAATATCAACCACTAATTCGTCACCATTATAGCAATTAAATAATTTTAGTTGACCGTACTCATATTGGCAAAGGACAGGCATTCACTTTGCAGCAAGGACGTTAGGTACTTGAAGTTAAACTATTATCGTAGCTAACTGTGAAGGGGACTATGTATATTTAAATTTGTCAAAATGTATGTTTCTTTTGTGTGAAAAATATGGTAGTTAAAATAAGTAGCAGTTGTTAGTATTTGAATGTTTTTATTATAGAAACAACGGTGTAATAAGTTGTTTATGGATTTTATTTGTGAGCCATTTTGAAGTTAAATGTAGTCATTCGTGTTGTTTTTACTTTGAATTAGAAACCCTAATTACAGGCAGGGTAGCATAAACTCGAGCAAAAATCCCCACAAACGGCTTTCCTTTTTTTTTAAAAGCGAAACAATTGCGAAGGATCAGTCCTTCACATTTCATGATGACCATCTATTGACTTTATTCATAGACTACATTCGTTCTTCCCATCAGATTCTACAGTGATATTGATGGTTCTTATTTTAAAAAAATACAAACTTCGTACATAATTACTATTGATTACGCTTCCGTATTAGTAATTGTAGACCTGCAGAAAATCCAATCCTTGCAGTAGGACAATAAGCTGTAATAAAGCTAATTAAAGAGTCTATAGTACTTACAAGGCTGGACTAACATAATACTTATGCAGTTTATAACACAGTACTTTTAACAATCTTCAATGAGGTTTTTTTTTTAATATTTGACAGTAAATTATCACCTTCCGCGCAAAAACCCATTAATGGAGGTTTATAATGAATGATACAGCATAATAAAAACGTATTGCCTTTGTCATGCTTAGAGTTAAAAAAAAAGGTTATACGAAGGTGACAGTACCTAACTTAAAACAAAATAAAACATTTATACAAAAAACAAGTGCCTTTCATCATAACAACCCATTAATGTCCCACTGCAGGGACGGGCCCCATCCTGTGACGGAGGGATACTTGGCCTACTTATACCACGCTGGCTAAACGTATTGGTATAGGGTTTAATTTCAAGTTTTCCTTCTTTTTATTACGTAAAGATAATATTCACGGATAGTCCCTTAGTCGGTTTTCACGACACCCATGGGGTGAAATGGGGTGGTGACACACTGTGTTCTTACTCCGTCACCACACGGAGATATCATAGTAGTCCTTAAAATACTGCCTGCAATGACGAGGATATGGTTGTCTCAAGAAGCCTTTTATTTTTACTTACTTTTTTTTTCTAATTTGAAACAACGTTTCTACTTGGTCCAAAATTATAAAAAATCGAATCATTTACTCTACAATCTTTAAATCTATATATAAAAATATGCTCTATGCAGTGTACACAAGACCCATATCCACTTAGATGTGATAAAAACTTGTACACAAAACCCAAGACTAAACCATCTAGACGGCTTGGTAACTGTGGGCCAAGTTTCCATCATTTATATCCATAGCTCATGGAGGCCTGGCCCTGCATTAAGACGTTTAACTGGTAACAATATAATCCTTAAACAAGAAAATATACTATATAACTTTCTACTGGATAAAGGTTAAACTCAAATTAAATTGTAAGATAAAAAACATGCAGAAACATAAAATGTCACAATTGTTTAAAATATAAATAAAACCAGCAAATCTAGTTTTAGTTAAAATCTCGTGAAACTCGTTGATATACAACTTTCTTTGTTTTTATTATAAACATGAACCGATTTCTTTTTGGACATTTAACATAAACATTGCTACTTATAAGGCACGTAAGCCTTCCGTTTTTTTTTATCTTTATATGGCATAAAAAAGCTCCTTGAGGTACACCCTTTGATAGGAAATAAATATTTTGAAAAGTAACTTATATATGTAGAGTAGTAAGATTATAACATCACTAGTGTTAGACTTTACGACTCGTCAAAGGCTTTTTGACAAGCATCTAGACATAGAAACCACAATAGACAAATTAACTTAACCGATTGCTTTAATTAGTTCTGCTCTTTACCGCCTTGTCAAAACCCTTGAAAGTAAATAATTTCTTGTAGTTATAGCTATGGCGGTTTATTTCAAACTTCACCATTTTCTTGTAATTAATTTCACTGCCATTTCGTTGTTATTACACATTTACATTTTGGCTTCTTCCATAAATCTCACTAAGTTTCATGTTTGGTACTTTCTACGAGGTCACGTTTTTGATTCTGGCTTACATCATTGAGGGAAATTAAGTTAAATAAGCCCCAAGTAATGCAGATTGTTTACTAGCGAAATAGTGTTGATAACAGCAACAAACAGTAATTTTGAGAACACCATATTAAAGTATAAGATATTTTATAGAAAACTTACATTAAACGCAAGTAATCAAATTAATGTACTTACCTGGTTCTAGGGACTAAAGAAAAATATTGCTTTTAGTTTGTTAATAAATGTAAACTTTTAACTTTTTAACAATGTAACTATTTGTAAATGTATAATATACCTGTACCTACATCAATTTAATAATGTTCTTACGATGTAAATAAGTTATAAAAAGCACAACAAGCTTAGTGTTGTGCTTTTTATAACTTCATTGTATTGTTTTGTTTTTAATTGGTAATAAAAAATTAAAAACATTAAAAAGTTATCAATCAAAAAAGAACCCTTTTTTTCAATACATCCGGCACAGTAATATTACAATTCCGTTTCGTGATTTTAGAACTCTAAACAATTACTATAAAGTGTGTAATGTTTAGATTTTATTGTATGATTGACATTGACTTTTTTATAAACGTTGATTTTTGATTGAGACAATCAGTGGGAGGCGATTGGACTCGGTAACTAAACTCTATTGCAAAAAAAACGGGCACTTTAGTTTTTTTTCTCTATTTCAATGAAGAAGAACAAGAAATAGGTTTTGTTAATTTGACGATGTATTGGTATGTTTTTTGAAGCATCCTGGCATGATTCTTTACGTTCCAAATTTAAAATTTGAAATTATTAAAAGAAAAATAATGATTATTGTGGATTATTCTAAAATTGCTTTACTAATGGCGCGAATTGCTGAAATGATTTTTAACTGATTACGATATTTTAAAACTTTTTGGATATTATAATTATTATAATTTAATCTTTCTTTTTACATTAAATACCACTTTTTGATATGAGTGATAAAGCGATAAGGGCCGGTAAAATTATAGTCCTACTTGAAGAAGGTTGTTCGCAAACTTACGTGTCTCAGCGGCTAAATGTGAGTCGTTCAACTGTCCAGAGGACTTGGCAACGGTATCAAGAGACTGGTTCGGTCAAAAGAAGACCTGGTTCGGGAAGAAAACGATGCACAGAACCAAGAGATGACCGCTTTTTGGTGAGTCAGGCGTTGCGTAATCGTAAGGCGTCAAGTGTAGACCTGAAGAAGAGCCTTGAAGAAGTAAGAGGAGTAGAAGTTAGCTTGTGGACGGTCAGGAGGAGGCTTTTGGCTGCCAATATCAAAAGTTACCGCCCAGCTCGGGGCCCTAAATTACTCCGTGAGCACCGTGTTGCTCGACTTCAGTTTGCTCGGAACTGTGCTTCATGGACTCTGGAGGACTGGAATAAAGTATTGTTTTCTGATGAAGCTAGAATCTCTTTGTGTGGAGAGGACCGACGCCGGCGTGTGCTGCGAAGACCACGGGAACGCTATGCGGAAGTGTGTTTCGAAAAAATCACTCCTTATGGCGGAGGCTCCGTTATGTTTTGGGCAGGAATTAATTCAACGGAACGTACGGAGTTAGTTTTCATAGAAAATGGAACATTAAATGCATACCGGTACATAATGGAAGTCCTAATTCCATATGCACAGCCCACATTGACTGCACTTGGGGAAAATTCCATTTTTATGGACAATAATGCTCGCCCGCACCGTTCTGGCGACGTGCAAGCGTACATGCAAGAAGTTGGGATCCGTCGTTTAGATTGGCCAGCTCGAAGTCCTGACCTCAATCCAATTGAGCATGTGTGGGATGTTCTAAAGAGACGGGTAAGATCAGTGCAACCTGCTCCACAAAACATCAGGGAGCTAAAAAGAGTCATTGCAGGAGAGTGGGAACGTATTCCTCAAAACGTTATTAAAAACATCGTAGAAAGCATGCCCAGAAGGATTCTAGCTGTGATTTTGGCAAGAGGAGGTCACACTCGTTATTAGGTTTTTACATTTGTAACTTTATTTAATTAAAAAAAGTAAAAAAAACTAGTCTTTACTGCCGACCACTTCTTATTGTTTGGGCGTGTACATCGATTTTATAGAATCCATCGTTTTTTTTTCTTTTAAATGTTCGAATTCACTTCACGCGCATTAATTTACACGACTATAAGTATATAGACTACGTAAAAGAAATAAATTTCATTTAATTAACTAAAATCGACCCTAGAACGTAAATTTCCTTAGGTGCCCGTTTTTTTTGCAAAAGAGTGTATATATAGTTTATTTCCATTCGTTAATAATACGACGTCTGTGGCTTACAATAATCTGCTGTTGATTCTTCAGATTCAAGGCTTCAAAAAGCACATTGTCCATGAGAGACAGGTGATGTCTTTCAGCTAATACAGTCTAAATAAAATCATTAGATAGCTTTAGCAGGAGGCCAAATCTTGTAGATGAAACCTCAGTTAGTCCACTGTCTTCTATTGTCACTAGATAAATGTCAATAAAGATCATTACTAAATATCTTTAATACTTAATAGGTACAGTACCCGGCAGTAAATATCGCACATCGACCTGTGGAAGATGTTGGAAGAGATGATGCTCTACGAAGCCGAAATTGGCCGATTGTCTCTTTACAAAAGTCGATGTGCAATATTTCTGGCCGGGTACTGTATATTGATATGAAATTGGACAAGATGCTTGTACTGTTAGTAGACTCATTAGTAAAACAATACCAATGTATCATAAATGATATACAGGAAAGGGCATAATCACTTTTAAAAACGTAACAAAATTGTAAAAAAATTGACCTAAATTCTTTAAAAACACCGGTAATTATTAAAACATTATTATGACCGGAAACTAAAAACTGATCTATATTGTTAATAGGAAGTGGACCTTGTATTGACCTTATACTTTCATATGTAGGTAAACGAACCGTAATCAAGGCTATATAAAATGACGCTGCTACCGGTTTTTTCGGTACAGATTCGGAAGATTAAAATCTTGATTTTAGAGTTCTGTAAATGTTGTGGATTTTAGCATTTTTTGTTTAATATCGTAAGTGGTTTTTATTGTCTTGTTTTTATGTAATGTCTAGTGGTAAATCCTAGATAGTATCCTCGTTTAGTGTAGTATAATGTCCTTTATTCCACTTGTTTAAGCCTTTTTATAAGTTTAATTTCATCAATACATTAATGGATGCTTTACTTGCTCATGGCTGACATTTTATTATTTTCGTACGTAGGTACAGGGTAAAGTTGAATTTTAAAAATAAACGTATTACTTTTCTAAATTAACACTCATTAATAAATCAAAAAGTAAAAAAATATATATAATGTAACTACAATAGGTTTGACTTTTTATCAAACAATAAACAAATAACAAAATTAATAGGACTCGGAAGTATTATGAAAAGTGACGAAATCTAATGAAATAGTTTATAACATAATGATAAATGATGGGTTATCGTACTTAACCCTATAAATTGAAACATAATTTCGCTTTGATAACCTGTAGGTTAAATAATATTCACTTAAGAGTAACAGTGTAATCGAACAAACGGACACAACGAACGTATTACAAATAGAACGAATAACAAACTTTTTAAATTACATATAAATCAACCTTAGGTATAACTAGAAAATTTGGATAAGAAGATAGACAATTGAAAAAAATAATACTATAGACAGGATTTGGAAAATACGCATTTGAGCCACAAGGGCTAATGGGTCCGTACAAAGCAATTAACTAATTTGGTTAATGAGACAAGGACTTGTCTGGCCAAGCTGTCAATGGCGTCAGAAGCGTATTTTCCGTCTATGCAGGATCGAAATCTGTCTCGTGTATAAACTTTTTTTTGCCTTCTATTTTTCAAATTTTTCTAGTTTTTCCTACGCTATTTACGTTGGTTTAAAAAATGTAATTAAAAAAAACTCTTTTCAACATTATTCAAATTTCAAAAAACGAATTTCTAGCTCCAAAAAACATGGCCGCAGTTAACGGAAAAGACACAGAAACAGTTGTACCTCCCTCATCTTTAATCCGAAGGGTCAGTTCAAGATCAATAAGGAATTCAATATCGGAAGAAAAAGAAAATGGAGATTATGCTGGAAAAGGATCTTTCGTAAATAAATACAAGAAAACTCCTGAAGCGTTGAAAACTTTTCATTTGACTGATGCTGAAAGTGAACTCGAAGTTCCCGGAACACCAATGACCCCAAGAACTTCAACAACACCTGGTTTGTATAATTATTTGAACTCTAAACTCTTTCTCTGTCCCGACTATCATGATACATTGGGTTTGTATTGTGTCTATTGGCGGCACAGGGAAGCCTATTTTTGCTGTTTAATTTTTTTTATTTGTAAAACTTTTTAAAGACCGTCCACCTGCCTTTGGCTCACGTGGGCATGTGTGTCGGAATTCCGAAAAAAAGAGGTAATACGGTGTACTGACAAAAACATACGGTGTTCCTCTGTCGCCCATAATGGTCAGGACGGCGAAAACTGACTGACATTATTTGAGCTCATCTGCCTTAAGAATCTTGGGTGTGGAACGTCAAACAGAATTACGCTTGGACAATTAGTATACATAGGTAGCACTTTTCGAGCTATACTTCCACTGTCCATGCATGCAAACGTGTTTCTATTTGACGGCCCAAGCATTTTAACCCTGAACAATTATTTTTTGCTTCATATTTACGTAACAAATTCTTAAGGGTAATGAAAAGAGGTTGTTACATCATACTTTTAATTAATTTTTTTATTTCCTCAATAATTGAACCGGCTCTATTTACGCCTCGAAGTAATCAAGTTAACGCCTGGATCTACCTATCTATTTTTTATTTTATGTTTATTTACTTAATGTTATTTGTCAGATTTTTTCTTAAATAGACTAGAATAGAAACCTATTATTCGATAATGAATTTCACTGGGTGTCGTAAAATTCGCCGAACAAAAAGTCTAATCTATTACTTTTACGAAAACAAACGCAGACTTGCCATAAAACCGCATAGCATTCTACCCAGCAGCGTAGTTTTAGTAGGCTTTACTCAGCATGCTATCGATGTCATGATAAGTAATGCCTCGAAAAGAAAACCCTTCCAGCCAACCTTATAGGATTTCATCACTGGAATCAGGGAGACACAACACGCTGTTGTTTTGCAGTACTTTAGTATTCAATGGCAGCCAGCCATCAATTTGACAAAACTGCCATCTTTCACACAAGCAATCTATCATCATCATCATAACAGACCAATAATGTCCCTCTGCAGGGACGGGTCTTCTACCGTGACGGAGGGATACTTGGCCTACTAATACCACGCTGGCCAGACGGATTGGACTAGGATTTAATTTCAAGTTTTCCTTCTTTTTTTTTCTTTTTACTTCGTAAAGATAAAATATTTACGGTTAGTCTCTTAGTCGGTTTTTACGACACCCATGGGATGAGATGGGGTGGTGACATATTGTATTCTTACTCCATCACCACACGGAGATCTATGTAGCACATTAATGGTTAGCCGATACTTGACTTCAAGATAATCGAGTCGAGATACATATTGAATATGGTAATAAAATACGAATACCACTATAACCAATCTTGCGGTCGAATGACACACTTATACCAACACTTGATCATATGATGTGATTGTAACTCGATCGAAAGCCTATGCAGTTTCTTGTTTATAAGTTTTATATTACTTAGTTAGCTTTTTAGATGGAATTAGATTAAACTGTGTTTACCTCACAGACTTATTCAATCTGATACTGAGAATATTGATAAAAGAAACACCACTATTTTGCTTCAATCAAATTATTTAGTGGCCTCGGTGGCTTATTGAATCAGTATGCGATCGCCATACACGAAGTTGCCTGATCAAACGCCAGAACTGATTTTTATAGGTTGTATGTCTTTAGGATCCCAGTAACATTAACTAACTGACCTAAAAAGATTTTTAAGTACTTCTCATCATCATAACAGCCCATTAATGTCCCACTGCAGAGACGGGCCTCCTCTCGTGACGGAGGAATACTTGGCCTACTAATACCACGCTGACCACACGGATTGGTATAGGGTGTAATTTCAAGTTTTCCTTCTTTCTATTTCGTAAAGATAATATTCATGTCTATACATGATATTATCTTTACGAAATAGAAAGAAGGAAAACTTGAAATTACTATCTTTACGAAATAGAAAGAAGGAAAACTTGAAATTACAATTATCCCTTAGTCGGTTTTTACGACACCCATAGGATGAGATGGGGTACCTCTTATATCTAAAAATAATTGTTTTGCGACTTAAGTCTTTTAAAATTAGTCTACGGTGTCCCTCAAGGATTCGTTGTATGCCCCTCATATTATGATAATAAACAATGAACACTGTTTGTTAACTAACTCGTGTAAAACATACTCTAAGTATGTTATTTTGTTTGATGACGTTCTTTAGCATACAATCTTATAAGATTAAAATAGAAGAGAAATTTATAAGTTAGATCTTTTCTTTCTTTAGTGATCACGAGATAATAGTTTTCATTTTTTAACTAAGTCACGCGAAAATGAGATGGCTTCTTAGAAATAATTTAACTTTTTTACAAGGCATAAGTACTTAATTTTGTAAGTATAGAGAGGCAAGTAAAGATCATCAACTAAGCAGAAAAAGAAAAAAACAATATTTGTTTTGAGTTAGTTCATGTTAAAAAAGTGTCCAGATTTTCAATTTAACTTATATAAATAAAAGTTTATACTTATGTCATAAAAATTATATTCCATATAAATTATATTACTGCTGTTATCTAAAACTATTACTTATTGATACCTATTAAGAATACAATGACTTCGATGCAGACCAATGATCAGACTTTCTAATAAATAATCTCATTTAATTTAATTAACTCGTAAGATTATAAATAAGTTATTACAATAATTGATATAATTATCATAACTGATACAAAATTATTAATTATTATTAATTAATTCTTATACATGTGGTGAGAAAATGATAAATAAATAATTTTCTTTACACATTCAAACAACGCCATCTAGTCAGAAACATAAAAGTGCTTGTACCATGGGTGTTAGAAGGATATTAGACTACTACTTTTTTTGAATAATATATTATACAAACACCCCTGCTTAGCAGCCATAAGCTACAACCACTACTAGAAGTAGTTAACAAAACTAATGAAAATGTTCGCTAGTTCTGTTCTCACGGGACATTTATTTATGTGATCTACAGATTACAGCCTTGAGTCTCGATGTTTTTGAGTTAATTTCACTAGAAGGGAAGTAAACACATTTCCTTTGTCCTTCTTTAACGAATTGTATTTACAAATACGACTCAAATATGACCTTAAAATACTTAAGATAATATATTTTAACAATTATGTAGTTATTAGCACGCAACGAGTAGCTTTTATTACAACATTCAAATGTTTTTAATTAGGATTTAAAATCTGCAATCATAAGGACTTATTGCGTAATACTACTAAACAGTTAGTTACAGAAATTAAACTACATTCAACTCAGCGCATAATTACCTAGCCGGATTAAAGTTACAATACAGAGGCGTTCGATCATGTTCACTAACTATCAACATAACAGCTAATAGACTGTATAAAGTCTGAGTTTGTCAACTCGAAAAAAAAAATCATATAGTTAACACTATCTCGAACATAACAAGAAAAGTTTTGTATATTTTTATTTCACATTAAGTACCTTTTTTTCAAATAATGTAATAGGTGTAACATTTCAGAAAGAAAAGAAAATGAGCTAGAAAGAGCATAATTAAAATAGATTTCTTTGTATTTCAACATGTTTTTGAATAGGTTTAAGATAGTATTTGGAAAAGATTTTCTATGATAGCACCTACTGGTTTAGTACTTTGACAAAGTTGACAACCTTCGCACGGATCATAGGCTTAATAAATAAAGTTTATCATACTTACATGACATTATTGACTTCTCAACGTTTTCTGTTTGATGGCAATTCTATTCACATCCTACTTGACTTCTTTGGATTCTATATAACCTTTTGATATTGTTTACATACCATGGATTGTATATAAAAGGGCTTTATTGTTATTTATATAAATATAGTGTTAACATCAGCAATGGAAAACAGAAGAGGCATTCAAATATCAGCATCTGGTAAATTGTACTTAATATTTTTTTTTGAATTATTCAGAAATTCGTTTCAAATTATAGATTACTTATATTATGTATAAATTTGTAGTGCCGTCTAGCGAGTATATACCATAGGTCAATACCACAGGTATTGTCTGAGTACTGCCGTGCTGGCAAAGCGGTTGCACTATGCTATGCTGCATGAGGTCGCTTGTTCGAACTCTATGCACTACAATTGTTTGTGCGATTCGTAAATTTTCGTGGGTGCTCTAAATTGATGTTTTTAAATGTCCCAGCAACACGCGGCATTATTCCCAGTGCGAGAATAGCCTTTTCAAAAAATATTTTTACCAAAAATCTAAAATATTAACGTGTTTCTTTGTATCTTTCCAGGTCACGAGAACTGCACCTTCCATCATGACTTGGAGCTGGACCACAGACCACCCACCAGGGAGGCTCTCCTACCTGACATGGCTAACTCATACAGACTTCTTCTAACAGGTGAATGTTCTACATGAGTAGTTTTTATTTTATAAACGAATGTGTTACTTAAATTAAAAATAATAATTTTAAAACTCATTTTAACAAGGTTAAGAGAGTAAAAGAAACAATTTTAATTGACAAACTTGAACTAAGGGTACAGTAGTTTTCAAGAAAAAGTATGATAACTTTTACAACTATGTTAATGAAATATTAAGTTTATACCGTTTCGAACAATATACTTAGAAGATGTAAATTAATTTTAATGTTTTATTTTCAATATGTACTTATGTCAGATATTTTCTTCTACTTCGTACAATTATATTGGTACTAACTAGCTTGAAAATGGCTGACAGTTACACAAATGAAATGCTAAAACCCTTTTAGAAGGTTTCCTGCATTGTCGAATCAATAGATAACTAAGTTTATAGGTATTGCATGGTAGGTAATTAATATTATTTAATTTTATTCTAATAAGTTTTATATATTTTTAAGGACTTGGAGAGGATCCCGAAAGAGCTGGTTTACTTAAAACACCAGAACGTGCCGCCAAAGCTATGCTGTTCTTCACAAAGGGTTATGACCAGAGCCTTGAAGGTGCGTAGTCTACAGTTCTTCCTTTCATTCTTTAAGTATTCATTAAGGAACTTAATATATTATGTCTGATGATCATTTTGGCATGATTAGGATAGAAAGAACCTCAAAGCAGTTTTGTGAGACAAAATATATTAGATATATAAACTTTTTAATAATATAATAAATAATCCATCATCAGATGATCTATATAAGGATCTGGACATGATTGCCCCCATTATTATTGCCTACCACTATTATAAAGTAAAAAAGAAAGTGTTAATACCTACTTTAAAACCTCTTTTTCTTTTTAAGAATGATTTTAAAAAATCTCATTTTCGTAATAAATTAAATAAAAAAATAAAAAGCATGATACAATGCAGCAAGTGGTATAAGGTTCAAAATAGTATTCAAAGCAAAATAAATATTAATTATTTGTTACAGAGGTCCTCAACAACGCAATATTCGATGAGGACACAGATGAGATGGTGGTTGTCAAAGATATTGAAATGTTTTCGATGTGTGAGCACCACTTAGTTCCTTTCTACGGAAAGGTTTCTATCGGATACCTGCCACAAGGGAAAATCTTGGGGCTGAGCAAGTTGGCTAGGTAAGAAAAATACAAATCTATTTTAATTTTAGAATCAGTCATAAATCATATCATAACAGCCCATTAATGTCCCACTGCAGGGACGGGCCTCCTCCAGTGACGGAGGGATATTTGGCCTACTATAACACGCTGGCCAAACGGATTGGTACAGGGTTTAATTTCAAGTTTTCCATTTTTTTATTACGTAATGATAATATTCACAGATAGTCTCTTAGTCGGTTTTTACGACACCCATGGGATGAGATGGGGTGGTGACACACTGTATTCTTACTCCGTCACCACACGGACAATCAGTATTCGCTGCGATTTACTACTGTCAAAGGTTTTCGCAAACATGTAGTTAACGGAAGTTCAGAACGTTCAGAACAATGATTAGGAAACCCCACAAGCAATATCCCATGGTGACCACAAAGACACTGACCTAGTTGAATTTTATATCAGTTAGCCCCTTAGCAAATTTTAATTGCAATACAAATGTATGCAATTAAAATTTGCTAAGGGCACTACGCTTATTTACATTATTTCAAGACTTTGCTTTACACTACTTCTAAATGGGAATTGTTGGTGCTTTTTGTCATCATCAACTCGGGTTTTTGTAATTACTTACTTAGATTTTATACATACCTATTGAAACCTCAGCCAAATTAAAATAATAATGTTATACTTAATGAATTTCCAATGCAAAATAAAATATGTATCTCCAAAAGTAACTTTATTATTAAAAAGGATTCATTAAAAGTTTCATTTAAAACAGGTATCAATAAATCATTTTCTTTTTCATTATAGAATCGTGGAGATCTTCTCTCGTCGCCTGCAAGTACAAGAGCGTCTTACAAAACAGATTGCTATTGCAGTAACACAGGCAGTACGTCCTGCTGGAGTTGCAGTCGTTATTGAAGGAGTGTAAGTATTCAATCTATTTAATTAGCTAATGTCAATAAACAGTTTTGAGAAATGAAACCAAAGACAGGTTAACAAGGACTTTTAAATAATATTTAACCAAAAAGATATAAATAAATTCTTCTAATGGCTACATAGGCGTTCACAAGAAAATATGCAAGAAGAATATTCCTATATATAAAAATAAATATCTTAGGTCTAATTGGGTGACAAAACTAACTGTCCAAACATCTTTATACTCAGTAGTTACTTCTATAGAAACAAAATGAAATAATATAATTATTTCGTCTTACGTGAATGATCATTTAATTGATACAAATCATTTCTTCAAAGTAGTTAACGCACAAATTTGTAGATGTCGCTACTATACCTTAACTAACAAGTTCTCAATATAAAACACAGATGGCGTTATTCAATGTTTCTTCTTTTTACAGACACATGTGCATGGTTATGCGTGGAGTTCAAAAGATTAACAGCAAGACAGTCACATCCACGATGCTGGGAGTCTTCCGCGATGATCCTAAGACAAGGGAGGAGTTTCTCAATCTTGTGCACTCCAAGTGAGGGCTAAAGCTAATGAGGTTTCATTATGGACGTCCTTAATGTTCCTTTTAAGAAATGAAATAAGTTTATTTTAGTAAAATTACCAAGTAATAGTACTTCTGCCAAACTGGAATATGTTTTGAAGTGTATTTCTTTTGATAAATCATTTCGACACTTATTAAAGTAATTATAACGTTAAATTAATGTCCTACGGCAAGCAACTCCTTCTGAGATGGACATAATTTGTCTTACAGGTGACATGCTGGTCAGACGGCTTGATATAGGTTTTATGTCAAGTTAGTCCTACTTATGTAACAGTAGCGATAAAATCTGCGAATTAAACTAAATTCTCGAGGGGACATGAGGAAAACTAGAGACTTTTTATCAATTTAGTAATTTAAAAATAAAGCACAAATAAAATGAAAACAAAGGAACATTATGGAGTTCAAATTATATGTTAATTTATTAAGTTACCTATTTTAAGCGATTTGCTTTTTATTCCTAAATATTAATATTATTTAAAAAACACAAAGTTTTAAAGAAAATTGAAAAAAAACCATGATTCTGTTGCAGCTTAATTTGTTCCTTTTGTTAATAAGAAGTATTTATTCATTTTTTTAATATTAAACTTATAATTATGAAAGTACAGTATTTAAAAAATAGGTATTACTTTTAGACTAGATAAAGAAAACTGCCCTAGTTTTATGTTTCATCCCATATTTTTATTATTATTTGCAAATTCAAAATTAATTTTCAAAATTTATTTACTTTAGTATTTGGATTTACTTTTTTTTTCGAAAATAATTAAGTAAGCTTTTTATTTGTAGAAGTAATTTATGTAGCTTTATTTTATTAAGCTAAAAACATGACAATAAAAATGACGAAATAAATATTATTATTTTTAATGTTGATGTGGGGAATGTGGTAACAATATAATATATTGCCCAAAAGTTATTACATTTTCCAAAGAAGATATTTAAAAAAACATGTTTTTAAGATTTTTAAGTACAAAAAGAAATATTATTAATAAAATATTTTATAAAAATGTTACAAAAAAAAATTTTGGACCAAATATATTTTATTATTATTTTTTACAAAAATCTCAAATACAAAATGGCTGATGTTTGACATTTTTGTAAATTATTATTTATTATTTTTTAGTGTAGTAACACTATTGAGCTGATAATGTTGCCTTAAAATAAGAATGTAAGATTTTTTGATATGTTTTAACTATATTATCATGATTTTATAAATAAATGTTTTTTTTATTTTAAGTTTACACCGCTTTTTATTCATATAACACTCTCCCTGTACCAAATAAAACTTAAATACCAGTTAATAAGACTCGAAATTCTATGACTTGCACCTTTTATTTTATTACTAAAATAAGCGAGGATAATGTTTATTATTTAAGTTTCGGATATAGGTACTACTATTACTTAAATTAACTTGGTCCGAAAGGCAAGGATCCAACATACGTCCTTGTGGAAGTCCCTAAAATAGCTCCCTGAGGAACTCTAAAGCTTACTGGACTATCACGGCCTTGAATGTTGCTACGTGTGATATCGCACTTTGCTGTTATTTAAAAACAAATAAAGATAAGCATAAGACCCGAGTAATAAATACAGACCCAACATAATTATTTAAAAAACCGACGATTGATACAATCTCAGAACCTAAAACGTCAAACAAAAACACAAATTGTACATTTCCTGCATACGATATCTAGGAATGTTTGGAAGCAACTAAAGCCTAATGCTTGGTGGCAATACTTGGAGGAGCTCATGTCCAGCAGTGGACGTCGATTGGCTGATATGAGAATGAACAAGAGCTTAGGGTCCGCAGTATTTTTATACCTAACTAGCAAACCCCGCCAACTCCGTTTCGCCACCAGATGGATTCGTTTTATGTAACATTTCGTTTGGTGATTAAAAGATGATTTTCCAACGAATGCAAAACCGTGGAAATCGATTCGTGCGTTCTGGAGTTATAGCGTTATTTTTAAATAAGTACTTAGTAGATTTCTAAAAATACAAAAAAATACTTATTGGTTAATGTTTCTTAACGTTCAGTTTAACAGTTCTTACTGTATCAATTTCAACAAAAAAAAATAACACAACTAAATAAATATGATGACTATCGCACGCAGATAGATCAACGATATGATAAGGATGGCAAATAATCGATAGATAAGAAAAGACATAAGATCGTGCGGAATGGAATAGAGGAAAGGGAAGGATAGAGGAGGGCTATGTTTAGCAGTGGACGGTTTTTCGTTGATAAAACTCTTTTGACGATAAGGCACTGTAGTGGTCGCCAATCGTAGATATGAATTAAAAGTAAACATAAATTGACAATCCTTGTAGCTTGGTGGATATAGTCAATGGCTGCTGAAATCGGGGTGTTGGGTTCTATAAATAATATGTACCTACGTATTTACAAAATCAGAAGTAGTACAATAACTAAAAAACCGGCCAAATGCGTGTCGGACTCATGCACAAAGGGTACCGTATTTTTTTTTATTTAAGATATTCGTATGAAAAATTACGCGGTAATAAGCGGTTTACGATTTTCGAGGTTTAAAAAAAAACTACTTACTAGATCTCATTCAAAACAATTTTCGTTGGTAGTTTTTATAGTAATGTAAGTACATCATAATAATATGTTTTTTTAAATTTTTCATGTTCTTATTTTAGAAGTTAGAGAGGGGGGCCCAACTTTTTTCGACTTTGAAAGCATCGGTCACGCAAACTATTCGGTTTATAAAAAAATATTTTAGAAACCTTGAAATTATGTTTAAAAACCTATCTTTTGATAACCCACACGTATGTGTCTTATGAAACAAAAATTTTTGAGTTTCAGTTCTTACTCGTAGTATGGGGAGCCCCAATATTTATAATTAATACTTTATTTTTGCATCAAAATCTAAATGCGATCTACAGAATACATCTACCTACCAAGTTTCAACAGTATAGCTCTTATAGTTTCGATAAAAAAATGGCTGTGACAATGTACAAAGTAAATTTGTGAGTATTTAATATATTTTAACAAACTAATAATTTACTAAATATCAACTCAATAGGACACAGGAACAATAAAATAAACAGTATAAATAGTAATGGTCTATAAAACTTGAAAAAACGTAATAAACCTAATTATTATTTGTCTATACCACTATAAACCGGATGTGAGTTTAATAGGTAGTAATTACTGACTTTCGTAAATAACTGAATCATCAGAAAATAGAAAATATTTATCGTTTTTTGAATGGCTTTAAAAAGAGAAAAGGGTTTTCAGTTTTATCATCATCTTAACAACCCATTAATGTTCCACCGCAGGGACGGGCCTCCTTCCGTGACGGAGGGATACTTGGCTTACTAATACCATGCTGGCCAAACGGATTGGTATAGGGTTTTGTTTCAAGTTTTCTTTCTTTTTATTACGTAAAGATAATATTCACGGATAGTTTCTTAGTCGGTTTTTACGACACCCTTGGGATGAGATGGGGTGGTGACATATTGTATTCTTACTCCGTCACCACACAGAGTAAGAATACAATATTTTGTTGAATAAGTAACTAAAAATTGTAGAATAAATTGAAAGCTGGCGTCGCCGTGCGTCGTCGCGTCAGCTCGTTGCCTCTTAGTGGCAACTGGCAAAGCGTTATAAAATTGTTGGTGTTATAAACAAATTATTGCCTTGTGCCTAGTAGTTCTTAAAATTCCTTCATTTCTGTAACAGGCCCCGCACTAGGTCTAGGGTCCTAGCCTACACCTAGTGCGGGAGATGTCTTTGTAAGATGAAAGATAGCATTCACGGAGAAGGAAATCTTGAAATTAAACCCTATACCAATCCTTCTAGCCAGCGTGGTGTTAGGAAGCCAAGTATCCCTCCGTCACGAGAGGAGGCCCGTCCCTGCATTGAGACATTAATGAGCTGTTATGATGATGATAATTAAAAACGATGATACCCAAAACTTGATGCACAATGATGCAATAATAAAAAGCGTCTTTCATCATCATCATATCAGCCTTAGTAATAGTCATCTACTGCTGGACATAGGCCTGCTTCAAATATGTCCACCTTATACGGTACTGTGCCTCCCTCATCCATCGGTGTCCCGCCGTCTTTTGCTATCCAAAAATATAAACAACTTATTATCATTCCCCAGCCCTTACCCCATTTTTTTTTTTGGGGTCGTCGCAGTATGTCATTTTCCACATGCTGATAAAAGTTTTGGCTATGTTTTACGGCCGTACGCCTGACGCTAACCCACCTTGGGTATGCTGTTGTTAGTGATTTACTCCCCACAAGGAGAGGCGAGGTGCTAGGTGGTATGCACCGGGTATCCCTTAGTCGCCTCTTACTACACCCACGGGAGGATATGGGGCAGTCCTATTCTAACCGGGAGCCGCACGGGAACCGCGTGTCTTGCCGTCTTTCGCTATCCAAAAATATAAACAAGTATGTACAGTACATAAATTAACAATTTCGTTACCAATAAACGTAAATTGGAAAAACACAGGGTTTTTCATTGACTATAATATAGTGCTTTTCCGGTTGGGTCGAATGGGTATAACAGTACTTTTTTATAATAAAATTATTTAATGGTCTTTGATGTTCCCTTGATAATCAGCAGCTGGCCTTTACTCTTCTTTTAAGACATTCTAGGGATGAAGCGGGGTGGTGACACCACGTTATTTTAATCCGTGACGATATTTATTATAGCTCTTGTCTTTGCTGAGGGGTTTTGATCTTTTTCGTACTGAATAAGGTAACCAGATTGTTTTCCAGATTTAAGACTAAGGTCTAGGTCAGTACTGTTCATCTTCAACTGTCTATATGACGGCGAGGAGTAATTTCATTTCATGACCTACCATTTCCTTTACGCCTGGCCAATATTTGAGGTTTCCATTAAGCTATAACTCCAATACAATAGTCAAGGACATTATTTCTGTGTCCAATATAAAAAAATAACACATATGAGAAAGTTGCTGGTGCGTATTCTAAATCCTGTCTGTCAAAACTGATAGAGTCTTTATATAGTAATAGAAACATCGCATCAAAAATTAAGTGAGTTTCCTGTAATCAAAATATTAAACTCACTACAGAAACCGTACCACTGCAGAGATCGGACCTCATAAAGTAACGATGGAAAGCTAGACCCTACTTGCACTAGTATAGGTACTATACTGTTCAGAGGGATTCGAAAGTTTTATAAATAATGCTTGATGTCAAGTTCTCTTTTTTGTGTTTTTTTATGTAATGGGAGGCAAACGAGCCAGCAGGTCACCTGATGTTAAGTGATCACCGCCGCCCATGGACACCCGCAACACCAGAGGAATCACAGATGCGTTGCCGACTTTTAAAAAGGGAGTACGTTCGTTTCTTGAAGCTCCCCTAGTCGTAACGGTCTGGAAATATCGCCCCAGCGAGCTTGTTCCACAAAACAGTTGTTCGCGGTGGGAAGTTTCGCGAAAATCGCACAGTGGATGATCACCAACCATCAAGGTGATGACGATGGTAGGACAGTCGATTGCGAGTGGTTCTTTGGAGAAATTCAGCTGCGGTTGGTGATTCTGTAAAGAAATTATTTGAAAGCTTTCCCTTAAATATCACTTTAACGAATTGTCATGATATGGGAAGATAAAACCATGTATTCTTACTAATCTTAATTCTTATTTATCCGTGTGGTGATGGAGTAAGATTACAATATGTCACCACCCCATCTCATCCCATGGGTGTCGTAAAAACCGACTAAGGGACTATCCGTCAATACTATCTTTACGAAATAAAAAAGAAGGAAAATTTGAATTTAAACCCTGTACCAAACCGTCTGGCCAGCGTGGAATTATTAGGCCAAGTATCCCTCCGTCACTGGAGGAGGCCCGTCCTTGCAGTGGGACATTAATGGGCTGTTATGATTCTTACTCTAATAAAGATCAAAAAGAAATTGTATCTATCAAATTCGTGCATTTTACCCCCACATCGTAACAATAATGATTAAAAAACTTTTTTATTAGCTCGCCTAAGGTCATACAGTTTAACTAAAAACAGTAAACATTCTGATAAGGTAACCAATTAATTTAATTATTATCGTATATATAAGATATCATTCACCTATTTAGTTAGTACATTATAATTTGTCATTCTGTGTGCACATTCAAAAGTAAGTAAACCCATAATTTAGTATTATTTAACTGCCTTGGAGCCGAGGAAAACGGTTGTTAAGGGTCGTAGCAAACATTATCAAAACGGAATGGTATCGGCACCGTATCAACTCGAGCCGTTCTGTATTATTTGTATGAAACTCTTGACTGCAACGCACACTAATCGGAATCGTAACGTATCGGATTTTTGACGTTTGACATCGAGGAAAAAGGCGAGGCGGCACCGATCTCTTTACGTTTTAATATGTGTGCTACGACCGTTATCTGGTTGTCATCGATTAGTTTCATATTTATTTGCAAAAGTCCCCGCGACATAGGCTTTGATCTTTAATGACGTACATAATATGACGTCAAGAAAATGTAGCAGTAGAGTTTGTTGCGCCGCTTCTTCTCTACTAGCCTTTTGGAGGCGGTGGTAAAGTTTTCTAAACTTTTAAATGTAATTAAACTTAGATTAAGTAGTGTTAGATGACGTCAAAAAATATATAATGAAAGTTATATTTATTTTGATTAAAGCGTTTTTCACTTTAATAAGGGATTTCTCTATTTCTCTATTTCTTAAAAAGACAACTCCCGCACTAGGGACCATGCCCTGTGTCGCGGGGACCTTTTACAAACATCAATTAACGGACACAAAGAACACCCAGACCAGGACAATAATTTGTGGATCTCACAAATTATTGTCCAGCGTGGGGATCGAACCCACAACCTCTTGCACGGCATCCGCTTGCGCTACCATCGCGCCACCGAGGTCGTCTAAAATGGGATGTCTATTATGTTAAGGAAATTCTTTTTAGTACGTCAGCTATTGAAAACATGATATAATAATAATCATCATCATCATATTATCAGCCAATAGACGTCCACTGCTGGACATAGACCTCCTCCAAATAATGGCACCTTGTGCGGTCCTGTGCCTCATTATTCGGTTTTCCGCCGCGCCGCGGCGCGCCGTCCTAATAACAGTAACTAGTGTTTTCGTAAATCGGTTACCGTACCTAATAGTGCCTAGGTATAAACATTATGTAATTTCTGTCAAGAGAAATAAATAATATATAAACAGATAAAATAATCGGAAGCTTTCCGATAACGCTCGTTGGTATAGTCAACTACAAAATTTGATGAACACGTTTAATATTACAAGGTCACTTTTTGTGTACAGATATTTATGACATATTGGTGTTTAGTGTTTATTGAACACTAGCTGACTAGTGCCCACTTTGTTAGGCCGCTAAAAAAACGCGTCACTTTTTTAAACATATTTCATTACTGCTCCACTCCTATCAGTCATAGCGTGATACTATATATGACACTCCCCGATAAATGGACTATTCAACACAGAAAGACTTTCTAAAATCGAGTAGATCCAGAGATTTACCTCCTACAACGTCACAAACACACAAACTCTACCTCTTTATAATATTAAAGTATAGATTACTAATGATAAGAATATTTTCTGTTTTCGTCACTACACTTACTAATGGAAGCTTTTAGCGTTGAGATGTTTTGTTACATTATTTAATGTATTCATCAACTTATGTAGTTGACTGTACATATAAAGTAACTTTTTGTATTCTTGTTTATATATTGACGTGCTGCATAATATTAAGTAAAGATAATACAATTCACATTCGAGATTGCAATGTGTATAGGTCAATATATAAAAGATAAAGTATTATTTCTAAAATACAATGAAAATAGTCATATAATATGTATAGGTTTTAACACATTATGACATTTCTATTTATACTTACAAACGGGCACTCCACATCCCGCTTTTCGGCCTGTGGTAACCTTTGGCGTAGTGAGTGACCAACATCGCCGCAGTATTTTTGCATTTTTCATGCTTATTATACTCGTATCACTATGCGTTTCAACTAAGAATAGGACTGTCAATGCGCCATCTTGTTCCGCAAAAAATTTTGATGTTTTTTAGTAATTTTTAATATAAATTAATTTCTAATTGGAATTCAATTTTTCCACACCACTTATGGCATCATCGCCGTGTTCATAATCGTAAGAGAGTAGCAGAATGTTTGTTTTACCTATGTATTTTTTTTTCAAATACTCTTTTAATAATTTATTAGACGTTCCTCGTCTACGTCGACTTTTTTAAATATTATTTTGTTGTTCTTATGATGTTATAAAAGTTATTTTATGAATATTTGTGCTGGTCGTACTAAAATGACAGTTGCCACATGAAGTTAGCAGCGACTGCGATCCTATTCTTATTTAAAACGCATAGTACTCCCTCGAATAGCTTGGGAAATACTTGTACCCAAACAACAGTCATTTATTCATTATTTTAAAATAAACTTTGCATAGCAAACATTTACATAGCAATACCGTAGATTTCCCGCACAAATTTCATAAAAATCTAGTTAAAGACTATTACTTGAGCAAGAAAAAGCAAAAAAAAAGGATTTAACTAAAACAACTACTTACATATATTCTGAACCTATTTTTAATTATACACAATATAAAACCTAATTAATGCGTCTTACTAAACATGCCTAATTAATAACAAGCATTATCACTTTTGTCTATATTAATGACCTGCTGTAAGGACGCCCGGACTTTAGAACCTTTAAGTAGTGATTAATAGTTCTTTATAGCATACGGGTTAATATATATTTGTATCAAATGTTCCTTGTCTAGTAGTAAATGTAAAATTTTCTAGATGTTAACATTTAAGGCGTTTTTGATTCCAAAGTTTCGAAAAAGCTGTACCTAAGTATATTTACTTACATGCATATTATAATCGATTCGCACGTTGGAACATTCTTTATAACACAAATTATTGTTCGTAGTCTAGAAGTTCTTTGTATCCGTAAAATTGATGTTTCTTTCATCCCCGCGACACAGGGCTAGGTTTCTTAATGTGACAGTTGTATTTTATAAAATAAAAATAAAAGATTAGGTCCTCTCCCGCCTTGATAAAAACAATAACTTAGTGCATACGCTAGTTAACAATAAATTTTCTTACTTCCAGGTCACACAATGAAGCTGCTTGTGTTCTTCACGGCATCACTGCTAGTAGGCTTAGCAACTACCGCTCCAACCTCTGACTCTGACAAGGTCACAGTTACAAACGAACTATTCCCCGAAGAGTTTGCGATATACACAGCAGAACATGACATTGTCAACATACTTGTACCTCTGAACGCTCTTAACTTTGAATATGATACTGATGATGAAGACACTGACGCTGATCCTACAATATTCTTCGCATTAGCTGATGACCAAGGTCTATACGTTCGTCACAACGGCGAAGTTAAGAAAATCCTTGAACACGGACGCGATGCCGCAGCTGCCAACGATGACACTAAATCAGTATACTTCGCAGCTAAAGAAGGTCTTTTCTCTTACAATGTCAAAGAAAACCGCGCTGAGAAATACGGTGCAGTCGATGACAGTATCATCAGCATTGCTAAAGTTAATGGCAGCGATGTCATTTACGTTTTAACTGAAGACCACATTCTTTACAAAGTATCTGAAGAAGGAACTAAGAAAGAACAAGTAGAAAGTGTTGTCAATGCCCAACAAATCATTTTGGATTACGAAAACAATCTGTATTACTACACTCCTGAGAAGAGTGTTTATGTATTGACTGCAGAAGGAGTTAAGAAGATCGAAGGTTTGCCTGAAGCTACTTCTACTTCTTACATTAACATCTTAAAACCACCATTCATTATTGAGAACGGTGTGCCAGTTATTCTTGACAATAAATCTTACGTTGTTTACGCTAACGGTTCCGTCGAGCTTGGCGATTTCGAATTCCAAGTCTATCCTACTGCTTATTCAATGGAGGCTACTTTAATGCAATATTACGGTTACAACAAGAAGATTTATGAGTACAACATCCTTAATATGTTATTGGGAGAAGTTGTTGATGATTTAAAAGATTTCTTCGAAGGTAAATCTGATAGCATTTCTGAAATTGCAACCAGATCACGTGGAGAGCTGAAGGCGTAAATATTATAATCTAACATTTAACTAGTTGAAGTATTTTAACTGGTTGAACTAATATTATTAAGTAATACCAAACTAAAATAACCTGTTCAGACTCAAAATATTAAAAAATATGAACTGAGTAATATTTTTATTGGTCCAACATCCACTAATAATAGACATCAATATTTCTTACACATCGGGGAAATATAACTGGCGTTTTAAAAGTAGGAGCGAGTACATGTCGTTCTAGACTATACCTGATGCTGTTTCTCGAATATGCAAAAAAAGTAGTTTTGTCCGGCGAAATAATGCAATAAACAATAATAAATTATTTTTAATGATGAAAAATTAAGTATGTATGTTACATTTCTTAGCCTTCTCCCAATCAAACATATAAAGAAACATTTTTATTTAAAAAATAGTTTTATAACATAGGAATAAGATATACGAGTATCTTGGTTGTTTGCCAATTATTTAGTGTCCACAGTACTATAGGTATTTCTTAGTTCAGAACGTATACTATGAAACTAACGAAACACAGCTTAAAATGTTGTATCGAGTTTGCACCTATGAGTCTTTGATGAGTAGGTATCTGAGAATATGATACATAAATGAAAATGAAACATGTTAGATTTTTTGAGATCACCATGTAATTACGTTTTTAGACAGAACAAAATTATTTAACAATTAACAGTTTTAACAAAATATTAGGTAACAAGTAGGGCATAACTTTTAAGCTATCGTGTTGCATTATTATAAAAATTATAACTAAGGATATAAACGAGAGAATATCGCTGCAATCAGCTTGCGACCACGACGGAACTTGTGCCGAAACGTCAAGCCAGAATGAAGGTAAGTAACATGCCACGATAATCTCCCGTTCTTGTAACAGAGTATTATTGAAATAAAAACTATATGTAATGACATTTCTGTACAATTAACCTAAACGAAAATTACGTATTAATAACGATAGTAAAATATTGCACTGATTTTAAATTGATTACATTTACCTACTTAATTATTAAACTAACAGCTAAGTATATTAAATAATTACAGCTAAGGGACATACCAGCTTGTGTCCCAGTAACCCTCACTTCCCCTCCCTAACCCATTGCTGAAGAGGATGAACAGTAGATTTCACTTACAACTTATTATTCTGCCACCTTAATGCAATAAAAAATCAAATAAATCTGTGAAGATGTACCGTAACCTATTATTCCTCCCATCCCATCTATTCAATATGATTACAGCCGACTAAGCAATAAAACTCTCCACGTGGTGCCGGAGTAAGAATACAATGTATCACCACCCCATGTCATTCCATGGGTGTCGTAAAATCCGACTAAGGGACTATCCGTGAATATTATCTTTACAAAATAAAAAGAAGGAAAACCTGAAATTAAACCCTATACCAATCCGTCTGGCCAGCGTGATATTACTACTAATATCACCCGGATATCGAGGGAGGACCCCGTCATGGGAGGAGGCCCGTCCATGCAGTGGGACATTAATAGGCTGTTATGATAAAACAATAAAACAAAACATTTTACAAGTATAACCTAGTTTAGAAGTGCACTTCCAGTCACTACGGAATGTCACGTACTAGAATTATCACAAACCTGCCTTGATTTATTACGACTAGGATTCCAAGTACATTTTTGCAAAAGTTTTACTATCAAGCAAATATTTCGTGAGCAGTTTTCATTTTGATGAAACGTCCAACAATTTTCGGTAAAAAAGAACTCTATATATTGTGGTAGCAAGCCGGGGTAGCAAGACAAGCATATATTGTCGATTTCAATAAAATAAAAAGAAAATTTAGCTTGATAGTAATCAATTTGCAAGAATATTTTAGGGATCCTTGACTAATATTTACATTCACATATAAGGGTAGATCTCCAGAGGCATTTTTTATCGTGTCGGACTGGAGAAACTCATTTTGAAATCGATAAACGTTTTCATTACATTTTTTTATGTATACTTTGGTGTCTAATCTATGTGGTGCAGGGCTGAAATTATGAATTAGTTTATTAGAAATATTTAAAAAAAAATCATAAACCCTAAAATCCTGATTGCTCTGGGTTGACCTAACTCTCGATTGAATGAGAAAACATTGTGTAACTATTTATTGAGAAGGTTCATATGTCCGATGTTATTTTATATTACATAACAAATAGTTAATCTTCATATTAATATTTTTTTTTAAATTATATAAACAATATTTTTGGCACAATTTAAATTTATCGTCATGACCTGGCATTTTATCTCATCGCTCTGCGCTGGAGTAAAACATCGCGCTCATCCCTCGTTTTACGAAATAGAAACTCTATTCCCCTCCCCCGGGGTAGTGGCTGTAGTGGTCTAACCGCCGAGGAAGATACATTTGTGCCACGGTCCCACACTACAACATTACGAGGGTAAGTTTATGATTTATCTGGGTTTGGTTCTCGAATTTGATGATTGATATGGCATCTTTTATAAATTAAATAGCAAGGTTGTAAATGTGCTTATTAAGTGAATTAAGTGATAGTAATGATGTTCTTTATGAGGCGTAAACACAACTTTCTACGGTTTTTATTTTGGGCTTTATTTATGCTTTTATGACTTTTTTTGATCGCTATGGCTATGATTGCTCTGTCCAAAAGACCAGAGCGATGATATTTTGCAATGATTGTACGTTATAAAACAACTTTAAGTAATACGAGTAATACCAGATTGTTACAACGACAAATGTCACGACTCAGCTGTCAAAAATTCTGTGACGTCACGACTCATCTGTCAATAATTCTATGACGTCACGACTCATCTGTCAAAATTCTATGTCGTCACGTGTCACGTGACCAAAACTCTATGGCGTCACTAGTCACGTGACTCAGCTGACAAAATTATTATGACTATGACGAAATTATAAAAACATAATAATTATGATGGAAGCCAAAATTTCAAGTTTTCGGAAGTTTTCCTTTACATGCACTATAAGACCTTGCTTCATGCCAAATTTCAAGTTTGTATGTAGACTGGAAGTATCCTGTAGCTTTTTGCCCTTTGCTCATCGAAAATTTGCGACATAAACGGCTATAATATGTCTTGATTTCGTTAGATTAGAAGTTTGATTTTTTTACAGCACTAAAAGGCAACAGACCTTAGTATTTGGTAAAAATTTCAGCTTGATATCTCTACGCGTTCCTGAGATAAATAGTCTTGATAGAGAAACGGACAACAAAGGGTTCCGTTTTTCCAAAATCGGTACGGAACCCTTATAAAACCGGTCAAGTGCGAGTCTCACTCGCGCACCGAAAATTTCATTTTTCCCGCCAAAATTCTACAACGTCACGACTCATCTGTCAAAAATTCTGTGATTTCACGACACATCAGATGTGAATGTGAGAGTTTTTGACAGATTCTGTCAAAAATTCAATGACGTCACGACTCAGCTGACAAAAAAAGTTTTCCTGCCAAAATTATGTGACGTCACGACTTACTTATCTGTCAAAAATTCTATGACGTCACGTCTCATCATTAATAATAATTGTTGAAAATTGATACCTCGTCAGTTGGCGCCCCCCGCCACCCGCGCACCCCCGTGACAGCCAAATAAACCCCGTGTAAACAGACAAGTCATTGCGTGCTTGTCACTGCCGCTGCGTTGTAGAGTAACCACGTTTTTTTTTCAAAATGAAGTTCTCATTACCAGTTTGTACTCCGCAGGATCTTCAAATTGCAATTGCTTCAGCAACAAAGCAGAGCCACCAGTTTCGTTTCTATCGTCAATCCATTTTATTACCTACGGTCGTTTATTTTTAGTTATCTCATTTTCTACCATTTCTATTAACTCATTGAACAGCAAAATTGATATTTTTTTTAACAAATAATTAAATCTTCGTTTCAGTTGTTTTCGCGAATTCATTTTTCCCACTGACTTCACACACGTGTGGTCACCGTGAGAAACGCACCACTTCTACTTACTTCATGTAAACAGTTAAAGTCAGTCGCGGCGCCGACATTGGCGCTGCGACTGACTTGTCTACTGACCCTGTGTAAATCAGCCTTAACACGCTTTCTTCCGAGTGCATTACCCCAGCAGAATCTTGTCGAAATTTGTAATCTTTTTTTATCAGATTTTTAGATTTCTAGCTCCTGTAAATGTCTGTGTAGTTTTTGGAATTAGTTCAGTCCTAATTTTAAAGATATTTGACAAAAACAGATTCTGCTGCGGTAACGTTACCGCAGCAGAATCTTTTTTGAAATAATGGGATTATTGAAAAAATCTATAGGTACATTTTTAGATCGCTGGACGAAGTAAATGTTTCGATATAATTTGAATTTTTACGTTACCTGGTTTCGGAGATATTCAAGATGCTGCTGGCGTAACGTTTGCGTGTTTGCTGGATCTCCGAAACGGTACAGCGTAATTTCCTAATTTTTTATACACAGCTTCGTCTTAATTAGTCTGAATTAGTTCACGAATAAAAAAGTAATAATAATGCACCGTTTGCAAGTTATTTTAAATTATATAAATACCCCTTTTTGGGCGCTTACTCCTAAGATATGTACTCTGGAGACTTGTTTAAAACGTCATTTTATAGTTTATAGTTAGTTACAGGTCTGTGTGAAGTTTCATTAGTGTACAGTAAGTAATTAAAAAGTTATCACACAATTTAGTTCATTTTGGCCAGCGATGTGCATCGGGTTAATTTAACTGCCTATTAATTGAGTTTCGTATCGATTTACTTGCTGAATTCTGTATAAACAATTAGACTTTTGTGTCAACTTTATACCATGAAATTTTGAGCGTAATCCACTCAATAATTACAGAGATAAGCGAAAAAGAGTCATTACGTTATGCATGCAATAATGTCGGTACAGACGCGTACACAATTAATTTTAATGGCGCTAGTGAGCTGCGTTAACGCTCTTGAAACTAAATTAAATTCGTTTAAAATAAAAAAGCCGTTTTTGTTTTAAATGCATTACTTCGCTAATTTAAAAGCATCATAAGTGTTGATAGTGTGTTATACAAATATTTTATTGTCAACACTTTAAATGTTATTAAATTTGCATTTAAAATTAAAACTGCCTTTTTTGTTTTAAATGCAATATTTAGCTAATTTAAAAGCATCCAAAGTGCTGACAGTGCGTTACACAAATAAGTACTTACTTTATTACCTTGTGTAAATACTGAGTTGATTTTTTTTCAATTGGCAGCACCATTGTGCCGCGTAAACGCTTTTGAACAATTGCCGTAATGCATGTTATACACAAAGTAAATACATACCCCATCATTTTATACATATCATTTTATATTATGACAAAAATTTAAATCTTATCGTAATTAAATGTTGAGGTTTTGTTTTATTTATCTGTGATTTTTAAATTAAACAATCTTTAGCGTAATGGTTATTTAGTTATAAATGAATAATTACTGTGATTTTATAAATTAAGTTAAAAAAGTAAATTTATATATACCTACTTAATTTTACTTATTTTAAGATTTTTAGACAATAGCTTTATTTTTAAAAGACAGTTATTCAATGACAATCAATACTTATGTTAAATATTAATTGCCATTTAAATAGTGTAATTGCTAAGCAATTGTTATTAAACTGTGATTTTACAACAAGGTATTTTGATCGTTTTAATATTTCTATCCTGTGCATAAAAGTTTTCAAATAAACTTTTGTTTTATTTTACCACTTGTTTACAAAACTGTACCAAAAAGCAAATATAAATTTTATTATCCTTTACATGTTAGTAGGTCAGAGTTATGTACTACACTGACGTTTTTTTGTGACCATCTATACATGGTCGGGTTACCATAGTCATTCATACGTAATGACTTTTTTTCGCTTATCTCTGTAATTATTGAGTGGATTACGCTCAAAATTTCATGGTATAAAGGTGACACAAAAGTCTAATTGTTTATACAGAATTCAGCAAGTAAATCGATACGAAACTCAATTAATAGGCAGTTAAATTAACCCGTTGCACATCGCTGGCCAAAATGAACTAAATTGTGTGATAACTTTTTAATTACTTACTGTACACTAATGAAACTTCACACAGACCTGTAACTAACTATAAACTATAAAATGACGTTTTAAACAAGTCTCCAGAGTACATATCTTAGGAGTAAGCGCCCAAAAAGGGGTATTTATATAATTTAAAATAACTTGCAAACGGTGCATTATTATTACTTTTTTATTCGTGAACTAATTCAGACTAATTAAGACGAAGCTGTGTATAAAAAATTAGGAAATTACGCTGTACCGTTTCGGAGATCCAGCAAACACGCAAACGTTACGCCAGCAGCATCTTGAATATCTCCGAAACCAGGTAACGTAAAAATTCAAATTATATCGAAACATTTACTTCGTCCAGCGATCTAAAAATGTACCTATAGATTTTTTCAATAATCCCATTATTTCAAAAAAGATTCTGCTGCGGTAACGTTACCGCAGCAGAATCTGTTTTTGTCAAATATCTTTAAAATTAGGACTGAACTAATTCCAAAAACTACACAGACATTTACAGGAGCTAGAAATCTAAAAATCTGATAAAAAAAAATTACAAATTTCGACAAGATTCTGCTGGGGTAATGCACTCCTTTCTTCCATAGGCTAC
Source organism: Schrankia costaestrigalis (assembly GCA_905475405.1). Taxonomy (NCBI): domain Eukaryota; kingdom Metazoa; phylum Arthropoda; class Insecta; order Lepidoptera; family Erebidae; genus Schrankia; species Schrankia costaestrigalis. The sequence continues at coordinate 8,217,448 of FR997852.1, read as the reverse complement.
GCAATTGTTCAGATCATCAAAAAGCATCTTTAAAATCGGAAATTAATAAATATACCTAACAATTAGAACAAAAAAGAACAGAACAGTCTTTATTTTGAAAATAAGGGTGAAAGGTTTCTTCACATTTTACCATTTGGTATGCTAATGATTTCAAATTTACGAAATACTCAGGATTAATAATAATTCGTTTATTTAAGATAAACTTAGATTAAGTAGTATAAAGGACGTCAAAAAATATATAACGAAGGTTGTATTAATTTTGATTAAAGCGTTTTTGACTTTGATATTTTTTTAGTTCATTTATTCTAACGCACTATTATTAACACTACTCATAATTCACTTAAGCATAATTAGGAACATAACAATTACAAAATTAGATATTTTTTTCAATTGTATTTGATTTATACCTTTTAAATCCTTACGTACCTAAGTAATTTTACTACTTACTAGCTGACCCGTGCCCACTTCGTTAGGCGGCGAATAAAACGCGTCACTTTTTTAAACATATTTCATTACTGCTCCACTCCTATTAGTCATAGCGTGATACTATAATTACACTCCCCAATAAATGGACTATTCAACACAGAAAGAATTTTTAAAATCGGTTGAGAGATCCAGAGATTACCCCCTACAACGTCACAAACACACAAACTTTACCTCTTTATAATATTAGTATAGAGTAATTAACTTGGGTATAATTAGAAAAATATTGATCACTCGAAATCACAATCTAGCTATAAGGTAGACTCAAGTATCATCCAAAACTCTTTCATTCTTTTTCCTCAGTAATGTAACTCTCGATATAATATTCACTAGATAACACTACTTTACAGTACAGGCATACACCAAATGCTATAAAAAAGTTTGACAAATCTTAGCTTACAAGCTTAGCCTATACATTTAGGTAATTTAGAAATATTCCATACTAAAAACAACCTAATAAATAAATATAAATAATCCTCACACATTCACACAACGTCATCTAGTTCCAAACTAAGCAAAGCTTGTAAGTATGCAAACAATCATGTTCATGTACACAAGACCTCTGGGTAGCAGTCATATTATATAGTTACTACACCACAGAGGTAGTCAATAGAGTTGCAAATAATAAACTTCTTATTTGCAGAGAATATAAATTAGTCAACATTTCATTTAAGAAAACTTAATAAATCGTCCTTTGCTAAACCAATACCCGACATAACTACCCTAGCAACATCTTTCGGCCAAGCGTTAGGGAGACCAAACAGTGAATTAACAAGAATATCCAAAACATTAAACTCGTATATTTTTCCATTTAAAGCAGCCACTAGATACAAAGCGGCATCTATACTATAGGCACTTGGATTTTCCGTAATTTGAAAATCCTTTTTAAAGTAAGAGCCATTTGAATACATGATGTATAAATTGCCGTCACCGAAAAACGGTATACAACCCTCCATTACAAAAGCTGGTCTCAAAAGTTTAATCTCATTAAAATCTTCAATAACACTAGCAGTCAAACTTAACAAATTTCCATCAGCCTTAATAATATGAGGTAGCTTATCTTTACAACTAATATAATAAATATTATTCAAAGTGTCCAAAACGAATTCTGTAGCGCAACCGATGCTCTGTATCCTCGTCCTTATAGTAGCGTTTTTCTCCATTTTGAAAAGTTTTCTGTCTGAATTTAATATGTAGATAGCGTCAGTGCCGTTAGCTTTTTGAAGTTGGATAATGTCATCTGTGAATGGACCGAATTTCTTTGCTGAAAGACTATCTCCTTGATACACATATAATCCATCTTTTGCGCCGAAGTATATGGTTTTATCGAAGCTATAATCAGCAGTAGAATCACGGCCTCCTTCGAGTATTTCGTAAGCTGCGAATCCTTCTAGAACAAATATGCAACTACCCCCATCAAATTTTGGATCAGCAACAGTAAAGAATATCGATGGTATATCCGATGAATCAGCTTGAAGATATTTAGGGCCATCAGCAGGAACTAAAACTTTTGTTATGTTGGACCCTGATGAGAAAATTATCTGTTCGTCTCTGAATAGAGAGTCAGGTATTTTTGTTTTGTAAGTTGTGAATATGCTGGGTAGAAATGATAGAAAGATGACTGTTGACCACATCTTGCAAAGTATCTGGAAAAGAAAGAAAGTGTAAGTGAAGTCTGAATTCATATGCCTGACAAACCAATGTTGTCACAAGCATTAGGTCATGACAGAGGCCTATACTTAGGCGGCTTTAATAACTGTCAACACCAGGTAATTTTTTTTTATATGGTGGCAGGTAAACGAGCTAGCAGGTCACCTGATGATAAGTGATCACCGCCGCCCATGGACACCCGTAACACCAAAGGAATTAGAGATGCGTTGCGGATCTTTAAAAAGGGAGTACGCTCGTTTCTTGAAGCTCCCGAAGTCGTAACGGTTCGGAAATAATCGGTTAGCCACTAACCAAACTAAAAATGGTAAAAAGGTATCATCATCATGGTCATAACAGCAAATGAACGTTCACTGCTTGGCCTATGTCTCCTCCAAATATTTTCGATTTCGGAACTTAGAGCCGACTTTCAATGTATGAAACAGTGGAGTTCCAACATTTAAAAAACGATGTATGATTTGAGATTTTCACCCAGCGCGGTCGTATGCCTTCCTTATGCATCGGTATCACGCCGTCCCAACTAGTTTGCCGGTACACCGTGTAACTGATCTCCCCAGTCTACGTTCTCCGGTACACAATCACCATTCCAGAACAGCTTTTCTACCCCAAAAGTCTTTGAGCTACATGTTCTTCCTTTAAAAAGGTACGTATTTTACTACCTAGCTGCATCTAAACAGCTACTCATAACCCAAAAAACCCATTAGTTACCACGAGGTCTACCAACATCCTAGAATCCCAAAAATTGGATCCCTGACCGACCCTGGCATACATGTTACATAACCCAGTTTCACCTTGCATGAGGCCAGTTATACAACTAATGCACGAACGATAACTCATCGATGCATGGAAGAAATGCCGCGCGTTTGCATTGTGTTGCGAGAAAAATAGTTCTTTTTAAATGTATGATTTGAAGCAATAACATGGAATTTATTACTTACAATATAATTAATGAAATAAATGGAAAGAAAAATGAGGGGATCCCTAGAGAACGAACGTCTGAGCGAAGCTAAATCTCCAAAGAAGACATACTAGGGTTTTGAAAGAAATCTCGGGAACGTGCTATCACCGTTCAAGAATCTCCCTACTTTGCCTTATTAAAGGGCTCGTTAGGCTGAAGCCTTTTCCCACCTATGAATTAAAGGTACCTAGTCTTTTCCTCAACCGTCACTCAGGGATTATAAATATATGGCACAGACCTCCATTGAAGTTAGTCTAGTCCCAAACTAAGAAGAGCTTATAAGATGGATAAATATACTCATTATACTTTTGTGCAAATGCCTACATATTTTACGCAGCAAACACCGTGACTAAAGCAAATATTACGCACACAAAGATTTGCATTTAATAGACAGACCTCTCTATCTTATGTTTTTTTTATTCCGTCAAGTGATAGCTTGTCGTACAATAACGAACAATGGAAACGTTGAACCCACTTCCTTCCACACTAGATAAATAGCAGTAAACGAACATTTCATTAACATTTTCTTATAATAAACACAAACAACATACACAGCGAAAAGATAACAAAAGATTTGGAAAGAAAAGAAATTTTCAATAAAAATAGTGAAAAATTATAGTTATTTATTTGATATATTGATAAATAATTATCTTAGATAAAAAAATATAATTAAAAGTGAAGTTTGTATTTTTGTGTTTGAAATTAAAAAGGTAAGGATAAGTATTTTCTTTATTTATATTTTTTCTCAATTAATTACATTTTTAAATATAGATATAAAAATAAAAACATTAAAAAATACAAAAAAAAGGTAGACCCACCAGCATCGAGTATAGGGACCAAGATACTGGTGATTAGGGCTCCAGAGATAGGAAGTTTCTCACAATACGTGCCGTGTCAAGCAGTACTGCCTTCTGCATCAGACCAACTGTCAAGCGAGAGTCTCCGTAGATGTTAATAGAGACTCTTTGGAATAAGTCCATTCATATTATTTTTATTCTTAAAAAAGCAAAGTCCCTTTCCATGGATGGGTTTCCTACTAGTGGGAAGGTTACATCTAATCAGAAGAAACCTTCCCATTGCTACAAATCAGAATAAACCTTTATACCGCAAATCATGTTTCGTAACATACAACTTACTTAATTCAACTTAGTATTTATATAACAACTTAATAATAATAACTTTATTTTAATTTAATTTTTAATTAATCCAAAAGTGGTTTTCTGGCCCTTAAACATTTCGTTAAAAATAAAGTTAAAATAAAGATAAAAAGTAAAGTTTGACGTTTCATAATGGAGAACTGACACTTTAAAAATAACAAGAATACCGTTTTAAGCTTAGTTACAGTACGATTACATTACTTTAAAAATATTTTAAATTATAAATACAAGTATACCAATTGTGTGACAATTTGACAGCTAAACGTTAAATTAACCGAATTTTTAACGATTTTAAGCTACGAGAATTGACATGCTGGTGTTTCTTATAAGTGCCATCTCAAGTTATCTTTCTCTTATTTTCGTAGATAGCGTTTCTTTCCTATGTCACCTGTAGGTTGAGATGTGATGGTGACACTATGTATCACGGTCTTACTCTGTTACTACAAGGAGTAAAACAGGAAGGCTATTTTTTTTTACACTTCTGGACTAAGCTTACAAAAAGGCACAACTCATATTGTCCCGTAGGTGTCATAAGGGTGAACTACTACAGTGAATACTTGAAACCATAAAAAATGCCTGTACCGGCCAGGCATGATAAAATAACAAAGTTTTTCCCCGTCACTGTCCGAATGGGATATCCATGTTGGATGAGGAAGACTCAAGATCGCGCGTGGTAGAAACATTTCGATGAGCTATATTCTGAAGTGTTACGTCTATCGGCCGATATGTTGATAATGAATAGCATGTGTGCAATAATTAATGAAGCAATGCGATGAATTATTAAAAGAAAATTACTTTCTTCGTTCACGGTCCAATAATTACAGGATTATCTAACTCGTTATAAAACCATACTGTTATTATGTAATCAATACATCGTATGTCATTGAGTAAGAATACAAGAAACTGCGGCCGGTTCTCATCCTGTGGGTGTCGTAAAAAGCGACCAAAGGACATTTTTGACTAGCGATTAGGCTTTCCATTTTATAGTAGCTAGGGGCAGGGCACTTTTCCGACGATAAAGAAAGGTTTTGTAGGGCAAACTACCTCACTGGGTGGTAAGACGTCGATAGATGATGGAGGCCCATCTTGTGTTCCTGTAGTACCAAATCCACGTAAAGTATTCGACAAAGGGGATAAAATTCTTGATTATACTAACCTATTTCAATCTAGCGCGACCTACCGATGTTTACAGAAACTAGTCTCACATTAATGTATTAAAAAGCTTGAATGTAATGAAAACGAATAATATACGTCCAACTGTCAAATGTCAATATGTCTACTTGTTATAATGTCCAAACTTCAAACCTTAGTGACAAATTGACAAAGACACAAAATGTTTATGTAAAATGGTACGGTACGGTTTAATAAGAACGTGAGGTCAATTGGTAGAGTCTTAAATTGTGTCGCCTTCTTCTCAAACTTGAATTACCATATCCCTCATAGAACTTTGGGTTGAGCAGATAACTTTAGTTATATATTCATACATTTTTCGAAGTCGCAGGAGTTTCGTATGCAGCTTTCGTATCACAACTAAAGAAAATATATATGCGTAAATCGTATTAACCTAGATGTCAGTTATAGCCGTTAATTTTATAAATCTAAACGTCCTTGTGATAGAGTTTAGTGCATGTATACAGGGGTTCGCAATATGCTCTGTAGTGTAGTTTCTAGAGATGTATAAAAAAAATCTAACAACGTGCAAGTCTGCACAACACATTAAAAAAGCAAGAAAGAAATGAAAAAACTTAACCGTTTAACAAAAATAAGGAAATTTATATTAATTTAAATAATTATTTTACTTTTTATAATAGGTTAATGATTTACACAAAATAAATATTACACATTGACCTATATAGTTTTGATATAAGGGCATTCAACTTAATTGTAGGACACACGATAATGCCAATTATAGAGATGTTACCAAATATCTGAATAATTAATTAATAAATGGCATATAAATTAAAAAAACAGGGTGGAAACGTTTGGAGGAGGCCTATGTCCGGCAGTGGACGTCCATAGGGCTGATATGGATATAAATAAATATTATTTGATAAAATGCTTTTTGCTAAATATGCTATATTATGTTCTCCGTGTGGTGACGGAGTAAGAATACAATATGTCACCACCCCATCTCATCCCATGGGTGTCGTAAAAACCAACTAAAGGACTATCCGTGAATATTATCTTTACGAAATAAAAAAGAAAAAAAACTTGAAATTAAACCCTATACCAATCCGTCTGGCTAGCGTGGTATTAGTAGGTCAAGTATCCCTTCTCCACGATAGGAGGTCCGTCCTTGGAGTGGGACATTAATGGTCTGTTACGATCGTGGATGACTGCTGCAAAGAAAATTGTTTTCGACTCCGGTTCGCATTGAAAATCGACTCTAACTAGAGCACGGATTTTATGACAATTTATAAAAACTTTAAATTTTTTTGAGATGAAATAAAATTACCTGCGATAAATTGAAAAAGTATTAACTCGGTATGAAATTAACGCTTTGATTTTTAATTAAGGTTTTCAATATAGATTTTGTAACCATATTTTGAAAGGTACAATCAATATTAAAAATTTATACTAAAACTTTTATAGACAAACATTGTACATCACTAGTAGTAAATAGTACACTATATGATATAAAAATTATAATATATAAACAAGTTAAAATATAATAACAGTAATTTATTATAATTGGAGACAAACAGTCGTGTTTATTGATAACTAAAGATATTATATTAATTGGTGAGTTATTTATTAAGTATTATAATAAATGCTAATATAATTGGTATCAATGCTTTGTCGTAAAATCGCAATATATCATTAATTTAAACAGCGACATCTAGTCCCAAACTAAGTAGCGCTGGTAAAAGGGACACTAGTCACAGAATATACATACCTACTAATTATACTTTTTTTGTAAACACATACATTTAATTTCATAGATAGCAGATATATCAAAAGGTAAACGGATCGGCACCGTATCAACTCGAGCCGTTCCGTATTATTTGTATGAAACTCTCTTACGGCAACGCACACTAATCGGAATTGTAACGTAATCGAATTTTTGACGTTTGACACCGAGGATACTAGTAAGCGTTCCGATTACGTTTTGATATATCTGCCACGACCCTAAAGCACACTAAAATATTATAAGCGGGAATCTAGGCCGCAATTTCTGCGTAGGTGCCATGAGACTATAATAGCAAAACATTTAACTACAATTCATGTCACCACCCCCATCTCATCCCATGGGTGTCGTAAAAACCGACTAAGGAACTAACCGTAAAATTTAATAATGATTCACTTTAAAAAAAATTGACCTCATTTGTCGATCAATGGCTGTTTCAATCGCTAAATCTTGGATTGTGATCTTTCTCGTAAGAAGTTTTACTGTAAGGTTATTTAGATAAGGGATGTAGTTGCCATTCGAGAACCTTCCTGCTAGAACGCTATATAGTTTTCCCCTCTACAATGGTTAAGTTCAAGTACGTGTGAGTATAACATTATTGCTATTGATAAGCTTAGTGTTAACATAAACAACTGAGACGTCATTCGCCTTTATAGCAGGCTGGTAAACCTAGGTTCACACTGAGGTTCTGCTTCCAGCTGCTATCTACAGATTCAGTTCCATATCAGCCTAAAGACGCCCACTGCTGGACATAGACCTCCTCCAAACGTTTTCACCCTGCGCGGTCTTATGCCTCCCTCATCCATCGGCTTCCCGCCGTCCTAACCAGGTCGTCGGTCCACCTTGTGGGGGGATTCCCCATCCTGCGTTTTCCGGTACGCAGTCGCCATTCCAGAACCTTTCTGTCTCAAAAGAGTAATAAATATCTACAATAATCATTATCTGTATGAACATTTGACACGACTTTTTGACCCGAGACTTTCCGAGAATATTGATAAACTTATACCAAGATAACGATGAGCAAATTCTTAAAATCATAAACAACACCGCATTACGAAAAACACGCGTATTTTTTTCTAATCTATACTTCTATACTAATATTATAAAGAGGTAAAGTTTGTGTATTTGTGGCGTTGTAGGGGGTAATCTCTGGATCTACTGAACCGATTTTAAACATTATTTCTGTGTTGAATAATCAATTTATCAGGGAGTGTCATAGGCTAAGTAAAGCAGTAATTAAATATGTTTAAAAAAAGGATGCGTTTTTTTCGCCGCCTAACGAAGTGGGCACAGGTCAGCTAGTTGTTTCTAAAGATGGCCTGTTCTCATGAAAAAAGAAAACCTCATCTATCCTATGCGCTTTGAGTAATAAAAAGTTTCTCACTGTAAGTTTGTAACTACTTGTATTTTATGGACAAAAGAGAAGCGTGACTCTATCTTTCTCTGATATCACCTGCCATTCTTTTACATAAGACATTTAAAATAAGATTGAATGATGTAATGAGATACAATGAGGACAACATCTGCACATCTACTTACAAAAATGTCCACAATCGTTAGTAACCTGCGCCTTCCTGGATACGGAAGGCGAATGACCGTGTTCTGTGGCGAGTGTTGGGACAGGGCTATGTCCAGCCGTGAACTGCAATAGACTAGTTGATTGATTGATAGATTGTTAGTAACCTGTAAAGCATTTGTATTTTTAAGTAAATAAGTAAATTAGGACATCTTATTAATAACTTTAAATCTCTTTGTTTCAGAACATAATGCTGTTCCTGTTGTTTTTTCTACTACCGGCTGTATATTCCCAAAACTGTACCCATCACTACGATGGCATGGACTACACAAAAACCGCCATACTAACTATAAAAGGATTGCCAACGAATCTAGCATACAATCCCATAACGAAAGACTTACACTTCACTTTAATCGACTTGGAGAGTTTGCAAGATGACCATGTTCAAACGAAAATGGACCAATATATACTTAGAAATAACGAACCTATTAAAGTAGATAACGTAAATGGACAAGCAGCAGCTGTCGATGTAAAATATGGTAAAGTTTACATAGCAGCTGACGATGGATTATATTCCTTAAACAGTTCAGATAAAGCTCAATTTTTAAGTAACAAGGATCAAGACTTCGTACAGCTATTCAAAACGAATAAAAGCGAAGAATTATACGCTGTTACTCTCCCCGATAATGAAGTATACGTTTTAGATGTACATAAAAATGAAAAGAAGAAAGTTGAAAATTTACCATGTGCTTTCATATTAGCTGTAGATGATGATGATAATATATTTTATGAATGTGATTCTAAGTATATTAAGATGTTACTTAAAGGTTTTCAAGCACCTATAGAGTTTGCTGGTATCCCTAAGAATTCTGCTAGGGCTATAGCAGTAGATACTTATGGACGAGTAATATTAGCTGCTAATGATGGATTGTATTTGTTAAAACCAAACAGTGTTATACCTAATAAGTTCTTGGATTTAGATTTTATACCATCCGGGATAACTTTTGATAGAGATAACTTTTATCTATCAACGAATGATATAATATACAAATATTCCGCCGACGATTGCTAGCATAAGTAAATTAAATTATTTATTTATTTATTGGTTTTATTTTGTCCTTTATTACTGTTCTCTCCTAAATAGTTTTGCCATATCCTACTTATACAGGTGTTAACCACTTGAACGACAATTGGTATGATTTATCCACTGACAAAATGGCGGGACCTACGTCATATGGTATAAAAGTACCAAAAAAAAATTCGTTCTCCAACGCACGATATTTTATAAAAACATGATTCTACCGCTTAAACTCTGCGGTTAAAAAAGTCTGTGGGACAATTGTCGATAGTTTCCGAACGGATTACACCAAAATAAACAGCTGTAAAAAATAATCTGTGGTCGCAATGTCAAACAGAAGTTTGCTTCATTTCGTATGTCCTTGTATGAAATTTACTGTTTATTTATGTGTTAAATACATTTGATTAATTAAATATTGTTGGAAGTGTAATATATTACAATTTTCTAGAAAATGTGTGCTTTCTAATGGTCGTAATATTATGTTATAAAAGTAAATCGTTTAATTCTAGAAGATAAACTAATAAACAATAATTAAATTTAGAAAACAAACCTACTACGTTCTTATTTTTATGTTCTTATTGTCTAAACAAAAATATGGTATGCACGTACAAAACGCCGAGATGGCCGAGTCAGCTAAAAAAGGTATTTATTTCAAAAATAATTTAAAATACTTTAACCTTATGAATTCCTAATATATTTATTTTATTTTAAAAGAAATATAGTTAATTATATTTTAAAAATAAAATCCTTCAATTTGGGTTGCTAATTTTATTCACAAATAATATAATTCCCGGAAAATCGCGGAAAATGTCAACAATTTTTCGCAATTTCTCAGGTTTATCAACTATTCATTGTATTTAGATATTCATAAGGTTACTGTATTTTAATTTAAGTTTATTCCCTATACTTTTACGAACACGACGATGTTTTTCATTTTCAAATTGATGCAGTAATTTTCTCGTGTTAGCCGTTTTTATCAAGACGGAAAACTCGCAGTTTTTTATAAACACATAAAAAACTGCGAGCATTGCCACTTGAACGTTGGACTCGCGAAAGCGATTCGCGCAGTTAACGTTCAAGTGGGAAGTAATTAAATATTTCTATTTATTTTCATTCATTAAAACGTCTTTCAGCAAGGAAGGGACCTCTCCAAAGACAGATAGTTTAGTACCCCCTTCTCACAGTAGGACCACTCGTGCCGATCTTTGATTTCATACTCAGGCGATCAGTCAGATATCGTCTCGCACTAAATTCAGTTTTGGAACTACGCACTAGTTGATGGATTATTTCCAATGCCGCTCTCAAGAGTTATACTATTCCCCTTTCTAATATAACCAGGTACAGGTGTTCGATTTAACAGTCAGAGGGTCTCCGTTGCTCAAATTACTCTCCATTCCCTTTGACACGCACAAGTAACTTCGTTTTTTTATTGGTCTTGACCTTTATTACAAGGTCATTAGAGTTACTAACTAGATGGCTATATAATCACCACTGTCAGCAAAAGGGTTAAAGGGTTTAGAACTGTCGTAGGTAAGGGCGGACTCCTGCAGACTAAAACTCTTCATTGTTTCCTCTTTCACGTGGGTCATGGGCCTCAGGAAACACATTATTCTTCCACAGCTTATGGTCATGCTTATGTTCATTTCAAGACTCACGTGCTAAGAGATACTAACTAGGCCTTCTCGTATTGTGATTTGAATCCTCTTTCTGCACAAGCACCAGCTTTTGAGTAATTTCAATTCCATGTCACTACTGTCTTATAAACAGCCGCAGTGTATTTATGTGGTGTACCTAATATCATTCTAGGATAATAAGACTAAAATTAACTATAACTCTTATGACCCAGATTATGCGAAGCTTTCAGTTCTTTTTGACAGTCTTATTTTCCTTTTTTTTTAAATTTATTACCACATCTCTTTGTATTCCAACAATGTTTATTCCCCAAAGATAAGGCAAAATTTATTTTCCTAAAAGAACATAGATTTCTCGCAGGCCTTCGACCGAATCAATCTGTGCAGTTGATGTTTGTACTCTATGTTGACATCCACAATCACAATAATCATCATGTAATCTTACGTTATATACTCGCAGATGACATTGATTTAATGTAACAGCATTTTCCAACGATTCAGATTAAATAATATTATGAATCACATCTAACCGTCTTACTCTTAGGAAAACTAATAGGCAAAATAAACCTGTTATATATAAAGCCATTATTATAAAACATGGTGGAAGAAGACAATGGTAATATAACAGTTAAAACTAAACACAATAGTATAATATAGGACTTTGTTGAAAAACACTGAAACATGGGAACTAGGAAACCGATAAAGATAAAACTAAAATCTATGATATACATACCAACAACGATTTAAGAGGAAATCTCCACACTTGCACACTGTTTAAGAATAACTGAACAAAACTAATGTAATTACAAATAGGGATGTAAATACTAATAACAGTATAAAAATAAATAACAATGAATGCTACTACATAAACTGTAATATATGAAGACAATAGAATCAATTTCTTAACACAACATTTTCATTATGATAACTATTAATCATACTTTGAGATAATGCTCATGCAATAGGTTACAGCTAATGATTTGTAATTATACATGGTGGTTTAATTTAATTATGTAATATCTTATTCTAATCATCATTTTGGTAACAGGCTAACTGCAAAGTGTCCCTTGGCCCCATCTTAAGCCGTAAATATCGTCAAAGATGACTAAGGGACAATTAGTTGACTAAGGGGAACAACTTAATATAAAACCCAATTCCAACCTGTGTAGTGCGTAGTTGATAAGTTGCGAAGGGACCGTACGTACGTACATACCTACGTACTTGAAGAAAGACATACATAGGTTGCTATAAACCCAACAATATATTTCTCATCAGAATCGTTTTATTCAAATTGATAAAGAAACTGAGTTCTAAACTCGTCTGCAAACCTTATGTCTATCCGCCTGACCAGACTAGTAGGTACTACTTTGTACTTTGAGCTGGTGTGCATTTCAGACCTCGACCTTTGTAGACATGCATCGGGCTGAAACCAAAACGTAAACCTTTTCAGAGATATTTAACATAATCGTTAAAAATTCGGTTAACTTAACTTTTAATTGTCAAATTGTCACAATAGGTATTCTTGTATTTATGATTTTCTTTTTTTTTAGTAATGTAAGTAATCGTACTGTAACAAACCTTAAATTAGCATTATTGTAGTTTTTAAAATCGTCCAAACTTAAAGTGCAACCTGTGGGCAGTTTTTCTAGAGCTATATAACAGAATGAAATAAAAAGTGGCAATATAGGACCGAATAATTTTGTTATAAATGTTTGTATGCTTTGATTTAGATATAAATAGAACTGACAGCCAGGAAGAGCAGAAGGTTCTGAAATAGCGATCGCGTAAACTTATATACACAGGGTGGGGAGATCCCTCACACGGTGGATAGACGACATAGTTAAGTCAGAGAGTAACCGAGAATGTATAAGGGGAGCTCAAAACTGCGTATAGTGAGACATGAGAGGCCTATATCTAGCAGTGAACGTCAACTGTCTGATCATCATCATAACAGCCCAATAATGTCCCACTGCAGAGACGGGGCTTCTACAGTGACGGAGGGATACTTAACCTACTAATACCACGCTGGCCAGACGGATTGGTATAGGGTTTAATTTCAAGTTTTTCTTCTTTTTATTTTGTAAAGATAATATTTACGGATCGACACCCATGGGATGAGATGGGGTGGTGACATATTGTATTGTAAAGGCCTCATTCCATCAAAATTAATGTCCTTTGGTTCTATTTCCTGAAATATAGAAGAAATCTAAAAACTAATCACCCTGTAGTACACGAGCATTATATCAACACGGGCACTATGTTTACAAGCTCACCCACATATTATGTGACAATGGATAATGTTTTATAAAGAGATATTATATCGGTATCACTCTCATTTCACACATCAGTTCGTTGAAGCACCCGACGAGTTATAGACAGGTAACAAACTATATTATTATTAGATCATAGATATATATAACTTTCTTTTATATATTGAAACAGTAGAAGCAAGCCTTGGACCCTAGGTTCTGATTCTCTTTATCATGCTATGAGCTGTTCACCGCTGATCATAGGCCTTCGCGCCACTCGTTCCAGATCCATCTAGCTGTTTCCAGTCAGCCTTTTCAAGTCGTCTTTCGATCGGGTCGAAGGGCTGCCTATGCTACGTTTGCCGATACGTGGTTTCCTCTCAAGGTCCAATGGATATCAATCCTTTAATACGTGACCGTGTTAGTTTGTCTTACAAATTCTGCAACCTATATCGATCGCTTTAGTCTTTCCTCTGATTTTCACGTTTCGGATTTTGTCTAAGAGGGTGACTCAGAGCATAGCGCCTGTAGTTAGGTGCTATGAGTCACCCTCGAAGTGCGAAATGTATATCTGGCGACAGACGTTCTGTAGTAATAGAAAAAAACTTGGTCTAATAATACAACGCTGTCCAGAGCATTTCATCATCATCATCGAGCGTATTCCAGTCCACTGCTGGGCCTCTCCCAACACGCGATTAGCTTTGGGTTTTATGCAAAGTTTTTCTTCTTGTGTTTTCGTAAAGATCAGTGGATTTTCACGTTTAATGCCCAATTAAACACATGGAATAAGATTAGATGGTGACTCAGTGGTTACTTACTCGTTGTCTTACATCTATCTCTCGCCGACAGTTTATCGGCTCGTCGATCGAATGAATGTGGGTTCTGCCTGCTCTACGTGTTAACGGGGTCAATATTTCAGAACCCTTATTGCCCCAGCTATCGTTTTGCATGCTACGAGAATATCAACTTTTACAACATTTTAGGAATAATCAGCCAACGTTCATGTAACTAATTTGTATTTTGTTTGACCGGCAGATACAGAAGCATTTGTCATGTACCCAGGCTTACAATGAAAGCGGTTACTTCTTTTATAACCTTCACGGCTCTCCTAATCCATGGCGTCAAAACGGAAAAATGTGAAAGAACTAAAATCGGAGATGAATACTATAAACGACAATTAGTGGCTGCTATTGATGGATATCCTACAGGAATGGTCATTGATCCACGGACAGAAAACTTATTTTTCATGCTACATAAACGGAATTACACGAAAGGTATCCATCTTTTAAAACATGGAGCCTTAGGTATAAAACAATTGCCAGTTTCTGATGATTTAGTAGGCCAATGTGTGGCTGTTGATGCAGCAAATAATATAATATACATAGGGACAAACCAAGGTCTGGTTACGTACGATTATTCAAGAACTGAGATTACTGGTGAAAGGCCTATAGGCGATGACGACGTCCGAAGTATCTTTATAGATAAAACTGATCACCAAATGTTCATATCAACAGGAGTAAATCATGAAATTTTCAAATTTATGAATGGATCAGCTGCTGTTAAAAGATTCGAGAAGATACCTAAAGCGTACAGTTTTATTTTGGATACAAAAGGCAATGCTTTTTACGAATACGTTGACGGGCGTCTGTATTTCTTTTCAGTAGATTTATATGAACCTATACAATATAAAGGATTCACAAGAGAGTTGAAATATATTTTACAATTGAATAATAATGATGAAGCCATAGTCGCTGTAAAGGGATCTCTTTTTAAATTGTCAACGAAGAGTATTTTGCCTGTCAAAATTGGTCAGCTGGGATTCAAAATTACTGGTATGCTTTTCGATCAGAAGAATAATATTGTAATAGGTACGAAAGGAAAAATATATAGGTATAAACCTATTAATTCTAACGAACCATGTCCTGCCGATGATTATTTCATGTCTAGCATATAACACTGTGATTTTATTAACTCAATTGTGATCAAGAATGTTGTTCAAGAAACCAAGGCAGAATTGTTTATGAAGATAATTCTTTACATAATTTTGTTTTGTTTTTTTATGCATTGTACTAATTTTTGTAAGATTTTTATACTTGGGGTCGGGAAATATGTCTGTCGTGTAAATTAATAAATGATTTTCAAATATTTCTAGTTATTTTAATCTATTTCGAGTTTGTTAAACTAAAAACCTTAATCCTAGTATCCCGGTAGATGGAAATTACCAATCAATCAATCAATCAACTAGCCTATTGCAGCCCAGTGCTGAACATAGACCTCTCCCAATACGCGCCACAGAACTCGGTCCTGCGCTTTCCGCATCCAGTCCGACCCAGAAAATGAAAATTACCATTAAGTATTTTTTTAGTGGTAAGTATTTACGACCTCTGCGGCGTAGGGCTGCTACACAGAGGTCTCGGGTCCGATTCCCGCTCAATGCAAATCTTTGTGTGCATGAACATGATTGTTTTTGGGGCGACACACGGTGGTTCATGTAGTACGGGGATGCGGAAAATATTTTTTTTTCTGTTAATACGTTGCATATAAATATAAAAGTTTAATAAAATTATAAAACGAATGTATCTAGTGTATAAAAACATAGATATAATATTATACCATAATACTTTTTTTAACATGGTTTTACATGATACAATATTTTCAAACTTACATTCTAATGAATTGCATTACGAAAAACAGGATACATTTAAGCAGAATGATAAATAAATATTATAAAATTGAATAATAATACAGAAAAAATATTTATAGATAGGAGCTATCCACTAATAGAGCTTTGGCATCTTCATGAAGTGGATAGTTTTTTTACAAAGTACTGCACGTAAATAATGACTTGGTATTTCTAAGGTCGCAGATAGTCGCAGCTAAAATTGATGTATTTATTTATTTATTTATTTATTTATTATGGGTCTCCAACAAAGGCAATACATACATCAGAAATCAATTTTAAAATTACAGAAACATGGCGTGTATTCCTTCAATTACAGGAAACCACAGCATGCGAATATAAAAAACAAACTAAAATAATGACAAACTAAAATAAAAACAAACATTGGCAATATAAAAATTAAAAAAATTAAATTAAAATTTGAAATCTACATGAAAACTTTAAATTAAATCCTTTAAATATGATAACACAACAACAACACCAATTAAAAATAATCCTATTAACAATTAATTTTGAATAATTTGAAAATAAGAAAGAAAAACAAACTAATAAAAAATATATATACAAAAATATATTTACAATTGTGTCTGAGAGATTATATTTTTTAGCATAGTCTTAAAATAATAATCATAATTATAATCTATAGGGTGTAATAAATCTTGTAAGGTATATCATTGACTAACGGTCGGTAACGGAAACTAGTTATAGCCTCATAATTAAAAACAAATGGTTCCAAATTACCTGCTTTATTAAAAGTGTAATGACAAGTGAATAGTCATTATATTAATTAAAATTTATACGTTTTATTTAATTACACACATTAAAGCTACAATTAAACAAAAAATAAAAGCTAAGTATAACAATATTTCAGTTTTATTCATACTTGAAACAAGACAATTTTTTGCACGAAATTTGTTAATTGTCGAACACCCTACTTCTTTGTATCATAAAATTTAAAAATCTGATAATGTTGTCGTATTTTTTGTATGACTTGTTTCTAATAAGGTTCTATTAAATGTGTACCAATTTGTAGACATTTTAAACAAAGTTTAAAAAAAAGACTTTTTTCCGCCCCTGCGTGCGACATGATCACAAAGTGATCAAGCCCTTTTTTATTAAAGCTATAAAAAAAAACATGATTGTTTGCATTGGTCTGGATGTTTTCTATGTATAATAAGTATGTATTTACAAAAAAAAAGTATTTAAGTATGTTTATCCGTTGTCTAGTACCCATAGTATAAGTTTTGATTAGTTTGGATCTAGATGGCGTTGTGTAAATGTGTGAGAAATATTATTTGGGACTCCTACAAATAAATGTCTTGTAGAGGATTCGAACAGCAACTTCGTGTATTGCTGATGCGTACCGCAATCGCCTCCGAAGGCCTCCTTTTTAGAGGGGTGTCGATTAGGTACAATAAAAATTATACTTTACTTTGTATTGTTTTAATTGATAATGACTTACATTTACAGAAAGAAAAACAAAGAACAATGCTCAAAAATGTATGGACACCGTCCCCACTTTGTAGCACTTTAAGATATATGTTAATCGAAAGGTATTAGTCATCTCTCCATTTTATTGTATGACAGCAAAGCTCAAATGTGTATCCGAAAAAAGTTATATCGACATAAAGAAATCGAAATCAGTTACAATGATAATTATATTGTTGTTCATAATGTTTCTTTTATTTTAATTAATACTGTGGGCTGAACTTATTCTGAGTTTTGAAATGACTCCCGCTTTTTGTAAAGTGGCCATGGACGGTTTTTAGAAGTTTTCAAATAAAAATACCTTCATAATCGCAACTTTTTATTATAGCATTAATCAGTATTTTCAGTGTCTTTTACAATATTGTCCCAGGCACTGGCTGGCCCATTGAAATTGTCTAAATGCCTTCCTATACCAAAGTACCACACGATACTGACGACATGCGCGCAGGCACCAACTGTTCTCATAGCAGTTAAGCATGAACAATAATATGCCTGGATGAAGTTTATATCCTGTGCGTTATTTAAAACCAAATACCTATAATACGTCGCATTTGACCTATGTTTGGATAAAATTCGACCCCTCAAAAGAGTGCAATCTGCCGTGTTTATACCGTATTGGTTCATGATTGGGCTTGGAGTTGCACTAATTTCTATGTTGCATACGCCTCCGCCACGTAAATGTTCGCTAACATAGGAAGCTGCTAGTTTTAAGTGTGATATGTCCCTAAACTAAACAAAATAGTATCCTCGTTTGACAATTCAGGGAACAGTATACAAAAAAAACAGTTTAACGTAGTGTTCATACGGCTCGCGAAGCCACAACAACACGTCCGCGGTTCCGTCCTCGCCGCCGAGGCAGGAATACGCGCCGCGTTCGTTCCTAGAGGGCGTCCCTTCCGCATATCCTGTTAGTCGGTGACGGTCCACCAGGCCGAGGGTCGTGCCCCACAGGAGGTGCCCCTGAGGCATGACACTTAAATGTCTTAGGTTGAGGGCCATCCGCCCCACACCCAGCGTAAAGTAGTAAATGTCCCAAGAGACAAACTACTTACTCGTGCCCACAAAAAAAAATCGGGTCATTGGGCATATACGGCGCGTAATAATAAATAAATAAATAATCTTTTATATTTTTCTTATATTCTACACTGTTAATTATGTATTTTATTGGCTATCATTTCAAAAAAGTACAATAAACAGCAACATAATTGTGACTGATTTCGGTTTCTTTAAGGCGATATAACTTTTTTCGGATACACATTTGAGACTTGCTGTCATACAATAAAATGATCAAAATACTAAGGCCTTTCAATTAACATAGGTTTTAAAGTGCTACAAGCTGGGGACGCTTTGAGCATTGTTCTGTATAAAAGTTACTAATATATTTTACCAAACGAGTTCTTGTAACAAAAATGACGTAATCTCTGATTTGTTTGTTCAAGACATTTGATCGTAATCAATAATTACCTTTTTGATCACAATTCTAACTATAAACCAAGATTTATTACGTCACAAAACCACTGTTTTTGAAATTTGTTATTGCAAAATCAGCCTTACCGCTAAAGTGTTAAAACTGATTTTGTATTAACAAATACAAAATCATAAATTTGTTAATCCAAAATCAGTTTTAACACTTTAGCGTTAAGACTGATTTTGCAATAACAAATTTCAAAAACAGTGGTTTTGTGACGTAATAAATCTTGGTTTATAGTTAGACCGTATTTTGTAATAAGGCCGATTGTCTACAACGTAAAATGACTTTGAAGGATTACGCATAAAATGCATATTGACTTAGTAGCAAAATAACTCACTTTTAAAATGGCTACGAAGCAAAATGCCTCAAATCATAACGACTTAGTACTAATACACCTTTAAATGAAAATGACTTTGTAGTAAAATAGTTGAACATCACAATGGCTACGAAGTAACGCGACTTTAAAGGCAAACGTTTTTGTAGTAAAATACCTTTATGTGAAGATGACTTGAAATCCAAAATACCTAAAATGCAAAACATCTTAGTAGTTTTATGACCAGAATTCTAAAATGCTCCAAATTACATCAAATAAAAGTACAAGCAATGGTCCAATTCACGAATGTGAATATTAATAAAACAATTATTTACAACGTAATTCTTCAGGTAGCAAAAGGAAGCAAAGGATTATTGGTTTAGTATATTTAATTGTGAAGACATATTATGTAGGGCGTAGAAATCCTGTCTTTCTGTAACGACAGAAGGACAGAATTTCTGGATAGTATACACCGGCCCTTAACTATTATAAAAACGGAGTTTATCTATTATTTAATTTATTTGAAGAAACCTGATGCTCGTCTGCTTTAGGAAATAAATAAACAGTAATAATTAAACTAACATTTTATTTCATTTATTATTCACAAACATAAGTTATTGTATACAAACAATGTATAAAAAACTACGTTGATTATTAATTTGAGGCAATTTGAGGCAATTTGATTTATCGTCGTTTTTGATAGCGATGAATTATGATTCTTAGTCCTATGGCGTATTGTGTATTATCCTATAAAGTCGTTTTAATTTTTGAGACATTATGCTGCATAGACAAGAAACAATGCAGGTGTATTGCAAATTAGGCAAAACACTTTAGAGATATTGATTTGAGGCATTTTGCTTCGTAGCCATTTTAAAAGTGAGTTATTTTGCTACTAAGTCAATATGCATTTTATGCGTAATCCTTCAAAGTCATTTTACGTTGTAGACATTGTGATCAAAAAGGAAATGTATGTGTGGACTGAGGGCCCATTTTTTTTTTTGCGGTTTTTTGCAGATTAATCAACAAAAGTGCATAGTTAAAGTTGTTAAAGAGTTTGTTAAACGATTATCAGAGTTTGTTAAGACTTCATTCAAAAGATATATCGCTTTAAGTGGGTCCCTCAGTTCAAACACAAAATCTCCCATAATTAGATAGGTAATGAATCAAACAACAATTTTTTGGTAAAAATCCTTAGTTAAACATGTATAAAAGTATAAAAAGCATTGAAAAGCCTAATATGAGTAGCTAATAAAAAATAACAAACGTTTTAAAAGGTCCCCGAGGGCCCACTTGAATTTATCTCATAATTAATCAATTATAGCATGAACATTAAATATTCCTAAGCCAAACATTTGTTAAAAGGGCAAGGATAAATTTAAAATTAAAGAAAGATCACAAACAGTGATAATTATTGTTATTTTTAAGTTTTTAAGTGGTCCCTCAGTCCACACACTATGCAAATGCTAATTGTTAAATATATAATTAAATACAACAATTACGAAAATGGGGAGCCTTTCAGTGCATAGTTAATTTTGTATTTTATCGATCTGTATTTATCTTGTGTCTGGTTTATTTATATATTTTGTCATTTTAACTGTTATATTAATTTTCATACTAAGTCTGGTGTGGGGTGTCCACGTTTTAAGAAAACGGCTGTATATTTGTTTTTAATGTCATTTATTATTAATTTAGATATTTATTTATTTATAATTAGGATAACCCACGAAACATACACAAAGTCAATCAGAAATAATACAATACTTAAGTAGCTCAAGCAACAGTGCTGATTCCATTACAAGTTGCCACGGCAAGCAAAACATTACACAATATTAATATTAATCAATTAAATCTAAATTGCAATCATTTTTTAAATGTAAAAAATAAAACAATAAAATTTGCAATACAGTAAAATTAAAATGTAATAAAATTTTAAGTTTTAGACAAGTGACAGGTTATATTATTAATTAGCTACAATCGTAATACATATCTGTATGTCTATACATATAAATAAAATTGGAGTGTCTGTTTGTAACACGAAATCCACAGTTTTTAAGGTTCCGTACTCAAAGGGTAAAAACAGAACCCCAATTACTAAAGCTCCGCTGTCCGTCCGTCCATCTGTATGTCACGAGGCTGTATCTCCTGAACCATGGCAGTTAGAAAGTTGAAACTTTCACAGATTATGTATTTTAGTTGCCGTTATAGCAACAAATACTAGAAACAAAATAAAGTAAATATTTAAGGGTTATTTATTTTATATTGGAAAAATAATTTTTGACAGCTAAGTCACGTCGTAAAATTTTTAAAAGATGAGTCGTGAAGTCATCGCATTCTGGCGCGAAAATAAATAATAATATGGGTAGAATAATAATACAATTTTATTTTATTTTAATTTAAAATTAATACTCGTAACTGAACGAATTCACGATAATCAACAAGCTGACAGTTTACCACAGATTTGAGAGTTCTACTTTCTTTTATATGGTTCTTGTTTTTATGGATTTGAGAGTTACTATATAAATAAATAATTTAGAATAAAACTGTCAATATCTACTGCTATTATAAGAGGTCAGAGTGAAAGTAAAATAAAAAAAATATTTCAAAAGTTATGTAGACTAAATTATTATGTTTTTTAACATTTTTATCAATTTATTATTAACTGCAATACAAATTAAAAACATAAGAATTCTATGTCATAATTTTGGAAAATTTAAAGATTAGGTACTTCGTAATATATATTTTTTTAAATCATTAATTTAACAGGAACATGTATTTTTTTATTGTTTGTTTACGTTTGCATCAAATAGCACTCAATTCGGTCCGCATACGGCCCAACACAATTACAACTATTTACTTTTATCTCACACTTTATGACTATGCAGAAACTTTAAAACGTAATGTAACATCATTAATGTATGTAATGGTTCTTGATTATCTCTTGACTGCATGGACACTCTACTTGTACGAAAAACAAATTTTGTAAATTTTTCGTAAAAGAATTATAAAACCAGTGATAAGATAAATACAGATCGATAAAATACAAAATTAACTATGCACTGAAAGGCTCCCCATTTTCGTAATTGTTGTATTTAATTATATATTTAACAATTAGCATTTGCATAGTGTGTGGACTGAGGGACCACTTAAAAACTTAAAAATAACAATAATTATCACTGTTTGTGATCTTTCTTTAATTTTAAATTTATCCTTGCCCTTTTAACAAATGTTTGGCTTAGGAATATTTAATGTTCATGCTATAATTGATTAATTATGAGATAAATTCAAGTGGGCCCTCAGGGACCTTTTAAAACGTTTGTTATTTTTTATTAGCTACTCATATTAGGCTTTTCCATGCTTTTTATACTTTTATACATGTTTAACTAAGGATTTTTACCAAAAAATTGTTGTTTAATTCATTACCTATCTAATTATGGGAGATTTTGTGTTTGAACTGAGGGACCCACTTAAAGCGATATATCTTTTGAATGAAGTCTTAACAAACTCTGATAATCGTTTAACAAACTCTTTAACAACTTTAACTATGCACTTTTGTTGATTAATCTACAAAAAGCCGCAGAAAAAAAAATGGGCCCTCAGTCCACACATACATAAAAGGAATAATTATATCTTGATAAACATAATGGGAGTCACAACTCTGCCATAAATGATTTAATTTTTGAACTTTAACTTTTAAGCCGAGCGCCATCTCTTGTTATTTCCGTGAACTTATGAATAGCCTATCTTAGTAAACAAAACAAATGTAAATGTGACCGCTAGGTGGCGTTACAAGTACCTACCGTAACGCCATTCGAGAATTGGTTTATTTGATTGTAATAAATTATATTATTTTCTTAACTCAGTCAAACAAATTGTACTTAATCTAATATTAAAATATTGTTTTTATGATTTAAGCAAAGATGAACATCAGGCCCTCTTTTCTTACACAAAACGGGGCAACTGGTAACAGTAAGATCACATACACAAACAATTTCAAGAGTTGCTGATCAATAATTAATTATCCCTACCAATATTAAAAATGCAGATTGGTATTTCTTTTACTTACTGTAATTGATGTACTTATAATTATATTTTAGAGATAGTTCAAACGGCTATGCAAAAACGCATTTTATTTTTGTACCAGACGGGTACCTTCATAATTACAAACTTCCATGTGAAATAAATTAAAAAGATTCATCAAAACATATTATTTTAATTTGTACAAAAAAGCTTAAAAAGATTTGGGCTCGTCCGGGATTTGAACCCGGGACCTCTCGCACCCTAAGCGAAAATCATACCCCTAGACCAACGAGCCGGTTGGAAGTTAAGTCGAAATTACAGTTCAGCTGTCAAAAAGTGTAAAATCAGCTTTGCACATAGTTAAAGAGTAGGTTAGGAATTTTTATCGAATCGTAATATTATATCAATAGGAAAAATAAGTAGTGTTAGTAATTTAGATAAGCGAGATTCTTTTCCTTAGCATCAAATATTATTAATTTTTTAAACATAGCAAAATTAAATACTATAATAAGTCTAAACTTAATAAGTATTTTTAGTTATGTAGAACCATAACTAATTTAGTAAATTAAAGTAAAACTGGATTTTCCTATTTGTTTAATTGTAACTTCTTCCTGTTACTTTTTTTCTGTGATTAAAACACTTTTAGCATAAATGTGCGCCATTAGGTAGGTACGTATAACAAATTTAATTCTAAAAATTATAACGTTTATATTACAACGTTTAAAAATTATATTGATTACATAAAACTATGTATGTGTGGACTGAGGGCCCATTTTTTTTTCTGCGGCTTTTTGTAGATTAATCAACAAAAGTGCATAGTTAAAGTTGTTAAAGAGTTTGTTAAACGAATATCAGAGTTTGTTAAGACTTCATTCAAAAGATATATCGCTTTAAGTGGGTCCCTCAGTTCAAACACAAAATCTCCCATAATTAGATAGGTAATGAATTAAACAACAATTTTTTGTTAAAAATCCTTAGTTAAACATGTATAAAAGTACAAAAAGCATTGAAAAGCCTAATATGAGTAGATAATAAAAAATAACAAACGTTTTAAAAGGTCCCTGAGGGCCCACTTGAATTTATCTCATAATTAATAAATTATAGCATGAACATTAAATATTCCTAAGCCAAACATTTGTTAAAAGGGCAAGGATAAATTTAAAATTAAAGAAAGATCACAAACAGTGATAATTATTGTTATTTTTAAGTTTTTAAGTGGTCCCTCAGTCCACACACTATGCAAATGCTAATTGTTAAATATATAATTAAATACAACAATTACGAAAATGGGGAACCTTTCAGTGCATAGTTAATTTTGTATTTTATCGATCTGTATTTATCTTATCACTGGTTTTATAATTATTTTACGAAAAATTTACAAAATATGTTTTTCGTACAAGTAGAGTGTCCATGCAGTCAAGAGATAATCAAGAACCATTACATACATTAATGATGTTACATTACGTTTTAAAGTTTCTGCATAGTCATAAAGTGTGAGATAAAAGTAAATAGTTGTAATTGTGTTGGGCCGTTTGCGGACCGAATTGAGTGCTATTTGATGCAAACGTAAACAAACAATAAAAAAATACATGTTCATTAGTAAATGAAAAAATTCAATGTTATGATGATAACTGTAGTAGAATTTCGGAAACCAGTAAGGAGAAAATGTTTTTACATGTAATTTCATATGGTCTCATTGGTGACAAATCACAGTCGTTCTGTCTGTGATTTTAGAACAATAAGTCATAATTAATTTAGTTTTATTTTCAACTTGCTGTAGCCCGCAACTTCATCACGATAAAATAATTTATGTAGTACTAACTCTCGCCTATTCTTTTTCCTGGAGATCCTAAATATTTTTCAAAATCTAAAGTATCCTAGTTTACGCGCCGTAAAATTTACAATTTTTTTTTGTATTAAATTACAAATATTTTTTTACCTATAAAACTTAGGTCTAACTAGAAAAATCCGAAAAGAAGAAAGACAGTGGAAAAAATTGGTACTCGAAGCCGGACTCAAACCCGCGTGTCTGGACTAAACGCGTCCAGCGCCATGACCAATTAGGCCACCCGAGTATCCGTCTCGACCCCCAAATTTAACCATTGCTTTATACGACGCCGGATGTGCCTAGATGGCGTTGTACAGTTGAGTTCGAGTTTGGTGGTCGAGATGGATGCTCGGATGGCCTAGTTGGTCATGGCGCTGGACGCGTATAGTTCAGAGACGCGGGTTCGAGTCCCGCCTCGAGTAACAATTTCTTCCATTGTCTTTCTCTTTCGGATTTACAAACTTTGTTCTATTTTATGTGTTTGACAAATAAATAGATTTTCTGTCTTTCTTTCAATAAGTAAATAAACCGTGCAAGTGCGAGTCTGACTCGTGCACCGAAGGTTCCGTACAAACCAATATTTATTTATTTATTTTCGCGCCAGAATGCGATGACTTCACGACTCATCTTTTAAAAATTTTACGACGTGACTTAGCTGTCAAAAATTATTTTTCCAATATAAAATAAATAACCCTTAAATATTTATTTTATTTTGTTTTTAGTATTTGTTGTTATAACGGCAACTAAAATACATAATCTGTGAAAGTTTCAACTTTCTAACTGCCATGGTTCATGAGATACAGCCTCGTGACATACAGATGGACGGACGGACGGCGAAGCTTTAGTAATTGGGGTTCCGTTTTTACCCTTTGAGTACGGAACCTTAAAAACTGTGGATTTCGTGTTACAAACAGACACTCCAATTTTATTTATATGTATAGACATACAGATATGTATTATGATTGTAGCTAATTAATAATATAACCTGTCACTTGTCTAAAACTTAAAATTTTATTACATTTTAATTTTACTGTATTGCAAATTTTATTGTTTTATTTTTTACATTTTAAAAATGATTGCAATTTAGATTTAATTGATTAATATTAATATTGTGTAACGTTTTGCTTGCCGTGGCAACTTGTAATGGAATCAGCACTGTTGCTTGAGCTACTTAAATATTGTATTATTTCTGATTGACTTTGTGTATGTTTCGTGGGTTATCCTAATTATAAATAAATAAATATCTAAATTAATAATAAATGACATTAAAAACAAATATACAGTCGTTTTCTTAAAACGTGGACACCCCACACCAGACTTAGTATGAAAATTAATAAAACAGTTAAAATGACAAAAAATATAAATAAACCAGACACAAGATAAATACAGATCGATAAAATACAAAATTAACTATGCACTGAAAGGCTCCCCATTTTCGTAATTGTTGTATTTAATTATATATTTAACAATTAGCATTTGCATAGTGTGTGGACTGAGGGACCACTTAAAAACTTAAAAATAACAATAATTATCACTGTTTGTGATCTTTCTTTAATTTTAAATTTATCCTTGCCCTTTTAACAAATGTTTGGCTTAGGAATATTTAATGTTCATGCTATAATTTATTAATTATGAGATAAATTCAAGTGGGCCCTCAGGGACCTTTTAAAACGTTTGTTATTTTTTATTATCTACTCATATTAGGCTTTTCAATGCTTTTTGTACTTTTATACATGTTTATCTAAGGATTTTTAACAAAAAATTGTTGTTTAATTCATTATCTATCTAATTATGGGAGATTTTGTGTTTGAACTGAGGGACCCACTTAAAGCGATATATCTTTTGAATGAAGTCTTAACAAACTCTGATATTCGTTTAACAAACTCTTTAACAACTTTAACTATGCACTTTTGTTGATTAATCTGCAAAAAACCGCAAAAAAAAAATGGGCCCTCAGTCCACACATACCTACATATAAAACTTAAGAAAACGTTAGTATGAAAAATCTAACATCTGATAAAATCTTCATACAAAAGGCAATTTCATAGGTAAAGACCTAATTTAATAATCTTCCATCTCTTTTGAACCGACTTCGAAAAAAGGAGGAGGTTCTCAAGGTTTTTTTGGACTACACAAAAGGCAACGCACATACTATAGTATATTTAATAACTATAGTAACCTAACAGTAATGTTAACCACAAAGACATATTATGCAAATATACAAAAAAGCAAAAAAACTATCATCTACAATAATAATAATAACAATTATTATGCAAATGTTCTGAATAAAACTAGACAATACAATGGAAACCATAATTATAAAATACTTTAAGTGGGTTCATTCATAAAATGATACTCGTAAATCATCTTTTTTACATTAATTTTCTCTAATAAGTATATTTTTTTCTCCGTGTGGTGACGGAGTAAGAATACAATAATTATGTCATCACCCCATCTCATCCCATGGGTGTCGTAAAAACCGACGAAGGGACTATCCGTGAATATTATCTTTACGAAATAAAATGAAGTAAAACTTGAAATTAAACCCTATACCAATCCGTCTGGCCAGCGTGGTGTAAGTAGGCCAAGTATCCCTCCGTCACGGGAGGAGGAACGTCCATGCAGTGGGACATTAATAGGCTGCTATGATGAAGTATCTTTAGGTTCGAGCTCTGAGTCTCGGTTACTTGTACAGACTTTAAATTTTCATTTACTTATAATTGTACAAAAAAACATAAAATCACGCTTTGTTACCATAAGGAGACCAGCAAGGCTACGATTGCTACTACGATGGCTACATTGAACGGGAACCGAACCTAAACCTTTGATTTGTCTATTTTACCAGAGGTTGTAAATATAGTATTTGTTATCCTTTATAATTTATATGTGATGTGCATGCTGTGTTTATCTGTAAGTGGCTGTACAATTAGATAAATCAACGATTATATTAAATTGAATGTATGATTGTAACAGTTGTTGATAAACCTTATAAATAAATAAATAAATAGTAAAAAAGTTATTATGACTGTTTTATCCACAGAGGTTGTCAAATACAATTTAAAAGTTTTTTTGGCACTCGTTATGTTGCTTGTTAAAAAAAAAGTAGTCATAGAGAACGCGAGAGAGTCCTCTGACCTACAAACCCCAAAAAAACACTTTAATTACGAATAAATTATAATTAGCAGTAAAGTAATGATTTAATTAAGAGCACGACCCTCGTAATATTGTTATATTGTCGTTCGTTATGAACTTAGGTTACGCAATGATAAACTTACATATTCACTGTGACGTAACATTAAGCTTTTAAAGGTATAGAGATTAACATTAACACTGTTGTAAGAAAAAAACAAAACAGAGGCACTGGCTAAAAATTTTGCCAATAAATAAAAATCTTGTCACGAAAAATTTACAGTAATGTGAGTTTCGGCTATTTGACACTAGATGGCGCTGTGTTAAATGTGACAAAAATGTTGATGATTAATTTTTTTTAATAAAGAGGTAATTTTTATAGTTATAAAATGGCAGACGTGCAAGGAGACAACATGATGGTAAGTAAGAGGTAACCCCATCTCTTTTACCTCAATAATGTCTGAGCATATCGAGGCCGCTACATAACCTAGACAGATATTGCTTATTATAGTCTCATAGCCCGGGTAATGTCACTACATAAACAGTATTGGAATCAATCATAAAACCTTTAGGCCCCCGTAAATGAATTCACCACAGAAATCACTGAATACAGTGAATATTTGCATAGTTTGAGAAGAAGGAGAAAAATTCATAACATCTTAACAGCCCATTATAATGTCCCACTGTAGGGACGGGCCTCCTCCCGGGATGGAGGAATACTTGGCTTTTAATACCACGCTGACCAGACGGATTGGTATAGGGTTTAACTTCAAGTTTTCCTTCTTTTTATTTCGTAAAGATAATATTCACGGATAGTCCGTTAGTCGTTTTTTACGACACCCATGGGATGAGATGGGGTGGTGACATATTGTATTCTTACTCCGTCACCACACAGAGAAAAGTAAAATAACTCTCCCATTCCCCGGACCACTGTACTCTCTATTACATTTACACTCTACATTGCATTAAAAAAATATCTCAGCCTGTCAACTGCAAAAATAATTTATGTAAAAAAATACGCTAAAAAATAATTCGCGAGTTTTACTTGGCAAATGTAGCACGTAATAGTATGTATAATAATTATTCGTATGTAAAACGGAAGTTAAATTAAATTTTAGGTTAATTTTTTAAATACTTTTGCTTCTTTTGCAAAAATATCTTCATATTTCTGTCCGTCAAAGAAGCGAAAGAAACCTCTCTCTCTCTCTCTCAACCTGTCAATCTTGTCGTCGCCTTTTAGAAGACGTCGGAAAGAGGTCCTGCCTTCGTGATGACCCAGCTATCAGTTTCTGCCATATCAGGTAATTTAAGCACGAGAGGATGGAATCCGTATTCTGCACAAACTGCAGCAAAAAGGTCTAGTTCCATGATGAGAATGAAAAGAATACTGCAAGTTTAACTATATTTGCGCTGACACAAGTAGGTAAATCAAAAAGTAGCTTAACGACAGTCGAAGAAGACCTAACAAAGTGTATTAATAAGTTTGAACAATTTATTTGCTCTTAATTTTGAAAAATGATTACTTAAGTACCTACATAAATGTAATTTTACTTTTTGTTTTCAAAATACGAGCTTTCTTCAACAAGAGCTTTTTACGATGAACGAGTGCGTAAAGTAATGTTTATAGTTTTAAAAGTAAATGGTGACCTTTTTGTTGATTACACAATAGGTACGCGGGAATTTGAACTTGCCACCTCGTATATTATACTTAACCGCTTTGCCATATATATTATTTTCTACAATATTTACCTGCTATCAGTGTTTACAGACCACAAAATTAAGTAAAACATAATTCCCACCACAATATAACCTGTACCAAGTTAACATTGTCTTTAAAAGTGAAATTAAACTCTCATGGAATAAAAAATATAGATTATAATCGACATTATGGCATTGTGCAGAATTATCGGTCAAGTGTGAGTTGTATTCTGAGAATATATTGTTTCATCATAACAGCCCTTTATTGTCCCACTTCAGGGACGGGCATCCTCCAGTGACGGAGGGATACTTGGCCTACTGATACCACGCTGGCCAAACGGATTGGTACAGGATTTAATTTCAAGTTTTCCTTCTTTTTATTACGTAAAGATAATATTCACGGAAAGTCCCTTAGTCGGTTTTTACGACACCCATGGGATGAGTTGGGGTGGTGACATATTGTATTCTTACTCCGTCACCACACGGAGTATATTGTTTATGGTAATGTAAAGCATTGTGAAGCTTGCGAACTTTATGTATGCTGATTTACTTTTAAGTCTGTGTAGGTTCATTGCCTGGTGATTGATACATTATGCATGTGTCTTTGGCGACGTAGTAAGAACCTATTTTTTATAAAGATTTACTTTATAGAAACCACTCAGGCCAATGTAAACATTCAAGTTTAAGTACACAATGATTTGCATTGAGCGGAAATCGAACCTGATACCAGTACGTAGCAACGCCGACGAAGAACGAAGGGAAACTTGCTCTACCGATGCCATTTTTGTCTCATAGGTCGCCATCAAGTTTTGTATCAAGTTTTTTTTATTTGCAAAAAATACTGTAGAGCCTAACCCTTAGTCGCATTTGACGCCATTCTTGGAGGTGAAAGGTGACATCATTTAATCTATACTACCGTGTTATCATTAAAAAATACTACACTTACTCTCCATTAAAACGGTAGGTACTAACTTCTTACATAACCACACTAAATTAAAAATTCAAATATTAATAATTTTTAAATATAAAGTATGTATAAATACATGATATAAAAAATATTCATCAAACATTACCATTAAAACATAATTGCAGCTATTATCCTAAATTACTTCAATATTTAGTACATTCTCTTCGCCAAAATAATTGTTAATCGTACATCGCTACCTTACAACAAAAATTATTATCGATGACTCTAAACTAAAACAGAATTGTAAAGCAAACAGCAAACGCCCAGCGTTTACACTACGTACCGCTAAACGAACTACGGAAACTGCATACGCAATACTTTCCCATACTTCAAAATCCATTGCTGACTTATCTCAAACGAAACTTTATAACTGCTGTACTAAAAGATCAATGAATATTAAATAAGAGAGAGAACCAGCGGTTTTAATTTACTATGTTATCACATCCACCTCCACACACGAGGTCGTCGCTTTATAACTAAAAACAAATCTCCAAACGGCCAGTACTATTTTTAAATTGCAACGAGGCTGATTAAACTTTTTTTGCATAGTGCAATAAAAAAAATCGTGGTTTATTTTGAAAATAGAACACTTTCGTGTATTTGTGACTAAGGAGTTTTATTTAAGAATTTTGTTCTCACATGCTGGATTTTTAAATTAATTATGTAAGTTTGTTTTATTAAATTAATATACTTAAGTACATTAAAATTAAACTTACATTTAAATTATTTTATTATGATATTATTAAGTATGTATGTAAAATTATTTTAATAAGTAGTTGTGATCGCTATTTTTCAAAAACTTTTATAGTTTCTTAAAGTGGCCAAGTGTAAACAAGAACAAGCTTTCGATATAAAGATTTTATTATTTTATTTTAGAAATTAAATAGACTAAAATAATAATTTAAATATCTAAAACAATATATTTTCTCACAGTTACATCTAATCCATAAATTATAAAAAAATATATAAATTATACAACTATTAGACTTTCGTTTAATGCTAGGTAATTTAAGCTATTTAAATAATGCAAAAAAATATATATTGCTAGCATTATTCATATGTTATGTTAAAACCATGACACCCTTTTTAAAGCTAAAGTTTAATTATCTTTTGTTGGCTATTAATAATAATTATTAGCTATTACATTCTACATAGGCGTAACCTATTTGCATTCAAGTTTCCCGCGTTGCCGTTGCGATATTGTTATTTTGCGAGGTCATCCTGTAGATTCTGGCTGACAGGTGTCATAGTTAAGGGAAAGTGGGTGTGCTATGCTCCATTCCCAATTGGTAATAATTCACATACATTAATTCATACATAAGACATCACAATTTGTTTCCATACACTTTGACGTAAGTACTTACACTTTCTTTGTTTAAGCGAAACAGACTTTTTACGAAGCTTTTCGAAAGAGACTCGATCTACCTGTAAACGGTCACCCCTCTATAGACTGACTAATCGAAGTTCCTTCACCTCTATTATTGTTATAAAGTTATTGTAATCAGTGCCTAAAATAAAGAACTAAAACAATTTTATGAGAATATCATGTTAGAAGATATATTTTAAATACATAAAACCGTAGCGAATGCTAAGCACCCTTGACCCTTGTTAAAGATCTAAGGTCACTTTTTGACATTTTGTACTTTAAAAGTTACGGTGCAACTCTTACATGGTATTTAGTCTTTAGAGAAAAACATCGAATATTACTGGCGAGACCAATTGATATTATGTATGTATACTTTGAGAGTAAACGGACAACATTTTAATATGGTCACACGCACTAAGAAATGTCTTTTGGAAACAGTATAAAAGGGTGAAATGAAAACTGTTTTAAAACCTAAACTGAAACTTGGAAGTCAGTAATTTTAAATTAAGAATCGTGATATACACACGCAGCTGAATAAAATCATACAAGCAATACAAGGTTTATTAAAAATTTACCAAAGAGTTATGATGACATAGGGGTTGAAGATTCCTAAGAAACCATTTTTTTTAAGTTATTTATTTTGAATTAAAAGCTCTTAATAAAAAAATTGCTTTTTAGAAACTTAACCATACTAACTTACGCGCAAAACAACCCGTAGGCACCAACTAATATTATGTAATACATAACTATATAGTTTTACGTAATACATTGAGATTAACACCAAATCAATAATATGTCGGAAGTCACTCATAAGAGAGCTTATTTATGTACCTATACAGTATACCTACTGGTTATATTGTCGACGATTTCTTTTTATAGTTAACTGTACCAATGTAACTTGACCAAGTTATTAACTTAATGGACTTCATAATGCCGAAATATTATCAGATCCGTGTGGTGAAGGAGTAAGAATACAATGATGACAGCACCCCATCTCATCCCATCGGTGTCGTAAAAACCGATTATGGGAGTATCCGTGAATATTAACTAAGTATACGAAATAAAAAGAAGGAAAACTCGAAATTAAACCCTATACTAATCCATCTGGCCAGCGTGGTATTAGTAGGCCATGCATCCCTCCGTGTTTATTATAAATACGGTCTATACATTATCTTCATACTATTATAAATTACTATGTATTTATAAATGCAATACTTTACATTCATGAAATCAAAGATTTTCATATTGTGTGAAATTTAATATTGTGCATAAATAAAATATTATGCGAGACCTCTGCGTAGCAGCTATTTACTGTAACCACTGCGATGTGAAGGTCGAAAATAATAGTAAAACAAATACTTTACACCAATATAAAAGAAAATAATGATTATTTTATATTGGTCATTATAAACCGAATATTAAAGTTGTAGCATCTCTTCTTTTTTGATACCATTAAAAAACAAATCAGATCCTTATAGCGTTTTTTTTTAATTTTTATTATAATAGCCCATTAATGTCCCACTGCAGGGACGGGCCTCCTCCCGTGACGAGGAGATACTTGGCCTACTAATACCACGCTGGCCAAACGGATTGGTATAGGGTTCAGTGGCGAAGGGTGGATTTTTATAAAAGGGAAGCCGAAGATTCCGTGGACTTTTGTTCTACTTTATATTACTATTATTCTGTAGTTCATAGGTATTCGTGAGAAAATGTTTCGATTTTACCTAGTTGTCCCGAACTCATAAACTTAAAATACGAAAATGTTTCTCTGTTTGGAAGACTTCTTTGATCAATTAGATTAATTGTTTATATTGCTATATCCTAAATGATTCTACATACCTACTTACTTACTTTTAGAATCTGAGAATACTGTCTGTAAGCCACTTACTTATACGTATCGAAATGAGATAATTGTATTAAAATGTTTCGTAAATCCACAGCGCCGGCGTTTCTTATATTTATAATTCAATTTCGAGAATGATGTTTTATCGCACATCACATAATAGGATAGTCAATATAATATAACACTATTAACCTGTCCCTTATAACAACAAACTATTAAATTTGCTGAAAACAATACAAACAAGTACTTACAAAAATATTCCATAGGATCCCAACGCACTACGACAAAAATAAAGTCAACCAATGCACAACACATAATACACAATCATAAATAATTAAACATACAAATTTTACTACTTTAAACAAGAAAGCGAATTTTATAACCTATTTGCAGAAAATAAATACAAATATCTGTTTTTTCTTCAAATGGTCCTATCGTTTACCGATGATTCTGCCAAAGTCAAGACGCAAGCCGTATAAAAATATAAAAACAAATAAATATAATTAAAAACTAAAAATTCAGAAGAAAGGCTGATTTCTATCAGATTTAAATAATTGATAAAAACAAAGGAATGTCAATGGCAAATTAAGTACTTAACGTGAAATGAAATGAAACTTCGTTACAATTGGTCGGTCCACTGGTTGCAATAGTGCTTTCTCGCTCTCGCAATGTTGTAGTTGTATCTTTTATCCTTGTCATAAGCCGATGGCCACCGGCTTATATGGTACCTTAGATCGACGAATACAAAGTGTCACGTGACCGTACGATTTCCGTACAGTCTGTTGTACTGGATTCCTAATTTCGCGACCGGCTTACTGCGCTCCGCGCATGCGCGCTTTAAGTACTCTCTGACTGAACCATAACAAGTTGTTAGTTGACAACCTTTAATTACAAGATGGCGTTATGAGTACGTAAATAATTATATTGAAAATTATTATTACTGTAATTATTATTGCGATTTACGTAAGAGAATACTTTTTTGTTTTATATTATTTTGTATTGAGTGGATGTTGCGTCATTGATTTATAATTGATTAATAGACAATGCTAAGCGGTTTTTGCAAAGGTAAGCCGGTAGGAATCGAGTTATATGGACACTTCGCCACTAATAGGGTTTAATTTCAAGTTTTACTTCTTTTTATTACGTTAAGATAATATTCACGGATAGTCCCTTAATCGGATTTTCGACACCCATGGGATGAGTATGGGGTGGTACACACTGTATTCTTACTTCACCTCACGATGCGATGACCCATCCAAAAAAATTATGACCAAAGTATCTTTTACCTTAGGAGTGCTCGCGACTATCTTCTTCAATAAAAATAATAGGCGTATAAAAATTGCTACACAATTTTAAACATTCATATTTGATGCATATTACAAAATACTGTATTTAATTTAAATGTTTTACTCTGTATCAAGGCAGACTGGTATTACAAAATTCGCGTGAGATGCTATATTGTAATTGGAAACAGTCTTTTTTAATGTTATTAACCTT
Source organism: Schrankia costaestrigalis (assembly GCA_905475405.1). Lineage (NCBI taxonomy): Eukaryota > Metazoa > Arthropoda > Insecta > Lepidoptera > Erebidae > Schrankia > Schrankia costaestrigalis. The sequence goes on along the minus strand of FR997852.1, from coordinate 8,181,503 downwards.
ACATTGTTTTACTAATTATGAACAGCCATGTTTTTATTTTTCCCGCGGTTTTATCGGCTTATAGCTTTTTTTATTGGCGTAGCAGAATGGGTTTATTCTGTTTGACAGCAAGCGTTCAGTAGAGTTTACTTACGTTCTTATTCTTATCTATGGTAGAGTCCATGAATGAAAACGGCTCTGAAAGTTATTGCAATAATTTTATTGTAGTTTTAATTTAGCCTTTGTCACGCTATGTTTAAAGAAACCACATTAATAATGGGTTTTTTATAGCTTTAAGCTGGCAGACATGACGCCTACCAAGTGTTAACCTCTACTCATGCACGTCAATAATGCGTATTAAAGCCGCTGCCTACTTTAGACTACCCCCGGTTTCTGAATGACTGATCAAGTCAAAATCAACTAATCAAGTGTCAAAACTGTCATTTTAGTTCCTGAAAATGATAGTTTTGACACTTGATTAGTTGATTTTGACTTGATCAGTCATTCAGAAATCGGAGGAAAAGCTGTTAAATTACATATATTTTTTTACCTATAAAGCTTAGGTATAACTAGAAAAATCCGAAAAGAAGAAAGACAATTGAAAAAAATTGTACTCTAGGCGGGACTCGAACCCGCGTCTCTGGACTCTGGACGCGTATAGTCCAGAGACGCGGGTACGAGTCCCGCCTCGAGTACCTATTTTTTCCATTGTCTTTCTTCTTTTCGGATAAGCTGTTAAGTCTTATAACCCAGTAATTACCTAGCTACTATAATCATCCACCTGCACACAGCAACATTTTCACATAAGACGGCCTCAGCAGTGGCACTAACCTAAATGGCATCTTGCTTAAGAGCTCTACCAACTGCATATAGTACACACAGCAAAAGATCAAGTTAAACATTTTCATTTGAAATTGTGTCTTATTTCAAGGTCTTAAGGTACATGAGAGTCTAGCTTGATTAGTAGCTGTGTGTACAGCTGCGAAAATTTAATTAACTAGTTAACAATAATAAAATAATTCTGTAATTACTCCTTTATGTCTATAACAAGAGCAAAAAATATAATAGGTACAATACTAAACTAAAAAAACAAACTGCTAAATTAAATTGCATACGTACCCGGAATCGAAAACAATAGATTTTAACAGATCTACTTTTTTTAAGTTAATCGACTAACAATACAATTCAATTCGACTTTTTATAATCTGTACAATTTACTCGTATGCTTTAAAAATAACAGAATGAGAAACAATATAGTTTCGTCGGGTAAACTTATTTTAAAAAAATCAACTTTTTTTTAATTAGCAATGTTCTTATATTATTACAACCTCCGCAAATAAAACATCGATTGACTGCATGTATGTACAGTCAGCCCCAAAAGTCGCTGAACACATTTTAAATTCCAAAACTGCTGAACACTAAAAATGTCATAAGTCAGTGTCGCAACAAGAGCACAGAATAAGCTTTACATACGAAACGACCATAACACGCTGAACACGGTTATTACAAAAGTAGCTGAACCCTAGTATTTTAAAAGTAACTGAACGCCTAAGATACCCAAAAATAGCTGTACATACGCGTCAATTCGTATTAAAACCTACTTTTTGGGTATTATACTATAAGCATCTTTAAAAAAAATAAAAACTTTTAGAACAGATAAGTTTTGTTCAAAGAGGTTTAATTACAACGTTTTTTTTCTTGGCTATGGCCTAGGTATACATTTGTCAAATTATTTTACATGTCAATGGACCAAAATTCGCTTTACATCAAGAACACCAAAAGTAGATTGACAGGCAATAACATTGAAAATATGATTTGTTAACCTACTTTTGTATTTAATGATGTTCAGCTACTTTTGGAATACTAGTGTTCAGCTACTTTTGTAATAACCGTATTCAGCGTGTTATGGCCGTTTCGTATGTAAAGCTTATTCTGTACTCTTGTTGCGACACTGACTTATGGCATTTTTAGTGTTCAGCAGTTTTGGAATTTAAAATGTGTTCAGCGACTTTTGGGACTGACTGTACATTCGAAGTTTCATATAACCTATTTATAACAAAACTTAAGAGCGTTTATAGGGCTCACTAGCGCTGCCAATAGAAAAAAAATCATAATTCGCAAATATAATCAATAATGATCGGATCAATAATGATCGGATCAATAATGCAAAATGTTGGTAACGAAGTCTTGAGAAAAGGCAAGTATATTGCCACACTCTCAACACTTTAAAATGTTTTTCAATTATTTGCGAATTATGATTTGTTTTCTATTGGCGGCGCTAGTGAGCCACGGAAAGGCCCTTATATCACGGTCAGATGAATTTCTTCAGGGCTCTACGTCCAGGTATCCTTTTTTTTATTTCATAGAGATAATAAGTCGAGGAGTCACGGTTGTAGGAAAGTGGGCAAAATTAGTGTAGTGGAATATATTGGAAATAAATAAATTCGAGAAGTCAATCGTGATATTTTCATTCCAATATCCATATAAAACTATATAAAAAATATACTATAATATACGCTAAATATATACTATATATATTTAGCGTAGGGATCTTGTAGGCAATCAACTTTCACTCGAACCGCCATCTTTAATGTTGGCTCATCCTTGCATGTGACAAAGTTTGCATTCTTCGTATTACTCCATAAGCGTATGTACCACTGCAATGATAGAACTTCTGTAAAGACACACTCACATATTCATCACACTTTCACACAACGCCATCTAGTCCCAAACTAAGCAAAGTTTGTACTACATAAATACTTTTATTGTAAATACATACATATTATACATAGAAAACATCCAGACCAATGCAAACAATCATGTATATGCACACAAAGATTTGCATTGAGCGGGAATCGAAACCTAAACCTCTGCGTAGCAGTCATGTTATATACCCACTACGCCACAGAGGTCGTCAACACTGACTATACTTAGTAGGCTTTTAACAAAGAATCATTATTTAATTGCTTAATAATTTTTGGCATACGTATTATATATTTCCTAAAACACCAGGTCGTTACAGAATAGTCAGGAGGCCAATTTAACACCTTCAATTTCGATTACTTCCTTTAACTAAAAAAAATATTTAAGTAGGTATGTTTATCCGTTGTCTAGTACCCATAGTACAAGCTTTGCTTAGTTTGGGACTAGATGACGTTGTGTGAATGTGTGAGGAATATTTATTTATTTATCTCAATTTTTTTAAATGCTTTCTTTAGGTTTACAAGTTGTTTTTATGTGTAATATTAAGCATATTGTACATATTATTATCATAGAGAACTTCTAGACTTTATAAATCCTTGTTGGTTTAGGCCTCAAACCCACAACCTCGTTTGCTACAGACAGATAAACTTCTACTGCGTCTATGGTCTTAAAAATTAAATCCTCCACGCTGATATTCTATGATAGCTTAATGCAGTTCTAACATTTCGCGGTCACTGACGCTCAAGGTTCAATATAACACAACTTTACAACAAAACAGAGATATGTGCAGAAGTCAAACTTCAAATTACTGAGGTTTTTTTAAATAAATAATATCAGACATCTCGCTCTATAAAGATCCCTAGGTCGCGGAGACTTTTGCAGACATGTAATTAACGGAGGTAAAAAACATCTTGCGTGGGTGGATTTGAACCCGCACTTCATACAGTCAAGAACCTCTTTCAGGAACTAATTTAAAAGTAGATAATGTCTCTGGGTCGGACTGGATGCGAAGGGCGTAGGACCATGTTCTGTGGCGCGTGTTCCAGCAATGGACTGCGATAGGCTAGTTGATTGTCGATTGATTAAAGATAAGTACATCTATGAAATTGACTTCTACACCTAACTGTTTAGTGACTATACATAATTATCCATTTATATATAGCCAGTGTAATACATAAGGAAAGCGCCTTTTTGTATAGAACCTGTTTGCTTCATAGCCTTTGATAGGCAGTGCAATAATATTGAACAAAACTTTCCTTATTACAGGTTACATTAATACTTATACGTACTTTGCAATAAGTGTTAGATAATTTTACATAATATGAGATGTTAAATGTCCCACTACAGAGACAGGTCCCTGCTAGTAAAGTAGGGAAACTTTGCCTATATAAGTTACTAGCTGACCCGTGCCCTCTTCATAAATAATAAAACGCGTCCGTTTTTTTAAAATATCTCATAACTGCTCCACTCCTGTTAGTCATAGCGTGATACTATATAGCCTATGACACTCCCCGATAAATGAACTATTCAACACAGAAAGATTTTTTTAAATCGGTTTAGTAGATCCAGAGATTACCCCCTACAACGTCACAAACACACAATCACACAAACTTTACCTCTTTATAATATTAGTATAGATCTATTTTAATTGCGTGACTACCGTCTACTGCTCGATCTGACCTCGGAAAGTAATTATGTTAAGACTCCTAGACTAGAAGCCGGTCTTTTAACAGAAACCCAGAGTGTTCTTCCTCATATTTGCTGAAGCTACGAGGAGCACACTTGCTCCTCCTATGGTTAATACACTTATTATCCATTGAGCAGGCAGCTGCTGGCTCTTAGAAGAGTTTATCCTATTAATAAATTTATATTATTTTTATTTATTGACATTTATGGTTCCAAAACTCTTTATGACCCTTGACATAATGACAATGACATGTTCCTTTCTCATGGGTCACAAAAAATTCATTAATACTTAATTGTAATAATAATTGTATTGTTTAATACAATTACACCATATTGTAGTAATATGGTAGTACCACTTTTAATTCGCACCACACTCGCCACTAAAAAAGTAAAAACGACGTAGGTAATCGTAATTAAATCATAATATACCATTTAATATTCTAAGTGATTGCACTTTAAAACCAGATCAGCTGTTCGTTGCCCGCCATTTATACAAAACATATGACCGCATGTCTCTCTACGGAAGCGTCATGTAACAGTCGGACGTTATGTCATCGCACATGTCATGTTATACTTTTTAATTATAGGGTTGCCACAGTTTTTTATTTAATCTATACTAATATTATAAAGAGGTAAAGTTTGTGTGTTTGTGTGTTTGCAACGTTGTAGGGGGTAATATCTGGATCTACTGAACCTATTTTAAAAATTCTTTCTGTGTTTAATACTCAATTTATCGGGGAGTGTCATAGGTTATATATTATCACGCTATGACTAACAGGAGTAGAGCAGTAATAAAATATGTTTAAAAAAGGGACGCGTTTTTTTCGCCTCCCAACGAAGTGGGCACGGGTTGGCTAGTTGATTATAAATTTATTGTAACGTCAAAACTAGTGATGGTTTTACAATATACAAAAATCATTTGCAAACTTTCTACCTACATATACATATTTATTTTAAAAAGTATATAAATATGATTTATCATTTATATACCACATATACTTACATTTAGTTTACCGAAGTTTACTGTTTGTTGCCATATATCATAGTGTTCACTTTAATAAACTACGTAAGTCACGAAATTAATCTATCATGTTTTGTTAATCCCCATGCATGTACAAGCAATTCAAATTAAAGGTTTTTACTAATTCCTCTTCGTCGGCTTTTACAGGATTCATACAAGTAGATCTTATATCATTTATATTAAGTATAGCTACCCACCCCGGCTCCGCACAGGCAACTACTACATAATGTCCTTAAATAACGTTTAAGTAGGTACAGCTTCATTAAAAGATTGCATTAGAAATCTCTAAATATATATAGGTTTCTCTACTATATTATGCATGTGTTATACATTACAAACCTTCCTCTTGAATCACTCTATCTATTAAAAAAACCGCATCAAAATCCGTTGCGTAGTTTTAAAGATTTAAGTATACAAAGGGACATAGGGACAAAAAAGCAACTTTATTTCATACTATGTATAGATAACTATTTTAAGCTACAAGATATTTTATATTATTGAAATGAATACAATAATGTTTTTTACTAAAAGTCGCAACTTTTAAGTGACAACCCTAACGAAATCCGAAGAAAGATGGCCATTAAATAACATAAGACATTACAATTGACCGAGTTTTACATTTTAATGTAATGTAAGTGTTACTGGCTTAGAATTTATAAGTTTACGAGAATAATTAATTATTTATATTATCAAGATCTTGTACAGAACAGTGATTGCATACATTTAACTAACTTGTTGCCGCGATACTGTACGCGAAAGCGTTTGACGTGCATGATGTTGCAGGTTCGATTTCCACGCAGAAAACTACTTGTTGTAATCCACAAATAATTATCCTAAGTCTGGATGCAGTGGGACACTGCAGGGACGGGCATCCTCCCGGGACGGAGGGATACTTCCCTCCGAATAGTACGACTCTCTAAAATCAGGGACCTCATATACCTACATGGTGTCCCAACCAACGCTATCTCATCATCGCAATACTCCGGAAGTTAATTAAATCAAACAAAGCTCATACGACAAGAAGTTACGAGATTATTTCTAAAGGTCGTTTATTTCACCAAATTTGTTGGAAACACAATAAACAATAAAAATTCTTTAATATTATGCAAAAGTGTTATAAGAATATCATGTATTTAAATATTTTATACAATGTCAGTTATTGTTGTTAATTTGACAGTTCTTATGTCATACATTTTGTGTTACACGTGAGAAACAATATGGCGGACGCTGTTGTGAAGAATACGATTTTGAATTCAATTGCAAATAATAAAGGCTTTGTACTATTTCGTATCATGTGGCAAATCATCATCATCATATCGGTAAATAGAGTCCACTGCTTGATATTGACTTCCTCCCTAGGTATGGGGTTCTATACCTTGCACGGTTCTGTGCCTCCCTTGTCACTCATTTCATCATCATAATCATAACAGCCCATTAATGTCCTACTGCAGGGACGGGCCTCCTCATGTGACGGAGGGATACTTGGTCTACTAATAACACGCTGACCAGACGGATTGGTATAATTTCAATAGGATTCAGATAGGGTTTAATTTCAAGTTTTCCTTCTTTTTATTTTGTAAAGATAATATTCACGGATAGTCCCTTAGTCGGATTTTACGACACCCATAGGATGAGATGGGTTGGTGACTCATTTATTAACTTTAAAAATATTTTGTTATTTTTTTTGTTATCTTAGAACGCCTGCTAAGAATGCGTTGTTTAGTACAGACATAAAATTAAATAATTAACTGGCTTAAGTCAAGTGGATAGCACGAATAATAACGTTACGTCGTATTCGAACCCGCGATCACGTTCACAGCACAATAATAAGCACTTTGCCACCAAGGCAGTTTAAAATAAATAAAAAATACATAAATATTCCTCACACTTTCACACAACGCCATCTAGTCCCAAACTAAGCAGAGCTTGTACTATGGTTACTAGACAACGGATAAACATACTTAAATCCTTTTTTTTGGAAATACATACATATTATACATAGAAAACACACCACAATCACCCAGACCAATGCAAACAATCATGTTCATGCACACAAAGATTTCCATTGAGCGGGAATCGAACCCGAGACCTCTGCGTAGCAGTCATGTTATATAACCACTACGCCACAGAGGTCGTCTCAAATAAGTAACTAATATAAGCAAATCCGTGACCAAAGTTACTATAAATAATAAAAAACTGCTTCCTAATGTTCCATTATATTTGAAGACAAGATAAAAAATCAGGGAAGTAAGACAAATGGCTTAGTTTCCGCAACGGCATTGTCTTTTACAACAATATATGACAATGTATATTAGCTAGATAACATATTACCGTTATAATATTTTATACTTAGTTGAGATTTATTATTATAGATGACTTTTGCGGTATTTGTAGTGTATTTAGATGCTTGACTGCTACGCAGAGGTTTAGAGTTCGACTCCTGTTTAATGTAAGGCTTTGTGTGTATAAGCTTGAACTTTTGAAAAATAAACACGTTTCCTGAACCTGATGGATGCGTTCAGATGTAACAATACTAAGCCGTCACCCATCTATCGAAAAACCCTGTCGACGCTGCGTGACCTACCTATATTATTGTTTATAGAAGCGTGCCTGTAAGCGAAAAAGTATATCATCTTAACAGCCCATTAATGTCCCTCTGCAGGGACGGGCCTCCTCCCGGGACGGAGGGATACTTGGCCTACTAATACCACGCTGCCCACACGGATTGGTATAGGGTTTAATTTCAAGTTTTCCTTCCTTTTATTTCGTAAAGATAATATTCACGGATAGTCCCTTAGTCGGTTTTTACGATACCCATGGGATAAGATGGGGTGGTGACATATTGTATTCTTACTCCGTCACCACACGGAGAGGAGTAAAGGAGAAGTAGGAGTAAGGAGAAAAAGTATATACCTAAATTATGTTTATCAGTTGTCTAGTACCTAAGTATAGTATGTATAATATAATGTTTGGGTTAGTTTAGACGGCGTTGTGTGAATGTGAGTGGCATATTGTTATAAACTCTTTACTAAACCTTCTGGCCTGCGTAGGTTTAGTAAGCCCAATTTCCCTCCGTCATTCATCACTGGAAGCGGTGACCCTTATTAGCAGTGCCACTTTAAAAGGCTTGTTTTAATAACGCCTCCTATCGCAATTCGAAGGCTTATCCAGGTGACTGCTCTGATGCGTTAAAAGAGGATATGTCACCAATTTCCTTTCACTGTTGCAAGTATAGTATCATATAATTACTGACTTAGTTCGAATGACACATTGTGTACCTAATCAACTAACACATTTTTACCGTAATAAGTAGTTGTTTTTTAGTTTGAATAAACATTATTGCTGACACAAAGACATCTCCTGGCTGCACGATGATTTGAGCCCCGTGTTTTGCAAGAATCAACCGACATTCTGGTCAAAAGACATTTATGGATCGCACAAATAAAGGTTTTGCGTGGGATTCAAACAGGCGACCGTTTTGCCATCGAGCTAGTTTATTTCTCAATAGATCAACACTGAATACTCGTAAACCTTAACTAGGTATAACGTTTTACTTTTCATTCTATTTGAACTTGAATTTCTCCTTAACTATACAGTTCCCATGAATGATATCGATTCGTTAAAGGCTCTAAGACATCACAAATATTTTAGGTTTCTACAGTATGAATCACCATGAGTAATGCTTTGAAGATGTTATTGACCCTGTCGAAAAATCTTAGTTGCAGAAAAATATAGTCACCCATCCATATTAAGTAAAATGGACTTCCACAGTTGTACTTATATAGGTCTCCTCCAAATATCTCCACCTTGTGCGATCCTTGTGCCCCCCTCATCCATCTGTGTCCCGCCATCCTAACTAAGTCGTAGGTCCACCGTGAGGGCTAAATATGATGTTATTTCTTAATCCCACAAGACAAAGCTTACATTACGAGACCCTTTACACCCACAACCCCTAAGGCGCTGACTCCACGAGCGATAGAATCGCGACGAGTCTGAACAAAAATCGCCGCGATAACATCGCCGTGTGGAGACACCTTCATACAGAGTATATAGAAATACATGGCACGACGATTATATCGCCGCGATTTTATCGCTCGTGGAGTCAGTGCCTAAGCACAACTGAAATCTAAATCAAGTTTTATAGATTAACAAACAAGTTATTCGTGCTTCAACATAATTAAGTGCGCAATTATACGCTCGTGGTTTACATTCACTTTATACTTAAGAATAATGGTTTATCATAGACATGTATCCGTGTGGTGACGGAGTAAGAATACAATTATTTCACCACCCCATCTCATCCCATGGGTGTCGTAAAAACCAACCAAGGGACTATCCGTGAATGTTATCTTTACGAAATAAAAAAAAGGATAACTTAAAATAAAACCCAGCGTGGTATTAGTAGCCCAATTATCCTTCCTTCACGGGAGGAGGCCCGTCCCTGCAGTGGGACATTAATGGGCTGTTATGATAGACATGTATCTGCACTTTGTCTTCACGAATTCTATTCATTCGATTACTGTAAACTTTGCTTATTTTAAGCTCATCTTAATAAATCAATGTTTTTCCCTGTCAGTCTTTAAGAAATCCATAGAATAAGTCCCATTTATCAGACAAACCTTATTTTTGTTAACATAATGTAATCACTTGCAAACTAATAATAGATTGAAGACAACTTTAACTTATCCCCTTTTTTAAACGTGTTAAAATCTTGAACGGAATTCACCATACTCACAGCTGTCAGTGTCATAGGTATGTCTGTCTTAAACTTAGTTATAAACTTAGGGACTCCAGAAAAGAAAAAAAGAATGACCTTAAAATCCTTTGATGGGCATTGCCTTTCATTCACCTTTAAGCCTAAGTCACCTGCACCGGGGTTAGGACCTCGACCCCAACGTACCCAAAACGTGTAAACACTATACTCTAAACTTATCCCAAACTTAATTAAACAATATCAGTATCAAAGACGAAGCCTCGATTAATTAATAAAGATCATTAACCTCCATTTTCTATGTTATAATCGGAGAGAAAAGTGCAAAATGATTTTGTAACACCAAGAGTAAGAAGATATACAATGGTATTCACATGAATACTCATCCAATTATGTTTTTATTGAGACTGTACCGATTGTGAAAAAACTTTGCGAGATGATTATGTGGTTGATTGGAATGGTGGTAAAGTTTAGTCAACTTTGTAGTATGTAAGGTTAAATAATAATCATCATAACAGTCCTTTAATGTCCCACTGCAGGGACGGGCCTCCTCCAGTGACGGAGGGATACTTGGCCTACTAATACAACGCTGGCCAGACGGATTGGTATAGGGTTTAAATTCAAGTTTTCCTTCTTTTTTATTTCGTAAAGATAATATTGACGAATAGATATAAGTATAAATAATAATGATAATGTAATATTTTTAAGTGTTAATATTTGGAGGAGGTCTTAGTGCAGTAGTGGACTTCAATTGGCTGATAAAACAATGATGATATTCTTTACGCATTCACATAATGCCATCAATACAAATAGGTAGGTACACAATGATTTGCATAGAGCGGGAATCGAATCAGAGATCTCTTCGTAGCTGTACATAATATGACGTAACACACTGACATGGATACTATATGATATATATGATATATATATATATATATGATATATATATATATATATATATATCATATATATATATATATATATATACATGATATATATATATATATATATATACTATACTACTACATGATACTATACACTCTTTGGACTACGGCAATTTGTAAAACTTATTAAATAAACTAATTAATTTTCACCTCAACTTTTCATCATGGCATCTAAGCTTACTTAAATCCTTGTTAGCGATCCAATATCCACGTCACTAAGGAACTGTCAAAACAATTTGACATAACATTACACACGCTCACAGATAAATAATACCAAGTAAATATAATGGCGATTTAAACGTTGACAAACTGTCATCATGATTATAATCTGTACACATTATGTTGGCGGTGGTAAGATTAATGATCTATCAAAAGATAATGTTATTGCACTTCCTGGACTTAAGTAAATGCTTACAGGTATTAGTTTTAATATTAAATATATCAAGTAAGTCGACTTAATCTATCCGTGAATATTATCTTTACGAAATAAAAAGAAGGAAAAATTGAAATTAAACCCTATACCAATCTGTCTGACCAGCGTGGTATTAGTAGACCAAATCCCTCCGTCACGGGAGGAGGCCCGTCCCTGCAGTGGGACATTAATGGGCTGTTATGCTGATGATGATATTAGTAGATCCAGTTTCCCTTCTTTCCATTACGAGACTTTATTTAGCAATCAAGTTGTTAATTGTTATTATTTACAAGCGAATCCGCAAAACGCAACTAGTAATTAAAGCAAGCTTCCAATGTCATTAACATTGGTAAGCGAAGGAACTGAAACTAGCTTCACTTTCAATAACTAGCTCTCACTGAACGCGTGTACATTAAGCTTCCATAATATGTGTTCTACAGCTGTTTAGTTTAGAAACTAGTTTTATTTGTTATACTAGTTGTTGCACACGGCTTTGTACCTTTTTAAATTTTCTTTAAAAAACCTGTGGGCATACGTAGGACAATTATATCTGTCAAGAATTTATTATTGTCCTAGATGTACTACGTGTCTGTTTTTTGTATGTTTGCAAAAGGCAAAAGACACAAAGGTGTCATCGGCCAATGTCATTCCATGTGTGTCTTTACGACTAAGGAATAGCTATCACGTACCGGAACATGCAAAGTGGGGAGACCCCTTACATGGTGGAGCGACGACCTAGGGACACTGATGGATGAGGAAGGCACTGTACTGGATAAGTTGGTCTTTTTTGGTCCTCCAAAGGCTTATCCAGCAGTGGACGTCTATTACTACTAAATTGCTGTATCCACTAGCCGGAATAGCGCCTCCGGAAATTCGCAGAGAGGTAGCGAGCTCTGTTGAAAGAACGAAGATGGAGATAGACACTCGGCACCCTCTGCATCACTACACCCTTGTGCCACAAAGGCTGAAAAGCCGTAAAAGCTTTGTTAAATGCGTCTTCCCATTAGTCGGCAATTCGAGCTGCTCACACAAAAGACTTGGGTTGTGGCGAGATAGAGTTACCCTACCAACACCTTTTGTCCCGCTTTCCGAAAACCCACCAACAGGACACCTGTTTCCTTGGCCGATCTGGAAATCACTCAACAGACTCCGGACTCAGGTCGGTAGAAGCAAGGAAAACTTATTCAGGTGGGGGTTTGGGGGGGACCAGGAATGTGTGTGTGGTGCTGTTCCGCAAACAATGGAACATCTGCTGTCTTGTCCTCTGGGGCCAAACACATGCACAATGGACGATCTCATGCATGCCACTGAGAATGCTATACTCGTGGCGAAATTTTGGGCTGACGCGGTCTGATTGTCATCGACACGCAAAGAAGAAGAAGACTACTAAATTAATTTAATCTTATATCTGTCAACTATTTATTATTGTCCTAGATGTTTGACGACATCGGTGGCGCGTCGGTAGCACAAGCGGCTGCAGTGCAAGAGGTTGTGGGTTCGATCCCCACGCAGGACAATAATTTGTGAGATCCACAAATTATTGTCCAGATCTGGGTCTTCTTTGTGTCCATTAATTGATGTTTGTAAAAAGGTCCCCGCGACACAGGGCATGAATCCCTAGTGTGGGAGTAGTCTTTAAAAAAAAAATAAAAAAAAATAATAAAAAATGTTCTACGTGTCTGCTTTTTGTATGTTTGTTTGTTTGCAAAAGGCAAATGACATAAAGGTGTCATCAGCTAATGTCATTAGCCGACCACGCACCGGAACATGCAAAGTGGGGAGACCCCTTACATGGTGCACCGACGACCTAGGGACACTAATGGATAAGGTGGAAGGCACTGTACTGGATAAGGTGGACATTTTTGGATGAGGCTTATCCAGGAGTGGACGTCTATTACTACTAAACTAGCTTCACTTTCAATAACTAGCTCTCACTGAACGCGTGTACATTAAGCTTCCATATGTGTTCTACAACTGTTTAGTTTAGAAACTAGTTTTATTTGTTATACTAGTTGTTGCACACGGCTTTGTACCTACTTAACTTAACTTACCCCTTTCACAGTGCCGCCAGCAGACACAATAGTAAAATAATGCATGTGTACCACATGTGGTACACTGTACTGGGAACGTGTTAACTAGTAATACATAGGTCAATTATATCTGTAAAAATGTATTATTGTGTGATGTAGGTACATACTACGTGTCTGTTTTTTGTGTGTGTGTTGCAAAAGGCAAAAGATGCAAAGGTGTCATCAGCCAATATCATGCTATTTGTGTGTTTAAAGTCGACTAAGGAATGGCTATCACGTACAGTCACGAGCAATAATATGTACACATTTTCAAATTTTCTAAACTATCTGCACGTTTATCTAGACATTACAATATCAAAATGAATTCGTAATTTAGAAGAGGTTCCGTACAGTTTTGAATTAATCTTCGAATTTTCAATTTTGGATTGGCAGAACTTTAGATAACTGGTTTACAAAATGCGAAAATGTGTACATATTATTGCTCGTGACTGTACCGGAACATGCAAAGTGGGGAGACCCCTTACATGGTGGAGCGACGAACTAGGGACACTGATGGATGAGGAAGGCACTGTACTGCATCATCATATCATCCAATCGATATCCACTGCTGGACATAGGCCTCCTTCAAGTATTGCCACCTTGTATGGTCCTGTGCCTTCCTCATCCATCGGTTTACTGTAATATTTGGAGGAGGCTTATATCCAGCAATGGACGTCCACCACTGGCTGATATGATGATGATAAGTACATTCAATGACATAATGAAACTAGCTTCACTTTCAATAACTAGCTCTCACTGAACGCGTGTACATTAAGCTTCCATATGTGTTCTACAACTGTTTAGTTTAGAAACTAGTTTTATTTGTTATACTAGTTGTTGCATGTGGTTGCGTACTTTAAGTTTCGGTTGAGATTAAAATGTAGAAGACTGTGACTTCAAGGACTGTAATTACATGATGATGTTATTGTTTTGACATATGAATGGTCGTTGTGTCCGTTTTTTTTTTGTCTAAAATTGGTGACATAATTACCACCCAATCTTATCACATGAATGTCTAAAAAGTTGATTAAGAAAAAGTTATTAAATCTTTTACTACTTATCTTAAAAAAGAAGATTTCTTTTTAGCGCGGCATTTGCAATAACTTTAAGCTAAACCAACTAGGATTGTGCGTGAAAACAAAATAAAGAAATCTTAGGGGCCCTGACTGACCCCTGACTCAATCCACCAGACCACCATGGTACTACGGTCGAGTTGCAATCTATAAACATGCCTGTTTAGGGTTAAAATCTTTATAAGCATTCATGGTAATAAGTCGTCTATTTAGCCAAAGCAACTTTGCTTCGTTTAAGACTAGATGGCGATGTGTAGAAATTTGATTCATCATAATCACAACAGCCCATTAATGTCCCACTGCAGGGACGGGCCTCCTCCCGTGACGGAGGGATACTTGGCCTACTAATACAGATTGGTATAGGGTATAATTTCAAGTTTTCTTTCTTTTTATTTCGTAAAGATAACATTCACGGATAGTTATTTAGTCGGTTTTTACGACACCCATGGGATGAGATGGGGTGAAATTTGATTAAATCGTTTAAAATCCCTCACCCGTAGTCCTGTTACCAACCCATCGGGATGTGATGCATCATTATAGGTATGTTTTTAGTACAAAAAATTTAAAATTCATCGTAAAAAGCTTCAACTTATTTCCAATTATGAACAAACATACATGCCATTTTTTCTATACATACATAAAGTATTAAGTAACGTTGGTCGACAGTGAAAGTGTACGCTCATGGTCATTGCGCTTATATGTAAAATTGTTATAACATTTAAGATGGGTCTTTAAGATGGTGAGATTTTAAGTGCTGTTTTAAGTACTTAGCTGAGCTAGGTTAGGTTAGGTTAGACGCACCTCATTAACCTTTTCATTCCAGTTCTTAAGCCTTTAGATTCTAGACCTGTTTATATTCACGGACATCTCTTTACAGCGCCATCTGTTCCCAAAGTAAGCTAGGCTTAACCTGCTTATGTTATGGGTAACAGAACAACGGATATGAATATACTTTTTTTTGTAAATATATATACATATTATAATAGAGACACTTTGACTAATGCAAACAATCATGTTCATGCACACAAATATTTGCATTGAGCGGGAATCGAACCCGAGACCTTTGCGTAGCAGTCATGTTGTATAACCACTACGCCACAGAGGTCGTTAAAGTTATAGTTACGTTATAAGTGTTTCTAGAGCAATACCATTGATATTTGGCACATTGATAAGTAGGCTAACTTTTAAACACCCAAGATACTCATAATAGTGATAGTGTTAAATAAATAAATAAATACTCCTTACTTAAAATATCTAAGACAAAACTAAGAAAAAATCAACTAAAACAATTTCAATAATTGGCTAATAATTATGGTGATTTTTAAGCATTTTTTAGTTTTACAGTAGGTTACGACTGCACTTATTAATTTTATACTTCATTAATTTATTTATTGCACACATTTTATTTATTACATAATTTATGTAACCGTGTTTCAATAAAGCTAATTAACTATTTCCTGTGTGATTATTATTTATTTAATACATTTATAAATATTCATATAATGGAGTTTTTATTAAACTTATAATTTATGTAACTCATCTATCTGTCTATCTTATCGCTGTTTGCCGAATGATTGCATATTAGTTATTAAAAAAAGTATCAGACACTCTTTTTTGTGGATTGTACGTAATTAATCGAAAATTACTGTACTTAATTAAAAGAAAAATGAAAAGCTGTTCGGTACATGGATGGCGTGTGCGAGGTCCGTGTTACGAAGTACACACAAGTTATTCTATTCTTTGTGTGATACACAAATATTTTATTTTTCAATGACACGGCTTTGGTTAATAAGACCATGTCAATCCTGTAGTAAAACGCAAATACAGTCTGGAAATGAAAACAACGGATAAGTACCTAGTAGACAAAAACTTTATTCTGACATGATCACCCTGGTGGTCTTAAAACGCTTCTTCAGATTCCGATTGTATTACTTAAGTCTGTTATTTCTATCCGTTGACTTGTTATTACCTACAACTTTTGTGCATTTGTTTTTTTCAATTGGTTTTTCAGCACGAAGAACATTAACTTGTACAGTTAACCATTTAGAATTGCAGGCTGAATAGATCGTGTGGGGATCGCTACACACTACGATTCTAATTATCATCCTTTTATTAATCACACATTATCTCTTATTTTCAGATAAAATGCGGCGCAGCAAAGAATTAAACACAGCTATACTACTACTAATACTCCACACATCAGCAGCAAAACCCGGCAAAAGTACAGCACCAGCAGTCTTTGAAGTTATCAACGAACAAGCAAGAATAGATGAGAAACGAATATTGCCTTACGGAAACCCTTTAGCAGGCAATTCACTACAAAATGCAAAGTTACACGCTCAACATCAACAGGCGATGTTTAACGCAGAAAGGGTCAGACAACATCGAGCACAGGTACAGAGGTGGAACAATCAACCAACAAGACAACAAACAGATAGTTATATGAAAGCCTACCAAGAGTCACAAGAGAATCATCACTTAGCTTTAGAACAAATGCAATCAACTTTAAAAGAAAAGAAGGCCAGAACACGGCTCGAAAGACCATTAAAAGACAGGCCACAACTCGAACCGAGCAAAGTTACGAAAAGTGAAGGAGGAGATAAAACTAGAAACCACAGATCGTATGGTTCAGTTTACAGTACATTACTGAAGAAACACAGAATAAATACGTATCCTGGTCCTACATATGATCAAGGAGTAACTATTAAACCAAATGGAAATATAGGATTAAATGATTTTGTAAAGGAACAATCAGCTTTGTACACTGAAGCGATTCCAAGTAAAGCTAGGTATGTTTATCCTAAATACAGCCAAATGCATATGTATCAGCCTACAAACGACATAAATACATTAAATACACTTCTACATAAACCAGCTCAAGAACAATTAACTCAGTTAAATACTCTTATACACTCAGTAGACGAACCTATGAAGGATACACTTGAAGCTCCAATTGATCTATTCTACTACCTAAAAGACCCTCAAGCAGTTAATTTTGAACAACCGCAAATACCTTACTCAATGCCATATGTGCATGAATATAAAGATCATACTCCTATCACTGAAGACGTAGATGATATTGTCCCAGACACAGATCCTAGAATACCAGCTTACGCTACACCAACAGTACCGTCAGTCTTAGCACAGATAAATGACGACACAACAACAACAAAAAGCAATTATTATAAAATAGAAGTAGAGCAGACAATACACGGAAACGTTCCTCAAAACATTGAGTACTTTACTCCAGAAAAACCAAATTACGAATCATTGACATATGAAAAACCTTTGAATTTCTATTTAAATGGACCAAGTACGGAAGGTGTGAAGTATTTACAACCACAGCCCACAGGAGTTCAGCATTTATCTCAAGACGGAACAGGGGTCTCAGCGTATGGAGAAGACGATGTAAGTATACCTAAAAGTAGGAGAAAGCGTCAAATAGAATCACATATGTTTATTTTAGGAAACGAAACATTGACAAATGAAAATTCATTTAAACCGATGTACATACAACCTAGACTAAACGAGACCATGTTAAACTTAGAGATAAATTGTACGGTTACTATTACTAATATCAATGGTACTGAGTCTTATACAAATGAGACGTTACCTACACCTGAAGAATATAAAAGAAATAGGTTTATAGCATTCGACAATGCTCATCAAATAGGAGAAGCTTACGAATACGACTATGAGGAAGGGGATGATTACAATAGTAATAGTAAATTTGATCATGCGGATTATGGTAATTATGATTCCGAATACGAATTTGACGATGAATATTATGATGTCCCTAAAACAAGGCCTCGACCTACTAACAGGCCTAATAGACAGCGAAAACCAAATTTAAACCACAACGTTGACGCTGATAGCAGCTTTTCCAACCGGTATGCTAATTTCAAACATCCAAACTTTTATGATTATCATCCAGAAGCCCCTAACCACAACTATGAACCGCCAGATTACGTTAATGATGAATATGGGCCGCCTGTGCAGCATGGTCCAAATCATCAATTTGGACATTCTAGCAACAGTTACGGGCAATCAATTCAACAATATGGTCCACCCGCCCACAGACCACATCCAACTGCCCAGTACCCTCCCAATATAGTAAGTGCTTTAGAACCGGTATATATGCTAACACAATCTCAAATCAAGGACCTCGTAGGCCAACAAAAGTTAAATATTGAGCATTTAGACGTATTCCAAGTGTCCCATGAACAAAAACATAGGCGTCCAAGTTATCCCAGAAAACACAAAAAGAGGTACCGTAGAAGATTCCCGAAAAAAGGTAGGAAAAGTAAAATAGCTAAATTGAGAAAATTAAATAAAATTGTAATGTTTTAAATGCTCAGTTATTGCGTCAAAAATAGTATTTTATTATATCAGTATTTATTTGAATCTCTTAGTTTTAAAGTGGTTTAAGTTAGTAGCCTTGTAGAACCCCACAAATTTCAGTTAGATAAACAGCCTATAAATAGGTATATTTTATAAATGCTTGTCTAATTTTAAAATACGAACCCCTCTTTGTCACAAATGTATAAGACGACCCTAACTTATGCTATATGATATTGACAATACCAAAAGCTTGATTTAGGTTTAAGATAATTTCCTGACATGATTTCTACATGCATGACAAAGATCTATTAATTGTTTATATCGAAATTTGACAATTGTATTACAATGTGATCTTTTACCCTTAATTTTAAGTTATTTAATTTACTTTAAGTGATATTTAATAAATAATTTAACTACCATTAAATGTTTTTACTGTAAGAATTGACTTGGATTAACTAACACAACTTATTGTAACTAGTTAGTTCGAAAGTAAGGAGCAAGTTTAATGCTTAGACACTAAATGTTGACAAGGACTTTACATTTTTAATAAGCCTGCTCGTCTAGCCATCGCAATGACAAAAATCTAACACTGGACAATTATTTTTTTGTACCATCCCAATAAGATTGTTCAAAGCCTAGTCCTAAAAAAATAAAGAATCTTTGCGACTCAAATGAAAAAGATCAACGCGTTCTTATTTTCAAATCGATTAACAATTAGTGTAAGTTTTTATTGTTTTTGTTATGCGATAATTATTTTTATTGATGATTGCAAACGTAAAATGGAGTATGGACGGATGAATGTATTATAAAAACGAGATCCACGTGTTCTGTCTCTCTATATTTATCAGATGATCATTTAAACGAATTTTAACACAGATGTAGATGACACAGTTTTAATATATGCTTCAATAAGTTTTTAACAGGTAATTAAAATCTAATCTCAACCAGTAAAAGGGTATTCGTTTTACAGACAATTTTAAAACTAAGTAAGTACTTACTTATTATGTAACTTCAACATTAAGTTAACTTATACTTTTATTATTAGTTTGTCTAATAAATGATAAGTGAAATTTGTTAGGTCAAATATTTGAATGAATAGCTTTTTCTTGAGCGATATTTACGTTCAAACAATATTGTAGAGTCATCAGCCATGATTATGTAATAGTAAAGAGGTGACATAATAATTACAAAATACTTTCTCGCACCGCAAAAGTATATTTATAGAAAATGTAACGTTCAAAGATATTATTTTCTTGTCTGAGTTAAATATTATGTTTTTAGCGTTTTAGTTACGAACAGTAACTACCTACTGCCCTGAGGTTTTAGAATCGATTTAAGTAATTAAGCATATTTATTATTAATTGTCTTGTTCCAATAGTACTGCTTTGTTTTGGACTGGATAGAGTTGTGTGAATGTGTTCGGAATATTTTTTTAAACACTTTTACTGAAGATCATGCCCTGTATCTCAAAAACGTCAATTTGAATAGCACTTTTGTATATCACTATATGTATAGGTACACTTACTTACTACTTAGACATAAACATAAAGATAGCTTTCTTCGAAACTATCGTTAATAGTATTAGAAACAAGATAAATAAGAAAAACAATCTACTGAGGAATAAAACATTTATTATAATTTTGTTTACAAAACATAACATTTTTTACACTGTAATCTGGTAATTTAATAAACTACATTACAAACTAAAGGACACAAAGAACATCTAGGTTGGTATGGTCGATCGTGCAAACAAATTGATCTCCGTGGGATTCGAAGTCATGACAGCCTACTCGACAGCTGCATACCATGACAACCTTTAAACCTAGGCAGATTTGTACAGAGTTACTATTCAAAGGTTGCTTGTTACTCGTAGTTTGCTTGATTTGATACCTACTCGTAACTTGAATCTATGGTTTGTAAAGAAAGGTAATGCAAGCGTCTTTTTTTTTGTGGCTAGTTATGGGATCTTCTAAGTTTAAAAAAAAAAATTATTAACACAAAAGGACGTACATTATTAATATCCAGCGGCCCCACACTAGGCAAGCCTGTCCTGTGGGTGCCAATTACGTTTAACAATATGCTTAACAGTCAGTCTATGAGTTTGATAGTTTTTTTCAAAACGTTTAGTACCTTTTTTTTTCTTTTACTAAAGGTTGTATTACTTTACAGTAGAAGCCTTATCGTAACTAACAATTGTATTGTACTTAATTAATTGAACTGACAAATACTTTTTGCTTATTCTTTCTTTTGTGTACAATAATATACAACACGGAAAGTTTTCATGCTTGAGATGAAGTCAGGAACTGTCCGTTATTCCTGCCATATGGCCTATCCTTGCAATAAGGCATTAATTGACAGTAATAATGACTGACTTGCACATAATCTTGACTAAAATAATTCTAAAAACCAATTACATTAAATGTCAGTTAAATCTCTCAAAAATTGTAGTAAATTTCTCTAGCGTCAATTACCAAACTTATTAAACTTTGACAGTCCTGGCGATTTAATTTATACTACGTACTTAATTAATTATCGAATTATTAAGTAGATATAATAATCGAATAATTTTTTGCGTATTTTTTACCGTAAGACGTGACGTATATAAAGAAAACGGATGGTCATAACTAAGGTTGTCGTTGAAGTTTCTAACAGCTAAATCTAGTAAAGAAAGATAACTTACCACAAAACCTGATAGGTACTAATACTAAGCCGATCTTTTTTCCTTCATGACATGGAGTAGGCCTGTCCCTGCAGAAAGATTGCAATTAAGGTCTTTCACGGTACGACATGGCGTTCGTAAACTCAATTTTATAAACAAAGTCAATTAACCATCATCATTCCGTGTGGTGTCATAGAAACCGACTAAGGGACTATCTGTGAATATTACCTAGGGAAAACTTGAAATTAAACCCTATACCAATCCGTCTAGCCAGCGTGGTATCAGTAGGCCAAGTATCCCTCCGTCACGGGAGGAGGCCCGTCCCTGCAGTACGACATTAAAGGACTGTTATGATATGATGGTACGGCATAGCGTTCCGTAAACTTATTACTTATTTTACAAATAAGCTAATTAACCATCATCATCATACCTACCAGACAAAAGCGTTCACTGCTACATAGACATAGGGACTTGGCCAAATGTTTCCACCAAGTGCGATTTATCGGCAAAGTCATCGGTTTATATCTTGTCTAGTCTTTACGCTCTGAATCTTACGGAAGCGGAAGACGCTGACAAAAAAAAATACAACCGAATTGAGAACCTCCTCCTTTTTTTGAAGTCGGTTGAAAATAAAACAACTGCTATAATATACTTTATATTTCCAGATCCATTACGCAGCCAACTACGAGTTCGGTTATCGAGTCAGAGATCACGAAACAGGAAACGACTTCGGTCACCAGGAACATAAGTCTGGTGACAGCACACGAGGGCAGTACCATGTTCTACTCCCTGATGGTAGACTCCAGCAAGTGAGGTATTCGGCCGGCCCTGAAGGTTTCCATGCGGATATATCCTATGATCATTTACATGGCAGTGTGTAAAACCACCTTGGACAAAAAGTTAGTTTAAGAAAAATGATGAGAGTTAAAATCCTCATAGTTGAGGTCACGCTGGATGCGTTCTGCGATCAGCATGTCAATTCTCGTTTCTATTAATTCGGTTAAGTTAACTTTTAGTTGTCAAATTGTCACACTCTAAATAAAACTTTAACACGACCACAAAAGATTACAATTGCAATAGCAAAAACAAGACAATTTGACAACTAAAAGTTAACTTAACCGAATTTTTAGGTACGAGAATTGACATGCAGGTCAAAGAAGATTCATGTAATCTGTGTTCTTTTTGACCTGACTAAAACCGCATCCAGCATGACAAGTGCTTAAATCAAACATATTAAGTATTTTAAAATGATAAAATCTGTTCTTTAAACTTCCAGCCTACAGTGAGAAATGTAAACATAACTCCCTGTAACAAGTCAATAAAAATGTGTAATATAGAATTAAGATTGTAAATAGGCTGCAAATAATTTAATAAGTTATTATTTTATACTTAAAAATAGGTTAGGTATACATAGTTTACAAAATAAAAAACAAACCATAGCATATTTATTTATTGATACATTTTATTCTTACAATAACAACAATTAAAATCACTATTATTAACATAATTATTAAAAATAACAAAAAAAATATTATCTCATAGGCTGTATACCTGTCGACGTCTAAGCCGGTAATGGCGCGAAAGATAATTTAAGACGCAAATTTATAAGATGGCGGACAGAGGGAACAAAAGTCGTAATGATATAATACGAGAGAAAATAGAAAGTTGGCATATATGGCGATAAAACAGCATTACCGTGGTTGCATAATAATATTATACTTCACATAAGAAAACCTTAAGTAATTTAACTTCAAGTCATCCCAATTAAAATACTTTTAGTCAACGTGACATTGTCTCGAAGAAATTCAAATCTTGTGGGTCAAGAATTCAGATTAATTGTTTTACTATTTTCGTCTATTGTCTACCAAAAATATGTCTTATTTTAATCTAAAGTAGGTCAAATAGTTTTTATTGTTTAAATTCAACTTCCTTTTTATAAATCTCTAGGAAGAATATTGCAAACATTTATTTCCGTGTAGAGACGGATTAAGAACTTATCTGAATCCTAATGATAGAAATGTCGCAAAAAATGGCCAGGCGTAAACTTTTCAGAAAGAATCTGCGCCGGAAAAAATCAAAAAGTTTGTCATGTAGTGACGGATGAAAATTCTATGGCAATCCGTTTGACAAGCGTGCGTACCTTTTAGGTAGCCAGATTTCCCTTTGTCATTAGAGGAAACTGTATTGGACGGTTCAGGGTCAGGCAAGCATATAGGAGGTCTTTCTATTGTTTTGTTATTGTCCTCGTGCTTTTAAGAAGTACCTACCTACGTTGGCTATACCTAATCCTGAATAACATTTTGAGTTAAATTCCTAGAAATGACTTCTCTGGCTCCATTTTAGTCAGTTTATCCGTTGTCTACCTAGTACCCATACTAGCTCTACTCAGTTTGGAACAGAAAAGATCTGTGATTCGTGACTGTATCGCTTACGGGTGACACGGACGCATGCAAATACAAAACGATTTTATTAACGAAATATATACCTACTTAATATTATGCAAATTATAACGTCAGTGTATCCATGTCAAATATTATATTTTTGACTCCCAATTAAAGGATCAAAAGGTGGCATTCGTGTTAGATAATATATAACTACTATTAACATATATTTAAATATTATTAATTATTACATTTATGCAATAACATAAAGCTAATAAATAATATTTTTATATTTGATAAGCCGCTGATGCAATTTTGATGGAAAGTCAGACACTTACATGGATACATTTAATTTTTACACATTTCTTTAAATTATAGGTACCTACCTAATTATAGTTAGGCAAGCGTTGTAAATTATAAAGTAATTACAGCTAGATTCAAATCTTTCTTTATTCGTACCTCTATCAGACAGTATTTAGTAAAACCGACCTGAATAAAAATTAGAAGTATGACCGAAGTAAAAAAAAAGTTAAAAGTGTGGCGATAATGACATAGATTCAAACATTGTTTACCTTAAAATACAAATTTTAATAATATTTTGTGATATCAATTACTTATTGTAAAAAAGTAGCAGTAAATTCATTGTTCAGTAAACAGGAAATAGAGATCAATGGAACATAATAAACGTGTTAAGTGTTATGAGTCCTGTCAACTTTATACATAAAATCCTTTCTCCATCATTAATCGAATATTTATAGCCTTTGAGTTTTCCGGTACTTATGACCTCGGCTTTCTTTACCATAAAATAAAATTATACATACCTACTTATCGTATTAACTCTAACTTAACGTGTTTTACGTTATAGGTACTTTGCATGCATAAAAGTAAGCAATACTGCGAAGTTTTATCTAAATATTATCTCCATATTCTATAAATATATTTATTATAATCACTAAAATATAAAGTGTTGTCAATTTCCTTACCATTTGTTACGTAGTTTTAACCTTAGAGTTTAAACAGTCGTTAACATAACTTAATTTAACTTTCAAAGCACATTTTACATAACATTTATATAGCTTTATTATATCACTTGGCAGTAAAATAGTTATTTAAAGATATTAGCAATTATGAGCCAATTAAAAATCACGACTTTATTAACATAAACAGTATTTCATAAAACAATTTAATTAGGTATGTATTTATAGTAAACAAATATGAATATTTATCTTAAAATCTAAGTATATGTATTGGAGGCGGAATATAGAAGAACTATGTTTATTTATTAAATTCTAATTCAAAAATATTTATTAATTCAGTGTTTGTTTAAATTATAATAATATTACTGACATAACGGTTGACAAGAATAACTTATTATTATTAGTATGTTTAATATTTTATGTTCGTGACACCAACACTATAGTTTCTAGGTAGGTACAGTTGTTAAAACAAAAATTTCCAATTTTCCTGTTCTCTCGGGCGGCCTTTATAATACATATATTAATGCAATACTTTATTTTTTTTTAATAAGTTACGCTTACGGCAATTATGGCCATGTCGAGCCCAATAGAAATTACAAAAACAGTCGAGGTAACTGATGGTAGTCCAAAAACAATTTCACTCCGTGCGTCGCAATCATCTTGCTGATCTGGCCAAATGGTTCTTTAAACTACGTTTGAAGGGTCTGGTTTCATACAATGCAGTGGAGAAAATATACATAAACAGGAAGTTTGTTCCATAACTTATTGGTACGAAACACCTTTTGGTTTAGGAGAAACTCGTTAAATGCTGCTGGAAAAAAAAATATACTACCTATTCTCTATGTTTTACAAAAGGAAGAACACATGCCCTAAATATAAAGGTTTCTAGGACGTAAGTTAGTCATAATATCAATCAAAACGCACTCACGGTTGAATTTCAAATACTACCGCTTTATTCGCTCTAGTTATTTCCCTGATCTTACAATGTTGTTGGTACCTACGCGTAAAGGGTCAGCTGCCATGTATACTTCTTCCGGTACGAAGTTACTACGATGAGGTAATACAATGCTCTGAATCTGGTTGCTTATGGCTCCTGTGTGTCTGATTGAATTTCAGACATAGCTCTTAAAATCTCATTGAGGTTGTCCGAGGCAGTTTAAGTGGCCTTGGGTGGCGTGACAGTAGCGCAAGTGGCTGTCGTGCACGAGGTTTTGGGTTCGATTCCCGCGCAGATCAATTATTTGTGAGATCCATAAATTATTGTCCTGAATCTGGAATTCTGGATATTCTTGTTATCTTGTCTCCGCTACACAGGGCATGATCCCTATTGTCTAATCTACGTCTAAGTCTTTAAAAAAAAGACGAAACTTAAGTGTAGGTAATTCATAACCCATAAAAACCAACTCGCGCTACGTATATACCCAGGCTGTGACTACTCAACGTCATACTTAGAACATGATTTTTTTCTTGGTTGTCACCGAACTGAGCACTTTAAGTCCTAAGGCAAACAAATCTAATTTTTCAACCGACTTCAAAAAAGAGGAGGTTCTCAATTCGGTTGTATTTTTTTTTTCTTTCAATCGCTTAAGTTAAAACTTAAAGAGAGTTGTGGACCATAATTAATATTTTACTTATCCAGAAATGCATTAAATTATTAAAAACCCAGAATAAACAGTTATAAATTGTATATTGATTAAAAAGACGTCTTATCCATTTATAATATCAAATAATATAACTTATTTATTGCTATTCGCAAACAATAATAAGTTCCTAGCTGTAAATAATAATGTGCAATAATAATAAAATAACGGACACTCGAACTGACCATAAAACATACTTATAAATTTTCTTTTAATAGGTTTTGTAACGATGGGCAATAATATCTACGTTTATAACAATTTACCGTAAATACTTTAGTAGGTAAATAATTCTGAAATAATTCCAACTTCCTTACAAATTGCAATTTCCGCTTTATTATTTCATTTTATGATGAGGCGATGAAATCAAAATAATTGTTGCATGCAATATGTTAGAACGTATGATGAATTGAGGATTAAAAGACGTATGTACATATTTTATATATACCTACCTTCTGTTGTGGTTTAATTTCTTATGTATTCCGTTCATATAGACAAGCCTATAGGTCCGTTATACATAATTAGTGAAATAGACTGCAAAATATATATTACTACCTAGTGCAAAATGTCAGCTAAGCCCATCGATTTCTTTTGTATTAATATATTAAAAAAAAAAAAAACAAGTGAACTATGTATGATAATATATTATGTTTATCTGGGATACAGCCTGCGTTTTGTTATTTTTTTAATTTAACCAATAAATATTTATGTATTTCTCTGTCTCAACAACTTATCTACGCTAATGTATTCGGGTAAGCGTGGCCAAATTCGACGGAGGGATACTAGGCCTACTAATACCACGCTGGCCAGACGGATTGGTATAGGGTTTAATTTCAAGTTTTCCTTCTTTATTATTTCGTAAAGATATTCACGGATAGTCCCTTAGTCGGTTTGTACGACACCCATGGGTTGAGATAAGGTTACATATTGTATTCTTACTCCAACGCCACACAAAATGTTTACGTGCCTAAATTTATATAGGTACAGTCACGAGCAATAATATGTACACATTTTCGCATTTTGTAAACCAGTTATCTAAAGTTCTGCCAATCCAAAATTGAAAATTCGAAGATTAATTCAAAACTGTACGGAACCTCTTCTAAATTACGAATTCATTTTGATATTGTAATGTCTAGATAAACGTGCAGATAGTTTAGAAAATTTGAAAATGTGTACATATTATTGCTCGTGACTGTACAAGAAAATGATCAATAAGTTAAAAATGCTTCAAAGTCAAACTTTGTGCAATAAGTAGGTATTTTAAGTTTAGTCATAATGTTTTCATTATCTTTTTTTACTTTTAATGATCTTTTTATAAAACTGAGTGCAATTTTACAAATATATTAACTTATTTTAAAAATATACTTATTACTACATACTGTATTATATCTTTGTATATTTTTTATACTTGCTTATTTAAATCTCTACTTTATTAATAATAATAATAATATAATGGTGTGAAAAATCACGGTTTTGTTTTATTTATGTAAGTTTCTTTAGTAATTAAATAGCAGCTTATGAAAAAACTATGAGAAGGAACAAAAATTAATATTGATAGGCGCAGTAAATGTGTTCCAAAATATTTATGAAGAACAGAGTTTTTGCATGTGTCTGGTTCGATACCAGAGAGCAAACATAGGTCACTATTAGAATTATTATAGACCTAAGCACAGTACCTAACATAGGACACCACTGCTTGAACGAAGAAAAACAAACCTACTATACCAAAAACACAATTCTAATATTGGTTGTGTTCTTCGTTTTTATCAACAGACTCTTTTGGCAGGGTTCTCCCTTGTTTGGTATAACAACGTTTCGTCGAAAATCACTTCGCCTAATTTTATTTCGTATAAAGTTATTTTGTTTAATTGCCCGGCAGGCCAGCTAGGTTCTATAATTATTTTTTTGTATTTCTCGAGACATAAAAGGCCGAAAACTTCAGAAGGTTTCTAAGGTGTCGTAACTTTCTTACATAAGAAAATGATTTTGGTAAGTAATTTTAGATCAAGGAGTAGGTACATTACTAATCTCGTTATTAAACTTCGTAGGGCCGGACTGGCTTTACTCACTCTATCTATACTTTTAATATTATAAAGAGGTAAAGTTTGTGTTTGTGACGTTGTAGGGGGTAACCTCTGGATCTACTGAACCGACTTTAAAAATTATTTCTGTGTTGAATAGTCCATTTATCGAGGAGTGTCATAGGCTATATAGTATCACGATAAGACTAATAGGAGTGGAGCAGTAATGAAATATGTTTAAAAAAGAGACGTGTTTTTTTTGCCGCCCAACGAAGTGGGCACGGGTCAGCTAGTAATACATAAACTAGATACAACTTACATAATTAAAATAAAACAAGTATATGTTCAATTATTTATATATTTTCTAATAAGAGTATTGATATAATAATACTTTTATAACATTTACAATACAATACAACGTTATTTCAACGTTAGTAGCGCTATAGACTTAAATAATAATTAGTACCTACCTAGTTAAAATAATTAATTTATTAAGTAATATCGATAGCGATCTTTATTAATTTATTCGATATATGGATCAGAAGTCTATGTCATTAATGTACTTCACTTGTCAGATACCTACGATCAGGTATGCGCGATAGGGTTAACCACTTACCCCCTTACTCATAAATGCCTCTTAAATTTTAGTCGATTGATTTTTTTTATATTAATGGGAGGCAAACGAGCCAGCAGGTCACCTTAAGTGATCACCGCTGCCCATGGACACCCGGAACACCAGAGAAATCACAGATGCGCTAGTTAGATGATTAGCTTAAATTCTTACGTTTTTGTTTAGTATAAGGTTGAATTTACTAATAAAAATCTCGCTAAACAGTGATTAAATTTAAGAGGCGTTTATGAGTAAGGGGGTAAGATTTAAGCACAAAAAGTGTAGGGAGTGCTACTACTCATCTGTATTCTTAACTAATGAAATATGGTCCACATGACTTAACCATACTAATATTACAAATGGGAAAGTGTCTCTGTTTGTCTTTCTTTCACGGCAAAACGGAGCGACGAATTGACGTGACATTTTAAGTAGAGATAGTTGAAGGGATGTAGAGTAACATAGGCTACTTTTTTTTGTGTCCAGGAAAGGGGAACAGTGCTACCCCGAATTTAACGCGAGCGAAGTCGCGGGCAAAAGTTAGTACTTAATATTGACGTCTGTTTGCTTTTTAATACGTTTCGGACAGAGTCCTTTCCAACACTCTAATAAGTGAGTTTTTCTTCGACTTTCTTCTCCATCCTAAGGTCATCATTGCACCAGGAGTTTCTGAAGTGTCCAGCTGCAAATAGCACTTCCTACTACTACCCTTAGTTCCGAGAGTTCAGCTTAAAAAGATTTTGTGCCAACTCTAGAATTGTAAAATAACTGAAGCCAGTGGTGAGAAAGTGATAAGTTGGTCTGCGTAGTATTAATACCAATCCTGTCAAACATTAGGGCATGTCGAATTTGTAATCCGTGTGGTGACGGAGTAAGAAAACAATATGTCACCACTCACCACCCCATCTCATCCCATGGGTGTCGTAAATACCGACTAAGGGACTATCCGTTAATATTATCTTTACGAAATAAAAAAGAAGGAATATTTGAAATTAAACCTTATACCAATCCCTCTGGCCAGCGTGGTATTAGTAGGCCAAGTATCCCTCCGTCACGGAAGGAGGCCCGTCCCTGCAGTGGGACATTAATAGCCTGTTATGATTAGGTCTATATCTACAGAGAGATCCTATTATCGACTTTGATATGATACATAAATTAAACATTGTGATGAGATTATGAAGTAATATTATATTGATTCAAAATTATTATGCCTATTATAACAACTACCTTGAAATTTACG
Source organism: Schrankia costaestrigalis (assembly GCA_905475405.1). Classification (NCBI taxonomy): domain Eukaryota; kingdom Metazoa; phylum Arthropoda; class Insecta; order Lepidoptera; family Erebidae; genus Schrankia; species Schrankia costaestrigalis. Next base: position 8,151,042 of record FR997852.1, on the reverse strand, counting down.
AAACTAATTACATAAAATTTCTATTTAACCTAATATTAAGGAGACGTACGCGATTTATTTTTAATTACTCATAATTTAGTTTCTCACTCGTAATTTTTGAGTACTCGGTGGTACCAAATAATAATCCTAAATAAGCATTCATAAAAGATATTTTTATAATGTTTAAGTTGGTCTTTTTATAGATATAGTAAAACAATAAAGGTCCTAACTGCTTTGAAAATAAAAGTATAAACTCATCAGTCTTCAGATTTAGGGTCATAACATAAAACGGAATAGGATTGTCACCGTATCAACTCGAGCCGTTCAGTATCATTTGTATGGAACTCCATACTGCAACGCACACTAATCGGAATCGTAACGTAATCGGATTTTTGTCGTTTGACACGGAGGGAAAAGGCAAGGCCCTTTACGTTATGAGTTATGATATACGTGCTACGACCCTTAGACAGTAAAAACCTTCGGATAGGGATTTGTTACTTTTTTATGGCAAAATTAAGAAGATTCTTTTGATAGATAGGTATAAATGCTTTTATATTTTTCATGTTTTTATTGCATTTTACTAATAAGTTACGGTACAACATGTGTAGGTGAAATTAATTGTTTTTTCGAACAGTAGCAACACTTATTTCTTTATAATTATTTATTGTGTTTGTTTAAATATTTGTATTGAGTTAGCTAATTTCAATAATTTATTTATTCATTTATATTGTCGTGCATAAAATCACCATTACTAAAAAAAAGACAGATTTTTGTTTTATAGCATTTGTTATCTTAAATAAACATGAATAAAATAAGCGAAATAGCTGACATTGTAATTTTCAGTAGCTATTATAGAAAGCACTCTTTTCAGCCTCATTCAGTATTTTTAAAACTCATAAATATACTTACATATTTAAACTAAATTAAATTTAACCGATATAGTTTTATATCTTTCTATTATTTATTTATTTATGTATTAGGGCTAACATAAATTAAAATTAATAAAACATTAATTTAAACTCCACACTAAATATGCGTAAATAATGTTATATATACATAAATAAATCTGTATATTATGAAATACTTATAGCATAACATAATTATTATATTGCTTTAATTATAAATATACATAATATTACAGTACGCGCCAACTAATTGGGGCGCCTTGAAGTTGTTGTACAGGAAGGACTGCGCAGACGCAGAACTAAATGTCAGGGAGTGGAGAAGAAAACAGGTTTTGTTACTGTTCTCCGTGTGGTGACGGAGTAAGAATACATGTCACCACCCCATCTCATCCCATGGGTGTCGTAGAAACCAACTATCCGTCAATATTATCTTTACGAAATAAAAAGAAGGAAATTAAACCCTATACAAATCCGTCTGACCAGCGTGGTATTAGTAGGCCAAGTATCCCTCCGTCATGGGAGGAGGCCCGTCCCTGCAGTGGGGCATTAATGGGCTGTTATGATGATGATTAATTATGTAGGTATGTATGCTATTCGATGTGTTAGGGCCACTTCATTAAGTTTCTCACATAAAATATTCGAGCGTTTTTTGTTTTAATTTTTGTTACCATAGCCATATTATCTCTTCAAGATGGTTTAAGGCCCTGCGCAGACGTCACACTTTTTGTGCGATCGAGTCCGCGGCGCACAAAAAGTCTGCCATACATGGCAATTATGTTTGAGTCTTTTGTGCATAGGTTCTATTTTCACAGACTAAAAAGTGCGTCACGGATAGTCTGTCGTCTGAGCAGGGCCTTAATGCAAGTAAAAAAAACATAATAAATTTATACTATGAACTATATAGATACCTAAGTTAAAACAAATATTATACATTTTAAATATAGCTAATATATACACATCATATAGGTTACAATTATTTTCCTAGGCTTTAGGCACCCTCTCTGCTTATGGCCTTAAATCACAATGGCCTTAAGTCACATTTTATGACATATTTTCTAACATCAGCTGCCAGAAACACATTATTGTATACATATTTTTACAAAACTTGAAAGACATACATTTTATACCTAGTTATATATTTAGGTAAGTATGTATTTAAAGTATCGGCAGTAGATTTACAACCAATAAGCTTATATCAATCTTATTTACATAAATGTAAAAAAAAAGGAAAATAATATAATTATCAATTATTTTTAGGTTTTTTTTTTAAATGTTGTCTTTAAATTATAATTTGAAGTCCTTAACAAAATATTGGCTTGACGAAGTAAGAATACAATATGTCACCACCCCATCTCATCCCATGGGTGTCGTAAAAACCAACTAAGGGACTAACCGTAAATATTATCTTTACGAAGTAAAAAGAAGGAAAACTTATAATTAAACCCTATACTAATTAGTCTGGCCACCATGGTATTAGTAGGCCAAGTATCCCTCCGTCACGGGAGGAGGCCCGTCCTTACAGTGGGACATTAATGGGCTGTTATAATAAAACAAATAAGCCAATATCAAAATTTTCCATTGCTTTAAAGAAGTTTAAGATAGACCTGCCTGTTTAACCCTTAACCACCTAGCATAGGTCTGACAGACACCACCAAATGTAAAAACTTGAATATTATTGCACCCGAGTTTCGTATAAACCTGTTCGTTCCGGTACCTTTTCCTAGCAACTCTCAGAGCTATACAAGCTCTTTCCACGGTTGTATGTCCGTAAGTTTTGCTCTGGTTAGTAAAAAACTTTCGCCCGGGGTCTGAGAGACCACTGCTAGGTGGTTACGTGACTATTTTATAATTGAGTTTTTTTTTCTATTTTATTTAAAAATTACTTTAATGTAAAAAAGATTGAGCAGGGGTTGAAAAAAGATTTTTATTAATAAGGTAGGACAACGAAACAGTACCAAATGATGAATGGGGTGATTTTTATGTAGATTTATGATTAGAGGAAGCGTTAGAACGCAGCTGCGAGTCAGACTCACAATGTGAAAAGACAACTAAAATGAAAAACAACATAAATAAATGTACTGCCCGAAAATGATTTATCTTCGACAGTTTTTGATCAGTTTGTTTCTGAAGATGATGATATGTAAAGGTATCTAAAGTGCAATCGAAAACTCGAAAAAAGGATTTTTTTCTGTAAAAGGCGCAATAGCTTGTCCTCTGACCCCTTTTTCCTTTCCATTAACACCGCTATAGTATAATATAGTGCAGGAGAGAGGAGAGAACTTGAAATTGCAACGTGATATCAGAATGACTATTCGCCGCGTTCTCGACAGCAACAAAGGAACCACTCCAAGAGTAATTTCTTTAAGAAATAGTGCTAAATAAAGGTTAACAGTATGTTAGAACTGTTCTTCTTGTTACTACAAAAACAAAAATTAAAAAACAATACATGTGTTTCGAATGCAGAGCACCTATTTGCTTAAAATGCTCACATAAACCTTGTATTAATTGTCCTGAAAAACTGCATGTTCAGGTCTTGCAATTTTGCTTAAGTTTTATTTTATTTGACATAATTTGATGTTTTTTATGTTTATGTATTCCTAATTATCTCAAAAAAAAACTACAAAGAAGTACCCACTCGTGGGATTACTGTAATAAGTCTTATCTTCCAAATATGTTACTTTGTAATCAAATATATAAGATTGTTTATTATTCGATTAAGATTTTTTTTAACTATTGATATTATCTTGTGTCATTCTTTCAAAATCAATAGTTTAATATGTTCCTAATAAACTTTTAACATAATATTCATAATAACCTTCCACAGTTTTAAAAACGAGAATCATTTTGTTCCGGTGTCTCACAGACCTGTGCTAGGTGGTTGTGTGACAAAAACAGGTGCTAGGTTGTTAAGGGTTAATTCTGATAAAACGCCATCTAGATCGTAACATAGCAAACTTTAATATTCGAACGCAATATTTAAAAAATGTTTTCCAGCATTTTATCAGTCATATACCTAAATTAAAATATTATTATATATAAGCTATTTACTTTAAAGTAATTAATATCTCACATTTATATTCGAATATAAAGCTAAAAATTTCTCACATAAAATATTCGAGCGATAATAAATGAAGGAGCATAAATAATAGGCTAGTTGACTCACTTTGGAGAGTTGAATTTCAGTTGATATGTAAGATATGACAAGCAGTGTATGTCTTGGTTGACATCATAACAGCCCATCATAACAGTTGAGTTTTTAACATAAACCGTACAGTCCGGCCGTTTATATTGCACATCGACTTGTGGAAAGAGACAATCGGTCAATTTCGGCTTCGTAGATCGTCATCTCTGTCGCACACCATCAAATCATTATTTGTTTTAAGTGTACTCATGCCAGTTTGCGACTCCATTCAAATGGAGAAAGTTAATTGCTCCTTCATTTGATAATTTATTATCAAATAATTTTTATTTCTTAATTTATTTATTTATTTAGTGAATGTGACCATGACAGTTTAAATAATTATACTAACAAAAAAATAACATATGCAGCTGACCCTACACCTGGGAGTGAACCTTCATTTACTAAATAAAAGTTATTTGGCTGTAGCGCATAAACAATTATAAAAGGTTTTGTAATCTAAATAGATTCAATTTTTGAGTAATTCCGCCGTCGTCCATAGATGGCGGTTTTCGCAGTTCTGGCAATTACATTACTTTAACATGTTCTTCATAATGGTGATATTCGCGTTATGTATTACCTATGATATAACTAGCCTTATGCTTCTTCACTTACTATAGTATCTAACATAATTCTATACAACAAAACCTTCAAACATAACACAGAAAATTCGACTTTCTCACTACAGCAATAAAGACTAGTTTCCAATAAATACTCTAATCATTCTTTTGTTTCTTAGTCTCAGGTACAGTCAGGTCCATAGCACTAAGAGACAGGGGTCTTTTGAGTTTACTCTCAAAACTTTTTGAGAGGTTACTCAAATGTCTTATCTCGTCTGTGATACCTCTAATTTTGGCGATGGTGGATTGTGTTTTGAGTCGTGGGCTTTTATCGCCCGATGTGGATGGTGTGTTGAATCTTGAGTCCGTTTCGGTCTTTTGAAGTTTATGTGGCGGTTCCGTGTCGTCTTCTGATAAACTTGGTAGTTTTATCAGTGCTTTACGCGGTTTCATGTTTGGTAGTACTGGAAAATAATAAAAGTATAAATTACAATCGATGATCTACAATCGACTCCGTGTGGTGACGGAGTAAAAATACAGTATGTCACCACCCCATCTCATCCCATGGGTGTCGTAAAAACCGACTAAGGGACTATCCGTCAATATTATCTTTACGAAATAAAAAGTAGGAAAACTTGAAATTAAACCCTATACCAATCCATCTAGCCAGCGTGGTAGTTGATCGTTAGTAGTCCGAATATCCCTCCGTCGCGGGAGGAGGCCCGTCCCTGCAGTGGGACATTAATGGGCTGTTATGATGATCCCTTTACTGTCCTCTGGCAGGGACAAGATTCTTCGACAAAGGACGAAGTTTCAATATTTCATAATTCATATTACTAATTAATACTTACATTGCCATCTCAATTTGTAGCATAATAATATAGATTATTTCCGCACACATGAAAATTATACTTTAACTTATTAGGTACAGTCGGCGTATTTGCCGCTCGACCACCCTTAGGCGAGAATCGCTTGGCACGCGGCGCATGCGATACGTGGGCGTGCCACGTATCGCATGCGCCGCGTGCCAAGCGATTCTCGCCTAAGGGTGGTCGAGCGGCAAATACCCCGACCGTACATTAGTTTTATTAAAAAAACATTGTATTTATTTATAGTGTTTTATATAGCACTCACATTTATTGTTTCTCTTAGATGTACCGATCGGTAAAACTGAGAGATCTAGTTTGATCTGGCTGGAGAAGTGACGGAGAGGCTGTGTTGATGTAGAGGCTTCTCCAACATTGGCGCCTAAAATTTAAAAAAAAAATTTCACTATACAATGTGCGTATAAATAAACACACGCGATATTATCATTGTAAAATATTGAAATGACCATTTAAATTGTACTTGTAATGACGTCATGCTTACGGCCAAATTACTTCAGCAATGAAAGCAGAGACAAACTTCTGTTCAACCGGACCCATGACGTCATTTAGAGGTCAATTGAAAGACAAAGTATAATTGTAAAAATGAGCACAATCTTGCGGATTTTTGCGCTAAAAATATGATTTTACAATATTAACCCTTTCACAGTGCCGCCAGCAGACACAATAGTAAAACAATACACGTGTACCATATATGGTACACTGCACTGTAACGTGTTTATTAATACTCACCAGCAATAACTTTCCCCCCGACTGCTTGATTAGTATGAGTAAGTTCACTGTACTTTATATCACATTCTTCTATACGCTTCTTTAGATCAGCTGGAACAAAAATTATTATTACAAATTAATTGTTTTATCCTTGTTACCTGTATAGTGGACACATTGGAATATTTTAACTGTATTTTCAAAAGTTTTAAAGTAGATATTTAAACCAGTAGAAGACAGTATTCGAAACCGCTTCGTCTATTCTCTATTTTTCCGACAGTCACCACACTTCTAATATATTAATGAAAAACTTTAAGCAATACCCTCATTTTATAGGCTTACTTAAGACTAAGGATACATTTTGCTACGCAGAAGTCTTGGGTTCGATTCCCGCTCAATGCAAATCTTTGTGTGCATGAACATGTTTGTTTGCATTGGTGTTTTCTATGTATAATATGTATGTATTTACAAAAAAAAGGTATTTAAGTATGTTTATCCGTTGTCTAGTACCCATAGTACTTAGTTTGGGACTAGATAGCGTTGTGTGAACGTGTGAGGAATATTTATTTATTATTTATAACCTTTAAATAAAACTAATTTTGTATAGGGTTTCCTAGACAAAGGCAACTCAACAGTTTCAAAGACTTAGTCATCAACACTAACAAAACGAAACAAACTAAAATATCCTTACCAAATTCCGTGTGGTGACGGAGTAAGAATACAATATGTCACCACCCCATATCATCCCATGGGTGTCGTAAAAACCGACTAAGGGATTATATATACCTAAATATTATCTTTACGAAATAAAAAGAAGGAAAACTTGAAATTAAACCCTATACCAATCCGTCTGGCCAGCGTGGTATTAGTAGGCTCCATCCCTCCGTCATGGGAGGAGGCCCGTCCCTGCAGTGGGACATTAATGGACTGTTGTGTGATGATATGATCTTTACCCATAGCAGCATCTTGATCCCTTTGTTTCTTAGTCATCTCTTTGATAACTTTGTGCTGACGTAACGCCACTTTCTTGTACTCCATCATCTAAAATAAATACCATAATTGTTAAGATAATACTATACAATACAGCTGGTATAGTAACCTGATACCGGTTGCTGCAATATGGGCCTTCAAGGACCTTTCGACCTTAATATGGCATCTGATGAATGAGGAACAAGATGGGTAGAAACCAAACTAGGTGGACCGACAGTCGACCTTTTAAAGGTAGCATTCGATGGATGAGTTCAGGATAGAACTAACTGAAAATATCGAATAAAAAAACTAAAGTGGTTAGCATGGTACACAAATGTAACTGAAAATTATTGTAAGCAAGATATCTGTCTAAAAATAAAATAGATTAACAAAGGATATTTATAGAAAAGTTGAAGGTAATGTCGGTAGGGGGCGCTCTGATCGGTGATATTAAGAATCGATAGGCGTGTACGGAGTACTTTGTTCGTACACGTATTGCAATTCAGCAATTTCGCTCTTAGGTGAAATAAGCACAGCGCTCGCCAGTTACTGCGCACTGGTCACGCTATACAGTCATAATATATTGTAATACAAATTGTAACTGATAATTATTAGTAGAGTCTTAACTTGAGGAATAAATCATATTGTTTTTATATTACCAAATGAGTTTTATTTGGAGAGTTGACCAGTGGCAGTAATTCCAGTTGTGAGATCCCGTACTTGGTGCATCACGCATAAATCGAGCACGCACGCCGCTATCGTAAGTATACGTAAGTAGAGGTTATATAACCTAGAAATAGTAAGGGCGTGCCCCTACATCTGGTGACCCCGTACTGTTTTATGTGTGCTGTAGTAAGTGCGTGGATTAGAAGCAACTGTTAGGATTACGTGTAGGTTAATAAATAATAATTTATTTTTATAATAAATAATTATTTATTAAAAATTAAAGACTATAAGTGCAAGTGCGGTGATGTTCCAGACACCGAAGAAGATGGAAAATAGTGACGTGAAGATACCGGACGCAGGTATGTCTACCCCTAGTATTGAGTTAGCAGCGATAAGCGTACAGGCACGAAGTTTATCGATTATACGAAGAGTACGGCGATCATCTTAACTCTTGTCAGCGCAAGCATTTGGAGAATCATGGCTTATGTAACGCAGTAGTATGCGGCATAATCCGATGATGCAAGGCATGGGAAACGACGGCGACACTCTTAAGTATAGTGTGCGCGTCGTATGTTGGCATCAGACTTTGGTAGCGTTAAGGAAAATAGGTACGTACCAAGTGCTGGATGGCCCGACCTGCCACATTAGAAGACACGGAGCTGACAGAGCATGTGGACGATGGATTTACATAAGTCGTAAGTAGTATGCGGCATAATCCGATGATGCAAGGCATGGGAAACGACGGCGACACTCTTAAGTATAGTGTGCGCGTCGTATGTTGGCATCAGACTTTGGTAGCGTTAAGGAAAATAGGTACGTACCAAGTGCTGGATGGCCCGACCTGCCACATTAGAAGACACGGAGCTGACAGAGCATGTGGACGATGGAAACCGCCGCAGACATAGGACGACTCACGACAGCATTGCTTCTTCGTACGAAAAGCTAGATCATATTCAGCGTCATACGAAGAGCAAGAATATACGTAAAGGGTATTGTGAAAGTGTCGTTAGTGTTAAGTGCAAGTGCCGGTCTTAAAAAAGGTTTTAAGGTAGATTTTATTTTATTATGGCAGTATTTATGTGTGTAATATTGTATTATACGCATATAACCGGTAAAGTGTAAGGCATGTTAGTGGAGGTATGATGAGTAGTGACGAATGAAAGAGTTTCCAGGCGTTGTCGTGACGAACGCTGAGGATCCTAAGGGATGCAATTTATTATAGCAGAGCGGGTCGTCATGGCAACTACCAATAATTGCAGTATGAAAGGTCTAGTAATAGGTAGTTATACATAGTGATAAGTAGGTTAAGTAAGGTAAAATAGGTCTTTGTTATGGCCACAGTAACATGTTGAGCAACATAAGTATCAACATGCAAATTGTTTTGAATAAATGTAGAAGCAGGATGTTGCGAAATCAATTCGCAGTAAGCAGTACATAACGAAATGTAATATGAGACATAGAACTCTTATCGGTCCTAACGTGAGTGTAACAAGGTAGCTTTATTTTAATATAATATGAATCAATGTAATGATAGGGTGACCATATATTTTTTTGTTTTGTGAATAAGAGAACATGTAAGTAGAGTGACCATATTCAATGTATAATTTTTAATTTTGGCATTTCAAAATTTTGTAAAAATTGGGGGAAGTAGTGTACGGAGTACTTTGTTCGTACACGTATTGCAATTCAGCAATTTCGCTCTTAGGTGAAATAAGCACAGCGCTCGCCAGTTACTGCGCACTGGTCACGCTATACAGTCATAATATATTGTAATACAAATTGTAACTGATAATTATTAGTAGAGTCTTAACTTGAGGAATAAATCATATTGTTTTTATATTACCAAATGAGTTTTATTTGGAGAGTTGACCAGTGGCAGTAATTCCAGTTGTGAGATCCCGTACTTGGTGCATCACGCATAAATCGAGCACGCACGCCGCTATCGTAAGTATACGTAAGTAGAGGTTATATAACCTAGAAATAGTAAGGGCGTGCCCCTACAGGCGTTTATGAAGTTATGTATGAATGAAGATAAAGCAAAGCAGGTTTGTAATGATCATAGTACATGGCATTACCACTCCCACATGACAATAAGGCGTGAGTTTATCCACTTAAGTTTTAAAAAAATCAATGTATGTACACCAGGGAAAATTATTAAATAAAATGCTACACATTTTTAGTATAGGTAATAGAGAATTGTTGTTTATTCGTATTGTTACTACTCTTTCACTCCCTTTTTCCAAAGTGATGACTCCTTTGCAGGGTTTAGAAACAACACTTTGACATAGCATGTCTCGGGACAAGCAACTCTTAGGGACAAGGAAACTTAGCACAAAACCTTACACTAATCTGTATAGTCAGCCAATATGCCATATTCCCAAAAAATATGACTTAATGAATAAAAAATAACAATTTTCTCACCCTCTTATAAAATTTCTTGTACTGCGATGCTAGATAGAGCGATAGTTTCGCGTTAAGTATTGACCGGCGACGAAGATGTAACATCTCTTGTCGCATGGCTAATGGTGCCAATACAGCTGCTGTGAAATAAAAAAAACAATGTTTAAAAAAAATGTGTGTCTCTAGTTTATTCATCATAAAAATCCTGGCTATCAATCATAAGGAGCGTCGCGACGCCAGTTCTATGAAGAGTCTTGACGCCAGTTTTATGAAGCGTCGCGACGCCTTTCTTAATTCAGGATACCACTCTTACATATAGGTACTTACATTACTTATAAAGAAGCGTCGCAACTTCTCATATAGAGCGTTGGTACGCCACTCTCTTAAGTATGGTCAATAATTCACTTACGATGTGAAGGCCTAGGCTGTTGTGGAGCGACGCCTTCTTGCAGTCGTTTCCTGAACGCCGGTGATATTTTATCGTCGAAATGTTCTATCGCCATGCTGGATATATCTCTTAGTTCTTGTAGTACTTCGTGAGCTCTAGGCCGAGTGGTCGCTATTTCTACTATGGATAGCAAGCGGCGCGGCGTATCTCTTGTAAAGCGTAACGACGACTACCTTATGAAGCGTCGCGACGCTACTATTATACAGCATCATCGCGGTGCTACGGTTATACACCGTCGCGACGCGAAGCTAGTAATAAAGCGGCACGACGCCTGTAATTGAGCGTTGCGACGCCACTCTAATGATATGGACTTAAATATGATCAATAATTTACTTACGATGTGAAGCCCTAGGCTGTTGTGGAGCGACGCCTTCTTGAAGACGTTTCCTGAACGCCGGGGATATTTTATCGTCGAAATGTTCTATCGCCATGCTGGATATATCTCTTAGTTCTTGTAGTACTTCGTGAGCTCTGGGCGGAGTGGTCGCCGTTTCTACTATTGATAGTACACGCCTTATTTCATCTATTACCTGCAAATTATTTGGTTTGTGATCAACTTTTTAGTTTTTGGGTTTATTTAATGCTTTTTTTTTTGACGACCTCTGTGGCGTAGTGGTTGTATAACATGACTGCTACGCAGTGGTCTCGGGTTCGATTCCCGCTCAATGCAAATCTTTGTGTGCATGTACATGATTGTTTGCATTGGTCTGGGTGTTTTCTGTTTATAATATGTATGTATTTACAAAATAAACGTATTTAAGTAAGTTTATCTGTTGTCTTGTATCCACAGTACAAGCTCTGCTTAGTATAGGACTAGATGGCGTTGTGTGAAAGTGTGAGGAATATTTATTTATTTATTATTTTTATTTATTTTATAGCTTTGAAATGGAGGAATAAAATTTACTACAAATGTGTAGGGAAACTTGTCCAACAAATACCACGCTGATAGGATGGATTTCTGTTGGAGTTTGTCTAGTTTTCCTCTTTTTATTTTGGTCTGCTCCTTGCAAAGTCCAGGCAATAATAAAAAAGCCTTTCCTCTATGATGAAAATACTTTCACAAAGATTTCTGTTGAATCATAACAGCCCATTAATGTTCCACTGCAGTGACGGGCCTCCTCCCATGACAGAGGGATACTTAGCCTACTAATACCACGCTGGCTAGACGGATTGGTATAGGGTTTAATTTCAAGTTTTCCTTCTTTTTATTTCGTAAAGATGTGTTGTTATCTCATTCACGGGACTATCCGTGAATGTTATCTTTAGTCGGTTTTTACGACACCCATGGGATAAGATGGGGTAGTGACATATTGTATTCTTACTCCGTCACCACACGGAGAAAAAAATAATTGTTTTGTGTATTCGTATTCTGTTTAATAAAAGCCCTTTACTAAGTCTAGACACCCCCTTAGTGACATTAGGACTTATTAGTAGCCACAATCAAATCAAAGTTCGCATATTTACTACCTTAAACCCTTGTAAATAAAGCACATTTTTAACTAAAAACATACAAGTTAATATGTACCTTGCCAGGTATGAAGCAGCACAGTCCATTATCAATAAACTTTGAATACGTCATGTTGAGCATAGATATGCGTGTTTCTATCGATGTCAGAATATCACAGTGCCGAGACAAATGGTGGTATCTGAAAAATTACAAATAAAAACATATTAAAGAAGAACACAGTTTTATTGGCTTTGACACGGAGGGAAGGCATGTTTTATCATAACAGCCTATTAATGCCCCCCTGCAGGGAGGGGCTTCCTCTTGTGACGGAGGTATACTTGGTCTACTAATACCACGCTGGCCAGACGGATTGGTACAGGGTTTAATTTCAAGTTTTCCTTCCTTTTATTTCATTAAGATGATAGACCCGTAGTCGGTTTTTACGGCACCCATGGGATAAGATGGGGTGGTGACATATTGTATTTTTACTCTAGTCACCACTGGTTACAGTTGAAGGCTACCATTTATGATTTTACAAGGCCAAAGGTTCCAAGTGCATGCACTTTGAATGTACAACGCAGTTTGAATGTAGATAAAGCATTTACCTTCTTTCAGATTCCCTCCGAGGCAACTGTGCCTTAACATTCTTGAGAGCCATAGCATGTCTGCGTTCTATCATAACGAAACCACGGTTAAGCATACGAACGCATATGTCATTGAAGGATTTGCTAACCTGGAATTTAAGTAAAAATATATTTAAATAGCGGAAAATTTAAAAAAATATACAGGCTGTCCTAAAACCCGACGTCAACCCGAAACCAGGTGATAGGGCAGGTCACGCTGGTTATCAGAAAAATATAAAAAAATAAGTTACATGGTTGTACAGTTATAGGCATTTGAAAAAAGCAGCAAAAATAAAGTTGGAAAAAGTTTAGATTTGTGGCAACAGGAGTAAAAAGACTGTCACAGGGTAAGGACAGGTTACAAGTTATCCTACATAGCATTTGAATCTGTAAGCCCTTAAAGGCCGTTGTTTATTCCCTTTGTGACTCTGCGGAGAAAGATTTGAATTTCCCAGAGAAACAGAGATATATTCGCCAAGAGTAGAAGACTTTTGTTATGAGTAAAGTCATAACATACAATTATTAGATTATTCTCAACACAATAGTCAATTACTGACTTCAGGTTTTCCTGTTTTTGTTTTTATAAAGATAATATCTGTGGACTTTCTATAAGTCTGATATAATACCTATATAGGTGTAAAAAAATTGAAATGGTCATATCTTCTAAATAGACCCTTTTTCAATTATTTTTTATGTTTCTGCCTAGTAAAATTAAGCTCTATCTCGTGATAAATTTGATTACCTACGAAAATGTGTTACCCATTATAGATTACTGTGCTTAAACTTTGGTACAATGATAATGAACAAAATATTATGTTTAAGATTTATTTATATATGTCACCGGAAAATAACAAGACTCGTAAGTTGATCAATTTCCTAGGTAGTTAATCAACTCTCGGAAAATAATAAACGGCATTTGAAATGTACTATTTAACGTATGTATTTTAGTAAGTTGATTAATTTACGGCGTCTTGCCGTTAAATCATCCGACAAAGGCAAGGTGTACGTTGATTGGTTAAAAGACTCCCGTGCTTTTATACCGCTTCCCGCCACCCAGCCGCCGCCATTACCGGCTTAAACGTAAGCAAATCTATCTAGTCCGTACTTGTTCTTCTTTATTTACAGTAGTAAAATTAACAATTGTTGTTTTGTTTGGTAATAATTCTCATTACAACGCGTCATTTTATTTATGATGAGTGAAATGGAGTCTGTAGTGGTAGAAATAAACGAAGAATTGGTGAGCAATACTAGTAATGTCGATCGAAAACACTTTGATGCAGAGTTACAAAAGTACTAGAGTGGGCTAAGTACAGAAAATAAAAAAACTCAGTGGACAAGTAAGAAAATCCAAAATGTTAATAAGTAAAATACGAATACAAATTTGGATATTTAGACTTATTGTACTGACTAATTACTAATATAACTTACAACAAATAAAACTCTGAGCTCCAATATATTTTTAAACATTTTTTATTTATTTAACTATATAGCATAGACGAAATATAAATATTAAAACAACATATCTAAGTGTTTGTAAATCTTTGAATAAACACTTGCTAAATGCTTATAATGAATGCTGTCGACCAATCAGAGAAAAGGGTATTAAGTGACGGATTATAGTGTACCGTCAAATAGTACACTGGGCAACGATTGGTCCATTTGTGGATGATTTTACTTGTAGCAATATAGTTAATTATTAAATTACGGCTAGGTACCGTAAATTGATTAATTAGCTCAAATTCAATGCGTTAAATAGTACATTTCAAATGCCGTTTATTATTTTCCGAGAGTTGATTAACTACCTAGGAAATTGATCAACTTACGAGTCTTGTTATTTTCCGGTGACATATACATCAACATTATCAGTCATAAAAGTAGCCTATGGTACAAACTGAGGGGGCTTGGCTAAATACCATGTTATCCAATAATTCATTTTTATAAGGCTTTCATTTTGTTTAACTGCAGATTTTAAATTTACACAAAATGCAGATTTATATTTAAAAGTATTTAAGGTATGTTTACGTTTGTTGTCTTATATCCATAGTACAAGCTATGGTTAGATGTGGATAAGACAGCAATGTATGGAAATTAAAATATGTATCTTTATTATTATAGCTTAATTCAGTCAACTTTAGTAATAACTATTAGGAATTGAGATTGTTAGGATGAAAAATGTTAGGAAGAACATTTTCAGACTTCCAATTATAGGAGTTGAAATTTTAGGTGAACTTTGGCGCACCTGATAAAATGGTCAAAGGTGTTGTAAAAGCCCTGTAAGGAATAATCGCAGAATTTATCTCTACTTAAAAGATCTTCTTATAAAAAGACTAGTTTGACTTAAAATCCTTTATTGATAAGTCTCTGCAGCATGGTATTATTAGGCCAAGCTTTCCTACGTCATTTGAGGTGACTCGTCCCTGCAGCGAGATGTTAAAAGGCTGTTTTGATGTGATAATTATTTATAGTGGAGATTGTTTCTCCTGAAGCAGGATTAATTTTGATGTTTATTTACAATATTTTAAAAATTCCTGTAAATCTGTGTACTTACAAAGAATGCTTTGTATTTTAATTATTTAAAAAAAACAAGAAAGCTACAGTACAATACAAATATAAACATTAGCTTAGAAAATAACATTAGGGCACACCATAACAAGTGTACATGTAATAGGTAGATACAACGCCTATAACATTACTACAAATACTACAATGAGTTACATGACGTTATTTACTAAAATAACTTCTCGATTCAATACTAAACCACGTAATTTCCGTACTCTACAAGCTCATTTCTATAAATAAATAATAGTTATAGTTACTTACCATTCTGTTCTTAGCAATTTCATCGTAAGTTAAATACGAGAAAATATTTTCAATCATAACAACAGGCAGGTTTAATAAATCCATTTTAGTTTCTCACCAATGCCCGGTCATTAACATTTAAGTAAAATTAACACGGGCACACGGGAAAACCTATTTATTTGTAATGTTTACACATTTATTTTAAATTATAACAAAGTGGTTAGTCTTCGCGATGTTTCTTTGATTCCGTCACTCAATGCATCGCATCTGTCTCTTTCCTTTATATGAGAACAAATACAAGTTCGTAAAGTAGGAAAGAGTAAGAAAATACCAGCAAACTAATTTGACATTTACCACAATCCGATGTCATTAAAAGTCTTCCACGCCATCTGCTGGTTTTGATGAATATTTCTATGACAAGTTTTAAGTGTTTATCCGACTGCGTGCTAAGAAGTAAAGTTTTGCTGTCGGAGTTTTTTTTACGCTTTCCGTTTCCTTACACGATCTCAGGATCAACATAGTAAATTTTCTTAATGTAGGTATTAAAGGTTTGTAACCCTTATGACCAAGTCCTACAGTAAATTGCATGTTATAACTTCTAGGTAAGCTTATCTAGGAAAACTTGCATTCCTAAGTGGGAAAAAATGCTAGTGACCACCAGGTGGTAAGTGGTAACAGCCGCTCATGAACACCACCAGTGCCAGGGCACAGCAAGGCCGATGTCTACCTTACCCATAACTACCTTACCCGTAAAGGTCTCGGCATTTGCAACCAATGGCACAATAAGAGACGATGTAAAATCTTGGGTAAC
This sequence comes from Schrankia costaestrigalis, assembly GCA_905475405.1. Classification (NCBI taxonomy): domain Eukaryota; kingdom Metazoa; phylum Arthropoda; class Insecta; order Lepidoptera; family Erebidae; genus Schrankia; species Schrankia costaestrigalis. The sequence continues at coordinate 8,134,665 of FR997852.1, read as the reverse complement.
TGGGTATATTTAATTAAATCTCTTTATAAATATGTCAGGTTCTCCGTGTAGTGACGGAGTAAGAATACAATATGTCACCACCCCATCTCATCCCATGGGTTCGGAACTATCCGTAAATATTATCTTTGCGAAATAAATAGAAGGAAAACTTGAAATTAAACCCTATTCCAATTAGGGCATGTAATATCGGAAGGTTTTCAATTCCGATACTGATTTCCAGGTAGTCCCTTTCTTCTCCGAATATCGATCGTCCGAAAATCATAATCCCAAACAAGTTTACTATAATCATCACTTTCCATAATGTTAGCGTATACGAAATCGTATATTACCTAATCGTCTTTACCTATAATACTTGTGTGTCATAAAATGGGGTACTATAATTATTACATACCTATATCCTATTTTTTCTTGCTATAAAGTCACATGTCCTAAAATAAAACATTAGGGCAAAAGTCAGAAACAGTTGGTTAGGTTAGGTTAGTATGGTGACCACAACGCAGAAACATTTTTTTATGTAAAACTAGAATATGGTATTTATGTTTTTTAAATATTATAGATTGTGATGGTTATAGCAAAAAAAATTAGGTCATGTTATGTTTATGGATTTAGGTTTTCGGACAAGTGATATTATAAGACATGAATTTAGGGCTAGCTACCATTCGGACACATGATGATTCGGACACAAAATGTTATGACACCTTAGATTATGGATAAAAAAATTATGAGACAAAATAGAGAACCTGATTTACGATATTAGATCTCAATATCGGAATTCCGATATTAATATCGGAATTACGTTATTTTTTTCAATCGGTGAACCAATTCGGTGTGAGGTTGGATTGAATGCAATAAAAAATATTTATAAATCATATTCTTTAATTTGGATTGGTTTGTTTTATATTTATGTATACCTACAGTATTTACTAAATCAGATATTTCTCATTATTTTTCTGTACTAATTACTAATTAAATTATCTGATTTAGAGACTCAGATCTGAAATTAAATTATACAAAATCAACAAATAGGAACAAAAACCATTTAGATTAGGTATTAGGTATTATCACCCCTTACCATTTAGACAACTGAAGCTGAAAACTGCAACAGAAGCAGCAAACTGAGATAACTGAAGCACTAAAAAGGTAAGTATAAAACAGGTACCTACTCCTCTGTGAACTAAAGGACTTACCAACACAACCACATGCCTACTTTAAAAAAGCGCGTTAAAAAAGCGTCGAAATAGAACAATGCCATAAATGTTTCTGTTCACACGCCAGGGTTTCTTTAACGCGACATTTTTTTATCGCTCGGCGTTGGAAATTGTGTTCTATTTCCAACGCGCCGAGGAACATTAGATTGCATTTTGTTCTAATTCGCCACTTTCGTTAAAAAAGCGCTCGTGCGAATAGGGCCTAAGGGCCATATCATTTCTCTATATTTATCTCGCTTGCACTAACGGAACTTAGATGATAACGCGATGAAAAAGTATAATACTTATTCGATAAAATTATTGCATTTCCTTTTTTTGGCATTATCATAATTATGTAGGTACGTATTATAAATAGTATAATAATTTGGCTTACCTAAGGGCAAGGGATTGGGGAACCCAACATCCTTACTTTTTGCGTCTCTATCGAGAGTCCTGTCCTTCCTGACATCTTTGATATGACTTTTCAGGGTTGACTGTTATCCCCCCTTTTAATAACCAAAGGGACGCAGTTAAGAGATGCCTAAGGCTCAATTTATACCACCGCGGAATGGAAGTTTTTGTACATCGCATAATAAACTTTTTATGAAGTGTATAACAAATAAACTACTACGAGCCTAAAAAAGTCGCGCGCCTTCCGCGGAATCCTCGCGCATCCTCTGGTACCGTCCAATTTGTTTGTTATACACTTGACAAAGTTCAATATGCGATGTACAAAAACTTCCATGCCGTTCCATTTCGCGGCGGTATAAATAAAGCCTAACTAAAGAGAATAGGGAGCGTACCCTGCGTAGGTAAGGTGTTGGGAAAAGAGCTGCTTGCACGCCCAGAGGCTAAGGGCTATCTCTGTTGTACAGCCAGCTAGCTACTACTTGAATATACTATAACAGGCGACTTCAAGTTCTGATTACTTACTTAATAAACTTTTTAATATCTTGATTGACATATCGAGCTTTCTTTTACCAATATTCATCATATCAGCCTATAGACGCCCACTGCTGGACATAGGCCTCCTCCAAAAGTTTCCACCCTGCGCGGTCCTGTGCCTCCCTCATCCATCGGCTTCCCGCCGTCCTAATCAGGTCGTTGGTCCATCGTGTGAGGAGTCTCCCCACCCTGCGCTTTCCGGTGCGCGGTCGCCATTCTAGAACTTTTCTGCCCCAACGGCCATCAGTTATCCGCGCTATGTGCCCTGCCCACCGCCACTTTAACCGGGAAATCCTGAGCGCTATGTCGGTCACTTTGGTTCTCCTGCGGATCTCCTCGTTTCTGATTCGATCACGCAGGGAGACTCCCAACATAGCTCTCTCCATTGCCCTCTGAGTGACGGTAAGCCTTCTGAGAAGGCCCATAGTCAGCGACCACGTTTCAGCTCCATATGTCATCACTGGCAACACACATTGGTCGAAGACCTTTGTCTTCAGACACTGCGGTAATGTGGACGAGAAGATACGTTTTAGCTTCCCGAACGCTGCCCATCCGAGTTGGATTCGACGAGTGACCTCCTTCTCAAAGTTGGACTTACCTAGCTGGACTAACTGTCCCAGGTAAATATACTCGTCGACAACTTCGAGTGTAGAGCCTCCAACCGTGATTGGAGTGGGTGCAACATGGACATTTGCCATGATCTTGGTCTTGTCCATGTTCACCACCGAGCATTGTGTTTAGGTCTTCCATGGGCTCAGCCATGACCACGATGTCGTCGGCAAATCGGAGATGCGTGATATACTCGCCATTAATATTGATGCCAAGTCCGTCCCAGTTCAAGAGCCTAAAAGCATCTTCCAGCGCAGAGGAAAACAGTTTCGGGGATATGACATCCCCCTGTCTCACTCCTCGCTGCAGCTGGGTAGGCTTCGAACATCGATCTTGTAGACGTACCGACATTGTGGCGTTTCTGTATAAACACTGCAACACTTAGATGTACCGATGGTCAATTTGGCACCGTTTGGAGAGACCGTAACACTGCCCAAGTCTCGATCGAATCGAAGGCTTTCTCATAGTGCACAAACGCCAAGCATAAAGGTCGGTTATACTCATTGCACTTTTGTATAACTTGCCGCAGCGTATGAATGTGGTCTAAGGTACTAAAGCCTTTTCGGAAACCGGCTTGTTCGGGAGGCTGGAAGTCGTCCAGTCTGCGTTCGAGACGATTCGTAATGACTCTCGAAAACAATTTGTAGACGTGACTCAGAAGAGTGATGGGTCTGTAATTCTGAAGGAGCGTTCTATCGCCCTTCTTGAAGAACAGTATCACCACCCCTCTGTGCCATGCCTTTTACCAATATTAACAGTTAAAAAAAACAATAATATCTAACACCAAATAATTATGTACTTTAATAAAAAACAATAAAATTTAACTGAATGTTGGGAGATCACAGTGTTTCTTCTTTACGTGAAATCTTAACGACGTATTGTACTTAGTAGCAAAAGGGCACACCTCACATTTGAACCGTTTCTCAGCAGAATGTTTATATTTATGCTGAACCAAATTGGCAGGTAAAATTGTAGCATAATCGCATTGATCACACATGTATCGTTTTACTCCGGTCTCATGAGCTTCTTCATGATATTTAAGTATATATTTATTCATAGTTTGGAACGGACACTGTGTGCATTGCAGCTTGACCCCTTGATCTAAATGTTTCCGTTTGTGTTTCTCCATAGCACCTTCATAGAATGTTTTATATCTACAATTCATGTAATCACAACAGAGTGTTGAAGCGTTCTTGTGTCTTAGCATATGCTGCGTCAAACTCACTTTCACATTAGTTTTAAACTCACAATACTTACACTGCATATCAGTGTTTGTGTGCACTGTTTTTATATGTTTCTGTAATTCATTTCCAGGTATTAATTCCCCGCATATTTGACACTGTGTTTCTGCAGCATTATAGTGACATTGCTCAAAGTGTAGTTTTAACTGCTCCCATGTTATGTACACTTCTGGACATTTTATACACTGAAAATTTGTCTTTACATCCTCGTCTTCTCTTTTTATGTCCAATTTTAAGTCTGATAAAGTTTCTCTATTCTTACCGTGTACTATATTTATATGTTTACAAAGTTCAAACTCGTCTTTGAATGTTTCAGTACAAAAATCACATTTCTGCATGTGTTCAGTAAAATAATTAGAAGTAGGATGTTTGAATAATATATGACGACGATAACTCTCTTTCGCTTTAAATACTTTCTTACAATACCTACATGTATATGATACTTTTAAATGCACTTTCATTAAATGCGGTTTCAATTGACGCTTATCATGAAATCCCTCATTACATATACTACAGAAAATTGTCTTCGGTGAATCGATTTTATGTGTACAACGTAGATGTTTAGCTAGACCACCTTGAGAAGCGAATATAAGCCCGCATATAGTACATTCTTTTATAGCTTTAGTATGTGAATGATTTAAATACATTTCTCTATTATCAAACTGTTTGTTACACACTTCACAATGTGATCCTTTATCGTGTTTTCTTCTTACGTGACGTTTAAGACTTTCAATTTTATCATAAGATAAGTTACAAATCCTACACTTTAATCTAAAATCCTCTGTCAAAGCATTATGTTTTCGTCTCATGTGCAGTTTCAAAAAATTTATTGATGAAAATACTAACGGGCATTCTTTACAAGTTATCTCACCAGTTTGTTCATTTTTAGAGCCTTCTAGATCACCTTCAGGGTTTTCTTGTTTTATACTATCATCTGTAACTTTATGCTTTCTCTGTATGTGTCTAGCGTAAGTCTCCCTTTTAGTGAACATTTTGGGACAAAACATGCAATTGTACCAATGATTTATTTCAGGTTTCGTTTGATTGGTATGTTTACGTTGTATGTGAACGATTAAACTTCTATATTTATCATAAGTCAGGCCGCACTCATCACAAACATGTTTGAAAGAGTCTTGGAATGAACCGTGTTTTCTTCTCATGTGCATGCGTAACCTGGCCATTCCTTTAAATACAAGAGCACAAATATCACACGTCCTTTCTTCTCTATCATCAGGCATGGAGTTCGGTCCATGTTTCCTTTTCATATGAGCTACTAAACTGTTTTTAGTTTCATATGCCATGCCACAATGATCACAAACATGTTTAAATGACTTCCTGTATACTTTATGTTTTCTCTTTTGATGCATTTTCAGAGTTTTTGTTGATTGAAAGACTAGGTGACAAATTTTGCAGAAGTGTTCTGCTTTAGGTTTACATGGTTGTGGTAGCTGTTCTGCTAAGGAAGATAATAATTTCTCTTCTGTTAGTGAAGTTAACAATTTCTTTTCGCTGACTACGCTCTCGAAAGTAAGTAGGACTGCTTCGTGACTTTGATTTTCTATTTTCACTTCCGGCTCTTGACTATCTTCACTGTGTGGAGCTTCTAACATTAGACCATTGTTGTCAGTGAACTGAAATGAAACGTATCTAATAAGATTGGAAACCATAACACTGTTAAGTCTAACTAAAATATATCTACTTTGATAAGCATTTTAACCTAGCTGGTTTTAATGTTGCACCATGGCTTAGAAGTTTTCAGTTATTTTAAAATTATTGGAAATTGAAGATGCGGCATAACAGGTCCATACGAAAAACAATACTTCAATTTTAATAAGTAGAAACCATAGAGAGCCATATTTCTTTTAGGTTTGGTTTACTTACTAGTATTATATTGTTAGATTCTTATCTACCGTCACTGAAGTGGGGAATGGTTGATAGGATGGTTAACTCACAAACTCTGGGTTGTTTACAATTAAAATGGTTGGAAGAGGTAATCTTATCTTGACAAATACAGTATGTAACAAGGCTTCCTTTGTTTGGGTGGTTTATAAAAAGACAAGAGAGTTGGGCGGCGAAAAATACGCGTCCATTTTTTAAACATATTTTATTACTGCTCCATTCCTATTAGTCATAGCGTGATACTATATAGCCTATGATACTCCCCGATAAATGGACTATTCAACACAGAAAGAATTTTTAAAATCGGTTCAGTAGATCCAGAGATTACCCCCGATAATGTCACAAACAGACAAACTTTACCTCTTTATAATACATATTAGTATAGCTACAAAAGTCAATAAGTACTATAGGGCAATTTGCATAGTGTTACTTAGTAAACTAGAAGAGCAGCCAGAGGTTTACTTATTTGTGCCCCAGCAGTAACATACAAGTGTGAAAAGAGGTTTACTCATGATTGACTAAAAAATGTTGATCTTTTGATATGTACTTACATCATTAAAATCCAATTCTACTTCAATATTCTCTGCTTTTATATTAATTTCTGGATCAAAGGAATCGGGTGCGTACTCCGTCACCACAGTGGTCCTTGAAGCCATTTTATCATCAATATCTTTAAAAGGGTCATCTTCTAAATGTTTCTTTTTCTTTTTTTTCTTCTTCTTTTTAATTTCATATGACATCGGTTCCTCTGGTAGATAGGAAGTAGGATCTTTCCGTTCCACTTTAACTTCAACTTTTACATCCACACCTGCCATAATTATTTACGATTAACCTGAAAAAATATAACGTAATATTTAGTGTTATAAAGACCAGAAAAGGTAGGCAAATATTCATTGAATAAGCATTCCAACTTCCTGTGAATTTTAAAGGGGGAGAAATAGCTTGAAAAAATAATTGATAGATCTAATTCTATTATTATTTACTCTCTTATAATGTTTTTTTTATAATATGTCGCCTTTTTCAATGTAATTGTGAAACAATTACCAATTTTAAGTTTGCCACACTGACTGCAGAATTCCTTGATTAGATTAATATATTCAGAAAAAATAACCTTAAAAAATAACTCAACCTTCCTTCAAAATTGTATGCATAAAATATTACTAATATACCCAATAAGGAAAAAGGCATAACATGCATTATGCAAAAACATAAACAAAATGCTATAGTTTACATTCACTTAAAAACAATGGCTTTTATTATAATAACACTATAACATAGGCATCATTTCCATTACATATGGCTAAACATAATCCCATGAACAGAGTAAGCATTTTTTCGCCAACAAACTGTATTTACAGTTTGGCGATTCTGTTTTCTTTGTACAAATATTTTATATTTATTTGGAAATAAACAAATTAAAAAAAAAATATTATTAATTTATAATAAAATGTTATTTTAAGGTTCTCATTATGTAAGTGATTTATTTATAATAACTTTATGTACTAAATGGTACAAAGCCTTAAGCACAAGCATTCTCTACCAGGCTTACTCTCCAGACTTTCTCAAATGATCTCCAATAAGATATAGGAAAATAACAGTGATTTAAAAAAGTAAAATGTACTTAAAATCACATAAGCACAAATAGAAATTTATGTTTACATTATTATAGTGACTGACTACTATAGTTTTTTTTGTACAAAGAGAGATGTTTTTAAAAATGATGTTTTTAAATCACAAAAGCGATGTATAAGAGCTATGTTTAATATAAATATTCCAGACAGCTGTGAGCCGTATTTTGTTGAGAACAAAATTCTGACGCTGCCGTCGTTATATATATTGGAAACAGTTTTATTTGTAAGAAACAACCCTCACTTGTTCGCTCGATTAGCAGATAATGGTAGGAGTAATCGACGCGACAATTATAGACTGTGCGTTCACCCTTCCAAAACAGCTTTGCTACATAAAAGTATTGTTTGCAGAGCTCCACTCATTTATAATAGGATTCCCAATGAGATTAAGTCGTTGCCTCTTGAGTCTTTTAGAAAAAGAATTAAAAACATTCTTATTGACAAATGTTACTATAGTGTTGATGATTTTTTAAAAGATAAGAACATAATTTAATATTTCTATTTTATTCAATACATCTTTTGACTTTTTTTTTTTTTTTTTAACATTTTTATTTTTATTTGTATATATCAATTTATCAAATTATAGCAATACATATCATTCAAATTATAGCAATTTATGTTAATTTTAACTGTATTATTAATTGTGTATTTCTTATTGACATTTTTATTTACAAACTATTTTTAATTTATTTTAATGATTGGTGATGTTTTTATTTTTTATTCTACAATTTGATTTATTGATTGATAATGTTATTTTAATTTAATTTGATTTTTATTATGTACATTGACTTGAAATTTTATGTTTGTACGCCGATATTGGCAAAACACGGAGACACTTTTCATTTTTTGTAACATGCTTATATAACCTGTGTTTGACAAATAAAGATTATTTGTATTTGTATTTGTATTTGAAAAAGTACTTAAGCTTTACTTATTAACAAATGACTCAAGGGTGACTAAAATAAATATTTAAAAACAAGATAACTTTTATTCTGAATTATGTACATTTTATGTTATTAAATAAGTAATAAATTGTGAGACATATGCATAGTCCATAATATTCACAATGTCAACTCCACAACAAAACATAGTAATTAACTAAACATACAATACTGTTACTATATTATTTCTTATCAGACTATCAAGTATAATCTTATTAGATTTAAGGTCAATTCTATTAGACATGCTTAAAATTATGAATATTTTCTATTCATAAAGTTAATTATTTTTAATAAACAATTCGTAACCTGTTCAAGGCCAAACTGGTTTGAGAAACAAGAATACGTGTAATTCAATAACTGGAAATTATAACAGTACTTGAACAAACTTTATAATTTTGACAGTAAACTTTAACAAATAATTAATATTTAAGTAAAACTATAATTGTAAAGGTTACTCGTGTCGTGCATGCTAATGATATTGCAAAATACACGTCATTTTAGTCATAAAACTCACCTGGTTATCTTTAACACAACTTCTATCACAAAAACTCACAACTTTATGACTGTGGCAGTAACTTTAAATTAGAATATACTTTAAAAATCTAAATATATCAACAAAACTCTCGCTAAACATTGTTAACCAATACCTTTGTGCTAAAAATCAATAATTTAATATAATAATTCATTACGAAAAATAAGCAAAATGGCCTTTAGCTTATTGACGTTTATAAAGATATTTGACATAATTATGTTGTCATAGATGACAACCTACAAAACTTAATAATGCGCGGCTGTAAAAATGTACACTCTGTCTATAAAGTCCTGAAAATAAATGAGGCCGCCACTGTGCTACACGTAGCAACCCTATTTGGGTGCTCCAATTCGAAAAAAGGCTAATGCCCGAATACTCAAACGCTAGTTAAATATTTATCGGTTTCTTAGCTACAAAGTAGCTCTTTTCCTATACACAAACCACAATTTTAAGCAACGATTTATCTTAAATTTATTTGTACTTAAACGCCGACTTAGTAATAAATTCGTATACTCAAACGTTACTTAACTTATTTAGCTGTCAAATGACCTGCCAAATTGATTAAAGTAGCTTAAAAACTTGAGAGTGGTCGCAAGGTCTCTTAAATCTCCAAAAAGTTAATAAACAAGTGATTATGATGATTCAAACAGTGGTTCAATGTCTGGAAATCAGTAAAGTAAGCGTCAGTTGCCGCACTAGCGGTAGAGTAAAAGTATACCTACAGGCTGTTAAAGTCATTAAAAAATCTCTGGAAAACCTCAGTTTTAAACACATTTATAAATAAAATAATCGTCAGCAATATGCAGTTAAGGCGGCTTCAACGTCAATCGGATTCGATTGAGAAAAATATTTTACGTCTAAAAATAGGTCATGATGTTTACAATCTAATATTGCTATAAAAAAATCATCAGGCGTTATATAAATATTTTCACTCTAATTTAATGGACTTAACTACCCATCTCGTCCCTACAGCTGACGATTATCGCTTTAATAATCAAAAAAGTGTATTCATTCACCGAATTGTACATTAAATGACAGCCAAAACTTTGCATTACAAATGTTATTGCAAGATGGCTAGGTTCCGAACATGATAGCACAATATTAAATGACTTTCCTCTATGTGCACTCTACTTGGTTATAGCGGTTATCTGTGTCGACCGTACCTGCTAACCCCATTATAAAATCCACGGACAGGACACCAACAGAATAAGCTTACAATAGAGCCCAAATAAGCACCAGAAATTCTATAGAGGCTTTTTGGTGTACTAAAAAGGAGATTTCCCTGTCTTCAACATAGAATGGGTTTAAAATTTAATATTATTCCACTAGATATTGTGGGATGCGCTTTGTTACACAACATAGCGCTGCGTAGGCGAAATGGGATCTTAGAAGAGGATTCACTTTCTACCGTAGAAGAAAAACCTGTAGGTACCACAGCCTAGAAGCCTTTATACTAATCAATATTTTATAACAAGGACTACTTTAATAAATACACACTTTTTTAATTATAAGTAGTTTTATTTATATACAACATAATTATACAAGATTATTATTTTTAATTTTTCCATTTCAATTTCTATTCTGTACTTATTGATTTCCATTCTGTTTTTATTATTTTTTGACTTCTGTTTGTTTCTCGTAAAAGTGTCGCAGTTGTTGCCATGATCTGAAGCCACTCACAGCAACGGCATTACAGTGCTGACACACAAATTCCCAGGTCTCTCGCTTCTTATCATGTAGCCGTTTATTTCCTTATTTTCTACAATATTTTGATATCTGGAAAGTCATTGTTGATTGAATTGAATCACAAACTTGCAATTTAAAAAGAAGTATGTTGAATTGTCTCATTTACGTATTACGTTCACATTTCACTCACTTTTTAATTATTTCTAAATGATTTCATCTCTTTTCAAAAGTAAAAGATTCTTCTTAAAAATTTTCAAGCTGATGAAAACTCGCGCTTTGTCGTGTTGTGTCAGTGTCACTGAGTAAACGCTTCGTTCTTTGTGCAATGATCGTGTCAATCATAGATAAAGATAATAACCAATTATAGGGATATTTAAAAATAAATAATGGTGTAATTCAGTTTGTTTATTGAAATTGTAATACTTAAGTCTGAAAATTTTCAAGTGAATATTCAATTACAATCGTAGTATGCAGCACACAACTGATTATTCTTTTCCATTTTCTGCGTAAAACGAAAACACAGCATAGGGTAATTAAATTTGTAATTGAAAACATACTTTAGGAGGTGAATGTTACCAGTACGCAAACATTTATCGTCTGTTTAGCTAATCAAAGATATGAATGACTTAAGTGGCGTTTGTGTATACCGAAAAAAATTTAAGGATCCAAACGTTTAGGACGCCGTTTATTGTTAGACGATTTAAGTGACGTTTGAGTATTCGGGCGTATGTCCTCTTTTTTACTTTTGAGCAATGAGTAAAATAAGCATAGATTTATGCTTTGAAAAGAAATCGCGCGGATTCTAAAAAAGAAATTACCATTTTCTTGTAGATAAAAATGAGCTATTTATTTTAGTATTTAAAACAAAACATATAAACTTATTCTAACACCAATAATTTGGAAAAAAAAATTTGGACTTAAGTTAAATCACTTAACCACTTATCGGAATGTAAATAATGTTCAAACATTCATATCTTATTCTATTTCATCACCCAATTCCTCAACAAACTGAATTTCATTTAATTCAGTCTGTTCCGTAATCATATTTTCGTAGAATTGTTTTTTATCTTCTGGTACAAATTGCATTAGTTTCAGTGTTTTTTTAATAAAAACTTATGGACTTAGGGATTTTAGGACTTAGTCATTTTTTGAACTGAAAGTAACGTCAATTTTCATTTTTCACATTTTAAAAAACCTATTTAGGTCTTTTATATCAAAAAATCGATTAAACCTGTCAATAGAGAAAAACACGGCGGATCTGTCTGTGTTGTTAGCGTAAAAAATCCCTAAGTGCGACTTAGGGATTTTTCGAATTGGGGCACCCATTTAGTCTGAGAAAATAGTTTTCATACTAGTAATTTTTTTTTTTTAATTTAATTTTATTGAAATAAAATAAGTAATTTTGAAACACATTATATCTAACACTGAAGTAAGAAATTCACACAACTCATAATGAGATAATTCATTTCATTGGTTGAAACCCTATGTGATTGAGAAATTTGAATGATTGCTAAAACATGACCTATATAGAAGTAAAGTAGTGTAAGCCCTTTAAACATTTTAGATGACGATGTTTTATTTCTGTTTAATATGCGCTATAGTCAAGCCATTTTAAATTTTGACAGTTGTTTTGAGCCATAAAATGTAACATTGTAAGAAATATGAGCCATAACGTAATTTTTGACTTCTGCAAAACAATTATGTCCTACGGTTTTAATTTTAGTGCTGCTACTATATGGCTGCTGGCACATGTATACCAAACTTAAAAAACTAAACGATAAATAATTAAACTATAAATTATTAATCGATAATCGATTGATTATCGATTAATCGCTTGTTATCTAAATCGATAAATCTCTGCATCGATTTCATACACCAACCCTAAACTACATAGGTCAAAATTCACCTATTAGAATGGTATGGGTATTAGAATAAATTAACGGATTGAATCAGAGTAATAAAAACGCATGTACACAGTTAACAAGGAGATTTATTCATCGCTTTCATCCTAGGATTTTTTAATTATTCGATGTTGAGATAACTTTCGTTGCCACCTTCATCGTCATCACTAAAGCTTTCTTTGCTGCTGCTATTATCGTCAGTATTTGCCCAAAGGTGACGTCCTCTCTTGTAGTATTCTGATTGGAGCTTCTCGACGCGATGGCAACTGTTTTTCCAAGTTTCAGCTGTGATGGCTGCTGAAGGCCCTTTTAGAAATTGCCAACATTTTGTGACCTGCGGGAACATAAATAGTTACTTGTTAGTGATGATTTTATAAAATATTCTGTTAATTTATATATCAATTCATCATCATCATAATACTTGGGCTACTGGTACCACGCTGGCCAGACGTATTGGTATAGGGTTTTATTTCAAGTTTTCTTTCTTTTTATTTCATAAAGATAATATTCACGGACAGTCCCTTAGTCGGTTTTTACGACACCCATGGGATGAGATGGGGTGGTGATATATTGTTTGTTCCTTCGTCACTACACGGAAACTACTGATTTACTAACTATACTAATATTATTATTAAAAAAGATTTGATTATTGGTTTATTTGGAGGGGCGTATAGGGGGCAAAGAGGAGTAGAAAGGGAAAATAGGCTAGAAACTATTATTTTAACTATTTTATACAGTTAATAATGAGAAAAATTACTATACAAAAGAATATGCTTTATTATACAGGTTACCTTGTATGAAGAATGATAAATAATGTCTTTCCTTAGTTCTTCAGGCAAATCTCGATTTTTATATTACTAGGGCATTTCTTGTAGGCCTATTGCATTTAAAATTTTGCGTAGAACTTCAAGACTACAATTAAAATCCATCACAGTTCTAGCTATCACCTGCAACTATCTGAGGGTTGGTTGAAGCCTGAAATTTTACAAAAGTTATGTTGATTGAACATTTGATTATACTTTTACAATAAATTTAGACATACCTAGACAAAATACAGGCAAAGAATGGGATGGAAAGAATACCTGCAATACCTAACTAAAATTTATTCAGTGTTAAATATTAACTAACAAGATCTCATTTAACATGGAGTTACTAAGAACTAAATAATAAATATTAATAAATTAATAAAATATTGCAATTAATTATTCATTGTCGACAGACCAGTTGATGCGAAAGTGACATACTTAGTTTAGTTATCAACCGTAATATAGACATAAAGCAATTAATTCAAATTCAAAATTGGGATAAATCTTGACTGTATTATACTAATGCAACTGATAATGTATCAACAGAATAGGTCGTACTACAATATTTCTTACTTTCAATGACAATCTTACCTAAAAATATGCTATGTACGCAATGCCTGTTTTTGGTCTCTAAATCGCAAATGGAGTGAATATATTACTTGAGACAGATTACAAAACACAGTAACACGATTACATACCCATCAAAGTTGCAGTTCGCCCATAAATATCATCCAAATCACATAAAATTTGAGCAGCTTTGTGCTCCGTCAAACATCGTTAAAGAACTTTAAAAATCACTTCCCACGTGCCACTTTGATTTACTCTACTCATTCTTTATGTTGTTCTTCGTAAGTCAGTATTAGTTTATTGTAGATTAATGAACTTATAAAAATCACAAAATGAAAACCGTTCCGCAACTTCTACTCGATGACAGCTCATGTACAATCTATTTTGAATTTCAGTGTTGCCAGACAATTTAGTTACATGAACAATTTAGTTCCTCAAACTTTAATTTCTTGACTTTATAGACAACCTGTACATCTATTGTAGTAGAAATATTTTTAAGATTGATTGAAGTTATAGTTAGTACAAAAAAAATATAGGTTTACAATATTTTAGTTCGAATGACGTATCCCTCTGCAAAGACTTAGAGTTAACCACTAACACAATGCACTAAAAGAAATTGCAAGTAATAGACTGATATAAAACTGGTATCAATTCTAATGTAAACGAGTTTGGAATTGAGAAGACTGTATTTTTTAATTTTGAAATCATGCAGTCTGTCTTATTAAACAAACACAGTTATTTAAATCTTCAATATTGTGCTAATCTTCAAATTGTCAGTACATTAAACTACTCCATTTCTTATTTATTATAAAACTACAAAGAAAACCTATGTGTGAAAGAGGTAAATTGCTTTTATTTAAAAAAGATCTGATATAAGAATCCGCGAAAGAAGTGTAGCAGTACATAAACATTTAGAAATTAATCATTATAAGAAAAATACATTACATTATTTATCACATAGTACATCTAAATAGATAAGCAATTAAAATACTTAATTAAATAAAACATGAAATAATGTCGAATTACTAGAGTCTGGCAGCTGGCTAACGAAAGTATAGAACTTGGAATTATTTGAGAACTTTTTATATAGCAATCTGTATAAACGTCAAAACGTCTTAAGTTAGTAGAAAATATTATTTTGATACTTTGAACCTATCCAGTCTTATAATTTACGTATGTATACTTACAAATAAGTTACTTACATTTCTTCTTATTGAACAAAACTAATTGTATTCATTCGTACATCGCATCAGTCAACAATCAACATATTAAAAATTCATTATAAAACATAAGTTCACAGGATGGGAAGAAAATGACTGATCTTGCTTTGAGTATAAATGTTCTGTGCTTGTAATACATTAAGTTGAAAAAAAATTTATGGCACGTGATAAAATAACAGAAAAAAAATTAAAAAGTTTTATTATAAAATGAGACAGCGATACCAATGAAAGGTGTTTTGAATCTGATTTTAATGAATAAAACTAAATTATGCAATTTTATCATATTTTATTTCTCTGTTTATTTTCGGATTCCACTTTCATAGAGTAGAACGTTAAAGGAGCCTCTGTCTGTCTCTATTATTTTAAATTATTATTTGTCTTCAAATTATGTTTTGATCGCGCTATTTTGAACTTGAAGTCGTCGATCAATCTCTTTATCAGGTTCTGTGGAAAGCCATATCCAGCAGCAAGTCTTTTATGATTACAAGTCTAAATTATTTGATTGAACTAATTAATTGATAATTTTATATAAAAACCTACTCTTCATTCAGTAATGAAGAGTAGGTTTTTATATAAAATTATTTTATTGGTAGTCGTGACAGTTCACGACTACCAATAAAATCTGTAGATACTGCATCTTTTAATTTTTTATAATGTATGATTTTAGAACCGTTAAAGTAATGTAACGAACTGCTTGTCTTGTAAGTAGTGCCAATTATAATCCTATCCTGTGATATGGCGGTCATCGCTTGGTGGAGAGTGCATGGTTTTGGTTTCTTTGTTATAAAATTTTTACTTGGTGAAATAGTGTTATTTATGTTAGTTGTTATTTTTGTTACTGGTTTGGAGTAAGTTAATTTTTTTATTTATTAGTAGTAATGGAAGAGCCCCCAGATGGGGGCGGAGGTAAAACTCCTGCAAGAGTTCTTAAAAGAGCGGCCCCGTCAGATATTGATTTGATTGAGGAAAAAAAGAATAGATCACCTAGTGAATCTATTCAATCTGTCTTTATTAAACCTGGCTACGATAATGATGCCAAGTTAAAATACACGGAATGTGACAAAGGTCCATTTATGGTATTCGTATCATGTAATGAAAATGAGCCTACTTCTGGCGCCATTTTTAAAATTTTAAATTTCGCAAAATTTATGCATAGACATAAAATTTCCGGAATCAAAGAAGGCGGTATACGTAAAATAGGACGCAACAGAATTTCTGTTGAGTTTGATTCTGCCACGTCTGCAAATAGTTTTTGCTATTCAAACATATTGGAGACAAGCAAATTTAAGGCGTACATTCCAAGATATCAAGTTTTTCGAATGGGAGTTGTTCGTGATATACCAACGGATTGGTCCTTGGAGGAACTTGTTAATAATATAGCAACTCCAGATAATTATGGAGAAGTAGTCAGGGCTAGACGCCTTAACATTAAAGGTATTAACCCTCTACTGCATGAATTATTAAGGAGATGAAAAAAAAATTCTTTCTTCGTGGATATTGCTTTATTTAAATAATATTAAGACAAAAAAATCGAAAAATAATAAATAAGTAGTTTCATGTAGAAAAAAAACTAAGATTCCATATATGGGCTCGTATGCACTTAGACAAAATCTCGATCGGACATATATGGTATCGTATGCAGTCAATAACTAAGTAGAAAAGGAACATTACCTACATAATATCTAAGGAGGTTATAATATATTTTATTGTTAGTCGTGGAATGTAACGAGACAGTTTCTTTTATCATTGTAGCATAGAAAAACTTGCATTTTGTACATTTAGTGTATGTCTTCATAGAACATACTATGCAATGTTGACGTTTTTTCTGCCACATAGGCCAATGTCCAATGTTATCTGTTCTGACACAACGCAAAGGGATGTCTTAGAATCGCTCTGGTATTTTTTGTCATCCTTTTAGAAGATACGGGTGTACCAGGTTTGGACAGCGAACCACCACTAAAAGTAAAACTAAAAGTTCAGCTGGTGTATTCACCTCTGTAATGCATGAAGGCAGCTCAATATCGGTGAAGTTGCCAGGATTGTATGGATCCAGATGTTTGGAGTCCCATTCCGTCAGAAGCTGACGTTTAGCGAGGCTTCTTAGTCACTTTTTTGCTAGAGGAATATTTTCTTCATCCAAACTTTTATCATCAATTTCAGGTATAATAATGGATTTTCTTTATGAAACAGGTATTGTAGATACTTTGCTATCGGAATCCAACTCACGGTCGTCACTAAGATGACCGTAACCCGCAATAGGATTAGCATATTTGTTTTTTTTTCCATAAAAATAAGCAGGGCCTATTCTACCAAACAAAAGCAAAAAGAAAACAGGACAAGGCAATAGAAAAAAAGCTAAAAAAATATTAGCACTTGAATTGTTAATTCGTTATGAATATAAGTCAGAATGCATACGATACCATATATGTTCAAACGTATTTACGTCGTGCTGCATATGAGCCCATATATGGTATTGACATAAAAGTGGATGAAAAGCATAGTAAATACGTAAAAAGTAAGAAAATCATTGTTTATAGGTAAAGAAGAAAGTATTGACTTTAGGAATATAATTTTTCCTTTCCTGAATACTTACGTTTCGTTTTTGTTTTTGATACTCAAAAATGTATGTCAGGCAGTCGTATTTTGTTTCGCTGACTACCCGCGCAAAAGTAATTTTTTTCCTAAATGTCATCAAAATATAGACAAACTGAGTGTGTTTTCTTTAAGTTACTTAACCATTATATCGCGTGCTTCAAACCAGAGGGGCGTATGAACAAAAACGCAATTTTTTTTTTATTACGTCAGTTTTTAGTACTTTTATCGACACACAACCTCTTTTATTTTTTTTATTTCTAGCTATATTATTTAAAAAGATATTTAATAAAATACTTTTAGACGTATGCTAAAGATCAGTAATTATCATCGAACCAGACAGACGTACAGCGGCCGTAACTACGCCTGACGAAATGTGTATCTTGCCACAAAGACGTATGTGCATACAACTATCTATTTTCACTAACTTATTATTAAAATACACACATCAACACTGTCTAGGGGTATTTTATATTTGCTTATTAATTAAGAAAATATAAAATACTAACATATACTCAAAAGTCACGACATTATTATTTCTTCTTCTTCTTAGCGTATCGATGGCAAAACGATAAGTGGACTAAATTGATGTAGCCCAAAACTCTGCGACACTAACTAACTAGTAAGGCATCCAGGACATGATAAGAGGTGGGCCATAGTTTGTGGAACGCCGCACAGGCAACCCAGTCCGCCACTGTCCGTGAGACCCCACCGGAGCATGTTGTCCTTGCTTCGTCCTACCTGGGTTCGCAATCTGTTTAAGGACTTCCAGGTAGCCAATGGCAACCCATGTCCGGGCGGAAGCCTCTCAGAGAGCGGCACAAACGGTTCAGGTAGTGACACTCTTTCACACCAAAGGTTGCACCTCGCGTGTGCTGGGTCTGTACTTAAAGGGTGGGCGCACTTTATGAAGCTCTTTCGGCTACGCAGCCTTTGCTGCACTAGAGCATAGCCGTGCATAGGATGCCGGTGGTCGCCATCCATTTTGCTCCTTTCAAGCGAGGCCGCCACATCTCTACGGACATCGGGAGGCGCGATGCCAGCCAATGGGTACAGCAGTCTGACCGGTGTCGGTTTGAGGCAACCTGTGATAATCCGGCAAGTTTCGTTCAAAGCTGTATCCACCAGCTTAGCATGAGCTGATCGGTTCCAGACTGGGCACGCGTATTCCCCAACCGAGAAAGCAAGCGCCAGCCTAGAAGTCCGCATTACCTGGGGCGAAGCTCCCCATTTTGTGGAAATGAGCCGTTGCAACAAGTTATTATATTTCAATAAAGGCCGTTTAAACTAATTTTTTTTGCGTAATTATTTTTTTATTCAAATAAGTAAATAACTTGAAATAATAGAGATAAGACAATGAATATGTGGACGGATGTTATCGTCCATGAGCTTAAAAATTGGCCCAATTGTAGTCTACGGAGGTAGACTATTATAACTAGCACCTCGTTAAGCTATTTTTCAGCCGTCATGGTGCTTTTGATCAAAACGTAAGTAGTCTGTCGTTCGACCATCACGAATTCCTGTCCAATAATAATTGTTCCATCGTGGTATGAACAGATTTCCGGAGGATGTTGTAGATGGCTATCACAACCAGGAACTCGCCAAACACGTTTTCTACGTGAATCCGAGTGGAAACCGAAGTTGGACTCATCATAACAGGTTATCTTTTCAGAGCAAATGTTCATGAGCCCACTCTAGTCGTCCTCGATTTGCTTGGCATAGTGCTGGAGTACAAAGCAATATGCGAGCATAAAGGTAGGCTTTGTGGTATCTCCTGACAGTTTGGTCAGCCACACGACAGTGGCGCTCTTGCTAAAGCCTCTAAACCAGTTGGTTGGCAGCTGCGTGACAGTAACATTTGTCTGTCTTTTCGCGGCAACTTGCAATATCGATAATTTCGTTGAGCGGTGATGGATTTTTTTCCATGGTATCTTCACTTCAGCCACTTCACCAGTAGCACGGTAACTTGACCACAACCTTGATTTCATGTCTTGTCTTGTTCCAATCTCTTCAGCAATACTCCGCTTAGTGCCCGCAGCTGGGAGCATGCCTATTGCCCTTAACATTTCTTCTCTGATGAAATGGCACCGCTGCTTGACGCACACAATATAATTCTAAACCTACAGTCTAAACCTACTGTTGGTTAATGAAACCTTCGGACTTAAGTTTCGTTATGCCGTTCAAAGTTTATTTCTATAGCGGTTTTTGTAGTCTGCATGCCATTTTTCATGTACCTACTTATGCTACTTTTCTTAGCTTGACAATGCTGATTTGTTACCAATAAAAACAAATATATAATAATAGTTCCTTTTTTATAAAATTACTAACAAAATTTACTGATTATTTGTTGTTTTATTTGAACATCATCGAAATTAATCCAATTATAAATACATACGTCCGTTTTCTGAACAAAACTTTCAACACATTTTTGACAAGCCAAATAGACGTATAGTCTCCAAAAATAGTACATGCAATGGATTAAATTACATGGAAAAATAATTTTAAAAGACGTTTTATGATAGAGATACTAAGTTACCATCTTTTTTAAATATTGCATTACGTATAAAAGTTTTGATGTATACGTCCGTCCAATATAAGCATTTTCGGAAAAAAATATGGCACAGGGTTTGTGCAATATTGTTGAGCTAAAAAGACGTAAGTGCGATATTGCGAGTTTTCAAATACTTACACAAAAAAATAACATTGCAGTTAAATACAAAAAAAAAATCATATAACACGTCCAAATTTTTTTTTAGGTACATTCATTAGAAAAAAAGTTATTAAGTTTTTTGCTGTTCCTGAAAAGTAAGGGTACAGCATATACGCCCCTCTGGCTTGAAGCACGCGATATGGATTTAACAATGTGGAATGACTTAATTATTATTTGTTTGGAAATAAAACAACAATAAAATCGGCATACCATATATGGGCCCATATGAAGTAGAGGGTTAAAGATGGTGAGACAAAATGGTCTCCATCTAATTCAGTAGTTTTGACGTTTTTAGGCCAAAATTTACCACAAAACATATATTGTTTTCACACCTCACTCCCAGTTACTACATATCAACTTCCTACAATACAATGCCGAAACTGTTGTAGGTTTGGTCATATTGCAAAACAGTGCCGATCTTCTCCTCGGTGTTTCAAGTGTGCACAGCCTCATCCTGGGGATAGCTGTTCTATCCCAGACTCTGATGTCTCCTGCTTTTTATGTCGTGGTGGTAGCCACAAGGCAACTGACTATAGATGTCCCGAGCACGGTAGACAAAAGTCTATAAAAGCGGTAATGTCCCAAGAAAATATAAGCTATATGGAAGCATCCGCTAGGTTCTCACAACCTAAGCGGATGTTTTCTGTAGTAGCAGCTAATCCTTCTCTTCAATCAGTCCATTCTACTTCTCGGTCTCGCTCTCCTCCAGTCATTCCGTCCACTTCATATAAAAAAACTGTTTTATTTTCACCTCGTCCCGTTTCCAAATTAGGTAAATCTTATGATAAAGTTTCTCATAATGATATAATAACATCTCTTCCTTCTTCTCAACCCAATGGGTGTGCCCTTCTTTCCTCATTAGAAACTACACCGATGCTTACACCTAATGACAACTTAGTAGAACTCCTTATTTGCTCGTTAGCAAATATTCTTTCGAAATTCTCGGATGCTTTACCGAACAATGTTTCCGTTCTCGTTGAACAACTTACTGTTAACCGTATTATCAAGTAATAATTTAAATAATGGATCACAAAGTCCTTCAATGGAATACTAGAAGTATTCGTCGGAATAAACACGATGTTACTTTTTTGATTAATAAATTTAAGCCGTTCGTTTTTGCTGTGTCTGAAACATGGCTTAGACCTGAAACATGTTTTAGAGTATCTGGATATTCGTGCCTTCGGGACGACAGAGCTGATGGTAAGGCTGGTACTGCTCTATTAATTAATAGAAATGTTTCTTTTAATCAAATTCCTTTACCAAATTACTCTAGAAATTTTCAGATCGTAGCGGTGAGAACTTTGGATATATCATTTGTTTCAGTTTATATTCCTCATCCTCATTCTAATATATTTTCCGACCTTAAATCTTTGCTTTCTTTAGTCCCTTCCCCAGTTTTTGTTTTAGGTGACTTTAACTGTAAACACTCCCTATGGGGTTCACATTATAACGATTCATGTGCCTCATTTTTATTAGATTTATTAGATGATTGTAATTTATGTGTTTTAAATGACGGATCTGGGACTCGTCGAGTGTCTCCTTCTCAAAATAAAAGTGTTCCCGATCTTTCCCTTTGTTCTCCTTCTTTAGTTCCACAAGTTACGTGGACAGTTCTTCAAAATTCGTTTGGTAGTGATCATTTGCCTATAGTTATATCATATCTACAGTCCAATTCTCCTCATCTTAGTTCCCGCTTTGTTCAGCCCTTATGTAAATATCAGCTTTCTCGAGCCAATTGGACTCAGTTCTCAATCACATTAGAAAATTTTATGAGTTTCATTCCAACATTAGATATTAATAATTTTCTCTCTATCTATGATTCTTTCGTATCCTTCTTACTCTCAGCTGCCGACTCTAGTATTCCTTTAAAAAATCAGACTGGCAACTTTTCTGCCTCTCCTCCCTGGTGGGACGCAGAATGTACAGCCAGCGTTCGTTCACGTAAAGTAGCAGAAATTAATTTTAAAAACTCCCTATCTATGTCTGATTTTTTGACATATAAAAAGACAGCTGCTAGGACTGCAAGGCTGCTTTCATCTAAAAAATCTCTTGGTTGGCGCAAATTCTGCGAGTCTTTGTCCCCCCTATCTCCAATTTCACTTGTTTGGAAAAACATAAAAGCTTTTCGGAAGAGCTTACATGATTCCTCGCTCACAAAAGATGATCAGAATTCTTTTCTTTTTGGTTTTCTTTGTAAACTAGCTCCACCTTCAGTTCCAGAACACAATTGTCTTATTTCTTCGAACCTTCTTGTTCCTGTATCCCAGGTAGAAGAGTTTAACGAACCGTTTTCTTTTTCTGAATTGACTTGTGCCCTTGATCATTTACCAGATTCTTCGCCTGGCATTGATGGCATACCATATTCTTTTATTACCAAATCTTCGAAAGCTTGCAAAGTCATTTTTCTCAATATTATTAACAATATCTTTGTTTCTGCAATTATTCCTTCATCTTGGAAAACTCAAGTCATTGTACCGATTCTAAAACCAGGTAAGGATCCAGAGGACCCCGCTTCGTACCGGCCAATTGCTTTGTCTTCAGTGCTTGCAAAAATTATGGAACATCTCATCAAAAATAGATTGGAATGGTTCCTTGAAAGTAAAGGTTTGCTTTCCTCATCCCAATTTGGTTTCAGAAAGGGAAGAAGCACCTTAGATAGCCTGAGTGTGTTTACATCAGAAGTTCGTATAGCTTTTTCAAAGAACGAGGATGCTATTGGGGTTTTTCTAGATATAACTGCTGCTTACGATAATGTTTATCTTCCTTTACTTAAACAGAAAATGTTAAAATTGTGTATTCCTGCGAGAATAATTAATTTTATTTGTTGTATGTTAATGGATCGTTCTATTGTAGTAAAGCATCAAGGAGCAATGTTACCCCCTCGTAGTATTTGGAAAGGCCTTCCGCAGGGGTCGGTTCTTAGTCCAATCTTATATAACATTTACACTTTTGATCTTGAGCACGCAGTTTCTTCATTTTGTAGGATTCTTCAATATGCCGACGATGTGGCTATATTGTCTGTATCGTCTTCCATTTCCAACGCTACATCTAATCTTAATTCGGCTCTTTTTTACTTAAATCAATGGCTTGAGAATCATCACCTTTCTCTTTCACCTTCAAAGTGTAATGCAGTAGTTTTTTCTCGCAAACGCTCCATCCCTAATATTTGTCTTTCAGTTGGCGGAAGTTCAATTCCAATAGTAGAAAACGCAAATTTTCTAGGCTTTATTCTGGATTCCAAACTAACAGGCTTACCACACTTAAATTACATCGTCAAGAAATGTGAAAGGGGAGTTAACGTCATGCGGGCTCTTTCAGGTGTTCGCTGGGGTTCCCATCCTTTTTGCCAAAAATTGTTATACAATGCTATAGTTCGTGGTCACTTTGATTATGGGTCCTTTCTGCTTGAGCCGTGTAACAAAACTGCATTGGCCCAACTGGAAAGGATTCAGTCTAAGTGCCTACGTATCATTACTGGTGCAATGAAATGTTCTCCAATCAATGCCCTTCAAGTTGAGTGTTTAGAGCCTCCTCTTCATCTGCGTCGACAATTTTTAGCTGATAGATATATGTTAAGGGTCAGGCAATTCAGCAGTCATCCTCTTATTCCAATTATTGATTCACTTCACAATCTTGTTAATACCTCTCCTTACTGGACAAATAAGCCTTATCCTCTTTTGGTTAAATCGCTCATTCGTTTTAAAAATCAATCCGTACCCATTAAGACATCTTCTGTTTTGTGTCTTTTTGAAACAAATTTTAAGGCCCTAACATTTCAGCCACAAATTCTTCTGGATTTCGGCATTAGTAAGTCTTCCCTTAATGCTAATAAATTAATGAATAGTATCTTGTCCTGTGATTGGAAGGATTGGGTAACCATATACACCGATGCTTCTAAATTGTCTTTAGACAGTCCAGTGGGTTCTGCAGTATGGATTCCTGAATTTAAAATAATTCTCAGTTTTATGTCACACCCTAAAAACTCTATTTTTTCTGGCGAGTCTATTGCTCTCTTTGAAGCAATATCTTTCGTAGAGTCTCACAATCTTAAAAAATCCTTAATCTTAACTGACTCTATGAGTTGCCTTATGGATTTGCTAAAAAATCCTTTTCGGTCATCAAGTAATTTCTCTATAATTTTAAACATTAAATCTGCATTACATAGATGTCACTTGGCTGGAATTGATGTGGTTCTTGCATGGATTCCTAGTCATGTAGGTATATCTGATAATGAAATGGCGGATTCGTGTGCTAGAACAGCTATTCAAACAGGGATCTTCTCATATAAATTTTGTCACTCTCGTGATCTTATTTCTGATACCAAATCATCACTACTTAATTCGTGGAATGAAGAGTGGCAATCTTCAAAATTATTAAAAGGAAAATTCTTTGGTTCCATTCAACCTGATTTGCCGCCCAGACCTTGGTTTTTCCACCAAAAAAATATTAACAAACATTCGACCTCGGTCATAATTCGCCTACGCCTGGGATTTGTTTGTTCTCCAGTTTTTCTTTCTAAAATTCGGGTTAGGGATCATTCTCTTTGTGAGTGCGGTCTCGAAGAAGGTACTTTAGAACATATATTTTTTTCTTGCCCTAGATTGTCTGTTCCTTTATACGATCTACTACCTGTAAATATTCCTCGACCTATAAACATTCCTTTTCTTTTAACTTTGGCTCATTCTCCTTTAATTAATATTCTGGCTAGGTTCATTTCTATTAATCATATTGTCTTATAGCTTAGGAAGGTCATAGTAATGTGTATTGATTATTTTATTTTTTGTATATAAATATGTTTTTTTTATTGTAATCACCAAGTAAGTTAATGTTAAAAAATTTATTTAATTGGTCAACCAGCTTAAATTATTTTCCTCTCCACCTTGACGTTGGCAGAATCATCAGATAATGATGAAGCCATATTTAACAAAAAGAAGAAGAAGAATCCTATCCTGTCAATGTCATTCATTTTGTCTAGGTTAATTTTGTGATAATTTTTAACCAAACAATTTAAATTTTATCAAATTGTGTATTATGTATTTATGATTACATAATGTTTCAGTCGGTATTAAAACGATACTGTTATAGAAAGTTCAACCCTATAAGAATAACACAATTCATTGTGAAGAATACTCCACAAATAAGACGAATACACTTGACACAAAGTAGGGTTTTGTTGATTTAAGTAAATTCAATACGGTATGTAATTATTTTATTTAATGATTTATGTATAATATTTTTTCTAGATTTAAGTCATGGAGAATATGAGTGGCAGGACCCGAAATCAGAAGATGAAGTGTAAGTTAAAGTTTCTAATGTTGTTATTATGTGTAATTTTTTCACAACATTGTCAAAAATGAATCCATTATTTCATAATGGAAACCACTAATATCATTATGACCAAAAGAGTTAAAGAGTAATGTAGATAACAGTATGTCATCATCATATCAGCCAATCGACGTCCACTGCTAGACATAGGCCTCCTCCAAGTATTGCCACCTTGTGTGGTCCTGTGCCACAGTAATAATATATAGAAATAGTATGTATTTACATAAAATCAACTTAAAAACAATAAATTAATCTGAGAAAACAGGTCAAAAGCCTATTTGTCTTCAAAGTAAGGTTATCAATAATTTAACATTTTAAAATTTACTGATATTTAAATAAAAATGTCTGTATTTTGATTACAGAAAAATTTGATTATATTCCAACCAAATGTGATTATATTCTAAAAACAAAAACATTTATGTACTCTACTGCGACCTGATTATTATATTAAAATCACAGAAATAACCTTACTGGAACTTTTAAATATTACTGTACTAGTAAACCAATGAATACTTTGTAGTTATTATTGAAACCAAAAAAAAAAGTAATGGCAATAATATTTTTACAAATTCTTGTTATGACATTTTAATCATATTTAGTTATCTTTATTTGCAGTGTGAATATTGTTTATATTGATAAGGATGGCAACAAAATCAAAGTTAAAGGAAAAGTTGGTGATAATGTGATGTATTTGGCACATAGATATGAAATTCCTATGGAGGGTGTGTATTTGTTTTATTATTTTGCAATTAATTTAATGGAATTGTTTAGGTGCAAATATTACATATATTTATGAGTCATAAAACAACAAAATCAAAAACAAAATTATTATAGCTTAGGACTGCACTCATAGAACAATATAATACTTGCGCTATGTTTGCTGCAAAAGTTTTTGTTTTAAGATTTTGTTTATTTTATTATTATATAAATATTAATATAAAAATATTCATAGATATAATATATTAGTACTCAAAAGAAACATTATCTATGTCTGGCCTGTATTACATTCCTAGGACTTTCCCACTTGCATTCCGGCAGGAAGCTAACTATGCTTCATGCTGCATACTTAATTATAGCGTTAATAAACTCTTGCAGGTGCCTGTGAAGCATCATTAGCTTGCACAACGTGTCATGTCTACGTACCAGCAGAATATTTTGATAAGCTCCCACCATCTGAAGAGAAAGAAGATGATCTGTTAGACATGGCTCCATTTCTAAAAGAACATTCTAGATTAGGTGCGTTTTGTTTTCCTTTACAATTTGTAATTTAATAATTATTGTTTATTTGTGTTCCGTTTCTTATGCAGAATTAAAAACGAAATTCCTTGAGAGATTAAGCTAACTAATCGTTGTCATGGCTTACTGGTAGCCCAGCCCATACAATTATTTGGGTAAAATACTGCATTGGAATAGCTGTGAGGAGGCAGTAACTACTGCATTAAGCTGAGTAACGGTGCACTTCTGTCAGTCAGATTATCAGGCCCTGTTTTGTTAGACAGCCTCATCCTCCAAGATGTATCTAGATAAAGAATAACAACCATAAAACAACATATTTATAATTTGGCTACCTGTTTTATTCTTGAAATAAAATTAAGTTATTTTTTTAGGTTGCCAGATCACATTAACAAAAGAATTGGAAGGAATGGAAGTAGAGCTACCAAAAGCAACAAGAAACTTCTATGTGGACGGACATACACCAAAACCGCATTGAACTTATGAAACAAACAAGAATGGCTTGCCTTTACCTAGTAATAGAGATACATAGAATATCTAGTAGCCCAGTGAGCAACATGCATATAGCTTGTGAACATCATTAAACACAAGAATAATGTTATGTTCATACCTCAATAATACTGTTCTATTGTTTAAATATATTTTATCACACAAATTTTCTTGAAGCATACAAGGTATACATGTAGGTTTTGCTGTAATTATCTAAAATGCCAAACCAAAGACTTGTTTTCCCTTTGTTTCCCACAGTAGTGAATAGAGTTCTAGAGTGGCCTGCCAACATAAGTTATTTGGTGGTTAATTTAATAGATACGGAAAATGGCCAATTTGATGCCTTGACACCTTGTTATTAATGTCTGCTTAAGAACTTTCTCTTCCCTTGGTGGTTCCTGTGAATTTCCATGCTATGTTGTCACTATTCATCTAATGATCCAATGCTTATTTGGTTTCTTTAGCTACAGAAAAATTAGTACAATGAAATTGTAATAAAACAACCAAAATGTATATATTGTAATTAGTATAAGTTGTTATTAATAAATGAAACATATTGTTACAAAATACCTTTTATTTGTACTCAGTTCTGTAGATGTATTACACATTATATTGGAATATAACCTTGAGAATAATATGTATAATTATCACATTTCTTCAATAAATAATGCTATGCTTAATTAGCATATAGAACAGATGCTCCTTTGTTGTACTATAGGAAACTTAAACAAGACCTTTTGTATAGCCAAGCAAAGGATTTTAAATAAATTGCCCAGAGTTCAGTAAAAGTCAGGTAAGGCTTTTGCTACAAGGAACTCTGAAATTCAATTCCGGATTTATACAATAAATGTAAGACAAAGCAAGATTACTGTAACAATAATCATTACCTTACAATTTCACAAATTCGAGATTCTTTTCAGAATTTTATTTCTCCTGTGACTATCCAAATGTTTATTTAAATTTTGAATATACACAGTATTATAACTACATTTATCGCAGTACAACATATGCTCACCTTTATTATGTTTTAATTCATGGCTATGGAGAGCTGATTTCGATGCACACTGATATTTACAATTTTCATGACTACATGTGTATGGTTTATCAGCCAAGTGGATTTGTTCATGAACCTTTAAATTTGTTGCACGGTCTGTAGAATAATCACAGTGCAAACATTTATGATTTTGTATATTTGTGTGTATATTGGCATGCTGTTTAAAATGGTACAATTTATGTGTACTGTAACCACAAACGGTACAAATATGAAGCTGTTTCTTGGACACTTTATGTACGTTTTTCATATGATCTTGTAAATGTGTAAGATCAGTAAATGTGGCAGAACAAATAAAGCAAAAGTTTTCATTATCCTTTAAACTGTGTGTTTTACTATGGTCTTGCAAGTCTTCTGAGTTTTTGAATTTTACTTTACAAATATGGCACTTTAATTTACGTCGCCTTATGTTGTTTAAAGTTCCTTTTCTTATCTCTAGGTAGTTCGAATAATGCTTCGTTTTCACATGGTGACGTAAAGTCTGTAGGGTTGAATATGAATTAACACAATATTTGCATACATATTTTCCTGAATTATCAACTAGTTTGTGCCATATACATTCACTTTGCTCCTGAAATGTAAAATTAAATTACTAGTAAGAAAATTGTAATAGTATATTGAAGAGGCTTTTTTTTCATAAACTTAGTGTTGATATTTACACGACTTATGGTGGTTGCCTGAGAGAAGAAGGTCTGTTTATTCTAATAGTATGGGTTATAGCTTCACAGCAAAAAAATTGGAAGTTGTTAAGTTTAGTCTAAATAATTTTAAAATATTATTTTGGTCTAATAGTAATATAAACCATTCAATTTTGTCCACTCCTAGGAATATTGGCTACTGTACCATGCTGATGGATTGGACTAGTTTTTGACTTGTTCCTTGCTTACAGATAACTTCACACATACTTTTGCCTTATTCTGCTCTAATAAATCCAGGAACATGACGTGATGGGGTTCCAATATCCCTTATTTTTAATCAAACTTGTGTATTATAACTACATGTTTAGATAAAAAAGAATCACAAAGGAAACTTACCAGTAATGCCTTATTTTGCAATGTTCCTATAATTTTAGGGCTTTTATCAGGCAATATTTTTTTTTCCTAGAAAAAAATTGAATAATCATAAGAAATTACATGCATTGGCACGTCTGTATATAGGGCTGTCTGTGTTCAATGCTTTGCTAGGATTAATTGTATTTTTGACAATTTATTAATCTTACCCTAGCTGGGTAGGATTAATAGATAGTATTCAATTTATATTAATTGATAAATGATACATTGTTAGCCAATGGATGAGGGAGGCACAGGACCGCACAAGGTGGCAATACTTGGAGGAGGTCTATGTCCAGCAGTGGATGTTGATTGGCTGATATGATGATACATTACTCAAACCAAACAGAGTTTATACAATAGTAAGTCAGTTTCTCTGTTTCTAGTATACTTAAAAGTTTAAACTTTACTATATCTCAATAGAAAACTAAAAACTGGAGACTAAATCATCAAAGTGGCAGTGATTATTTTTCCAGGATAACAGGTTTTAATAAAACAAATCAATTGATCTCAAGTAGATCACCTTAGTTATCTTAGTTCTTACCTACAGGCCTTATTTATTTTTGTACATCAAAATACAAAAAAAAACGATTGTAAACAGCACTGCCTAACTTAACTAAGCCTTACTATCTCAATGTACTCAATACTTCTGATGTATTTTAAAGTACATTACCTTTACCTTATTCGTAATTAAGTTTAAACTTTTATTCTGAGGAGTGTTTGGTTTTACTTCTTGACACTCAAACCGCAAAGGATCTACTTCAAATGACTCCAAGTATTCAATTTTTATTTCATTTTCTTCATTATTCATTGCAGAGTACATTATTATGATAAAAAACTAAGTAATAATAATAATATTATTATTATCAACAAAACACATTCCGATTCCGCATGCTAAGGCTAATGACCTTTTGACTTTTGACAAATAGGTGAAAGATAAAACAGATTATTTATATTTTCTACAATGGTCTATGGTTTTAGGTAGCTAAATAATGGGTACTCGCTGATATTTCTTTTACTTTTGTAAACACAAAACTGCTTATTATAAGCATTGGCAAGGCATTAACATCACGTGTAACTTTAGTTACCTTACAATAGATTTAATACGGATTAGAATAAAATCTACTAAACTAGTAGCGCAATTACATCTATGGCAAGTAAAGTTCTGGTTCTGCGCGTCCCGCTCTTGTTCGTTCGTGACTCAATAATAACCATTCGTTCATTCAGTCTGCTCAGAACCGCCGATCGAGGAGGTATTCTCGTTTTCGTTTCTAACAAAACGCGTTTCGGTGTGATTTGTGTTTTGTTTTGTGGTGCACGATGGCTTACAACGGTAGTGGTGGCAAGAGACTGTGTACAGGAACCGACCTCGATGTTGAAAGGGTGAGTCACCATATTTTTAAATTAAATTGTCACTGCTATATCTATACAGACCCGACGAAAATGGCCGTGTTTTATTCATTTCCCGTTCCATGTTCGTGTTTCAGTCACAAAATGCTTCTCTAATAGTTCCTGTAATAATTGGATTAATGATAATTATAGTTTGTTGACTGATACGGGTTTAGGTTTACCGTCTTGTCATGATCACGTTACGTTGTTGATTTCTCGTTTTGAGGTTACGTTTTGTTGACACATGATTTTAATATAAATATTATCTGAGCAAGTCATTGTTAAGCTTTGCTTAAACCATTCAGAAATATCAAATAATTAAAGTCCTTTTTTCTACGTTACGATTTTCATGGAGACTAAACGTACAAAAATAACTTTTTCCCAGACACTGTCAATTAATGTGATTGACATCGCTTGGTCATTAGGCTTTTGGGAGATTCTTGTTCACGGGAAACCGGCATTCTCTTGTTCTGTGTGGATAACAATAGTGTGATAAACTGGAACTTTATAAATATAGAGCATACGTACTAATATATAAAATTAGATACGCAAAAACTAAGCCACGGGACACATTAAAAATTCTCACGAATTTGAAAACTTACTCAATTTATTTCATGTGTAAATAGTCATTATCATAACTAAATTCGTAACTGTTTTATAATATTCTGTCGAAAATTATACGTAGTTAAGTAATAAATAAAGAAAATTATACATTATATTATTACTATAATCTAACAGAGAAAAATTCTGGTAAGAACTGGAAAATGGTTAAAAAAAAATGCCCGTGATTTGAAATTTCGAAACTCTTTTTATTTAAGTCGCACTCGTTAGACTGGTATACACTATGTTTTATCATTAAAATAATTTTATTATGACAAAGTTATTACTTAATGGACGGCTGGCTGGCGGCACTAATGTGAATAATTTGAATTACGATTGTCTAACAGCCTGGCAGCAAGAAATCAAAATTAATTTACTTATTATTAAAATTCCATCAACGTTAAACCAATGTGTGAAAAAATCAAAGTTTGTTTCTTAAAATAAATAAAAGATAATAATAATCGTCTTCTAAATATTGTCGCCCTCCGTCATAATGTTTCACGTTTCAAAAGCATGTCAGCAAAAAACGTTATAACCCTTTGAGGATAATTAAAATTCAATACCTCCTTGAAATTATTAAAAAAATATATCAAAGGCCTGTTGCTGCAGTCGGACGTCAAGGGGTTGCTAAGATATCATTTTTTTTTCCCTAAATTATTATATTGGTTTGGATTATGACATTTATCATAATCCTGATAAGAAGTACATTGTACTACTTATCATTTCTGTGAATCATCTTGTAATTAAAACTATTCTGTGTCTATTTATTCTTTAGTCTAAAACGCGAAGGTGAGAATTTAAATTTACGATATCATTTATTCATAACAGCCCTTTAATGTCCCACTGCAGGGTCGGGCCTCTTCCCGTGACAGAGGGAGACTTGCCCTACTAATACCACGCTGTTTTCCTTGTTCTTCTTTTTTTTTTTAAAGAAGGTAATTTACGATATGTTCGATAATATTTTCATCATAATTCGCAATAAATGACAAATCAACCAGTGGAATACTAATTTGAATGAAACTAACCCTATTTGTTTTATTGCTAACAAATGGTCACCGATTTGTGTGGTTAAGTATATTTTACTAATATTGGACTTCAAAGATATTTCCCACTCTTTGAAGATAAACACAATTATATGCTATTTGATTGCATATTAAACTAGTTTGCGATATATGACAACTTATCTTTTTGATATAGGTACTAGCATATAAAGCGGCAAAATGGATCGAGGTCGAGGCCATCTTGTAAAATATTATTGGCAATTTTAATTTTTTAATAGAGCGTCTTAGCATTTGTTTGAATTTGGAAAAACCGGATTGAGTTCCCGCGAATTTTCTGAAAAACATTGGTTTACAAAGCTTGTTTTGTATTAATTACGTTACGCCAAAAAGTTGCTACATAGATGTTGCCTATTGTTTTTTGTTTATTTATGTAACTTTAGAAATTGAATTGTTACACGAAAAAAAAAAGTTTGAAATGATGAATGAATTATTGTTGCCATTTTGCGGTTTTCATGTCATGGATTTTTGATGAAGTGTGGCAGAAATGGCAATAAATAAAGATAAATGCTCTATACAAGTTTAAAACAAGAAAGTATTAAGTACAGCTTCATTATTAATATCTAAATTTATAAGAGGTTCTTTTCTACATCATGCATGTGTTATACACATATCAACCTTCCTCTTGAATCACTCTATCTATTAAAAAAAACCGCATTAAAATCCGTTGCGTAGTTTTAAAGATTTAAACATACAAAGGGACAGAAAAAGCGACTTTTTTATACTATGTATAGATCTGTACTGATCTATGTGTTTTCTATATATTTACAAACAAAGTAGTTATATACGTATGTTTATCCGTTGTCTAGTAGGTATTAGCTCGTTGAGTTTGGTATTAAATGGACTTATGTGAATATGAGAAGAATATTACAGTATTATAATAATTCCATAATCCTGTTTGAAATATACGAAATCTTCGGAATATACATACACTGTTACATTTAGCTTAGTGGAAAAGTTCTACTATCGATTACGCGTTTACCCCTGTAACCAAGTAAAGGGGAAATAATTTTTCCCTCGAAAATATGTTATTACTTTTTTTATACCCTTATGAAAGTCTCATAAAATACGGAAAGCTCTAAAAGTTTCCGTTTGACGTTTAAATTTGAAAAAAAAAACTTGTAGAAAAGTTCATGCTATGTAATTTGAGAGTGCAGAAAATAACATCGATTTTGATTTTATAAAGTGCTTAATTTTTTCGTCGTATCAAACCTTTCATCACGAATAATAACGAACACAGAGATCAATAAGACTAATAACAATAATTAGTGGATCACACAATTAATTATATTGTTTTGCGTGAGAATCGAACCCGGAACCTCGCACAATACCGACTGCTTTGCCACCAAAGCAGTATTATTATTAAAAAGCTTGAGATTTTCGTAAGCCCTTATACTAGTGTTATTTTTATCTCGATACTGTAAATACTATTGTATAAATATCTAAGTTCATAACCATTGAAGATTCATTTATCCCATTGTTACCTATTTGTGTACTAAACTTAATAGATTAATTTATACATATAATCCGTAGTTTTAACATTTGCATACAATGATAGAGTATTTCTAATGAATAATTAAGTTATTTAACGAAAGGTTAACTTATGTTTGTAATATGTACTCAGTAAATATTGATAATATTTACTTTAAGACGACTAGGTCACTGGTTTAAAACTAGTTGTCTTAACTTTTATAAGCAACCTTTTTAATTCCATGTTGTTTTGATTGAACTTACGCTACTGCGGGTAACCAACATCCTTACATACATACTTAGTCTTGACGAATGAGACAATCAGAAGGGCTTTATTTTAAGGGTTGCTGTACAAGTTAGAACGCCATTAGAGAAGTACGAGGGGGAGGTCCTCCAGTTAAAATCCCTTCATATTCTAGTAAAAGAATTAACTCTTTACTTGAGAGCACGCAACGCAGCATTGTTAGGGTTTACTAAATTTCCTATGAAGTGTAGGGAATACGGTCGACAGTGAAGGTGAGCCCTTAACCTACACCTGGTAACCGTCTCTCATGGTCGAAATGTATCTTCCTTAATCTATACGCTTTACAGTACGGAGAATCCATAAAAAGTAATATTCAGACAATTTTTTTATATAAAAATCATGCTCCTAATAAACGTTTAAATTAAAAGACAACTCATTTCTTTTTCTTTTTTTACAAAAAAGAAAATTATTTATTAATAAGGAATATATCCATAATTTTGTTAATCTTAAAAGTGGATATTATTTAAATTTATTAATAGGTAAAACATTATGTAAAAGCTGTTTTTTATTAGTAGCCAATATGGATCGTTAAAAATAATACTCTATATCAAATGCAAATAGACTAGTCTAGATATTTCTTTTTTTTTATTTGCATAAAAATAAATACACTGTCTAGATACCTACCTATCATTTTATAAGATTCTTTTTATTATCGAAGTGCAAAGAAACTGTTATCGTTTACTGTTTGCATGATTTTGCAATTTCAGAAAGTGTTTTGCTCGCTGTCTTAACGTATACAAGACGATGACAATTTCGATACCGTTTATACGATCCCAACACCAATATACACGAAATAATCACATGCTCATCTTTGATATTATCTACTAGCTATCTAAATATCTCAAGGAATTGAGTACACAACATTATATTGAAGACGCCCGTCTTCAATATAATGTTGACTACTAATATAATAATAATGTTAAAAACTTTAAACAGCTTTTGCTACGGAAATAGTATATTTAGTAATACTGTCATGCTCGGTTTAGTTTACCCTCATCACTAAACAAACTAAAAGTCATCTCTACACGTATTCGAGCGCGTATAATTGCCGCCAAAACATGCATCTCTGACGTCCACATAAAACAAAGTGTAATTTATGCGAGCGTTTGCGTGCAAAAACAAAACGCGAATGTGTAGAATATAAAAAAAAAAGTTTACGATTCACAATGTCTATGACCGACCTCTGCGGGGTAAAGGTTAATTATAATAAAAAAAACTATGTATTTTGTTATAATATAGCTGTTTTGTTTTCCTGAGAATTTTTAGGTATTATTTAACGTTAATTTTTTTTAATAATGAGGTAAAAAACTGTTATAATATCGTTACTACAAGAGTTTCATTCTGTTAATTTTTAAGACTTGCGCGTTCTTTTTACCACGCTAGCCAGACTGTTTGTCATCGAGTTGTGTATTCTACTCATCTCGCAACCACAATTTCTGCTGACCATAGCCAATTAAGTCACTTTGTGTATAAAATGGAAGTGGTACCTCAATATATTTCCTTAGCCTGTCATCACAATGGACATTTATTATTACTTAAATTTCCTACAATCCGAACATTTATGCCATTTTAATAGCAAAACCCTTAGTTTGATATTAATATTAGAATTTGAACGTCGTTATTGCACAGATGTTATACTATCGATTAATGGTTACAGCCGTCTGTTACGGGTTTAATCATTTAAGTTGTGCTACTTGCGGGACTTGTATATTACGTTTTATTGTATTTTGATTTTCATTGCTGAATTATGTGATTTTATAAGATTTACCTCCGGTTTCTGAATGATTGATCAAGTAAAAATCAACTAATCAAGTGTCAAAACTATCATTTTCAGGAACAGTTTTGACACTTGATTAGTTGATTTTTACTTGTTCAGTCATTCAGAAACCGTCGGTTAGTAGTTAATATACATTACCAAATGTTGCGGACTGAATTTCGACAGTACAATACTTTGACATGTAGACAACTTCGAAAAACACATAGTCATTGCTTCGACAGACAATTAATTTAAACTACTCTGCTTCTTCCGGTGCCCTGACCGTTTCATCTAGTTATTTCCGGCCACCATTTTCAGGCCGTCCGCTACGTTTGCCAATACATGGTCTCCACTCACACGTAGCTAAGTCTACTTGGTTTAAAATAGGTCTATTAACCAGGTAACTACCTATTTTTTTAATCCAAGATTGGAATAAAATATTAGTAAATCAAATGAATGAGATTTTTGTCTATAATATTGGCAAATATACAACTAATTTCAAATACTTGGCAAATACACAAAATTTCATCTTAATTGGTTAGGTAATTTGGTTTTTAGCCTAAAAATATGTAAATTTCTGTGAATCATTGATGTAAATAAAATTGGTAAGTATTTTAATTAGAAAATTGTATGTCTAATTTTCTTTCTTTTTCTGACTGTTAAGTAGCAGTTAATTACTACTTAAGGTGGGACTATTTTTAGTCCTTTACGTCCCCCATGACCTTCTAGAGTTTTAATTAGACATATTTCCTAAATAAATGCATAGATAGGACTATATTATTTACGTTCAATGTAAAATGGACACGCACAATGTATAATTATCTAAAATAATTATGCTTATTAGTTATTATTAATTCTGTTCATAATTTTTAATTTTTACTTGTTACGTAGTTACTTATATCTGAAGCCGTATGAGCCGAAGTCTGACCAATTTTTGATCTAGAACAAATAATACCTGTTACGAGATTGGGAATAATAAAAAATAATGTAAAAAATAGTTTAGTAATTTGGTTTTTTAATAACATTTTTTCTTTATTCTGCATCCAATTTTTTACAAAATATCGGATCAAGCAGCAATTTCTTAGTTTTGAACTTAAAAACTACTAGATTAAAGAACTTTTTCCCCTTTTCTATAAACATTAATTTATAAATGTATGCTTTAATTGTTTTGCTATAACATTTGTCGTTATGCTACACCGCATTATGTTACACTTATTATAAATGTAAAACATTTACAAAATTATGATTTTCTTTGTAATAACATGAAGGAAATAATTAGTTAAAATGCACGTGTGCACACGTCTTTTGTTTTAATGCATGTTTGAGGAATTGTGTGTTTAAGATAAATAAATAAATAAATATTCCTCACACAGCGCCATCTAGTCCCAAACTAAACGGAGCTTAGATGAAAGTAATGTGTTTAAAACAAAATCACCTATCATAATTTATGCAATTGCAGTTTTATTACACTGAAAGACAGGAATGATTATGTTATTATTATTCTCTTTATTTACATTTTTCACAATTAATTACATTTTTCAATATAAATATACGTGCCGTGTTATTATTATTATGTTTGAACAAAAAGTTTATTTTTTATTAATCATATCCCTTATCTTTTTTAGTTTATTTGTACCTACACCTAGTTGTATCACCTTACTTAGTTTATCGAGTCACGGTCTCGAGTTGGTCATTCATCTATTAATTGCTATGTAACATTAATTAATTTAAATGATTAACAAAGAAAATATAAAAAATGCTCCACTAATCTTTATACTCAACGGAGATTAGTAAGATTTCTAAATAAAAACATGGCGAAAAAAAAATGAGTGGGCTTAGTCTAAAATAAATAAAAGCGTGTGCGCTTGTGATAGTACACACAGCAACACATCAAGTTAAACATGTTCATTTGAAATTGTGTCTTATTTCAAGGTATTAAGGTACATGAGTGTCTAGCTTGATTAATTGCTGTGTGTACGTACCTAAGCTTTGAATACTGTGTTTAGTCAGTTTGTTTTTGAGATGAATACGACGCGTTTGACATTTCACGAGTGACTCACGTTACGGTACTACTATGCCAAGGGGGCGTGTCACAACATCTACTAGTGGATCGAGCCAGCCAATACGTTTAACGCGATTGGTTAATTTTTATTTTGTAGTATAACGCCCTTTTTTGGTTTGAACGTGTTATCCTCATGGAATAAAAAAGGGACTTTTATACTTGTAAATAAATCTCCGTGTGGTGACGGAGTAAGAATACAATATGTCACCACCCCATCTCATCCCATGGGTGTCGTAAATACCGTCTAAGGGACTATACGTGAATATTATTTTACGAAATAAAAAGAAGGAAAACTTGAAATGAAACTCTATACCAATCCGTCTGGCCAGCTTGCTATTAGTAGGCCAAGTAACCCTCCGTCCCGGGAGGAGGCCCGTCCTTGCAGTGGGACATTAATGGACTGTTATGATGATACTTGTAATAAGTACAATAAAAATGTCCTCCTTTTAAACGTTTTTACAATGACAAGATGCTTCTTTCTTCATTCGGTTGTTTTAGGTTTTTTAATTTTTGTTACGTAATAGCCAAGTCATTCCGTGACCAATATAAAAAAAAAATATTTTGTATAATATGGTATACATCTCCAAGTTGGTGTTGGTGGTCTATATTATTTTATTATTATTTATTTATTTATTTAACTTTATGCACAATTTACATTGTTGTACAATGGCGGGCTTAATGCCTTAAGGCATTTTCTTCCAGCCAACCTTTGGGTGATGCAGAGATAGTAAGGTAGTAGGTGCAGTAAGGTTAACTTAATAATTTATTTTCAAAAATAAACATACATACTATAAAATATAAAAGGATACATATATATAATATATACAAGATCAAATATATAGATAATGAAGATAGAAGAAGATTATTCCGCTAATAAATCAGTGCAAAGTAGGCGAACCTTGGCTTTAAACGCAGCACGGTTCGTGGTCGTCCTGATTTCAAGAGGGAGGGCGTTCCACAGAAGAATGGACTGTACCATGAAAGAAGAGTGAACCATAGCAGAAGTATGAGAAGGACAAAGAAGTAGGAGATTATTTGTGGACCGAAGGTTCCTATTATGGCCAGAACAGAGGTATTGGAAATGGGGAGAGAGATAAGAAGGAGCATTAGGGGAAGTAAGCAGAGAGAAAAGCGTCGTGAGCGTACGAAGATTGCGTCTTTGACGTATAGTTAGCCACTTCAGTTCCTGACGATAATGTGAAACATGGTCATACTTTCGAAGATTAAAGACGAATCGAATGCAGTTATTCAGAAGTCGGTCCATTTTATTGAGCAGATCTGCATTCAGGTCGAGGTAGCACACATCACCATAGTCGATAAGAGGGAAAATTAAGGACTGCGCAAGCATTGCCTTGGTTTTGTGAGGTAGAAAATTTCTAAGACGATTCAGTGAACGTAGTGTACCTGTTACCCTCTGACTTACGTTCTTGACTTGTGCTTGCCAATTTAGTGTAGAATCAAGATGTAATCCTAAATCTTTCACCTCGTTACTATAAGGTATAACACAACCATTAAATAAGATAGGTGGTATGGTAGCTATGTTGATCTTAGCTGTAAAATGAGAGCTCCCAATTATTATGGCCTGGCATTTATCGACATTAACTGACAGTCCGAATTTTAATGACCATTCTTGGAGGGCCAGAAGGTCTCTATTAACCGCATCGATAGCTTTGGCAAGGTGTTCCACCCTAGCTTGGGTATAAAGCTGCAAGTCGTCGGCATACAGATGATAGTCACACGTAAATTCTTTAGTCAGGAAGTTAATAAACAAAGAAAACAATAAAGGAGATAATATACCGCCTTGAGGCACACCAGCACTCAAACTACACCATGATGATGTAATTTCATCAATCCGAATTGACTGCTGACGACCTCGAAGATATGAGGAAAACCAATCCAATGCCACAGGTGAAGTCTTGAGATGGGAAAGAATAGAGATGAGAATATAATGGTTTACTGTGTTAAAAGCATTCGAGAAGTCTACGAGGACCAACACTGTTATCATGGCATCCTCGATGCCTGCTCTCACATCACCAGTCACTTTAAGAAGTGCTGAGACAGTGCTGTGCCCAGGTCTAAACCCAGACTGTAGTGGGGACAAAATATTATTTTGGTTTACAAAGCCGGCTAATTGTCTGTAGACCTCAGCCTCGAGTGCTTTCGACAAGAAAGGAAGAATGCTGATAGGACGAAAGTGTGAAACAAGTGTAGGATTTGAAATTTTTGGAAGAGGAAGAACGTAGGCTTGACGCCACTGAGATGGAAACTTACCCGAAAAAAGAGAGTGATTAAAGATATGGAGAATAGCAGGAAGTATTTGATCTATGATAGTGATAATCATATAGCGGCTGATAGCATCAACACCTAGAGCTTTAGATTTAATAGAAAGAATAGTTTTTTTGACTTCACCTGGTGCAAGTGGAGAAAAATGAAAGGGGACTGCATTGGAACAAGGTAAACCACGGATAAAGTCAGTGGTTTGCTTTACCGTGGCTGCTGCTGGGGTAACAATATTGACAAAGTGTCTATTGACATCGTCTACATTTATATTCCGCGGCAATTCCACTTGACGTGATTTCCCAATCCCAAGGGATTGGAGAAATTTCCATATGTTGACAGGAGAACTAGAATTAATGTTTTCATGGATGTGTCGGCGTTTGGCGTTGCGTATCAACTGGTTACACCTGTTTCTTGCAGCCTTAAATATGACCCAATTGGCATCACAGCGATTTCTACGAAATTTGTTAAAGGCACGGTTCCTTCTCCCCATAGCCACCTTCACCTCATCGGTCATCCAATGCGCGGGGGGACGTTTGAGTTTAATATTTTTGATAGGAGCATGTTTATCGTATAACTGTACCACGGTTGTGTTAAAAATGTCGACCATATCGTCAACAGATGTGGCCTCGGTCATAGGCGTCCAGTCTATTTTAGATGCATCGTCTTGCAGCTTGTGAATTTCTACACTCCCAAAACAACGCATGCGCAGGGTTTTGGCCTGGGATTTAGGGGGCTTTAGGTTGTAGGTGATGAAAATTAAATCATGGTGGGAAAAACCAGGTGCAGGATATTGGCCATGATGTAGGACTCGTGTAGGATCAGAGGTGAGGATTAAGTCCAGCCAAGTGTCCTCCCCATTCGGGTTGTGGTGAGTGGGTGTTAGAGGCAGAACGTGGAGGTTGGCGGACTCAATTATGGAAAGGAGTTTGTGGGAACGGGGTGAGCGACTGGAGACAAGATTCGTGTTGAAATCGCCCATGATAATGTGATCCACGTAATCAGACCCCAAGGATTCTAAAACCGACTCTAAGTCGGTGAAATAATTAGTTGTAGGAGGGCAGTAAACCACACCCAGAAGAATCTTTTTAACTCCAACCCAAACCTCGAGGAAAAGATACTCAGCAGAGGCAGAGTTTGATACCTGTGAGTCAGAAGAAATAATTATGTTATATAGAAAGCTACTGCGGATATAAATGGCAACCCCACCACCCCTCCTACCTATCCTATCGTTTCTGACTAGTACAAAACCGGGAAGGGGATAAACAACGGAGAGAAGATTGGGCTTGAGCCAGCTCTCAGAAACCAGGACGGCATGAATGTTCGTATCAACAAAGGTATCCCACAAGTCGCTATAGTGGCTTGGAATACTCTGTGCGTTTATATGACAAACATTTAAATATTTATTATTAGTTTTGAAATGTTGACGCAATGTGTCACCAAGCGTGCCACTTGTTGAGCCAAAACTGTCGTCGCAAGAAGAAGAAGAAACTGACGTATTATTAGCGGAATAGAAGGAGGAATCATCATTTGATGACATAAAATAAATAGGATAAATATATACTAATTAATTATAAAATATTAACAAAATAACTACTCACTCAACAACAAAAAGCAAATTGATCTCTGCACCACCCGCCGACCAACCAGCACAAAAGAAGAGAAATAAAATGATATAATATTAATACACACAAAAATCAATACACATAAAAAAAAAATTATAAAGTAAGAAACTGACACAGGAACAATAAGATGCGAGTTTCCGAACGCACCTCGGTTGACTCCGATAGATTATTGTCTCCTCAAGCTGTCACACAGACAACAATGACATGACAGTAGATGTCAAAGTGATAGATTTTATTGTTTATTAATATGAAAATAAGTTTGAAAAAGTTTGACAGATGTGGCGAAATAAAACTTTTTTATAATAGAAAATAGTATAAAAGTGGGTGTATAAATATAATAAAGTAGAATATAATATTACCTACCAACAAATTGCTGTGTAACAACTCAAGGAACAAAAGTAAACATACTAAAGAGCACTCGACGTTTAACTAAGACTGCGACATTCGGTAAATGAC
This sequence comes from Schrankia costaestrigalis, assembly GCA_905475405.1. Classification (NCBI taxonomy): domain Eukaryota; kingdom Metazoa; phylum Arthropoda; class Insecta; order Lepidoptera; family Erebidae; genus Schrankia; species Schrankia costaestrigalis. The sequence continues at coordinate 8,092,057 of FR997852.1, read as the reverse complement.
CCACTATGAAGATGAACCTGCAGACTTCGGGAACTTGTCAGTCAGAGACTTGAGTTCATCCATCGTCACTATCTTATGTCGACCTTTATCCGGAGTAACGATGATTATAACTCCGTTCTGCGTCCAACACGCCCGCATCCCAAAATGCAACCGAGCTGTGGCAAAGACAACCTGTCGAGATTTTGTCAGAAACTCCTTAAATGACACTGCGGTCCCTTTCAGTTTCGCCTTTGCTCTCCAAACTGCATCTTTAGTCTCGATACTAGTGAAATTGACTAGTATGGGTCTAGGGTGAGCTTTGCTGTTCTTACCTAGGCGATGACAGGCACTAATGGAAGAAGGAGTAATGTCCGCAAGAGCCATCCTACCTTGAAGTATATTGAGAACCACTTTGCAACAGTTCTCTGTTTCGTCCTCTGGTACTCCGGATATGATCAGCATCTTCCTTCTCTGCCTGGTTTCAATGATATCAATCGCTTTAGAGCATTCGGAGATTTGTTTGCGGATGAGACCAAGCATACTGTAAGTTAGTTCCCTGAAGGTACGGAATTCGTCAGCTACCTTGGCCACTGTATCCTTGGCGGTCCCTCCAGAGAGAAGCTGAGCTTGAAGTTCATCCATTTTCTTCATCACGCATTCTTCCAAACTCTTCTGCGCCTGTTGGATATCCACAAGCTGTGCCATAGTGATCTTCTCAAGTGTTAAGATTTAATAAGTGCAACGGTATAGTGTGTAAGCTAGAGAGTCGGCAGGTGGTTATAATCTGCCTTATTGGTTACATGTAGTGTCACCAATATTTGTACACTGTATTTGGAGTCTACTGGACTTAATACACTAAGTTGGTAAGCAAAATAATACTATTAAGTAATTTTTTGAAAATAAATATGAGCAGTAAATTTCAAAACAATGTTGCCTTTTTCGCGCCTACCCACGAAAAAAAAAACATTATTAACAAAATAAATTAATTATTTTGTTTTTTATTGAAAAAATTGCCATAGGTAGTTATCCAAGTAAGGGAAAAAACTGCGTAGTAAATTAATATCAATACTCATGTTTTTGATTTGGTTGTTTAATTAGAAAATTATTACTTTTTACGCTTTTTTGTTTCGGTTGTATATTACATTAATGTACACACATCAAAAAAGTCTAAGCAACATGCATGATATTACAAATTTACCATTTATATTAATTAATTTCTAAGTATTTACTCACTCAAAGTGTATAGGTAAGTAAACTTTTTTGTTATTGATGACATACTGGCTGGTTGTAAAAAAAAAATTTCGATTATGTTTTGTTTTTTTTCATAAAATTCAAATGACTGCGAATTTGTTTGAATTTGAGTGCATGTTAATTGCTACGTTTTAGTCTTGATTTTATAATTTTACCAACTATTTAAATACAGTTGGCGACAAAATTGAATTGTTAGATATTCTTTACGTCATGGAGCGACGTCATTTGACGGCAGATGAAATGCAAAGAGCTGTAGGGATGTTGCAAGCGGGAAGTAATCAATCTCAGGTATCTCGACATTTTGGTATTCATAGAAGTGTTATTTGTCGTCTTTGGCAGCGCTACAATAATACAGGGGAACCCGCTGAACAGCATCCAGGCCGTAAAAGGAGTACAACCACTCGGCAAGACCGGTACATACAACTGACTGCAAGACGCCAGCCGATGTTAACCGCTCGAGAGATAAGTTTGAGGCTACAAAATTCAAGTGGTGTTGATGTAAGTCCCCAAACTGTGCGAAATCGACTGCATGAGTACGGCCTACGAGCTCGACGCCCTATCAGGTGCCCACCGATACGTCACGGGAATCGCGCTCGTCGAAATGAATGGTGTAGAGAACGCATAACATGGACCCAGGAACAATGGGATAAAATTATGTTTTCCGATGAGTCGCGATTCGGGTTTAGGCCTGATACAAGAAGGGTGCGAGTGTACCGTCGACCCGGAAATACTGAAAGACTCAGGTGCGTTCAGGAAGTTCATCCATACAGCGGCTCAACAGTTATGATATGGGCGGGTATTATGAAGAACAGGCGAACTGAGCTCGTTTTTGTAAATGGAAACATGAACGCTGAAAATTACGTTGAGGATATTCTCAGACCTTATGTCCATCCATTTGCACAAACCTTTGGCTCCGATTTTACGTTAATGCATGACAATGCGCGTTCACATACAGCTCGGCGAACCAGTGAATACTTGGCAACGGAGAACATCCAGGTATTGCCCTGGCCTGCACAATCGCCAGACCTCAACCCCATCGAGCACGCATGGGACATGCTCCAGAGACGTGTTTTGAAGGACTTGGACGGAGTGACAACAACCCAACAGCTGAAGGATTTGCTACAATTCCATTGGGAGCGAATACCGCAAGATGACCTGAACAGTCTCATTAATTCAATGAATAATCGTTGCCGACAAGTTCTGAATAGCAGAGGAGGCCATACTTTGTATTAAATTGTCCTATTCTTTCACAATAAATTCATTTTCTTAAGAAATTTCAATTTGTAAAAAAAAAGTTTAGTTTCTTATGTACCTGTATATTCTAATATTGTTAATTTCTGTTATTAAAAGAACTTATAAAGAAAACAGCTGTTATTTTTACATCATAGAACCCTAAAAATATTATTTTAAAAATAAAATAATTAAAATAAATGGTAAAATAAATTAATATAAATGTTAAATTTGTAATATCATGCATGTTGCTTAGACTTTTTTGATGTGTGTAGGTACATTGTTGTATTATTGCAATATTACTATAGTATATGATATTGTTACTGAATGTGTAGGCTATTTTTCTCTTAAATGTTATCTTGAAAACGTTTTAGCAACATATTTTACAGGTAATTCTCGGTTGTAATTGGTCATAAAGTGATGTTGTATAGTCTATAATCTTACTCAAAAAATGTATTATCTGATAAAATATATTCTACTCAGACCAGGCAAAAGTTCTTAAGATTATAGCGTTCAACTGAACAAACTCGTCAACTTTATAACATAAACACAAATGTTTTAATTTACAAAAAATAAGGCAAATATAATAATTTATACCTTATGTTCTTTAAACTATTAATTATATTAAATTAAAGTCAAATAAAACTGAATAATCTCAACTTAAAACTAACAGCATACAAAGCAGCTGAAAAAGTAATTTATTTTAATCTCTCAATTGCAAAACTGCGCTAACTCAAACATTTGCTCTTTTTACCTTAAAGATAAAATAAAAAGATTTGAGTAATTAAATTATTAATTTATGGTACGTGTTAAAAATATAATAAAAGTCCACTCGACGTTGTCTATGGGCTAGTTGGCGCCAAAAAGTAATTTTCTTTGTTTTCCCGCGATGACAGTTGGTGGGAGTCGGTGCCAATATTTTAAATCATAATCTTGGTATGTATCGTATGAAATAAGAAAAGGAAATAATTGTCTAGGGTGTTAAATTTATGTGTCTCGGACGCCATTCTTTTATGAAGACGAGTTTTGGCATTAATGTGTAAATTATAAATTATGATGGCATATGGTAGTTGAAGGAATATAATAATGGGAAGCAGTAGCACGCTACCCAACTGTAAAAATATTATGACATTTGCTGAAGTTTAATAATAATATCTTGTTTTACCGTACAGGATTAGATGGGGCTGGGACACCATGTAATCCAACAACTGTATAAAAAAACATGATATAATGTATTTTTTAAACGCATTACGTAGCTAGTCTGATCTTTATTTTCTCAGGAATTTAGTGTGAGGATAAATATTTGTTACAAAATAAAATAAAACTAATCTAATATTATAGTAATTAGGGTACTTTATTTAGGACATTTTTATACGTCATCCTAATAGATTTACTATGCCATCCATTGGGTCATTTGTGGCCAAAAAAATGTTATTGAATTTCAATTTCTGTAGACCATTCCCTACTTTCAAGGACAGTTTATTGATCAAAATGTTCCAGTTCGGTAAATGTAGGGCGCGACTGATTTGCGATGCCCATTAACGTAATACACACATCAAAAAAGTCTAAGCAACATGCATGATATTACAAATTTACCATTTATATTAATTAATTTCTAAGTATTTACGAGACTCACTCAAAGTGTATAGGTAAGTAAACTTTTTTGTTATTGATGACATACTGGCTGGTTGTAAAAAAAAAATTTCGATTATGTTTTGTTTTTTTTCATAAAATTCAAATGACTGCGAATTTGTTTGAATTTGAGTGCATGTTAATTGCTACGTTTTAGTCTTGATTTTATAATTTTACCAACCATTTAAATACAGTTGGCGACAAAATTGAATTGTTAGATATTCTTTACGTCATGGAGCGACGTCATTTGACGGCAGATGAAATGCAAAGAGCTGTAGGGATGTTGCAAGCGGGAAGTAATCAATCTCAGGTATCTCGACATTTTGGTATTCATAGAAGTGTTATTTGTCGTCTTTGGCAGCGCTACAATAATACAGGGGAACCCGCTGAACAGCATCCAGGCCGTAAAAGGAGTACAACCACTCGGCAAGACCGGTACATACAACTGACTGCAAGACGCCAGCCGATGTTAACCGCTCGAGAGATAAGTTTGAGGCTACAAAATTCAAGTGGTGTTGATGTAAGTCCCCAAACTGTGCGAAATCGACTGCATGAGTACGGCCTACGAGCTCGACGCCCTATCAGGTGCCCACCGATACGTCACGGGAATCGCGCTCGTCGAAATGAATGGTGTAGAGAACGCATAACATGGACCCAGGAACAATGGGATAAAATTATGTTTTCCGATGAGTCGCGATTCGGGTTTAGGCCTGATACAAGAAGGGTGCGAGTGTACCGTCGACCCGGAAATACTGAAAGACTCAGGTGCGTTCAGGAAGTTCATCCATACAGCGGCTCAACAGTTATGGTATGGGCGGGTATTATGAAGAACAGGCGAACTGAGCTCGTTTTTGTAAATGGAAACATGAACGCTGAAAATTACGTTGAGGATATTCTCAGACCTTATGTCCATCCATTTGCACAAACCTTTGGCTCCGATTTTACGTTAATGCATGACAATGCGCGTTCACATACAGCTCGGCGAACCAGTGAATACTTGGCAACGGAGAACATCCAGGTATTGCCCTGGCCTGCACAATCGCCAGACCTCAACCCCATCGAGCACGCATGGGACATGCTCCAGAGACGTGTTTTGAAGGACTTGGACGGAGTGACAACAACCCAACAGCTGAAGGATTTGCTACAATTCCATTGGGAGCGAATACCGCAAGATGACATAAACAGTCTCATTAATTCAATGAATAATCGTTGCCGACAAGTTCTGAATAGCAGAGGAGGCCATACTTTGTATTAAATTGTCCTATTCTTTCACAATAAATTCATTTTCTTAAGAAATTTCAATTTGTAAAAAAAAAGTTTAGTTTCTTATGTACCTGTATATTCTAATATTGTTAATTTCTGTTATTAAAAGAACTTATAAAGAAAACAGCTGTTATTTTTACATCATAGAACCCTAAAAATATTATTTTAAAAATAAAATACAACGTTATATGTAATTAAAATAAATGGTAAAATAAATTAATATAAATGGTAAATTTGTAATATCATGCATGTTGCTTAGACTTTTTTGATGTGTGTATTTTTATTACCGTCCACGCCTAGATATTATATTATTTTAGTATTTAAAATTAATTCTGTTGCCATTGACACGCGTTTTCTATCTCCTCATTCTATTCATATCGTGCGCTTTGTTTTGAGTTACTAATTAAATAAACGAAACGTCAAGTAAAATAAAGGTAAATTAAATGCGCGTTAATATCCCGTTTATATAATATTTATAATTAAATAAATTAATATTTACACACATTCACACAACGTCATGTAGTCCCAAACTAAGCAGAGCTTGTACGATGGGTACAAGACTACGGATAAGCATACTTAATTTTTTTTTTGTAAAAAGGTACATAGAAAAGATCCAGACCAATGCAAACAATCATGTTCATGCACACAAAGATTTGCATTGATTTGCAATTGTTTTCTTATAGTGTGTCTTCAAAAGGTGTTCTCTGCTAGACATAGACCTTTTTTAATTTATATAATGGGAGGCAAACAAGCCAGGAGGTCACCTGATGGTAAGTGATCACCGCCGCCCATGGACACCCGCAACACCAGAGGAAAACCTCTTCCAAATATTTTTACCACGCGCGATCATGTGCCTGGCTCATCAACCTACATCGAAGAACATTTTATTAGAATACCACGAGTCTAAAACGGTTACCCCTTCATATTGCTTTACATTGTATCGAAATCGCATTACAAAATAATATTATATTCGTCATAATACCAATCTCGTATCGTGTTCAACAGTAATAAAGCATTGAAATGAAATTGCGTACTATCTAACTGTAGTACGAAACTGAATTCTTGAGAATAAATTAGTATGACGGGTAACGTCTTTCGTATCTGTTGAGAATTTAGATTTGTGTGCTTCATATTGATTTTGTTTTGTATTTACTTATACGAGTTTATTAATAAAATTTAGTTTTGTATTTATAATGTTTGTTATTTTGTATGATATTATTACGGCACGCGTGAGTGGTTTTGAATCCCACACAGGATAATTGTTCGTACGATCTGCAAATAATGGTCCTGATTCTATGGTAGTTGTCTTTATAAACAAAGTTTGTGTAATTGCTGGCCAAATGTCTCTCCCATTGACTTTATTTTTGACATTGGATTGACATTCATTACATTTAAAGACCTTATTTATTTTATTACGCTAGATGTTTTCTTTTTTAAGTTATAGCAATATATGTTATTGGTCCGAAATTGTATTAGTTTAGCTTTTCTGTGTTTCTGCGCACTAGATAAATCCACCTGGACAGGTAAACTGAGACGGCCACGCAGTTGATATCTGAAGACAGACGTTGTCGCCGAAGCAAGTAGTTAGGACGTTGGCGTGACTGAGTAATTGGTAATAAATTGTCAACAGACTGGTACGGATGGTAGATTAGATATTGATAAGGCATTTACCTTACTGTTAGAGAATATAGGTTATTAGAACAAATGTAGCCAACGCTTTTATTGCATATTTGTAGACATTCAATGTAAAAGCAGTTCTGATAACATCTTTACGGACTCTGCAAGCCAACTTTCTTGATTGAAGCCTCAAAAGCTTGAACGTTTTAAAATTAGAAAAGTATTTATCGCGTAGGACATCAATGTAAGTTACTTGAGCAAGCTCGATGACATAATATCCAACATTAGCTGCCATGTTGCTGAATTAGAAGGGTAAAAGGGATCGTTAAATTGTGAAATTACGCCCCGACTCGTTACAAACGAAGCGGGACTACTTAACTTTGATATTGAGGTGGGAGGTAGCTCCGGTCAAATATACGTAACAGCTACAAACTGCATCTTGAATCTGGAAAACCCTGTTTATTTAGAAAGGCAGTATTTTAGGAATTGAGCTACGTTGCCTTCATGAATGAATTGATTCAGCCAAGAATACATCACTTTGACTCTTAATATTGTTGTTATTTTGAATTATAATGTTCATTTATCAAGCAAGAACCTGAACTGAAAAAGATAGGCAATTAAGCCTCGTTTATTCCTACAGACCAACTTAAATGCACTGCACCATGAAGATAGAAGTACCCGTCTATATCGCACGTCAGACAACATTGACTATCTTTTCCAAATAGAGTTACTCTATTTACAGTTCTTAAGGTTGCGTCCATCTGGTCTTTGGTAGATAAATGAACATTGTAATTCCACTATAACTCATAAAGTACTAAAAAATCACGCCACAAAACATTTCTCGCATTTTGCTGTCAACCCTATTCAGAATTATAGCGATTATTGTCCTTTGCTTTATTGGTTCACTCTTTCAGCTTTCAACTTCTCCATAAAGCTTGAACCACCCCAAATTACATTAAAGAATTTAATAAACAGTTTTGATTCGTAAAATATTGTGTACATTCTACTACATTATGTAAAACAGTTCAGTTTTGGCAGCCTCATTTGAATACGAGTCCTCGGCTTGAAGCCCTCTCGGCATGCCATTGTTAATGTTAAAGAAATTTGTTTCAAACTACCCTCAAAATACAGTCGATATTTCAAGGAACGTCTTTCTTCAAAATATGTTCTTTGGAATAAAGGTATATTTTAAATCTTGACAGACTTGTTGAAATGGATTCTTTGATGCATTGCGATTTTAATAGTTCAATGTTACAACATTGTTTTGTTTAAACGTTAGATTAGGTCGCATTCCAAATCTCGAGCTTATTTGGTTCAATACTATTGACACCTCCATAAAACAATTCTATGCAATGGTTCTGAGTTCCACGGATAGCAACTCTAGAAGTTAATATAAGTTGACATAAGTCGTTGGCTTTTATATGAATAAAAAATATAATGTAAACCACAAAACATATTAAAATTTCTATGATGTAAACTGTTTGTTACAACAACAATAAAATTAACCTTATTAACTCTCATTGTTTTCAATACAAAACAGACCGTCCTTTCTCTGTTATAAATAAATCCACTTAAATAGATTAATAAATAACCATGAAAGAAAATCTTTGTAGGAACATTAAAGGGAAAATAGTAAAAATAAAGAATACTTAGGTAAACATGTCCAACAAAGCTTTAGTTCGGAGGTCCTTTTCTGTTAATTACAGGGTATTGTGTTAACTGGATGTGAGGTCTCGGTTTGGGTAAGCTGGAGTGACATTTAATTTGTTACATGCGTCCGTGGACTTTGCGCTGTAGGTGACCGTTTTCGGTTTGGTTTGATTGTTAAATGTATGGGATGTAACGGAAATATGGCGTAAAGTATTGTATTGACAATTCTTCTTGTAAAAAGCTGTGTGTCTCATGGTAATACATTATTATTTTGTTTTTATAATATTTCATGAGACGCCATAATGAATTAGTAGCCATATCTTGTTTATAATGTTACTAACTTTAAAAAAAGTATTGTTTCGTTCTAGTCGTTTATTGTTATCTTCCATTGTTTCAATAGATAAAAAACTCACATTTTTTTTTAACATATTTCGTCTAAATTTTTATATAAATGTGTACTAAGGTAATCATTTTATATTGCGAAAATTTTAGTTAGCTTCAAGCATCACCATTAAGATTTAAATATTTAGTCCGTTGTATATATTTTAGTGTTCTATCTTAATCACCAATTAGTTTTTAGCGAAAGATTAACTATGGCTTTAACGGTTAAGTGTCTACTATAAAAGCCAACGTAAATTGTCTGTCTGAATAATTCGGTGTGATCCAAAATTAGATTCTTCAACATTACGCACGCCAAATACCTACACATGAAAAGTGTAATGTACTCCTTTTCTTGTGCTAGTAGGAAATGAGGGTACGTACGGTTTTGTTTCGACACGTTTTCATAATCGATTTATGCCTCAAGCGATTTATTATTAATACGAGCTTGAAAGTGAAACTTTTGAAGCAATTTATCAATCCGATGGCGTCTCATCGCGATCGTATCTAGCAACATTGTAAGACTTAACGACGATTTAAAGCGAAATTAAATGTAGCTGAAACTTTTAAAATAACAAAATTCGACGAAGAAGTGAATTCGTCCCCAACAATTTGTTGCAAATGTACATTATAAAATGACATATATTATAAACATAAACATGTGCCGTAATGACTCATAAAAGGTATACGTGTTAATTTTAGATGCTTATATCATAGTACAAATATATACAGTATTTCGACTTCATAGAAAGGGACGAAATGCGAGTTATACGTACACGCTCACGATAGAGGTGGCTTTGCGGAGTGAAAAGTCGCGACTGTGCCGCAGTAACGAGCGGGAAAGTAGGTAAATGTAATTAAAAAGCTGGAGGCGGGCAGCCCTATCGCATGTTTACGTACCGCACAGCCGTAGGCATTTATAATAAATATTCGGCGAGATAGACTACTGGTTGTACTGTGCTTATATTATCTGGCAAACGCAACGCTTCAAGAGAAACTTTGGTGTTTTTACTGAGGGTGATTCTATGGTGTTTCATTGATTCATTTACCTCCGAATCATCATCATCATGTTAATCAGCCAATGGACGCCTTTTCTTTCCTGAGCTTCTGGTTTTGTGTGTCCCTCATCCATGTTATATGCAGTTTGCAGTATTCATCGATTTGCTTCAAATGTGGTGAATTTATTATTCATATTAAATATACATACCACATAATCTCTCCGTGTGGTGATGGAGTAAGAATACAATATGTCATCACCCCATATCCCATGGGTGTCGTAAAAATCGACTAAGGGACTATCCGTGAATCTATCTTTACGAAATAAAAAGAAGGAAAACTTGAAATTAAACCCTATACCAATCCGTCTGGCCAGCATGTTATTAGTAGGCCAAGTATCCCTCCGTCACGGGAGGAGGCCCGTCCCTGCAGTGGTACATTAATGGGCTGTTATGATGATGATCTGTATTGTTCTATTATAACAAAACTTTATCCCGAAAAGTTGTCTTTTTCATCATTTCGACCTATGGACGTCCACTCCTGGACATAGACTTCCTCCAAATATTTCCACTTTCAGAATCATTTGCTTACATAATTGCTGCTGAATACAAGCTTGCTCTACATTTGCAAAGGGAAATTAACTATTTGGTTAAGACTAACGTCGACGGATTCTAACTTGTTTGCTAAATGAATTTATTAAGCAATTTCAACGATATCTCTATGATTTAAATTACAATCCAAGATACGTACATCTTATTGGCTGTGATGTGTAGAAACATGTAATGCCGAAGTGTTCATAAAATACTAGAAATAGATAGATTATAGCTCATAGTTAAAAAAAAATATAATTTCTCAGATTACAAACATAAAATAATAAGGCCGCGTTTCCACTGACGCGGAGCGGGGCGGAGAGGAGCGGAGAAGAGCGGTGAAAAGGGGTCAGTGTTTCCACTGACGCGGAGCGGGGCGGAGAAAAGGAGTTTTGTGTTTCTGAAGCGGTGCGGAGTGGGTTGGAAAGGAGCGGAGCGGAGCGGGGCGGGGCGGATAGTGCATACTTTTGGAATAGTGCATTTTTGCACTCAGTTACAGTCAATCTCTCAGAAAGACCGTACGTCATGTTGTCGTTGAAAAAGAAAAAAGCAATAATTTTATATCTTTCTCTACTTGAAGACGAAGATAACGAATCAGATGAAGTAGAATTAACTGTTGCGACTTTTTTGGATTCGAAGAGAAAACATAGATTCTGGATTCGACAACATATAAAGTACCATTCTATGCATGGAGAATTTTCAACATATTTTCAGACCTGTGATGATGAAATGTTCGAAACTTCATATACCCTATATGAAGTTTCGAACATTTCAAGAAAACTTTTCTATGAATTACATTGTCATCCATTCATTCTTCTCATCCATTTTGATACGTATGCACAGAATGACGTAACAACGGTGACTGAAGCATTGCGCGCGAGTCACGCGGCGCGGCGGCCGTCGTATGCAGCCCCCCTCCCTCCCTCATCCCGCTTTGCTCTTCGGCTCGTCTACATAATCCTCGCTGTCCTCTGCACCGCACCGCCCCGCTATCCTCCGCTCTGTATCTTAATACTCGTTCTGCTCCGCACTGTATTGCCTCGCTGTATATTTTATATGAATATCCGCTCAACTCTGCTCCACTCCGCTCGTGCTGTTTCCATTGAAGCGGAGCAGAGATTTCGAGCATGGTGATTGGTCAATTGGTGCACCGCTAAGCTCCTCTCCGCCTAACTCCGCGTCAGTGGAAACGCGGCCTTATACTTAATAAAAACAAATTTGGAACCTCCTTGTTTTGGAGTCAGAAACATAAGAAACTGAGAAATATTAAAATGAGATTGCTAATTAAATAAATAAATATTCACGGACATCTCTACACAGCGCCATCTGTTCTCAAAGTAAGCTAGGCTTAATCTGCTTGTGTTATGGGTAACAAAACAACGGATATTAGTACTTATATACTTTTTTTTGTAAATACCTACATATTATACATAGAAACACTCAGACCAATGCAAATAATCATGTTCATGCACACAAATGTTTACATTGAGCGGGAATCGAACCCGAGACCTCGGCGTAGCAGTCATGTTATATAACCACTACGCCAGAGAGGTCGTTTCAGGAGTCATGATAAAGCTTCTTTTCCCACAAACCAACATAATGAAATATTGACTTTTTAATTCTTTTGGTTTAAACCCATACACACCAGTCTTAATAATGTTAAAGCAAGAAATATAAAAGGAATTTAAATGACCATACAGCAATTTGGCTGACAAACACTTCTCGTTAACAGAGTGCATGGTACTGCTCAGGCCTAAGCCGCGGCACTTATCTTTAGAACATCATTACTATCAAAAGAAAAGCAGTAGAAAGAATTGATCTTCAAGGGGACTCGTACCTCTAAGGTAAACGCCCCATTGCGAACCACTACTCCATTCGAGTGCGTACTTTGCAGTTTAAATTCTTTTTTATCTTTATAGCAAGCCCATGGTTTAAATAATTGCTATCGTGGTAAATAAATGTTTTTTTATGGTTTTATTATGATGAATGATAATTTGATTAAAAAGGTTTATATTATTACAAAAAATGACCTACTCTGATCAAGGTCATTAATCATTTTTGGTGCTACTTTATTTTGTTTATTTTAACATCTAAACATTTATACCCTTTAAAAATATTTCACATTAAAATATACCTACATTTTAATATAGACTCATTACTTTTGTTGGGCCTTTTATCTCACTTTTAACCAAAAGCTATACTAAAAAAATGGTTTTTGGCAGATTTTTGGTTGTCAAGTTATTGGATCTCCTCTTCTGCGCTTACTTCTCAGCATTCATAATATAACACTTGCATCATCCACTTGAAACTGTAATTATTATCGGTAATATTGAACCTCTTTTTTGGCTACCAACATTATCTAATGATGAAGTTCTCGTTGTGCTAAAAATAAAAAACACTGACTTAAATCAATCGGATATTATTTGATACTTAAATTTAACAAAGGCAATGATGTTATTTTGCATTGCTCTCTTAAACATTTTCCCCCTTACTCATAAATGCCTCTTAAATTTTAGTCAATAGTGGTATAAGGTTGGTTTTACTAATAAAAATCTCGCTAAACAGTGATTAAATTTAAGAGGTGTTTATAAGTAAGGGGGTTTAAGTTTTATGACACCCTAAAGATAATATGGAGAAAGGTGACGACAATAATCAAATAAACATATTGTTTAAAATTAGTGAAGCATACGATAACTATTACCCGTCATTGTTATCATCGTGAGGCGTACATTATCCAAACATAAATGCATATTTATGATATTGCATTACATAAAATCTTTGATGGCGTACTATCAAAATGTACTATCAAATTGTATTTGATCGGTACTTGCATTATTGCCGACATAAGGTCGCGGTTATCATAAGGTCTAACAGACCTAGATCTATTAATTGCAACAGGCGGCGATAGATTTTGATTTCAGGTCTTGTCGTAAATATGCTCCTTTTTATCCATGAGGTAACTGACTACAAATAAGGCCCTAGAGAGTAAAATAAAAAAAAAATTTAACATAACATAGAAAAATATCTTTATTTTCATGGGTTTTTTTTTATCAAAAGCCAATTTCGGCTCTAAATATTATGCCCTGTGTCGCTAATACTTGTAGCGTACTAGTCAATCAAACAGTTATTGTCCTCTACGGTATCCAAAATACATAACTAGATTTAGTAAACGAAACCCAAAACTTCAAATTATGTTTTCTTATTCGGCCGCTTTTCTACTTAACGGAAACGTGTGTTTAGCTTATTGAAAGTTTACTGTCAATCCTGAAATGATGTAAATATAAGTCTCACTGTAAAAAAATGCACACTTTGTACAAACTATAATAATATCTGTTCTGTAGTCATTATTTTCTCCTTTGGAAGCGTATTGTGACATTTCTCAAGAAAAACATTAGTTTATCAAAACGCATTTGTGTATGTATCTGCCTTTATGCAATCATGATTGTGCTGAATTGCACCATCAAGGTTTCTGATTCAGGTCACGGTAATATGCAACTGAGTTACGATCACAATTATTGGGGAAATGTAATCAGGAACGCTCTGATATCGTTAAGATGTAGTACTAGTTGAGTATGATAACGAGAGTTATGCAAATTTGTGTATTATTTAGTTTATATTGTCTTGTACAGGAAACGTGACTCGTTTTCGTAAATTTGCTTGTTAAGATAATGTGTTTGGTGTTACGCCGTGTGACTAACAATGTGCTTCGCGAATTTGTTGTGGTGTTAAAATTTGGCTGTTTTGAAATCTTTTTACTGGTTTCTGGTTTTTCCAGGAACGTTAAGAGGTTAAGTGACTTATTTTCTTCCGTAAAAGTAATTAGTAGGTATTTACATACTGTGTTTGACAGGGCTCTGTAGTATCGCTATCGGAGTCGCTATCGGTTCTGGTGTGACCCAATAATGTTGAACTTTCTTGTTGTTGGCTGCATATAAATCATAAAGGCATATTACAGTACAAAGTGAAAATATTTCAAGAAGGCCTAAGTTTTTCAACTGGCCGTCTTTGGGCTGATTTCACTATGATATTAAAATATAATCTAAAACTTTATCCGAGATGATCAAATCCCTAAAAGTACCTTAAAAGAAAAATTGCTGGAATATCTCCGATTCGTATTAAAAATTGATGCCATTACAATCCTGTGAAGCTTTCCATCTGTTGGATAGGGTGTCAGGTCCACCTTTAATATTTGATGACATCAAATAAATCATTCGCCTGGCACATAATTAAGTAGCGACTGTAAACGATAATTTTATTTTTGTATACCTATAATTATATTTTTGTTTGATAGTGACTTTTTGTTTTGTAGATGTATTGTGTGACAACCATCGCTATCGGTAAGATGACTATGTTCCAGATATGGTACCTACTCTTATGACCACGATTGACTGTACAGAGGCGGTTTAATTCAGATTTTTTTAGCGATATTGTTGTTTTCGGCCGTAATGAACTCTTAAAATCATGTTCTTGCATCGCTGCCCATCACAGCCGCATGCGATTTTAAGTTAAAGTTATTTAACTTAATCAATATTTTATGGTGCGTGGCGGCTTATGACTCATATTTGTAATAAAAAAAATATAAAGATTTCTTATTAATAGTATTAGATTTCTTAGCCTTAGTCATAAACAGGTAGCTTAGGAATCCTATGAATATAAATAATCTAGTTAGACAAAAAAGTAGCCCGCTTCACAGCATGGTTAAATTCATAAAAATAGAACTCATAAATCATTGCTAGATTTTAAATCACATTTACCGAACTCAATTAAAACTTCACGCATGTTACTTTCAGTTACCATTTTAATTATTGTTTTATTGATAAGAGTAATAGCATAGCCTATATTGATTTTTCTCTGTACGTTCTTATCTTTTAAATGATTTTTTTTTAAATAGTATTTATTGAAATAAACTTGTAATTTGATGTAGAAAATGTCGTTGGGCACCACGTTTTTTTTTTAAGCAGTGATAAAGCCAAGAAAACCTTGTCAGAAAGTTTACCAAAATACGTGACTTAACTCTAGCAGTTACCTTTGTAGACAATTCATCATCATCATAACAGCCCATTAATGTACTGCAGGGACGGGCCTCCTCCAGTGACGGAGGGATACTTAGGCTACTAATACCACGCTGGCCAAACGGATTGGAATAGGGTTTAATTTCAAGTTTTCCTTCTTTTTATTTCGTAAAGATAATATTTACGGTTAGTCCCTTAGTCGGTTTTTACGACACCCATGGGATGAGATTGTATTCTTACTCCGTCACTACACGGATAACGGATTGTAGACAATTCTCATGTTTATATTCCTATAAACTGATTGATGGAAACGAGAGGTAAATGCGCGTATATCTGTATGTTGCCGAAAAATACCCCGCTATCCTATTTGCAATTCACAATCTCGGACGATGTCATTATTGTGTGCAAACGACCAGGTAAATTATTGACTGATTCCTAGGTTACATCGAAATGCATGGAAGCGAATACGTGATCATGTTCACTGGAGTGTAGTTTTCAATCTTCCTAATATTTTTTTTATATCAAACATGATTCGTGAGAAGACAAAACAATTTTTGAGTTTATATTTATTCAATCCAACTCCAATAAAACGATTAGTCATTATTATTGTCCATTCTTGTATTCATTACTCATTCATCATTATGCAAAGCCTTATTCTTTTATCTTTTTTTAATAAACTATAATCATCAAACAATCATATCTTTAATGTTTTAGTATAAATGCACGTATATCGGCTCTCAAATAAAGAACGGGTTAACAACCCAAAAAGGTTAAATGAATATGCTTTCATTAAAACTAATCCATGTTTATTTAAGAGGGTTATGTACTTTCTATTCCGGCCTTTGCCAGTGGCACTCAAATAATATTTACATTATAAACTACTTGGCGAATAAGCCACCTAACCGGACAGCAGTATTTGCGCTGGCATACACGATGCAACATCATAATTTCAGCAAATGTTACGGACGCTATGTTTACTTTGGACACGGCTAGTGACTGTTTTAGACTTTGTATAAGGTTAACAACTGGCCATATACTATTTAAATTAAATTTTGAAACGCAATTTATGATGGTTAACTTTGCTTAAGTTAGAATTATAAATATTAAAAGGCTTGCCTTTACAGAACATGTCTTTAAATCTAGTCATTTAAGTAATTTGCTATTTTAAAAAAGGTGCTTCTAGTCTAGCTTCTGAGGGTTATACACTATATCATATGTTTTAGTCAATAATCTGTATAGAATTGGTGAAATTCTTAGAGGAGTAAAGCTGTCTTGAAGACGCAGGCCAATCATTGTGAAAATAACGTCAAGAGGAAGGTATTTTATATTGCGGTTGATCGCCCGTAGGCAAGTTGATGTCTATCAAGTTTGCTTTCTGCCCTCTGAATGTCAAAGTTTATGATTTTCTGTCGCTTACACTACAGAGCCGAGCATCAACATCCTATGGAAGGACATAAGTTGCCTTTTATGACGACCTGACTTTCCTAATATAGATGGAAGTGGGTGATAAAAGCTCCACGCAAAGATAGTTAAACATGAATACATTAACAAAGATCGGTTCTATAACTTAAGACAACTCTATAGATTGTGAATCAAATCGATTTTAAACCTTAAATCTAAAGTGATTAACAGTTTTATTTAAATGACTAACAATTAAAACTTTACTCATACAACTCTGTAGGTACTTCAAGTGAAGTCTATTGAATACGAACGGCAATAGGGAATCGTTTAATTCGACGTGTATTTCTGATTCAAACGTCACAGAAAATAGCTTTCGATTAGCATTTAGTTTTCATGAGAGGGTAATGTTTGGTAGTCTTTTGTTATTATTGTCTCTTTGTTTCATTGCTTTGTTTTGACTTTTTTTCCATATGAATATAATTTTAGTTTTAGTACCTACCTACTAGGTACGTTTTGTTTATCCATACCAGTGGAAACGATTATGATTGCTTTGGAATTTAATGGTTTGACATTACTCCAATTGCTGTAGCTAACTATGTAGTGTGTTACGTTGGTACGTGGTTTGTAATTTAAGTAAGATTAAAGATGGCGCCTACCTTTCAGCGATGCATGTCTATAAGCATAGGATGTCTAAGCTTCATTGTCTATGTGTTGCTATGGTCTACCTCAAAATAATGCTATCTGTGGAACTTGTACTTTCACGTTTAGTATGAATAACATGGTGATATTGTGTATAAGTAGTTTCTTCCCCAATATTTAAGCATGTTAGCATGTTACTAAAGCGAAAAGTTTTGTTGAGAATTATAAAGTACTAAACGAAATTCAACTAATTTAGGTGTTTAAGTAGGTTGTAATCTAGAGAAAAATATACAAGAATTGGAAACCGATAATATTTTATTAAGGCCCTCAAAAAAATAATCCATTTAGATTAAGCTAGACAAAAGCCAGTTCCTAACATTATTATATCGACCCACATTAATTACGCTAACGTACTACAGTTTATGTAACTAAGGATATCCTGGAATCCATTTGACAATTGCACACTAATAATATAATTAGTATATTGATATAGGTGTATGTTATAAATACGTAATTATACGACATCCTGTCCGCTTAGTTTCCGTCGGACAATTACGTATCTAATTTAATAGTAAAGCCGTGTTAACATGATCGTAGTAGGCTATGAGCGTTTGAGTGCGGGATTACGAGTGTATGATATTTGTACGTTAGATGGCGGGTTAGGAATACTAAATGTTTCTAAATCTTCTCGTGTGGCAATCCGTCGGTGACGTAGAAAATAGCTAAAAGAGATGCAACTAGCACAATATCTTTTTATTATAAAACAAAGTCTTTAATTGCCATTGCCCTAGACGGGAAAGTATGTCGAGTCCCGAAATGATGGGAAATATCATCTACCGACAAAAATCTACAGTGGTCCATTCTCGCCCATAAAGATGCAGACCGCACGGCAAGACAGGTACCTACTGCTCAAGCTTGATTATTACGATTCAGATATTAAATAATACAGATACGGGAGCGACGCCACGATTTCAGCTACTATCAAAATGATATTACCAATTTCAAGGCCATTCTACTTTTAGACATGCCAAAACTAATGAAATAATCACTATTTCATATTTTATTATGGTACAAAGTAGAAAGTTTTATTAGTAATTTATCAAATATGTCTCGCAAATATTTTACGAGACCTAACTTTGTTCCCATCAAAAGTTGGTTTGTCATGCCGACTACTAATACGGACGGAAACTACAAAAAGTGTTGTAGATATGTAACGTTTTCCGCACGAATGAATCGGCCAGTAAGAAAGGACTGATCGCTTACTAGATAACAGTAAAACATTAAGTTTTAATAGCAATATACATAAGTTCCTTGTGCAGAATTTGCCAAGCTGAGTTGAATTTGAACTTCTCAATAAGCTGCGTTTCAAGCAGCAATTCACAATCCGATCGCATTTGATACGCAAGACGGGGATCTATAAAATGATTGTACAGACCTCTATGTTCCTTGAGTAATTTTCTTAGCGTATCGATGGCAAAACGATAATGTCGACTAAATTGATTTAAACCAAAACTCTGCGACACTGATAATGTGTGTCTATCTAAGTGTAACTAGGTTTTAGGGCACCCGAAACACGGTGAGAACTGGTACGGCAATATTTTTGTCAAGAAAGTTTAAAAAAAAAAACCTAACTATAGTACCTACATTTACAGCGTTCTGTTTGTAAAATCACAGAACAGTACTCTCGTCACTAGTTCTTTTGTTCTTGCGCGGTCAAGCTTAATGGTTAATAAAATTTATGCCGCAATGAGTTGCCGGCTTTATTATGTTTGTTTTAGCAAGTTTTACCCTACTGTTCAAATATGTGTTGTATAAACAAACACGATGTATTATTTGGAACTAGATTGCTATATCATTGGTTAAAATAACGTTATGCAAATGTTATAGTGTTGTGGTTTAGGGCTCTTTCAATTTAGCCGCTTCGTGCATTACGGCACTGTGCGTTTTTCGAACGGCAAAAGCAGCGATAGTTTGTTTTCATACAAATCTTGCCGTGCGATAGCCGTACGGTAGTATTTATAGTGACGATTGGCAGCCGTACGGCAGGATTTGTAT
Source organism: Schrankia costaestrigalis (assembly GCA_905475405.1). Lineage (NCBI taxonomy): Eukaryota > Metazoa > Arthropoda > Insecta > Lepidoptera > Erebidae > Schrankia > Schrankia costaestrigalis. The sequence continues at coordinate 8,072,364 of FR997852.1, read as the reverse complement.
GAAAACAAACGAACGTTGCTTTTGCCGTTCTAAAAAGTTACGGCTGTTCCTAAGTTTCGATGTACGTATTTCTTAGATTTTAAATAATCATACTTATTATCTTTCGAATTCCGAGTTTCTGTGTGTTTCTTATCACGACATCATGTTCAATAATATGTATATCTAACGCCTCAGTTAAAGTTCTCTAGTTACATCCTATTTTCTAAATAAATAATAGCGTAGAATATTTTAGACCCTAAGCTCAACGGAACTGACCGAAACCTTATCGTATAATCACCACTTAAGACCCCTCGGGAAAATGTGAGGGTAGTTCTAGATAAATTGATTGATTTAAGGTTAACTATAAATTTCATTAACCTTTCGCTGCCTGATTGATCCATGCTCCATTTTCTGGAATTAAGTTTTAGGGCTCGTTTTGTTTGGTTTTATTGGAAATAGATTGAGGATGTTCCATGTCGGGTTACAGCTAGAGACCCATTGCTTTCCATTTCGGGGTCTTTAAGTTTGACAGCCTCTAAACCTTTTATGAGAACAATAGTAAGCAACAATGTATCTAATTGTACTTTATGCTTTTTTTTTGTAAATCGATATCAAGGACAAAGTGCCTTAATTCCATCTTAATTAACGATTTATACTTATATTCCATCAGCCTTTATAGTTTTATTTATGCTTAAAAAAACTAATTAAACACTTTTATTTAGTTAATATGAGAGTAAAGTAGTAACAATATTTGCTACTAGCTGTTGCCAGCGGCTTCACCCGCGTCGTAGCCTAAATGTTATTCTACACCCTAAACTAAATATATTCCAAATTTCATCAAAACCCGTTCAGTAGTTTTTACGTTCAGGAGTAACAAACATCCATCTATCTATGCATACATCCTCACAAACTTTCGCATTTATAATATTAGTAGGATAACCATATTGTTATTTTATCCAAAAATCGAAAAAATGCTCCCCAAATCCGTCTACTCAGCATGTTATAAGTAACTTTCTCTGTGATTGAAACGATCGCTGCAGTTGAACATTAATAGATTTGAATGAACATAATGACTCATTAAGTCATTCATAAAATTACAAATCCAACAATTGTAATTGTTCAACCAAAATCTAATGCCTAAACATTTTAATTACTTTATTGTACACCAAAAATAAAATACAGTAGGTAAGTACATAAATTATCTTAAAGACTAGGTGACACAAATGGCGGTCTTATCACTTGAAGTGATTTCTTCCAGACTCAAAACATGTGCATTTAATAAATAAAAATAAACCATTTAAGTCTAGATATCCCCGCAAGCACATTTAAATTAATAGTTTTCTGTATTATAATATGTTTAGCAAATCTAACAGATGTTTTCTAACTGTCATTACATACTAAAAATTTCATTTGACATTACTGTGTTAGAAGATTTTAATAGTTCCATTTGATTTACGGCCATACGATTCTTTAACAAGATTTACTGACTCGCGTTTATTATTTTTAGAGTCGGCATTCTTTTTATGACAGATGTTAGATCTGAATATGCTTTTAAAACATTGTCATCGTAATTTAGACAAATCTCTTATATCCCTATATTGTTAGTAAAAAAAAAAGCTATTTGTTTCGTATGTCTCTGCTTACCCGCTTTATCCCATATTATGTGTCATATCTACTTTCCGCGGAGTGTCGTGATTTATTACGGTCATCTTTATATTCTCGCCTATATTTTTTTCTTTCGTTTCTTCATGTGTAAATTATACTGCATTAGTTAAAAGGAACTATTTATCAGATAAAACGTCTTGATGTTTGTTTGCATAGCGTTAAATTTTCTTGAACGATAAATAATTAATGTGTCATGTAATTAAATTGTTATGACATTTCCGCTAGAGTTTATCAATATATTTTTAAATAAGCAAGTTTACAGTCATGTTTAAATAAATAAAGATATTGTTGAATCGGTTTGATCAATTGACTGTGTTAAGTATGCAAGGGTTCTCACGCAGAACAACGAACAACTCCTTACGACTTGGTTGGATGTAAAACCCTATACCAATACGTGCGGACAGCGTGGTACAATATAAACAAGTTTGCTTTTTACGGGAGAAGAGGGAGACAGATAGTGTTCCCCTTTAATAAAAGACGAGAAGTTGTCTTTTATAAAAGCAAAACGAATAATTTTTGTATTAAAATGTTAAATGCTAAATAAGGAATTAAACTAATGTTGAACGATTATATTATAAAGAAAAATCTTGAAACTGTTCTCGAATTAATCTTGGCACGCAATTGAATAAATAATAGTATAATAAGCGATATTGTTTATTACAACCATTATGTTTATATTAATTATCAGATTGTTGTTTTTATACAATCATGAATATTTTAACACCTTCTTTATATTTTGTGTTTTGTTAGCTGTGTTGTTTTGTATAAGTCCGTCTGGGCTCCGTCGAGTGCCAATTTGAATTCTCGGTAACAATCTATTAGTCTGTCTGTCGATGCTACTCTTTGATTCTTTTTGTACATTTAGTCTGGTTGAACGTTTGTGTTCTTAGTTACATTGGCTAATTAATGGGGGATTGAATATTCAATGTTCTAGCAATTTTGGTGCGGTTATCGTGTACACCTCGTTTTAAATAAATTCACAAGTCTCAAATCGAAGAAAAAATACTGTGGTTTTCTCCAATTTAAAACTTGTGACGTCACAAATAGTCACAATATGAAGCAGGCTCATGCACATTCTTATTTGGAACGAATAGTAGGTACTTTTATTTATTTACGATACTGTTGCAAAATACATCCAGTACATACGTACTAATTAAAATTTTTACTGCTACTGTTCATTTATTACGACTTAAATATAAAGGTAAACAAATATGGCGTCGTGTCAACTACAGACTAAAGACCTACCCTTTGAAAAATGTAAAGAAATCAAGGACAAATTCTAGTATCTACAAATGTCAAAAGGTAAAATTAATTTTTATCTCTGAAATTTGGCGTTGGAAAAAAATTCATTTATTTAAAATTTAGGAAGATAGTGGTTAAATCAAAGTAATTAACGTGTTTTCTATTTCATAAACGTTTAATGCTTCTTTCCAGAAATTGTCATCCAAATCAAAGAGTGCGATTGATGTAAAATCTAGTGAATTTGTAATATGTGGTGTTTGTTTACAAAGTTAAACAAGTAAGACTAAGAATCAATATATTATACCTAACGAGACTTTCAAGTTTTATAAAATTTGTAAGTTGATAAATATAATGATAACACAATGAAAAGACAATGGTGATTGTAATATTATTACTCATACTTAAGATTCAGAGATTTATTGCTAAACAAATATTGAAAATTGAATATCCTTGTATTTTTTATATATAGTATAGTAAAGAGACAAACAAGTCACTTACCTGATAGTAAGCACCACAATTGTCTTTATCAGATGCAGTAGAACTTCTTGTTACTTGTGCACTGCGTTTCTCCAGTTACACTGAAATAATGATTATTTAATCCTATAACAACGAAATTTCTTAAGCTAATCCATATAACATATAATCCAATAACTAATAACCTTATCAAAATTAATAAGATTACCTAAAATAACATGACGAAAAGATAACATCGTCTAGATAGACATAATATCAGATTGCGTGACAACAGGAGTTGAAAGAAATGAATTATTATCTCATTGGGCAAACTGAGCCGTATTGTAAATACCCCCACGTTTGTCGCGGGAAGTTCACCATTACGTTTACAATGCCGACCTAACACGATATTTCGTCACGCTAGGGACTTGGCGAAATATCGCCGACGACGATGGGTCTGAACGGAACGAGTTTAGGGCAAATGTAAGGAATGATAATAATAGCTGTCTTAAATACTTAGTTATTATTATGTTTGAGTGTTATTTTACAAGGACAAGGTATGAGTGTTTTTATTTTAGTTTGCAAAACTAAAAGATTTTGCATTTTAACTCTTTTCAAACTTTTCTGGCTCTAATTTGGACCATTGAATGACATCTAAAAAAATTAGTGTTTCCATGGTGCCCTAACTTGTGAGCTGTGTGTGTGATATTGTCGGAACGCGGTCGCAGTTTTAGTATCTTTCTTCCCATCGGCTATCTGTCTTGCGTGAATGTGCCCTGTCCAATGCAACATTTATCGGCAATCCAATTCGCTATATCGGTCACTTTTGTTCTTCTGCGGATCTCTTCATTTCTGTTTTCATCGTGCAAAATAATACATTAACACTTAAACAGCGAAACACGTAAGTCATACGGCGTCATGTCATACACGCGGGTGTACCGTCCCGCTGTTAAATGGGCCTCCATATTTATTTATTTATTTATTTAAGCTTTAACAATGATGTATACAGGCGGACTTAATGCCTAAGGCATTCTCTTCCAGTCAACCTTGGGTGATGCAGAGATAAATGTGGTAGGTATTAAAACGGGTGCAATGAAAGTACAAAAAAAAAATAGATAAATATATATATATATACATAGTCTGGCCATAAATACTGTTACAATTAAAAATAAGAAAGATATTACATTTGAATTTGGAATCTGTCATTTTTATACGTTTGTTCATTGTATTTTCTAATTTTGGCGCCAATACATTGTACAATATTTTGCTATACTAAAATGGAGTGGGGTGATAAAGAAAACCGAATCGCTGTGATTGCATTACACAAAGTTGGTATGGAGCCGAATGTAATTTTTAAAACTCTCCATACGCTTGGTATTAGTCAAATGTGTACCGGGCTATTAATAGGTACAATGAGACCTTCTCTGTTTGTGACAGAAAAAGATCTGGCCGTCCACGTAGTGTTCGTACGAAAATGGTGGTCAAAGCAGTAAGGGAAAGAATTCGAAGAAATCCTGTCCGAAAGCAAAAGATTTTATCTCGGGAGATGAAGATAGCACCCAGAACCATGTCACGCATTTTAAAAGATGACTTAGGACTTGCAGCCTATAAGAGACGCACTGGTCATTTTTTAACTGATAATTTAAAAAAGAATAGGGTGGTAAAATCGAAGCAACTACTGAAGCGGTACGCAAAGGGAGGTCACAGAAAAATTTTGTTTACGGATGAGAAAATCTTTACAGTTGAGCAACATTTTAACAAACAAAATGACCGTATTTATGCTCAAAGCTCTAAGGAAGCTTCCCAATTAGTCGACAGAGTGCAACGTGGGCATTATCCGACTTCAGTGATGGTTTGGTGGGTTGTTAGCTATGAAGGAGTGACTGAGCCATATTTTTGTGAAAAAGGTATCAAAACATCGGCACAAGTGTATCAAGATACCATTCTTGAGAAGGTAGTTAAACCCCTTAACAACACCATGTTCAATAACCAAGTATGGTCCTTCCAACAAGACTCAGCGCCGAGTCATAAAGCTCGGTCCACGCAGTCTTGGTTGGAAATGAACGTTTCGGACTTCATCAGAGCTGAAGACTGGCCGTCGTCTAGTCCCGATCTTAATCCGCTGGATTATGATTTATGGTCAGTTTTAGAGAGTATGGCTTGCTCTAAACGCCATGATAATTTGGAGTCCCTAAAACAATCCATACGATTGGCAGTGAAGAATTTTCCCATGGAAAGAGTGCGTGCTTCTATTGATAACTGGCCTCAACGTTTAAAGGACTGTGTTGCAGCCAATGGAGACCACTTCGAATAAGCTTTTTATATTTTGAATTGTTTAATATTTATGTATTAAACTAACACACTGTAAAAGTAATAAATATTATTTGCAATAAAAAAAAATGTTTTTTCTTCGTAACAATATTTATGGCTAGACTAGGTATACACACCTCAACAAAGTCTAGAGATATTTGGTATTTTCCCAATCAACTCCAAAATTATTGAAGATAACATACAACATGTTTATATTTTTATAAAGGTAATTTATCAGCAGAGGTCGGAATTAGGTAGAGTTATTTATGTACTTGCATCGAAATGTTGATATTAATGTGGACCTTCCCGGGATTTCTGATGAATAATCCCGGGATTTCTAATGGACAATCCCGTGTGGCCAACAAACAAATAAATAATAATAAAAACCTCAGAATTAGACCAATAAAACAAAGCTAATTTATTAACATACAGTTTTTATTAGTTTACATTAATTTACAATACAAATTATTAATAGTCTTAAGCAAATTCTCATAAGCCTATTTCGGGAAGTTTTCCTTATTCAAACGGCCCATCGGAATCATTTTCCTTGTCAGATTCATTACCAGTAAAATTTGAAGTGTTCGCTTCCGACTCTGTATAACTTTTGTGAGAATTAAAATATATGACCATTAGCTTTTCAATATTTTCTGGCTTCAATGAATTTCTCCGAACGTCTAAAATCCATTTGTACATTGAAAAAGATCGCTCTACGTCAACTGAGGTGAGGTTAGCAAATTTATACAATTCCTCCTCCTCGTCATCATTAGTGCAGGAAGAAATTTTTTCTGCTATATTTCTGATAATGTCCAAATCAGGATTCCTATCCATGACTTTTTCCATTTTATCTTTTAAGCTCTCGCAATTTGCCCATATCAAAGCTAATCTCACTGCATCAAATATTTCAAATGATTCCATTAGAGAAAGATCGGATTTCTGAAGAGATGTCAAAGCTGTTGGTATAATTGAAAAATTTTCGTAAATACGAGACAAATCATCTTTAATGTTGTCGTTATTATTAAAAATGTTTAAACTATTCTCTATTGATTTTGCCTCTTGACCATTCAGCACCGACAATACAGATTTAATTTCATCGAAATGCTTAGCTTAATAAAATGCTGCATCAAGCCAAGTACCCCATCTGGTAATTACAGGTGCAGGAGGTAAAGGTAAATCCGGACACATTTCTTTAAAGATTTTAATTCTTTTTGGTGCCTTCAAAAAAACTTTTTTCAAATTTGAAATTAAACTATCGACATTAGGATTCTCCTTTCTAATCTGCCCCGCAACAAGATTTAGAGCATGGGCTAAACATGTGAAATGCAACATTTTAGGAAAAGTTGATTTTAACATTCTACCAGCTGATATCATGTATGCCACACTGTCTGTACATAACATTCTAACGTTATCTAGTTTGCTCTCAAATGAACTTCCCCACATATTTTTTAAAGAATCTTGAACAAATTGTGATATCGTTGTTCCATTTACAGTGTCTAGCATTTTACATGCCACTAAGTAAGGCCGATGGTTCCTACTAAGTTCTAATGGTCTCACCAACAAATGTACCACAGCTCGTCCTAAGAAATCCGTAGTTTCGTCTACTGAAAGCCATAGCTTTTTATCTACAATCTTACTTTGCATCTCTTGTATTTTGATTTTAAAAAGCTGATCCAGGTAAACTTTTCTCAATAAGGATTCACTAGGTAGAGTAATATTTTTGCAATTGCAACAAATGTACTTTTGAAAAAATGTTTTAAATGCGTTGTTGCTCAGTTGGGACCACGGTATGTTACAAAGAATCATAAATTCGATTAAGTCGAAGTAAAATTCTAAAGGAATGTGGCGCTCTTTCTTCGTGCCTTTATGTACTGCTCCTTCTACATGTCTTTTGACGTTACTCTGACGAGTCGCACTCAAATGTGCTTCGCATTTGGAACAGTAAATTAATCCACTTGCATGGTCGTAAAATAGCTCCGGATTATCTTTGATCCACTTGTTGATGGTGGCTTCTTTGATTGAACTCTGCGCCATGGTAATATTTTTAATCTGGAGCAAAATAATAGTCAATCTTAGAAAACCGTATGCATGTGTTTGTAAGTATGTGAGAGATAGGTCACAACAGTTGCGTAGTTTAAAAGATCTAAGCGTGCATAAATTCATACAAAGAGACAGACGGCGGGAAGCGTAGGTACTTTGTTTTATACTATACTAGTTGGCCCGGCGCGACTTCGTTCACGCGTTGTCCTACCCTTACCCAACAACCTACCCTACACCTACCTAAGAACCTTCTCCTAATAATAACAAATACAACAAAAAAAAATTAGTGAAATCGGTCCAGCCGTTCACGCGTGATGCCGTGAAAACGGAAAACGGGTTTCATTTTTATATATTTAGATATAGATTTATTGTTATAGCAACTATAGTAACATACATTACGTATAAATTTAAAGTGTCTGCTTCTACTTAGTAAGCGCAAGGGCACTAAAAAACACCGATAAATAATGCTTATTGATTCACTGTACACTCCTTTTCGCTCAGTCTTTGGGGAAAGAAGCTACTTTGGGCGTAAACCTGTTTTGTGGATAAAATACAAATCGAAAAATTGTATATAGAGTTTTATTAAACTTTAGATATGTTTTCTGGTGCCACTGGGCTTTCAATTACTGAAAATTGAGCTGATTTAGGAGTTACGTAAAGAAATAAATTAGTGACGCTAGTTCTGCGTACTCTTCACCTTAATGTAAGTGGTCAAAGGGATATTCGTCCTATTATAAACGTTTTTTCCCATTCGATATGTAGTAATTGTCACTATTTAATATAAATACTATAAACGCTTGTTCCAGAAGTACATACAAGAACGCTCGAGTAGGACAGGTTTCCGTAATAATCACATAAACACATTAATTAATAATTAATCAGTTTAAACCTAAAAAGAAAATCTGTAAAAGATTACCAGAAAAATTAATTCCAATCGTTAACCATATAGTCAATTAAAGCAATTAAAAAAAGAGTCCCGTATGTTAAGCTTCTTCAGTAGCATTTGAAATCATTGCTACTTTATTTTAATTGTATCAAAGAACATCTTGAGTTAAACAACACCGATTTTATGACAATATAACAAACATTCTACATTGGGAAAATCTAATGTAAAGGACATTTAATATAAATATGAACAATAAACTTACCAAGTATATCACCAACTTCAAATATCCAATCGTCCAATACAGTAAGGCCAAATCAAAGTCCGTTAATGCGTGCCGAAATAGTCGTATTAAGTAGAGTCCAGAATCCAGTAAACAATCCAGGGTCAAACAGGATTCACCACACAAAACACAATAGTAAACACGTGTGCGCATTCGACGAACCGAGGTAAGCGAATGAGCTGTGTCAATAAACCGATTTATTGCTAAGATATAGTTTGAATGCGTTAGAAAGAGATACAATCTCAGTGTTCCGCATTACCGCTATTGTTTCCTTTTGTTCAAATTTTGCAACTTCGAGCATCCGATGTCATTGATGTAAGTGTGGCAACGTCGCGCGTGCAGTAAGTAGTTTAAAGTGTGTAAAAGTAAATATGTAACTTTTTATTTAAATCGTGGGATATTTTTCTATTTTTTTAATTAATCCCGGGATTTGTAGCATATCCACTTTATTCTTTCGCTGTATGAAATCAGTGTAAGTACATGAATAACTCTACCTAATTCCGACCTCTGTTTATCAGGCTACAATCCAGAATTAAATAAAAGTATTATTTTTGCGTAAATAATTTTTTATTCAAATAAATAAAAAAATTGCAAAATAAGTGAAACTAACAATGAATTTGTTTCTTAAGCAAAAGTGAAAATAATCGAAAATTAATCTGTTTTTAACTGTTATGTGAGTAATCAGTAGTCAGTACATTAAAAAAACCGTAAATAACGGTCCTGCAACGGTTTTTCATGCTTGGATTAAGTTATCCAGGTCTTGATGCGGTATAATGTTACAGGTCCGACTAGGATACAAAAAAAGTTGCTCTTCCATCGCAAGTTTATGCAGAAAAATTCATCAAAGCCCTTCTTTTGAACATGTCCTACGCGTATTTTATGGTTTTGCGGTTAGGCGATTGAGTGGCTCAGCATAAAATTGATACATCGTGCTCCTGCAACCAGCTCGTCATCACCCTCGCTTTATGCGGACGGGTGTTATCGTTCATGAGCTTAAACATTTGGCCCAATTATAGTCTACGGGGGTAGATTATTAGTTCTAGCACCTCGTTAAGTTATTTTTCAGCCGTCATAGTGTTTCTGATCAAAACGCGCTCTGTTCTTCGACCGACACAAATTCCTGTCCAAATCATAATTGTTCTATCGTGGTATTAATAGTTTTTCTGAGGATGTTGTAGACGGCTATCACAACCAGGAACTCGCCAAGCACGTTCTCTACTTGAATCCGAGTAGAAACCGAACCGGGACTCATGTGTAAACACCACTACAGATAACAGGTCATCTTTGCAGAGCAAATGTTCATGACCTCACTCTAGTCATCGTGCGCGATTTGCTCAACGTATTGCTGGAGTTCAAAGCGGTATGCGAGCATAAAGGTGGGCTTCATGCCGACTTCTTCTGACAGTTTGGTCACCCGCAAGAGGCTCCACCAAGAGCTGGAGCCTTTAAGCCAGCTGCATGGTAGTAACATTTGGCTGCCTTTTCGCGGAAACATGCAAAAATCAATCATGTCGTTGAGTGGTGATAGACTATTTGCTGTGATATCTTTCAGCCACTTCACCAGTAGCACGATAACGTGACCATAACCTTGATTTCATATTTTGTACTGTTCCAATCTCTTCAGCAATACTATGCTCAGTACCCGCAGCTGGGAGCATGCCTACTGCCCTTAACATTTCCTCTATGTTGAAATGGCGCCGCTGCTTTATGCACACAATATTAATCATTCGAAATAAACGTTTAAATTGTTATAAAACTTAAATTTTACACAAAAAAGCAGTCAAAACTTACTGTTGGTAAATGAAAATTTCGAACTTGACTACGTTGAAGCCGCGTAAATCTTTTATTTTTAATTTGATTTTTCAAAATCAAATTTAGAATGGTTGAAAAAGGTTAACAAAGTAAGTTTTCATCAAAAGAATTAAAAACAAACAATTTTTTTTTTGAGTTTTACAACTTAATACAATATATCGTGAAAATATCCCTAGACTTTGTTGAGGTGTGTATATATATATATATAGGTATATATACAACATAAACGTACATCTAATTCATGCACAAATATATATCTTATGAATACATAAACAATATACAAATACATAAGTAATAAACACATTATTATATACGAGTATATCAATATAGTCCAATGATATATTAACCATTTTTGCTACGGTTTACTGAGCAAAAGTTGACGAACTTTGCTCTGGAACACTTGGCGGCTTGTGGACATCCTGACTTCAAGAGGCAGGGCATTCCAAAGAAGAATAGATTGAATAGGGAAAGAAGAATGAATGAAGTCAGTGTTGTGAGAGGGACATAATAGAACAAGATTATGAGAAGATCTCAGATTAAGGTTGTGAGTAGAACAGAGGTACTGGAAGTAGTGAGTTAAATAGGCAGGGGGAGTAGGAGAAGTGAGAAAGGAGTAGAGAGTGGTAAGGGCACGCATGCTGCTGCGCTGACGAATGGGTAACCATTGCAGCTTAGAGCGAGGAGCAGACACATGGTCATACTTACGGAGATTATATACAAAACGAATGCAGTTATTGACAAGCCGGTCGAGTTTGTTGAGAAGATCTGCATTCAGGTCATAGTAGCACACATCACCATAGTCAACAATAGGAAAGATCAAATTCTGCACAAGCATTGCCTTGGTTTGCATAGGTAGAAAATGTTTTAGACGGTAAAAAGCTCTAAGAATACCCGTGACTTTACTACACAAGTTAGTAACTTGAGTGTGCCAGCTCAAAGTCCCATCAATGTATAATCCAAGATCCTTTACTGATGCACAAAACTCTATTATTGTTCCATTTAATATAATGGGAGGGAGAGACATAACGTCAGTTCTGGCCAACATGCGCTGACTACCTACAACGATAGCCTGACACTTGTTAGGATTTACAGACAAACCATATTTCAGTGACCAGTTGTGAATGTGCTCAAGGTCTTGGTTAATCCTGTTGACTGCAGAGGGTAAAGAATCAACCTCGGCCTGTGCATAAATCTGCAAGTCGTCGGCATACAGGTGATACGAACATTGAAGATTAGGGCAAATGAGGTTGATAAAAATTGAAAATAGCAAAGGTGAAAGAATACCTACCGCCTTGAGGAACACCAGAGCCGACATCACACCAACATGAAAAAGATTCATCGTTGCGCACCGACTGCTGACGTCCCTGAAGATAACTTTGGAACCATTCCAATGCGTCTGAGGAGATCATGGAGAACGAGAGGATGGAAAGCAAGATGTCATGATTGATGGTGTTAAATGCATTAGAGAAATCTATTAGAACCAACACCGTAATTTTTGTGTCCTCCATACCCTGTCTAATATCCCCAGTTACCTTCAGGAGAGCCGAGACCGTACTATGCCCAGGTCTGAAGCCAGATTGTAAAGGACTTAAGAGACTATTTTGGTAGACAAATAAAGACAATTGCTTGTGCACACAGGCTTCAAGCACTTTAGATAAGAAAGGAAGAATGGAAATAGGTCGAAAATCATTGAGAAGAGAAGGGTTTTGAGTTTTAGGTATAGCTATTAAATATGCTTTACGCCATAAGGATGGGAAGGTTCTGGTAGACAAGGAATAATTGACAATGTGAGTTATAACGGGGAGGATAGACTCAAGGATAATAACGATCATACGACGACTTATGTTATCATAACCGGTTGAGTTAGATTTAATAGAAAGTATTATCTTCTTGACCTCCTCATTCGCAACCGGAGAAAAGTAAAAAGACCCGTTATTTGGGCGAGGCAGTTCTGCAAGTTCGTGTATCGTCTGGGTCACAGTTTGGCGATCAAGCGTAACAGAAGTGGAGAAATGACGATTAAGATCGTCCAAAGTAATTGATCCAGGCAAGTCAGCATGCCGCTGTTTACCTATACCCAATGTACCTAAGAACTTCCAGATATCCGCAGGTGAAGAGGACCTAATGTTGTTAAGAATGTCACGGCGTTTAGAGTTACGTATCACCTGATTACACCTGTTCCTTGCAGATTTATACATAGCCCAGTTGTCATCACTTTTGTTCTTCTTGTATTTACCAAGAGCCCGATCCCTACACTTCATGGCCTTGCGGACTTCTTGCGTGATCCAAGCCGCGGGAGGTCGTTTTAGTTTTACCTTTTTTTGAGGGGCATGTTTGTCATAAAGTCCAACAATTTCTTGGTTGAATAAATCGACCTTGGCATCGACTGATTCCGCCATGAACAAAGTGTCCCAAGATATTTCACTGGCATCACTACAAATATCTTCTATGTTGATTTGAGCAAAACAACGAATGTGCAGAACTTTAGGTGGAAATTTAGGAGGTTTGATAGTGTAAGAAAGGTATAATAGATCATGGTGAGAAAAACCAGGAGCTAGAAGCTGGCCATGAGACGAAACAAACGAAGGGGACGAGATAAGAATTAAGTCAAGCCAAGTATCATTACCAGTGTTGTTATGATGAGTTGCCTGCAAAGGTAGCACTTGAAAACTGACTGATTCAACTATTTCAAGTAATTTACGGGAACGTGAGGAAGTAGTAGACAAAAGATCAGTATTAAAGTCACCCATGATGATGTTATGTGCATACTCTGACCCTAAAGTTTCCAGTATTGGTTCAATACTGGAGAAGTAATCAACAGTAGGGGGACAATATACAACGCCCAGAGCAATCTTGACGCCACTGACATCTACCTCTAGAAAAATATATTCTGCAGATGCTGATGCGCTAGATGTAGAAATAAGTTTATACGGTAGGCCACTGCGAATTTAGATAGCAACACCACCCCCTCTTTTACCTACACGGTCATTACGTAACAAAATGAAGCCAGGGAGTGGGTACATGGTTGAAAGAAGGTTTGGTTGGAGCCAGCTCTCTGAAATCAGGATGGCATGAATGTTGGCACAAGAAAAAGTGTCAAACAGGTCTGTATAATGACTGGGTATACTTTGCGCGTTAATATGGCAAACATTAAACAGCTTACGAGGGCCTCCATCAAATACAAGGCGCAAAGTATCCCTAAGCGGTCTATCGTCGACGGAGCAAAAACTATCTTCAGTAGATGAGCATGTAGATTCGTTGGCAGATAAATAATATTCATCATCAGACATATTATATATAAAATAGAATAATAAGAATATATATAAATTATATAAAGATAAATCTATAAAATTTAGATTATAGCAAATATTTTACTTTACGAAAAGAAAAAAAAAATGCAAGATATCTGTGCACCACCCGCCAGCAGTAACATGAACGGAATGAGAAACGGAACGTATCTAAACTAGTAACTACACATACACAGTATCGGAACGCACCATAAGTCATAATTAAAAGTTCTTAAACAGATCAACAAAATATAAAATTAAATCATTTTTAGATAGTTTCAGAACGCGTCCGAGGTTAATCTGACAGTTGACATAATGTTGTACAATCTTAAGTAAAACTAACCTTCAACATTTTATAAACAAGAAAAATAAATGAGATTAATCAAAGCTACGTTGAGGGTAACAAAATACAATTAGCAACTTAAATTTAAAAACAATTATAACAATGACGACAAACAACAAAAAAAGTTATGACATGAAGAAGAGAAGAAGAGACAAGTGTAAGAAAGTATGGTAAAACTATTTACGGGCTCTGGAGAGGTCGCCAATAACCGCAGCTTCGCCGTTCTTGCCAATAGTAGACACCTTGGAGTATCTACTTATCAAAGGATTCAGCTCGTCTGTGGTGGTGATTTTGTGTCGGCTACCATCAGCTGCCTTTACGTGAATAACCCCATCCTGCGTCCAACATGACCGCATGCCGAAGTGATGCCTGGCTTTGCTGAAGACTGCTTGTCGGGTTCTTGTTAAGAACTCCTTCACCGATACCGTAGTGCCCTTGAGTCTTGGCTTGGCCTTCCATATTGCCATCCTGTTCTCCAGGTTTGAAAACCTTACAAGTATGGGGCGGTTGTGATTTGGAGAAGGCATGCCAATCCGATAACAGGTACTAATATCTGAGGAAGTAACATTCTTGATATCTATGTTGTGGGCTATCTTGCTGATAATAGCCTTGCAATCCTCATGTGGGCTTTCAGAAACACCAACAAAGACAAGTGCTTTCCGTCTGTGCCTAGTCTCAATGTTGTCAACCAGGCGGGTGCACTCATTGATCTGCCCTCTCAGTATAGAAAGCATTGAGAACATGAGCTCTCTGAATGTTCGGAACTCCTCCGCTACCTTTGCCACAGTGTCTTTGGCTGGACCTGCAGAGCTTAATTGTGCCTCAAGCTGAGCCATTCGCTTGGAGAAGCTTTCTTCTAAATTGCTTTGGGCAACCCTTATCTCTTCAATTTGAGACATTTTGATGTGGAAAAAGTGATGAAGTGTGTTACTACAAGTGATATGTGCTGGCAGGTGGTGATAAAATAATGATGTTCACTTACATATATTTTGCAGTGTATTATATTTATAACTCTACAAACGTGAGTAGGTAATATTTGAGTGTTTCTTGATCCAGAATGAACATATAAACCAAGTTATAACAATAAAAACTATTTTAAATTTGATTTTAAATATGCAGTTAATTTTTTGCTTCCTTACTTTACAACCTACCCTCTAATAATTCATATAAATTCCATATGTAATTACTGTAAAATTAGGATCTAAAACGCGTAATATTAATTTGTAATAAACATAGTTACATACTGCAATTGTATTTCTCTATTTACATTCATTGTAAGACCACGTTTCTATAAGGGGTAGTATTGATTATACGGTTTGGCCAAACAATTGTTTGAATTATTTAGTTGCTCGATTGTTGAATAACTTAGCTTTTTACGCTTTCTGTTTCCTTAATCTATTAAAGTCGTTGCATGTTTCCGATAGACGGAAATAACGAAATTAATTAAACTCTACTTTTTGTTATCGGAATTAGTTTTTGAGTGTTTGTTTTTTTTTCATTTTATTTGAAGTAACGTACTTTTGGGTAACGATGCAGTATGTCATACATTACCGACCTAAGAGGTGGAAACGAGTCATCTTATGTTAAGGAAAGGAAATTATAATGAGGGGCATGAAAAGTATTACCAGTTGATAGCACAATGTCTCCAATTCTGCACTTGTCCTTTTCGATCTCCGTACAATTCAAGCGTAAGTGGATTTGTACAAACATGGCTGTTAAATTTGATTGTGTGTCTTTTTTGTATAATGATTATGAAGTTATGAATAAAAGTAGTACTTAAATAAAAATAGTCTATTGCCTAAATACAATTACATAAAGAAATCACACATCTTGGTGCCCATTTAGACGGTTAAAGGGGATAAGATCTTTTTACTGCTGATCGTGCTATATTTAAAATAGATCAGCATCAAATAAATGGTTATTTTGAAAAAAGATGGAGTTGTATACTTTATTAAAAATTTTGTTTTTTTTTTCAGGTAATTATCTACGTTAATACATTGGCGCTGATGAAGCTGGATTTAGAGAGTCTGTATGTACTTTTGTTACTTGACCAAGTACCTACTTTTATATGTGTAAAGTTTGGTACTTATTTTATTCCGAGAATTAATGTTATCTCGGAATGACCCAGGAATTTAACCTAATCAACAACTTTAAAATGAAATTTCCAACAGTATATTTGATCTAAGTAAAAGCCAAAGCAAAGTTCGTTCGCGATATGTGACATGCAGAAGTAATAGACATTCGAACGACGACGCGGTGAGAATACACGTAATATATAGTATTTTAATACAAAATTTCAGCCAAATTCGTTTAGTAGTTTTCGCTGGGATAGACTTAGAGAAACTTTTCCATTTGTAAATACAAGTAAAATGTATCAAATTTATAAATTTTGGCATAGAGAATAACAAGCACCTTGCTTTGACATTTATAAGTCAATACTAATAATTGAAAAGGGATTATCGAATTTTCAATCACCAATTCAAAAACTTTTAGCTCTTTCAGTAAACCAATAAATTAAAACTTTGTACGTTAATTACATGCGATTTGGATGATTGCTTTTGCTTCCATTTTGTAATAGATTTTAGATCTTTTTATATAAAGTAACTTGTTATTTGATGGGCTAAAAGTTCATTCAGAAATAGAAGTTCATTTATCACCCCATGTCATTGTTCTTATAGTGGATATCTTTTACAGACCGGCGTCGTTACAATTTTAGCGATGGCAAGGTTGGTTGGTTTAGCAACAATACCTATTATAGGTGATCGCTTCCATATTATCTATACTCGATGTTTGTGAGCTAAGAAAATGACTCAACATCCCGAGTATCACGAGGTCGTTAGCGATTCAAAAGCATAAGTTGGAAACTAAGTCGTCTTAGCTTAGAATGCGTGAAACAGCGTTAGACGAAACTTTTTAAGATTAAATTCAGGAGTTCCCCCTACTTGGCATAATTATATTTCGCAGAATTTTGTTTGCAAATCACACTTGTCATAAACTTATTTAGACAATTGTTTGATTATTTTTTTTAATATATTTTTCGAAAGCATAAATTCTGTCAGTATCATCAGAAAGCTTATATCTAAATCGAAAAGAAAAAATATTGCAGCATGTTCTTTTGTTTGAAGTTTCGCTACAGGTTACATACGCTGGTATATCTCAAAACGTCAAGCAACGTAAATTGCATATCGCTACATTTAGTACGATTTTATAGGTATTTTTAAACATGCCATGCTAAAGTTTGAAAGTTATGTGTAAAGTTTTATATAGTCTTTATGAAAAGCTTGACAAAGTTGATAGTATAAACAAAAAGAGTTATTGTTATGACTTAGAACTGTTTATGTTTTGAAGTTTTATGTACCTTTTTTGACCTAAATAGAAGGAGGAGTATAATAAATGACATTAGGTTTATTGCTTCGTCTTGATCGTTGTATCAGCGTTAAGTTACTTCACATGTAGTGTCCGTGATTAATTAGGTAGACTGGTAGGTACATACATGAATGTTACATATTTCATTCTACAATCCTTTGCTACTTCTCCAGAATAGGCGTATACTTACCGTAAACCATAAATCAGTGCTATTAGACAAATCCTTAAATTTAATAAAATGTAAACGGTGTGCCATTGGGAGATGAAAATTTATTTTCGAGTGGTGACAGAGTCCAGACCACTTTATCTTATTCTATAGCAGACGTAAAAGGTAAAGGAAAGTACAGTTCCCTACGAAATAGGAAAACTTTCTGAAAATCCGATCCGACCGATCCGCTACAAATCACTTGAAAAATAGATACACACAGTATATATTTTTGAAAAAAATATTTATTCTGTATTCGTTCTAGGTATACTGTTTTTTTTTTATTTTTTTTGTGTGTTTTGTGAGTTTGTTAATTGTGTAATTTGTGTGTCTTGGTTTTCACCAAATAAATATTTTTTCTTTTTCTTAATTTCTTTTCTTTCTTTCTTTCCTTAAGGTCTCTGCTGTGGCACATTAACAGCATGCTATGGCTAGTACGTGTTAGATTACGAAAATAAACTTAACCTATTTAAAGATATCGTACTTGTACTACGTTTGGTACTAAACCATTGGTAAACAATCTTTATGTGACTTTTTACACAAACACATAAATGTAAAATAATAATAGTGCTCGCAATAATGGTTCATAAGTTTAAGTGCCTAGTCGTTATTTTTGTGTAAACTTGGGTTTTATTTTTAAATTTAGTTAAAACTGAAAAACATCCCAAAGATGTTTAAAAGGATGTTTGTAATGATCGTCGTAGATATATGGCGCTTAGCATTCTGCCTATCCCCATGGTAACATGGCTTGAGTTTATGTATCTGTCTATCTCAGCCATTACGGGTCCGTTGCTGAACATAGGCTTCCCCAAATTTCCGCCACTCCTTCCGGTTCCCTGCTCGTCTCATCCATCCATTTATATAAGTTTAATATGATTAATTATATCTATGTTGTGTTTTGTATGTATGTAACTAGATTCATGCTAAAAATGACAGAAAAATAAATAATTATTGGCAATTCTCATGAAACGGAAGTTTTCCCATAATAAGTAGTAATTCGGTCACCCATCCCTAAACTAGCCGGACGTAGTATCTCACAAACTAATTGTACCAAGGCACGCAACACTTTCGACCCAAATATAAAAGGGCACAAATGGCACTGACACTGTAATTATATTTAAGTGCTTTGACTTTTATCTATAATAGACTAAGTTTTGTGTCGTTATTTGAACTATTGGGAATATAATGTCTTATTTAAATAAACAGTAATATAAAAGACAGACTTTAAAGCCCGAGGCAGTATAAAAATGTTTCAAATGCACGTGTAAAAGATATAAACACAGGAAACATTGAATCGCATTTATACTTACGAGAAATATGTGTATGCTAGGCTAAACAAATATTATTCTTCTACTTAGTATGGTGTCCATAGCGCAGTAGGCGAATAGCTCTAGTTGGTCAAAGGCTCAAGTTGGCGAACACTGCCAGTGTTATTATGTTTATCGACTCTTCTTTTACCCCTCCTATCGTAAGCGTAGGTAGATGAATTCTTCATTAATTTTATATTCTCAGCCAAAAAAACGTCCAGTGCTGGACAGAGTATTCTTTCAAACGTTTCGTACGTCTCTTTACTGTGCCTCCCTCATCCATTGGTAGCTTGCAACTTTAGCAATATTATAATGTTATATTGAAATGGTTATAATATTCAATACTACAGCTGAAGAAATCATTAATGTGCTACATACTTGAGTTACCCACTCGAGACGAATATAGATCTGATTCGGATGATCCATAATTACACTGTAACTGCCACTAGATGTCACTTGCAGTATTAATATTGCTGACAGATTTGAGTTGTGGGTTCTTATGTAGGGCTGTTGCAAGAGCCTGCAATTTTTTTTTATTTACCTGTGGAATTTATTGGTGACAATAATGTCACAAAATAAGTGATGAATACAGTGCCTAGTCCTTTTTTCACCCTAAACTAAACATAGCTCAAATCATACTCGAATGTATTTTGTTTTTATAAATACAATTATTTATACACTGACGGACTCATAAACTGCATCAAAGTAATAGACGACTTTGAAATAAATATTTTAACCAAGTATGGAAACTTTCTATACAGATTTAAATTGAAACCTCTAGATTGGTTCGTGAACTTTAAAACAGCGTAGGGTCATATCTTTAAGTTTAAGTTTATGTACTGGAAAGGACCTTAAGACTTTTTTTGAAGAAAAAACAGAAATTTAAGGAAAATTGGTTTAATTAAAAAATTGATTTTAACAATAGACACACACTTTATGCAAGGGTTTATTTGTGTTTTAATAAGGTGTATTACCCCAACGTGCCCTTATTACGGATTCTAATCGGTTCCGCGTATATTTAATAAGGGTTCTTAAAAGATCTTGCGGAATAGGTGCGGGACGGCTTGGATCAACGAACGATTGGTAGAAATTTAAATTTAAACCAGTCTACGGTTTCTAGAATATACAGCAGGTTTGTAGAGACAGGTTCTTACAGGAGGAGACGTGGTACAGGCAGAACTTGAGCAACCACAGGTCGTGATGACCGATTTATTGTTACAACTTCCCTGCGAAATCGTTTCCTCACGTCAGTTAACATCAAAAGCGACCTTAATGAAGTGCGTGGAGTAAACGTGTGTGCACAAACAATAAGAAGAAGGTTAAAGGAAGCAGATATCACCCCTTTTGGACCCGCAAATGGTCCAAAGTTGTCTGCAGCTCATAGACAAGCTCGCTTAAGATTTGCGCGTCATCACCTGAATTGGACATAAGAGCAGTGGGCCTCTGTATTGTTCACGGACGAGTGTAGGACATGTTTATATTGTGCAGATGGTCGCAGAAGAGTCTATCGTCGACGTTGGGAGCGATATGCTCAAAGTTGCATTGAGGAGCGTGTTCCTTTTGGAGGCGGTTCATGTATGGTCTGGGGTGGCATATCGATGAACGGGCGAACAGAACTTGTGTTCATAGACATGGTCCGTCAAAACGGTAATAGAGGGGGTTTGACAGCACATAGCTACATAACAGAGATATTAGAAGATCCCGTGGTGCCTTACATGGGATTCATAGGCGAAAATTTTACTTTAATGCAGGATAATGCCCGGCCGCATGCAGCTGCACAAGTTCAACATTATTGCGAAGAGGTTGGGATACGTATAATGAATTGGCCAGCACGCAGCCCGGATCTTAATCCCATCGAGCAATGTTTGGGACAATTTAAAAAGAGCTGTATATGCGAGAAACCCTTCGCCCACGAGTGGCAGCACTAAGAACAGCACTTTCAGAAGAATGGGACAATGTTCCGCAAGACCTTTAAAAAACCCTTATAAAATATACGCGGAACCGATTAGAATCCGTAATAAGGGCACGTGGGGGTAATACACCTTATTAAAACACAAATAAACCCTTGCATAAAGTTTGTGTCTATTGTTAAAATCAATTTTTTAATTAAACCAATTTTCCTTAAATTTCTGTTTTTTCTTCAAAAAAAGTCTTAAGGTCCTTTCCAGTACATAAACTTAAACTTAAAGATATGACCCTACGCTGTTTTAAAGTTCACGAACCAATCTAGAGGTTTCAATTTAAATCTGTATAGAAAGTTTGCATACTTGGTTAAAATATTTATTTCAAAGTCGTCTATTACTTTGATGCAGTTTATGAGTCCGTCAGTGTATAAGTAATAAGACCTTTAATTAGTTGTTGAGTATTCATAATAAAAGTTCTGCTTACTTTCGATAAGGAGGCCCTATATGAATGTGCTAGAAATAGGTAGACTATATCGACGACCTCTGTGGCGTAGTGGTTGTGGTATAACATGACTGCTACGCAAAGGTCTCGGGTTCGATTTCCGCTCAATGCTAATCTTTGTGTGCATGAACATGATTGTTTGCATTGGTATGGGTGTTTTCTATGTATAGTATTCAATTCAATTTATTTATTTGCGAATAATGGGTTTACAGAGATCTTACATTACATATAGGTATCACCATACTCAGCTTACAAGCGTGCAAATTTTACAATATTCAAACAGTTTTTTACAGAAAAAAAAAACAAATAAAATATCAAAATTAAAGCATGTCAGAAATGTCAGAACTTATATAAAAATGAATTAATGTCAAATAATTACAAAATGTGTTCGAAATATTACTTAAGTACTATAAAATATAAATCAATAAAAAATATAAGTTAAAATTGTATATAAATCTAAAATAAAAAAGTCATACATTTGCAAAAAACAGTCACATCACTATATTGTTTTTACAAGTTTATCTGCTAGATATTCCTTGACAGAATAGTAGGCTTTGGCAAGCAAAATACTTTTTACATTCCGCTTAAATTCTAAAATATTCTCAATATTTAACAATTCGCTAGGTAGGTGGTTGTAAATGCGTGGAGCCATACAAAATATGCTTTCGTTAATTTGTTTAGTGTTGTTAGCAGGCATGTGTATTTTCTTATTGTGTCTTTGGCTGCTAAGTTTCTCGAATTTATTTATGTTTTTCTTTACAAATATTACAACTTCAAGTATATATAAGCTAGGAAGGGTTAGTATCTGAAGTTCTAAGAAATAAGGTTTACAACTATATATAAACACAGGAAACATTGAATCGCATTTATACTTACGAGAAATATGTGTATGCTAGGCTAAACAAATATTATTCTTCTACTTAGTATGGTGTCCATAGCGCAGTAGGCGAATAGCTCTAGTTGGTCAAAGGCTCAAGTTGGCGAACACTGCCAGTGTTATTATGTTTATCGACTCTTCTTTTACCCCTCCTATCGTAAGCGTAGGTAGATGAATTCTTCATTAATTTTATATTCTCAGCCAAAAAAACGTCCAGTGCTGGACATAGTATTCTTTCAAACGTTTCGTACGTCTCTTTACTGTGCCTCCCTCATCCATTGGTAGCTTGCAACTTTAGCAATATTATAATGTTATATTGAAATGGTTATAATATTCAATACTACAGCTGAAGAAATCATTAATGTGCTACATACTTGAGTTACCCACTCGAGACGAATATAGATCTGATTCGGATGATCCATAATTACACTGTAACTGCCACTAGATGTCACTTGCAGTATTAATATTGCTGACAGATTTGAGTTGTGGGTTCTTATGTAGGGCTGTTGCAAGAGCCTGCAATTTTTTTTTATTTACCTGTGGAATTTATTGGTGACAATAATGTCACAAAATAAGTGATGAATACAGTGCCTAGTCCTTTTTTCACCCTAAACTAAACATAGCTCAAATCATACTCGAATGTATTTTGTTTTTATAAATACAATTATTTATACACTGACGGACTCATAAACTGAATTAATTAAAAATGAATTAATGTCAAATAATTACAAAATGTGTTCGAAATATTACTTAAGTACTATAAAATATAAATCAATAAAAAATATAAGTTAAAATTGTATATAAATCTAAAATAAAAAAGTCATACATTTGCAAAAAACAGTCACATCACTATATTGTTTTTACAAGTTTATCTGCTAGATATTCCTTGACAGAATAGTAGGCTTTGGCAAGCAAAATACTTTTTACATTCCGCTTAAATTCTAAAATATTCTCAATATTTAACAATTCGCTAGGTAGGTGGTTGTAAATGCGTGGAGCCATACAAAATATGCTTTCGTTAATTTGTTTAGTGTTGTTAGCAGGCATGTGTATTTTCTTATTGTGTCTTTGGCTGCTAAGTTTCTCGAATTTATTTATGTTTTTCTTTACAAATATTACAACTTCAAGTATATATAAGCTAGGAAGGGTTAGTATCTGAAGTTCTAAGAAATAAGGTTTACAACTATATATAAACACAGGAAACATTGAATCGCATTTATACTTACGAGAAATATGTGTATGCTAGGCTAAACAAATATTATTCTTCTACTTAGTATGGTGTCCATAGCGCAGTAGGCGAATAGCTCTAGTTGGTCAAAGGCTCAAGTTGGCGAACACTGCCAGTGTTATTATGTTTATCGACTCTTCTTTTACCCCTCCTATCGTAAGCGTAGGTAGATGAATTCTTCATTAATTTTATATTCTCAGCCAAAAAAACGTCCAGTGCTGGACATAGTATTCTTTCAAACGTTTCGTACGTCTCTTTACTGTGCCTCCCTCATCCATTGGTAGCTTGCAACTTTAGCAATATTATAATGTTATATTGAAATGGTTATAATATTCAATACTACAGCTGAAGAAATCATTAATGTGCTACATACTTGAGTTACCCACTCGAGACGAATATAGATCTGATTCGGATGATCCATAATTACACTGTAACTGCCACTAGATGTCACTTGCAGTATTAATATTGCTGACAGATTTGAGTTGTGGGTTCTTATGTAGGGCTGTTGCAAGAGCCTGCAATTTTTTTTTATTTACCTGTGGAATTTATTGGTGACAATAATGTCACAAAATAAGTGATGAATACAGTGCCTAGTCCTTTTTTCACCCTAAACTAAACATAGCTCAAATCATACTCGAATGTATTTTGTTTTTATAAATACAATTATTTATACACTGACGGACTCATAAACTGAATTAATTAAAAATGAATTAATGTCAAATAATTACAAAATGTGTTCGAAATATTACTTAAGTACTATAAAATATAAATCAATAAAAAATATAAGTTAAAATTGTATATAAATCTAAAATAAAAAAGTCATACATTTGCAAAAAACAGTCACATCACTATATTGTTTTTACAAGTTTATCTGCTAGATATTCCTTGACAGAATAGTAGGCTTTGGCAAGCAAAATACTTTTTACATTCCGCTTAAATTCTAAAATATTCTCAATATTTAACAATTCGCTAGGTAGGTGGTTGTAAATGCGTGGAGCCATACAAAATATGCTTTCGTTAATTTGTTTAGTGTTGTTAGCAGGCATGTGTATTTTCTTATTGTGTCTTTGGCTGCTAAGTTTCTCGAATTTATTTATGTTTTTCTTTACAAATATTACAACTTCAAGTATATATAAGCTAGGAAGGGTTAGTATCTGAAGTTCTAAGAAATAAGGTTTACAACTATCTATCATTTTTAATCTATATATTGATCTTATACATTTTTTTTGCGCCTTAAATACCATTTCCCAATTTGTAGAGTTTCCCCAAAACATAACTCCATATGTTAATATAGGAGCTACATGACCGTAATAAGCTGTTAACACGGTTGATATATCTACAGTTTTTGACAGCTCACCTAAGGCATATGCAAACCTATTAATTTTCGCACACAAAAGTTCCACATGTGATGTCCATTTTAAGCTAGTGTCGATGCTAAGTCCTAAAAATTTAGTTTTGTCTACTTCTTCAATTTTTTGTCCCAAATAATTAATATCAATCTTACCCAATTTATTTATCCTATTACGAAATGTCATATAATTTGTCTTATCTAGATTAATTTTCAAGTTGTTTAATGTCAGCCAATTAATTATACTATTTAAGGTACTGTTAATGTCCTCTTTTATAATGGAATTATTATTGCCCTGAAATATAATTGTACTATCATCTGGGAAAAGAATAGTTTTATGGTCCGTCAATTTTGGTAAATCATTTATGTATATAATGAATAGAAGTGGACCTAACACACTTCCTTGTGGAACAGAAAAAAAGTGTCTTTCTACATTCTGATTGATAATTTTTAACTTTATTAGTATTTGAACATAACCTAGTAATTTGTGGTAGCTGTATTCTGTCACTTAAATACGATTGTATGAGATTTAGAGTATGTAGATATTTACAAAAAAAAGTATTCCTGTATCCGTTGTCTAGTACCCATAGTACCAAGTACCCAGAATAGCCAAATCATGCAACATCAGTCAGTGTTCTCCTAACGAAGCTAAAGCAAAAGTGATCGACTGGCTTTTTTCTCTAAATTATGACTCAACTGAGAACCTGTTGGTTCATCTTGCATAAACCACCAAAACCGAATCAAACACTCACAGACACAAATATTATATAAAACACCTGCTTACATTATAAAACACCACACACATACACACCAGTGGCGAAGGGTGGATTTTTATAAAAGGGAAGCCGAAGATTCCGTGGACTTTTGTTCTACTTTATATTACTATTATTCTGTAGTTCATAGGTATTCGTGAGAAAATGTTTCGATTTTACCTAGTTGTCCCGAACTCATAAACTTAAAATACGAAAATGTTTCTCTGTTTGGAAGACTTCTTTGATCAATTAGATTAATTGTTTATATTGCTATATCCTAAATGATTCTACATACCTACTTACTTACTTTTAGAATCTGAGAATACTGTCTGTAAGCCACTTACTTATACGTATCGAAATGAGATAATTGTATTAAAATGTTTCGTAAATCCACAGCGCCGGCGTTTCTTATATTTATAATTCAATTTCGAGAATGATGTTTTATCGCACATCACATAATAGGATAGTCAATATAATATAACACTATTAACCTGTCCCTTATAACAACAAACTATTAAATTTGCTGAAAACAATACAAACAAGTACTTACAAAAATATTCCATAGGATCCCAACGCACTACGACAAAAATAAAGTCAACCAATGCACAACACATAATACACAATCATAAATAATTAAACATACAAATTTTACTACTTTAAACAAGAAAGCGAATTTTATAACCTATTTGCAGAAAATAAATACAAATATCTGTTTTTTCTTCAAATGGTCCTATCGTTTACCGATGATTCTGCCAAAGTCAAGACGCAAGCCGTATAAAAATATAAAAACAAATAAATATAATTAAAAACTAAAAATTCAGAAGAAAGGCTGATTTCTATCAGATTTAAATAATTGATAAAAACAAAGGAATGTCAATGGCAAATTAAGTACTTAACGTGAAATGAAATGAAACTTCGTTACAATTGGTCGGTCCACTGGTTGCAATAGTGCTTTCTCGCTCTCGCAATGTTGTAGTTGTATCTTTTATCCTTGTCATAAGCCGATGGCCACCGGCTTATATGGTACCTTAGATCGACGAATACAAAGTGTCACGTGACCGTACGATTTCCGTACAGTCTGTTGTACTGGATTCCTAATTTCGCGACCGGCTTACTGCGCTCCGCGCATGCGCGCTTTAAGTACTCTCTGACTGAACCATAACAAGTTGTTAGTTGACAACCTTTAATTACAAGATGGCGTTATGAGTACGTAAATAATTATATTGAAAATTATTATTACTGTAATTATTATTGCGATTTACGTAAGAGAATACTTTTTTGTTTTATATTATTTTGTATTGAGTGGATGTTGCGTCATTGATTTATAATTGATTAATAGACAATGCTAAGCGGTTTTTGCAAAGGTAAGCCGGTAGGAATCGAGTTATATGGACACTTCGCCACTAATACACACACACACACATACACACACACACATACACACAGATTTTTGTTAGTTTTATATTCTATATTTTTTTATTAAAAAATGTTATTAGATATTAGGAATTTTATATAGTATAAGCAAAGTAATTTATTGATGTTGTATGAACTTAACACACTGGTAAACTTTATTGTTTTGGTACCCACAGGACAGGCTTGCCTAGTGTGGGGGGGCCAAAGGATACTGTACAATTTGTTTTATTTCTTTTTTTTTTGTTAATAAACGCTTTTTACTTTTTTTACTTTTTTATAGTCTAAACTCTGCTTAGTTTGGGCCTAGATGGCGTTGTGTGAATGTGAGGAATATTTATACTAATATTCCAACGACGCAGCTTTATGTAACGATAGCCACAGCTTACAATAATCTGTAAACATCACATAGCCATCGCGACAGCCCTGTGAGCAGGATGTGTCCACTAATTGGACAGAAACGCTAGTACTCGTTCGCATTATGTTACTAAAAGGGAAATTGTTTCCGGACATTTTCGGGGAACGAGTGTCCCCTTACTTTTTGTGTTTGACTGACTATAATAAGGTGACCACTGTTTTTTGGTCATTATTATGAAGTTTTTCCCGTTATTTTTTTTTGGTTTATTGTTTTTACCTGAGGTTAATTAAGTACAAGGAAGACCAAAATGTATTTTATGACTTTGATTTTACTCAGTAGTTTTTCATTTTGGTACTCTGTTCTTATTGCCTCTCCGCAATAAATTAACTATTCACTGTAATAAAAATCAATATAATCTAACCTAATATTACCTCACTTTAATATTACCTTATTTTTAGACGACCTAGTTAGGACGGCGGGAAGCCGATGGGTGAGGGAGGCACAGGACCGTACAAGATGGCAATACTTGGAGGAGGCCTATGTCCGGCAGTGGACGTCGATTGGCTGATATGATGATGATAATGAACCTAATATTTCCCGCGTTAAAAAGTGTGACGAATTTTAATATTTTGTTTTTTTTTTCGTTTTATTCTGTTTAGAGTTGCCATGTACAGTCTTCTTATTCAGATAAATCCGTCGATATCTTGTTAAGTTCGTCAGCGTCGTATTGTTATCAGAAATGGATAGATGTGCAAAATTTCAGCTTGAACGGTTATATGGTTCAGAATAGATTTGATGTCACTTTGTACGAACCTTACGTACAGAATTGATTAGATTTTGGATGAGCGTTTACCTTTATATTGCTATTGATACTTTTTAGTTTGACATGTTTTGCGTAGTACGGGTATGCATAAATAATATCTCCGTGTGGTAATCCTTTATCAATTCATTTGTAGAGACCAGTGTAGTTATAATTGGACAAGTTACTTCCCTTACTGCAGGAGGTCCATCCTGGCAACCATGAACGGTAGACGCGATTTAACTGAAGAGATCAGTAATTCACTTACCAAATATAGTAATAAAAGAGTATTGTTAACAGTTTTCTCTTATTCGTGGATATTTTCCTTCAAATATGTAAAATACTGTTTAACATATTTAACTAAATTTTGCTAACTTTATCTAACTTTTATCATAATAAAAGATGAAACATGTATGGCGGTGAATTGTAAGATGCGGTTTGTTATTTATTTTAAAAATAATACATATTATTGTGAATGAAGACAGAATACGTAAACAGATTAAAGAGAAACTGTTTTCAAAGCAAAACGACCATTAGTCATTTACCTGACCTATGTATGCCAAAAATAGTTCGTGTATTAAATTGAGCGTGTAAGACGAGAGTTCGTGTATTAATACGTCTTTGCAACTGCACCTTTTGATCGGGTACAATTTATTTAAGTAATAAATGACATGTGAGGAATGTGTTTATGCCGTTTTAAAGTATTTGGAAAATTATTACTGTTGATATCTTTTGATGTTGACGATAATCTTATGGTTTATTTGTGTTTTGATGACTGTTTTTGGACATTCTATATTTGTAACTTGTTTTGCTTGGCGTTGAAATTTCACAGCTAACTGTTTGTCGTAAGATTCCGTGAATTGAATTGTTTTTAATACAATTTAATTGTTTATTAAGTAAATCTAAGTTTCAGTTCTAAGTATAGGAAACACCAAAAAAGAGATTTTTTTTTCTTCTTATTTTGTGGGAAAATCTTAATGCAGTTCACAGAATACATCTACTTTCCAGAGTTTCAATGCAGAGAAAAGCTGTTCAAATCTTAGTGTAAGACATTCACACTTCCTAATTAGGATATAAAATGAATGATGTACTTAACATTAAACAAGCTCTCAAGCTCACCTGAGATTGCAGCCGTATTCTAAAGGTGTGTCCACACATAGAGCGGAATTAATGCGCGTTTGGGTGTAGACGTATCATTATCATCATTATATCAGCCAATTGACGTCCACTGCTGGACGTAGTCCTCCTCCAAATATAAATGAATACATAAACACTTCTTTTTTTTTGTAATTACATACATATTATACATAGAAAACACCCACTCCAAAGCAAACAATCATGTACATGCACACAAAGATTTGCATTGAGAGGGAATCCAACCCCGAGACCTCTGCGTAGCAGTCATGTAATATAACCACTACGCCACAGAGGTCGTCTAATATAAATATTGCCACCTTATGCGGTCCTGCGGCTTCCTCATCCATCGGTTGCCGCGCGCGAATTATTACGCCTACATTAAGCATCAACTTACTCGGCCGGCCTGAAGTTGTTGCAGATAGGTGCGCAGATGTGTGGTTATGGACTAAATGGCGTGGTGAGGGTGTATTTTATTTGTTCATGTCATGTGCGAACTTATCTGATAGCTAACTTCAGGCTGATCAAGTTATTTAGCGAGTAACTGCCGCGCTCTAACATACTTAGTAAACATTCGTCAGTGTTTGGACGTATTTCTATCTACAAACATGGACAACAAACTCAATTCTTAATTGAAATACATACATACATAAACTCACGCCTTCCCATCCGGGTTAGGCAGAGACGACAGAACGCCACTTGTCATAGTTAATTGAAATATACAGAAATTTAAAAAACTATTGTATTAGTAACATGTAATCGATATCTATATGGTATTCTATAAGCACAGGACCGCGTAGGGTGTAGAAGTTTTGAGGAGTACTACTATGTCCAGGAGTGGACGTCAATAACC
The DNA here is from genome assembly GCA_905475405.1 of Schrankia costaestrigalis. Classification (NCBI taxonomy): domain Eukaryota; kingdom Metazoa; phylum Arthropoda; class Insecta; order Lepidoptera; family Erebidae; genus Schrankia; species Schrankia costaestrigalis. The sequence continues at coordinate 8,042,030 of FR997852.1, read as the reverse complement.
TGATATGATGGTGCTGAGAATTGTATTCTTCAAACATTTATTGTCGGTTTTGTTATACCTAGATATTGGCATAAATGTGTCCGGCAAACGCCATTTGCTGTGGCCGCGCTCTTTTGTTTATAAAGACAACTCCTGCACTAGGGATCATGCCCTGTGCCGCGGGGACTTTCTACAAACATCAATTAACGGACACAAAGAACACCCAGAATCAGCACGATAATTTGTGGATCACACAAATAATTGTCCTGCGTGGGGATCGAACCCACAACCTCGCGCACGGCAGCCGCTTGCGCTACCGCCGTGCCATCCACCGAGGTCGTCAAAAGGCTCGAGGCTCTTGCCGCTCAATGTTAGGACATACCTTGAGCATACAAGAACAGATAGGTACTTCTATTATGTAACTAACTACTCTGTTATTCCTTTAGAAAACGCGTTTGTTTATAGCGAGAGGATTTGGATCACCGCAGACTTAGCGCTCGCTGTTTGGTTTATGTGTTATATTACCAAAATATACCTTTTTTGTTGTGCTCTAAGTATTCCCTAGGTTTCGTTTATGTGTCTTATTGGAAATTTATTATTGTAGATTTTATGAACTTTTATGTCTTATATGCATCATAGAGAGAAAACATTACCTTACAATGCAAAGTTTTGTTTCTACGTATCTATTTTTCAATGTCCATCTCTGTAGTCAAGTCTGCTCTGGTGACGGAGAAAAATAGGTAAATTATCACATTGCTGGCTAGATGAAGGTATGATTTGTTTCGAGTATTCTATTTCTGACAATTTTAGTATGCTTCTCTATTTTTCTTAGTCGTATTTTATGTAAGACGACAACTTCTTCAAATATTTCCAATTTACTCGGTCCTGTTCTTCCCTCGTCCATCGATTCCCCGTTTGTATACATCCACGTTATACAGCTTAATATTTATCTCCTTGTTTTATAAATTAAATATTACTTTCTTCTATATTATAATAAAACTATTTCTCCCAAAAGTAAATAAAACAAGTAATTGATATCTATCTGAAGATACTATATATTAAATAGAAACGTCACAAGATTGATTGTGTGCTAAAATAAATAATGGACTTATTTATTTGGACGGTGCGTGAGTCTGTCGTTAATTTCCCACTCCCTGACTCCCCTGATCGGGGAAGATGACTCCATTAACTATTGTTGTGTCGAAATTGCGAGGCTTTAGTGGGATATGTTTTTTTAATTACTTTTTGCGGGTAACTTAAATATTACAAGTATTTTTTTTATTAATTTTCTTTGTTTTTATGGTAGTGCTTTGGTTTTTATACATCGGAAAGTTGTGGAACTACATTCTAGGAGCCTAGTATATTATTGCAAATTCATTACTATCAAGCTAAAATTTTGCGAAAAAGCTTCATTTAGTTGACGATTGACGCCCAACAATTTTCTGTAAAAATGATGTAGGCTATTTTTTAAATAAATAAGATTTAAAAAAAAAATACTATTGTAGAGGTAGAAAAACATAATGTTCCATATGTTTAGGCAGACTGGCATAACATAAAAATATTTGGGTCAGTAGGGCCAATGCAATGATCTTATAATATTTTTATTTATATTTGTACTAGCTTATGCCCGCGGCTTCACCCGCTTTGTATAGGTAGCTTAAAATGTTATTCTACACTCTAAACTACCCATATTCCAAATTTCATCAAAATCCATTCAGTAGTTCTTGCGTGAAAGAGTAACAAACATCCATCCATCCTCACAAACTTTCGCATTTATAATATTAGTAGGATTAAGTATATTATTGTCATTATTTAAAGACATGTCTTAATTTTAAACGATGAATAATGAATTGACTTTCTAAAAATAAAACACTAAAAATTCCCAATTCCAAATATATCTAAGAAGCAAGCGTGAAGTAAGGTGACATAATATGAATAGTAACGGAAATAATTTGTCTAAAGATATGACGTTTGCATACTAGCCGCGGGTTGTGAGTGGTTGTTCAGTTTGATGTGGAGTTATTGAAATACATTAATCTACTATAGAGATTGTTCACCTTTAGAATATTTATAGGAATTAGTTTGTGCATTGTTTTTTTTTAACATCCAGATGTGTTTCGATGTGTATTTTCTTTTTGATCAGAGTGATAATTTTGTACATGGAGCGATCGTAAATGGTTTGCAGGAATTGATAAAATATATACATAGTTGATAAAACCAGGTTTTATATCATTATACACAACAGCCCTTTAATGTCCCACTGCAAGGACGGGCCTCCTCCCGTGACGGAGGGATACTTGGCCTACTAATACCACGCTGGCCAGACGGATTGGTATAGGGTTTAATTTCAAGTTTTCCTTCTTTTTATTTCGTAAAGATAATATTCACGAATAGTCCCTTAGTCGGTTTTTACGACACCCATGGGATGAGATGGGGTGGTGACATATTGTATTCTTACTCCGTCACCACACGGATCATATAACTTTAGTACAAATGAAAGAACTTTTCTTTGGGTTAGGTTCCATTTTAGGGTCACAGGACTAGGAGCAAAGCATCATGCACGCGCTGCCGTTTGGTTCTCATTCCAAGTTAGTTAAATCCATCTTAGTTTCAACCGTGTTCTTAAAACGTGTAACATTGATTTACAGGGTAAATATATTAATATTCTGGGATACAATACGTTCGACCTTTCTTTTTACATTATCTTATCATTACATATTGATAATGAAAATAAATACCAGCTGATATACTTTTGTACTGTTTTGATTATTAATCTGCCGTGATAAGTGAATATTAGTGTTAACCTTTGTCCAGGTTAAACAGGATGGTGATATTATGTGTTATATGAGTTCATCCTTTGCCACACATCACTACATAGTAGAAAACACTTTCGTTTCATCATCATCATATCAGCCCATTAATGTCCCACTACAGGGACGGGCCTCCTTCCGTGACGGAGGCCAGAAGGATTGGTATAAGGTTTAATTTCAAGTTTTCCTTCTTTCTATGTAAAGTATTATCTTTACATAGAAAGAAGGAAAACTTCACTTCACAGATTGTCCCTTAGTCGGTTTCTACGACACCGGTGGTAGACACGGGTGGTGATATTGTATTCCTACTCCGTCACCACGCGGAAAACACGCTTAAATTTTTAAAACTACGGTTTTTATAATAGACTAGCTAACCCGTGCCAACGTTGTTGGGCGACGAAAAAAAATCGTCACTTTTTTAAACATATTTCATTACTGCTTCATTCCTATTTGTCATAGCGCGATACTAAATAGCCTAAGACACTCCCACTCCACTCCATAAGTGGACTATTTAACAAACAAAGATTTTTTTAAATCGATTCATTCGATCCAGGGATTACCCCCTACAAAGTCACAAACACAAACTTTACCTCTTTAAAATACGAGTATTAGTGTAGATAAAATGATTTATGAACAAGGGTTGTGTGTATGAAACATGCATAATATTGTAGAGTAGGTTCCCCGCAGGTAGGTAGGTATGTTCTCCGCATTGCAACAGTGACGGCCTGGTAGTACTAATATTTATCACACGTAGACTAACTAACGCAAATCATCTACATTTCCCAATCTCTACTAAACAGTACCCATCCAGATCGCTATTACGTTCTCTATGATTGGAATAGCATTGTGCTCAATAACCCTTGTACTAATTGCTATGAAATTTTAGTGGAATATTACTGTTTATAACTCGAAATATAATAATAGTACTGTATGTTTGTGTAAACAAGGTACAGAATTAAGATTGTTTTGCTCGATGTTAATTAAGGACGCATTTACTAAGTTGTTTTTGTTAAGCGTTTTGAAGTACTTTAAGGTTTGGTTAAAAAACTTTGTATTTTTTATTATATGTACGAGATAAGTATAAGAAGGGAATATTCGCAGATATTAGGTATTACTCTCTGTCGTTCTGTCGTCTCTTCCTAACCCGGACGGGATAAGGCGTGAGTTTATGTATGTATTATTACTCTCACTCTCTCTCTCTGCCACAAGCCTGGTCCGATGAATAATTGATGACTTAAGGGAAATGGCTCGATACGACGGGAGGAGGATCTTCCTAAAATTTTATACCAACCTTTCTGGTCAGCGTCGTATTTGAATTTTAGGTTTTCCGTTTGTTTCTAGAGAATCCCGAACTGTGGGACATTACTAAGCTAACTTTAGGATAGCTATTATGTATGCTCTTAAGCGTAGGTCATACTTTGACTTTGGCGTATCCTTGCAAAAATGTTACCACAATTATTCATTAAAACGATCGACATTTAAACAACTATCTAACAAATTTAATTAAAATCTAGTCCATCCTATTCAAATTGACTTAGTTCAAATTATACAGAATTGAGCAATATACAAAAAAAAAAATCAATCAGACCAAATACTTTTGTTGATAGAATCCTTTATTGCTTTATTTCAATATTTAATCTAGATTCTAGATCAATAGTTTAGAAACTGGGTCATGGAAAGGTCTTTCGTCTGAGTTTTGTATAGTAATGTTTACTTTATTAAAATGCTTTTGTACCACGCTAGAATTGTAGACTGGTATAGGATTTATTGACATATTACTTTATTATTTTAGTCGCATTATTTTATTTTTTCTTATTTATCAAGTACATTATACATCATCCGTGTGGTGACGGAGTAAGAATACAATATGTCACCACCCCATCTCATCCCATGGATGTCATAAAAACCGCCTAAGGGACTAACCGTGAATATTATCTTTACGAAATAAAAAGAAGGAAAACTTTAAATTAAACCCTGTACCAATCCGTCTGGCCAGCGTGGTATTAGTAGGCCAAGTATCCCTCCGTCATGGGAGGAGGCCCGTCCCTGCAGTGGGACATTAATGCCTGTTATGAAATATCGTAGGCGAAGAGAAGACTCTAGTCAATCTACTTAAGATTTAAAATAAAATAATTGATAACGTCTGGCCTTTTCTGGTAATCTACCTACTTAATTATGAATTTAGATCACATAAAAAAGACCTGTTTTAACATAATTAGACCTTTATTGTGAAACGAAACGAGTTATTTGCATCGCAAAAGCACTGATAATAATCAATTCTGAGAGCATTCAGATCCATTCAGCTAATTAGCGGAGACGGATCTCCTTCATTGATTTTTTTTTATCAATGGAAGGCAAACGAGCCCGCTGGTCCCCTGATGGTAAGTGAACACCGCCGCCCATGGACACCCGCACTAGGAATCACCGATGCGTTGCCGACCTTTAAAAAGGGAGTACGCTTGTTTCTTGAAGCTCCCCAATCGTAACGGTCCGGAAATTTTGCCGATGGACCTAAACTTTGTCTACAACGCTGTGTATTCATTTGTCATGGTTTGTGTAAATATATCTTGATTTCGCATTGACGACATCAGCTTAGTAGTGGGTAGTCCATTCATCGGCTTGAGTAAATAAAAGGTAGAAGAAATAATAAATCATAACAGTAATGCCAGAAGATGAATTTAATTGTTTTTAGTTTTACTTTAAGCAATTAAATTTAATTGAATAATGTTAATATTAATCAAAATAACTTAAAATCTTAATAGCATTAGTTAAAATAATTTCACGTTACAGTTTTCGACAAAAAGGGATGTCGGGGAATCTAATTTAACTAAATTGCGAAATGTCTAGCCCAAATCTGGACAATACGCAGTTACAATGTAGACATGTTATTCCGTTTAATTAAACACAATGTTGTTTGCTCAATGCCTTCTGCTGACGAGTTGTTTGCTTACGTTTAGTACCGTAGTATAATCTTAGATAGTTTCTTGTACATTTTGGACATCTACGTTCTTCTCAAACTATACAGGCGTGCAATGAATATTAGGTCACTTGGAAATATGTGCTCATTTTTTTAAGGTAAATGACGTTCGACAAAAATAAGTTATTTTTATTATAAATTACAATTTTTTATGTAAAATTTTAATTTTATATAAAATATATAGTACCTAAACGAAACTTGAAATTAAACCCTATACCAATCCGTCCGGCCAGCGTGGTATTAGTAGGCCAAGTATCCCTCCGTCCCGGGAGGAGGTCCGTCCCTGCAGTGGGACAGTAATGGGCTGTTATGATGAATCAAAATAACTCGTAATCTTTAGAGCATTAGTTAAAATAATTTCACGTTACAGTTTTCGACAAAAAGGGATGTCGGGGAATCGAATCTAACCAAATTGCGAATGTCTAGCCCAAATCTGGACAATACGCAGTTACAATGTAGACATGTTATTCCGTTTAATTAAACACAACGTTATATGCTCAATGCCTTCTGCTGACGAGTTGTTTGCTTACGTTTAGTACCGTAGTATAATCTTAGATGGTTTCTTGTACATTTTGGACATCTACGTTCTTCTCAAACTATACAGGCGTGCAATGAATATTAGGTCACTTGGAAATATGTGCTCATTTTTTTAAGGTTAATGACGTTCGACAAAAATAAGTTATTTTTATTATAAATTACAATTTTTTATGTAAAATTTTAATTTTATGTAAAATGATAAATTTATGTAAATCATCGAATCTAACCAAATTGCGAATGTCTAGCCTAAATCTGGACAATACGCAGTTACAATGTAGACATGTTATTCCGTTTATTTAAACACAACGTTATATGCTCAATGCCTTCTGCTGACGAGTTGTTTGCTTACGTTTAGTACCGTAGTATAATCTTAGATGGTTTCTTGTACATTTTGGACATCTACGTTCTTCTCAAACTATACAGGCGTGCAATGAATATTAGGTCACTTGGAAATATGTGCTCATTTTTTTAAGGTTAATGACGTTCGACAAAAATAAGTTATTTTTATTATAAATTACAATTTTTTATGTAAAATTTTAATTTTATGTAAAATGATAAATTTATGTAAAATTTAAATTTTATTTAAAATATGTAGTATAGCATCACATGCAAGTATGGTGGTTTAATAAGATTATCTTTGGTTGTATTTACCTAAGTGCTTAACTACATATATTTTTATCATGTAAGTTTGTTAATAAAAATATAATTCCACACATAATAATTTATAATCTCAAAACTCGTTAGAGATTGAATTATTGGTACAATAATACAAAATTTGCCTTGATAAGGAAAGATAAATCTGTATTAAAGTTAGATTTCTCAACACTGGTCTCAAGAGTAAAATATATTAAGAAGAGACGATAAACGACCACGACTTTAAGTCCGTCAACACCTATACAACACAACATCACAATACAATTCCATAACATTTGCAAATATAGTTTGAGAACAAACGATCGGAAATTCACTTTATATCGACTACCTCATGATTCGAGACTGACAGCATTTAAATAAGCTTTTTACTGTGTTAATAGATGCTGTAAACATACAATATCGTAATAATCTCATCTGCATAGTGTATATTAACGTCTAAGCCGCAGAATACTAATTAATCTGAAATTCTTAGAAGTAAACATGCACGGAAATGAACCTATATACGAATGAAGTGTTCTTCGAAACATTGGAAGCGTATGCGTTTAGCAAAATAACCTAATTTGTGTTGCTAACAATCACTGTAATATTCAATTTTAAAGTTCAAAATACTTATGAACGGTTGCCCTAAAATACTGAAACGTGATACACATAATTTCGACAATGTGTGAATCGATGTTGAAAAGTTTCGGATTAACGTCCTTCGATGTGGAAAACATTAGAAAATTATGTGTATCGATATGGCGCACTTTCACATGAACGTGAATACTACAGGGCTACCTTTCATCGCAATATTGGTCTTCGAAATACAGTGTTAGGAACGAACGGTATATTGCTGTCACAATATACCCATTCACTACATCCACTCATAATATTTGCATTTTAATACAATTTAAAATCATCGCTGACAAAATAGGCACAGCTGATAAAAAGCTTTTTCACGCCGCGAGCCCCAACAATAGTGAAGAAAAATAAACTCTCCGTCCAATTTCCACACACGTAACTCATTTGACCTAGTGACTCTGGCCGGTGTCAGTAATTAATCAGTAAACTGACAGAGCGGCTGGCAGTTCTCATAATTAGTGACGTGACTTCCACTTGTCACTGTACTGACAAATGTGTCCACCCTAGGGATGCGATGCTTTGCTCTTTTGACTAATCTTCTTGTGCACGTGTTTGAGAAAGATAACTGTTCTTTAGATTAGATTCAGTCGTATTGTCGTGTCTATATAAAGACTGCTTACATTGGTTTCGGGCCGCTGGAGGTGTTTAGGGTACTTCCTAGTAGAGATGACGCAGTCAAACATTTAAAAGAATTTAAAATCACGCAAATCCATGTGCCGTAAAATACTGTTCACTACGATATTTTAGACGTTCATAAACTAATTTGGTTTTCATCCATTTTGTGACAAATATGTGTATGTTTAGCATTGCGAATTAAATCTTCTTTGCCGACTTGGTCTAAGTAGATAACAGACACTATTTATATTTTTAGTAAATCATCTTAACAGTTCATTAATTTTATTACTGCAGGGACTGGCCTACCCTATTTGTAACGGTGTCATATATTTACCTGGATTTAGTTCTCACAGAATTAATCTGCTTTCTAAATACCTTGAGATAACCTTAATGGTTCACAAAACTTGCCACTCAATCGTATCTTTTATATTATATTCGTATCTTTTATCGATTAAGCCGAACATCACACATTTAACTGCACCATTTAGTTTTATTACCACTAAGGGCAGCATTATACTGTCTAAATAGAAAGCCTTAAATAGACTATAATGGCGTCATATTAGGCAAGTTACGAAATGTAGTCAAGCGAGAAAATGTTCAATAATTGCTATTGAAGTCTAGCGTTACTCGCACTTACAGAAGTAGCGAAATTTTGACATGTTTACAAACTTTATCGCGAGTTCAAAAGGTTTTAAGTAATATTGAACACTGTGAATTTATTATATCAGAAAGTATCATTTAATTCCGGCTGTCGTAAATGTAAACTATAACAAGGGACTACTACATTTATTCGCATTTGGTCGGATTCGCAAATGGTCGGATTCTCATTTCGTCGTATTTCAGTTGAGAAGAAAAGTGTTATCGAATTAATTTATTAAAAATTATAATTAACCTAATGTACATAAACGCTGCAAACAATCAATTGCGCTGATTTTATTGCTTATGCAGTCCGATATGATTGCTTGAATTTGAACATCTTTTTGAATGTCATTTGGACGACGTTTTTTCATTGAACAATGCAACTGAATACGTTTGAGCTTTGCATCATAAGAGGCAGCTTCTCTCTTAAGTAACGACAAAAATAAATGCAACGTTGGCTTTTTCGGAATCTTCTTATTAAGACGATTGTGCCATCCTTCAATCGCATTTGTGGTACGCTGTTTTTCACCAAAGCAGGTAAACGTATCACAAGTTATTTTTTCCATCCAATATTTTAAAAAATATTTTTGAAATTTTGCTGAATTCATTAGTTTCAGGAGCTTGTTCTAATATAGCAAGAATCGCTTCTGGGATTATTAAAGGTGGAAGCAGTGCTAACTTTGAATATAAAGTAGTGACATGTCGACCTTCACTAGATGAAGACAAACCAAGATCTTTCGATTTTTGCCAAACTGCTTTAGTGAAATGGTAAAAGCAACCGTTAATGCACTCTTTTTGAAATGTGTTTTTCATGCCATTTATCGCAGCTAAGTCGTAGTCCAATTTATAATATTCTATATTTACATAAAACTGATCGCGTATCAAAGTGAACAATCTTGTGTATGTTATTTCTAATTTATCCGGGAGCAGGGCATAAATTAATGGAACTAGATTGTTCGTATCATCATCAGTGCCGATATAGCCATGCAGGGAATATAGTTGATAAAATGGTGGCGGGCTAGATTTGAAAGTTCCGTCTCCGTAAAATTTATGACATGTTTTTATTATTTGTCTTGCTAAGGGAGTTGCAAAAATTAATATTTTATTGTCCGAACCATCGTCATAAGCAAAAAAATTGTCAACAATGCGTTCCGATAACCGTACTTCATGTATATATTTAAATTTACATTTGCTTAAGTTGAGTGATTTTTTTCTATTTCGGTACAGTGAGTCTTTTTTTTATGTAAACAATGGTATTTTATGCTCTTCTATGTATGTTTCAGTTTCTGGTAAATTTTCATTATAGTAATGTTTTTCAAATATTTTAGGTATTGGTTCCATATTAGACTGAACTTCTTGTTTACATTTATAAAAAATTTTATCAACTTTGTTACGGTCGAAATCTGGTAAACAAGAATGAACAGCTTCTTTTATTATATTGTTTTTGGAGTCTAATGTAATAGACGAATAACAATCTTTTCTATTAGTACAGCGCCAATTTGTGGAACCAGATTTATTAGAAACGGCAAAGTGATACCTGTGTCCAGCACGCAATAACATTTTTTTGCCTTTACTGCTTTCAATAAAACACAATCCACTCAAGCCACTACTTCCTGCCGCTAGATTCATGTTGAAAAACTCGATAAACTATTTTTTCTCTCTATATAACACAAAACAATGACAGGCTAGGACACAAGTCAATGTGATCTTAATGTGATCTATTTTAATTTTTATTATATTACCACCATAGAGGTAATTAACCAGGAAAATAAGTTAGCTACGAATATAATATAAATAACTGACCATAAGTGTGACAAGTTCAAAAGCAGTTATTTTACAATAATTGTTTATGTTCTCATCTGTACTGAATCCGACGAAATGAGAAGCCGACCATTCGCGAATCCGACCAAATGCGAATAAATGGACTACTACATAACAGTCAGCAAGAAATAAGACCTAAAAGCCTACTAGGTCTCGTGTAGACCATTTCAACCATTTAAAAATAGATAAAGAAGTAAAATATATTTGCCTTAGCTCTTATCTCTTCTCTAAAAATATAATATAACTAGCTGACCCGTGCCCTACTTCGTTTAGGTGGCCAAAAAACCGCGTCCATTTTCTAAACATATTTCATTACTGCTCCACTTCTATTAGTCATAGCGTGATACTATATAGCCTATGACACTCCCCGATAAATGAACTATTCAACACGCAAAGAATTTTTTAAATCGGTTCAGTAGATCCAGAGATTACCCCCTACAACGTTATAAACACACAATTACACAAACTTTACCTCTTTATAATATTAGTATAGATAAAAAACAGCGTGATTGTTAAAACCTAAATGAATTACTCCAAAATCATGTTTACCCAGTAATCCTCGACTGTTTCCAATGTAAACAGTTACGGCCTTATTACAAAATACGGTCTAACTATAAAACACGGTTTATTACGTCACAAAACCACTGTTTTTGAAATTTGTTATTACAAAATCAGTTTTAACACTAAACCATGGCGTAATGTCAGGTTTAAAGATAAACCTACTCGACCCCTAGTTTAAACTATAGACCATGGTCTAAATACATACAGTTCTGTCAAAGTTGTTGTTTTGAGGTTAGCGTTGCTATTGGTAATGTGTTAATATTATAATATTGTTGACTTGTTTCAAAATGGATATCGACATGGTACATTTAATCTATATTACAGATATTGAACTTTTAGAAAGACGACGACCCAGTAGACAGCTTGTTCGTGTTGATCCTTTTATAGAATTATCAAAAGATTTTAGAAAAAAATATAGATTTACAAAATCTATTAAGTACTAAAAATGTTTTGGAGTTATTGGTAGATAATATCACACGACCCTCGGGGATGTACTTTGTCCCCTGAAATTCAAGGTTTGCGCATTACAAAGCTGGGCCACAACAACACCTACAAACAAAACAACTAAAAACCTACTTAGTCGGTTGAGAAAAGAGCAAACTTTAAACTACTTAAAACGTATTTTTGTTTTACCTACAACGATTACCATACCACATACAAACTATTTTCATATTGTTGACATCTTACTCGTATTTCAAATGATGCCCGAATAGGTACCTAATGATGATAATACCTACTTTATTTTGTTCCGTTCTACGTCTTATATTTAACATTGCGAGTTATGAAAATGCTTATTATTTCAGGGCCCTAGAATAATAAATGGTAATCATTAATAACCAATGTTATATATTTATACTAAATATATAAATTATTATCATTTCATTGCTGATATGTAATTAAATTCACCAATTTTTTAGCAATAAGCTTTCCCTCGAGTAGTACGGAACGTTATAATCGAATGATGTAATGAATGATCAAGCAATATTTTGGATAATCTGTGACTATTTATTTAAGCTAGGGTCTAAAATTGCTGTTTTATGAAAGCCACGGTTTATTTATGTTTTGTAATAAGGTGACATTTAGACTGCAGTTTAAAAATTAAGCCTGTGCTAGCTGAACCTGGTTTAAACTGAGTTTTATTTAGTTTTTTGTAATAAGACGGTTAAAGTTTAAAGTAAACAATTTTTTCAATAGGAGTGTTTTGGTTTCCTCCGGACCTCAACATTATGGGAGCTTAATCTGTCATGTTATTTTTTTAAATGTATATCTTGTTAGTGCAATCATCATAACAGCCCATTAAAGACCCACTGCAGGGACGGACCTCCTCCCGTGACGGAGGAATATTTGGTCTACTAATACCACGCTGACCAAACGGATTGGTATAGGGTTTAATTTCAAGTTTTCCTTTTTTCTATGTAAAGGTAATATTCACAGATAGTCCCTTAGTCGGTTTCTACGATACCCATGGGATGAGATGGGGTGGTGACATATTGTATTCTAACTCCGTCACCACACGGATAACATGGTTAGTTCAATGTTTCATCATTATAATCATATCAGACAATGTATGTCTATTGTTGGACATAAGCTTCCAAATATGCAATGTTTAAATGAGTATTTTTTTTTAAAACCGTGCATGGATTACGAACTTACATAAAAAGTTTAACTAACTCCTCCGCAAAAACGAGCCTTATAGTGGACCTGTTCGTCCTACATACATTCCCAACACCTCAGTGACATTGGCAACACGTACCTACTTGCACTCGGAACGCGGAACACATTTGTGGAACGCTTCCAGCATTGATTCGTCTCGGATGAGAATCTGCGACGACCACGCTAGTTGCATTCTCCACAAACGTTTTTCTTTATTGTTGTAAAATTGTATTAATACCAAGATGGTGGCATACAAGCATAAGGTCCACATGGTGGCTAGTGGTTACTATTATCTTTACGAAATAAAAAGAAGGAAAACTTGAAATTAAACCCTATACCAATCCGTCTGGCTAGCGTGGTATTAGTAGGCCAAGTACCCCTTTGTCACGGGAAGAGGCCCGTCCCTGCAGTGGGACATTAATGGGCTGTTATGATTATGATGATAATAATTCTGCGCAGAAGTCCTTAGCAACAGCTTAAGGTACACAATATTTTTGAACTTTACAGAAAAATATTTTGTATGAATTGGTCAAATTGAAAACTGCTCCACTATAATTGTCCATTTTCGTTTTATTTTGTACGCTTTTAATTTTCACAATTTTCACACTGTACCGAGCAAGTATATTTTAACCCATTTCAAATTCAATAAATTCTATTCCTAGAACCGTTTCACAGTGAAATATTTATTTAAAAAAAAAAAGAAATAAAAATCCCTTTCACTTTTGTGCCCACATTTAAAAGCAAATTTGTTATTTATTGACTGAATCGTTTGACGTACTATTGAAATCCGATTCGTTTATTCTATTGTGCTTTTAACTCTATTAGTAGCATAGTATAACTAGCAGCATGCTTACAAGTCTATTTAATATGCAAGAAGTGATTGTGTTCATCTAGTTTCAAGAAACGAGCGTACTCCCTTTTAAAAGGTCAGCAACGCATCTGTGATTCCTCTGGTGTTGCGGGTGTCCATGGGCGGCGGTGATCACTTACCATCATGTGACCTGCTGGCTCGTTTGACTCGCACTACATAAAAAAAAGTGTCTGTCCAGCTATGTTTTATCGAAGTCATTCAGCAGTAGCAAGTCAGCTTAACTTACTGTTAAGCCCGATTTACACATCGACAAGTACAGTAGCGAGTTAAGAAGTAAGTTGCTGATTATGTTGATTTGAATAGATCTCCATCCTATTTTTGGCGAGTTAAGTACGAAGTAGCCCCCTTTCGCGTCTTGCCAACCTAACTCGCCAAAAAATAAGATGGAGATCTATTCAAATCAACTTAATCAGCAACTTACTACTTAACTCGCTACTGTACTTGTCGATGTGTAAATCGGGCTTTAGTTACATTCGCATTTGTAATATTAATCCTTTTGTTTACTTCAAGTTAAAGTACAAAAGGTACATTACAGATAAGTTAGAAACGTACAATATCTCAAACAAATTAAAGTGAGATTACATCAACTTAAACAGATTAAGTATCACACTGAAATTCTTATCAATTTTAATTATCTTCAAGAATTGAAACGACCGCCATTACTCGAAACGAAATCGATTGCCATTAAAACCTGTAGAGTATTGGATAAGTCTATTTGGGTCCCTCTTTTATATACGTAAATTAGTGTAAATAAGTGCCGTTACCCAAAATTGACTATAAAACCCTAGTAAGCCCCCTGTTATTAATTAAAACGGCTTAAACAAAGTTGCTTTATTTTGTTTGAAGCTGGTACTTGTTTCAATAACTTTTTATTTGTATTTGCTATGTAAGAGTGGGAATTGCGTAACTAATTTTTTTGATGTAGTTCCTTGGATGTGAACTTAAAATATTTTATTGTTTTTTTTTTTAAAAGACAACTCCCGCACTACTGATCATGCCCTATGTCGCGGGGACTTTTTACAAACATCAATTTAACGGACATAAAGAACACCCAGACTGAGGAATTTGTAGATCTTACAAATTATTGTCCTGCGTGGGGATCGAACCCACAACCTCGTACACGGCAGCCGCTTGCGCTTTAGTCGCGCCACCGAGATCGTCAAAATTTTATGTTAATAACGTTGATATCTTTTTGCTGTCGAATCATGTAAGATGATATTTTTTTCTATAAAAAGTCAAATCCTGTACAAGGGATTGAACCTTGTTCACTTTTCACAGACAATCAATTCAGACACAGGACGTCCAGACTCAAGAAACTTATTTATGGATCACACAATCAGATCTTCATTAGGATTTGACCTATTGCATGGTCGCTGACTGCCGAGACCGATTTAAAGTGTAAAATTTTAAAACCTCAATTTATAATTACACTAAAATTGTGAACCTACCCTTTACATTTGAATTTCATGTTAATTCAGTCGAATATTTCCGAGAACTTAACTAGATTGCCGTGGATATTTGTGGAAAGATATTAATATAAATTTTCTAATAACAGAATTTGTTAATTGGTGTATATTTCTATGTTAATTTGAACATTATTCCATTTCTGGAGTTTTACATAAAGGTTATAATAAGCTTTTAGACTTGCCTAAAAGCCTTCTTACCTTTTAAAAGATCCTTTTTTTTTAAATAAAAAGGCATTGAATTGTTATCATAAAAGATTACTATTGTGAAGGTTTTACAGAATAAGCTTCATAAAATTACTTTTCAAGTAGTTTTAATCAAAATAATTGTTATAAATTTTTATTTGTGAAAATATTTAGAAGTTTTAAAGGGTTTCCTAGAAATATGCTGTTAACTTTCCCAGAACTAATGAAGGTTTTAAGTTTGTAAAAAATAAATTTGAACTTAATTTTTAAACTGTAAGAACTTTGTTATCGCGATTTAGTATCCAAATTAAATTTGTCATTCGTTGTTTTCTCGCACCTCAAACGAATGCTTTCAAACTTAATTTAAATAATATACATTTGAACAGCGTGTTAAAACCCGAATAAATTGCTCTCTCCAAAAAGCCAATACAAGTAAACTAATTTAGGGATAATACTTGTAAGGGCTCAATGTATTGCCAACGGATTATGTGGGTTCGCGTCTCGTATGAGGCAAGTTTTAATGAGGTTTATCTCTGTGGACCCCTTGCAGGGTCAAGATGGTTTGAGGCTTTATATGTCATCCTGTGGAAGGTTGGATTATTTTTAATTAGTTAAGCTTGTGGCTGTTTAAGGATTCTTGTGGTGATTGTGGATTATTGAATCTTGTACCTCGAGGGGCACGACTAACTTGTGGTAAGTTTGAGATACGTTTGCCTTTACTTAAATTAATGTATGATATTAAGATGGTGCGATACCGATGGATGAGAGAGGCACAGGATCGCGCAAGGTTGTATTAGGAGGGATGGTTAGATAGATAGAATGCATGGTATTCATGTAGTGTGTTCAGCTGCGGACGTAGATTTTAATTTCTGTTGATGTTATCTTTTTCTATCTGGACAATCAATATAATTTTATATATCTTAGACTAATCCTAATACAGTCTAAGATTAATTAAGTTTAGTTTAAATTATTTAGTATCTAGTTAGAATATTGTTTAGATACATTATAGGCAGCCCATTAATTTCAAACAGGGTCGGACATTCTGATAATGACGGAGGGAAACTACCCCTCTAATAGTAACGCGATAAGAAACTTGTATTACATTGGCCAGATGGATTATTGTCAGGTTTTATGTAAATTTTTCCTTTCTATATTTTTATAGGGATAATATTTGTAAACTTTCCGACCTCTGTGAAACTTGAAGACCTCTGTTGCGCAGTCGGTATATTACATGGCTGCTACGCAGAGGTCTCGGGTTCGATTCCCGCTCAATGAAAAACTTTGTGTGCATGAACATGATTGTTTGTATTGGCCTAAGTGTTTTCTATATTATACATAGGAAACCATGACTTAGTATGTGATCACTGAACCAGCAAGGTATTCCATACCTAATACTTAGTTTTGAATGATTGATTATTTAGGTTTCACTTACGTAAACTAATACCTACAAATCGAAACTATAAAGGTATTAGTCAACATTAACCTAAACAGACCGTATTGAAAGGGTTGAGTATAAGGCTACCCTTTCGTCCTGAAAACGTCTAAAGTAGTATGAACTAATGTATGAAACATACTATTTAATCATAATCATTAGTATAGGGTCTAATTTTAAGATAATATTGACGGATAGTCCATTAGTCGGTTTTTACAAACATACTATTTACTATAACTATAATATAGTTGCCGTGGTGCCGACCCAGACGGCCTCTGACTGTAACTGACGTTTGGGTCCGGCACCACGGATGTGGTTGCTTAATATACCTTAAGCAGAACTGTGAAAATATTACTGTGTGTGAAATGGAAAAATAGCGTGGGTGAAAGTAAATTTTTATTTTTTTTATTTAGGAAAACAAACAGTCGTTTACAGAAATAGTAACTTAGATCATTATGGTTCTGATGGACTAAAATTATAAGACTATGACACAAAAAAATGAGATTTCTGTTTCGACTGACAGGGGTCAGTTAAAAATTATAGATTTAAATACTTCGCCTAATGGAATAATAATTTTAGCTTTAATTTTCTCAGTGATATTTTTCAAGAACTAAGGCAAAGATGAAACTAATTGAATGAACTCATTAATCGAGGTCCTTTTAATAGATTTCTTTTATATACGAAGTTAGTAAAAATTTTAATAATTTAAAGTTTGTCTCAGCAACTGTAAAATGATTTTACTTTATTTTATAGTGTTCATGAATGAGCTGTAGGTAAGAAAAAATATAAATAAACCATTTAAGACAAACACATTTCAACTATAAATCCCCATTCATTCACACAATCTATCAATACCTACTCTTATCACACACGTACAGGCGTAAAGATGATGTGATACAATCACTCAAAGAGATTGATTTTCTGTCAATATTTCGTTTCTAATGTTAATAGAAAACGCTTTGGTATAGAGTGTTAGGTTTGTTGTGATGGTTTATTGTGTTTTAGATAACTATCTTACGTTTATGTACGTGTTGAAGTTACGGGAAGATCGATAGTTGAATTTTGAAAAAAAATGCTTATATTTTGATTACAAAGGATGTACTAAGTTGTAAAGTAATTATTATTTAATACATAATTGAATTATCAGAAGACAGAGTTGATAGAAAGTATAATGACTTTTTCTTAGGTTTATGCAAAATTAGCAAGATAATGGCAGAAGAAGAAATTACAGGAACCAGTATGTATACCTACTAATTTATTAAATATGTAAAAGCAAGACTAAGGTAGCAATCAAGTATTTAAATAAAATAAAATTACAAAACTTGGATGGTGTCTCTTTTATGTATAATTTTTCACTTTGTTTTTTCTTTTCTTCGTCCTAGCCATTAAGGAGCTTGAACTCTACTATGTCATTTAAAGGCAAAGATTCATTAGGGGGCAAATGTTCCACTACATGTGCCTCAGGAGGCCTGACATATCTGGCGACATCGCAGGAGGCGACTATCATCATAACAGCCCATTAATGTCCCACTGCAGGGACGGGCCTCCTCCAGTGTCGGATGGATACTTGACTTACTAATACCACGCTGGCCAAACGGATTGGTATAGGATTTAATTTCAAGTTTTTCTTCTTTTTATTACGTAAAGATAATATTCACGGATAGTCCCTTCGTCGGTTTTTACGACACCCATGGGATGAGATGGGGTGGTGACACACTGTATTCTTACTCCGTCGCCACACGGAGGAGGCGACGATGTCATGTTAAAAATGTTGTCAGACGTGACGAGCGAAGTCCGGCAATGTCGACTACTCACCCGACGTCGCTGGCGACACATGTCGTGGAACATTTTGTCCCCTAGTGATCTTTACCCTTTACATTGCATATTTATTTCCATCTACAGTTTTGTATTTTCTACCGAACTAAAAAGAAAATCTATAATACTCTTCACTAAATGCCGTAGGTACACCTATCTAAATTAGACTAAACCATTTCAACAAACTATTTATATGAGTCAACTAATGTAACATTAGTTTGAACGTAAAAGTAATTATAATAAAAAAAAACAACTAACATTCACTCGTAAGATTAAATTTAAAAGCTATAATAAAAAAAAGCTTTTTGTGTAACACGTTTTCTATTATACGATCTATTTATAATATAACTTATAACGTTAGTCTTAACTTGTCAGTGATAATTTGGCAGGTCTAATATTAAATTATTTTGTGACGGCTTAATATTATTAATAAATTATATTAAGTATTAATATTATGAAATGTTATTCCTTGTGATTTAATAGAATAATTTGAAATGCCAGCTGTCTTTCATAACATGTCAAAAAATTAGGGATTTTACATATTTAGTAGAGAAACATGTGGTGGCTGGTTTAAATCCCACGCAGAATTATTGTTTGTTAGTTTACTTATAATTTTCATAAGTATAAATACAAATATTTCTCACATAAACACAACGCCATCTAGTCCCAAACTAAGCAAAGCTTGTACTATGGGTACTAGACAATGGATAAACATACTTAAATACTTTTTTTTTTGTAAATACATACATATTATACATAGAAAACACCCAGACCAATGCAAACTATCATGTTCATCCACAGTAAGATTTGCATTGAGCGGGAATCGAACCCAAGACCTCTGCATAGCAGTCATGTTATACAACCACCACATTGGTCGTCAAAGTATGGTTGTTTTTCGTACACCTTAAACTGATGTTTTGTAAAAGACGTTTGACGTTTTGGTTAGAGTTTTTACGAGAGAAGACTTGATTGAGCGCGGGAGCTTTGGGAGTCTTTTTTATATAAATACTTTGGGGAAATAGAAAAGGAAGGTCTTTGAATTGCATGGGAAAAATAGAGACTTTTAAAAGTAATATATACTTAACCATATCAAATTTAATATAAGTAGTAATTAGGACAGTAACTAAGTTAAAGATCAATAACAAATGTCCCTTAAGCAAAGTGCTTCGCTTGCGTTATTGGTCAATTAAACGGTTAGTCAGATGCTGTATTCCCTGTGATGTATCTATTATGCCTGAACTAATGGTGCATGTTGTAGCATATTGCTTTAGATATAACAAGAAATTTGATTACTAACTGCAATGTGTGTCTCCCAGATAAGTTCACTAATTTGATTAAGACGACCTCGGTAGCGCGCCGATTGATCCAGCGGCTGCCGCGCATGAGGTTGTGGTTTCGATCCCCACGCGGGACAATAATTTGTGAGATCCACAAATTATTGTCCTGAGTCTGGGTGTTCTATGTGTCCGTTAATTGATGTTTGTAAAAGTCCCGCGAAACAGGGCATGATCACTAGTGCGGGAGTTGTCTTTTTTAAAAATAAAAATAAAAAATTAAATTAAGTAAATACTTTTTTTACTTTATTATCTAATATTATTATGAATGTGGACGAGGCCGAATCTGTTTACCAGGATCGTGACAAGTGGCGTTCTGTCGGCTCTGCCTACCCCGGGCGGGATAAGGCGTGAGTTTCTGTATCTATTATCTAAATCCTCTTGTCAATCTGAATCTAATGTTCAGAATCTTACTAAAATGTATAAAAAGTATACTTTTAAACAAAAGTCAACGATTTTCGTCTGTGTGTGATAACGGAGTAAGAATTTATGGTGTGACGAAATATCATCGCAACCCTTACGGTACGGTCTGATATAGAATTCCCTTGTGGTGCTTTTGTTGATTAAATAAAGGGTGAGATTTCTTTGCTGCTGACCCAACATTAAGGGTGCATTAAATTATTTAAAAAAATGCTGCTACAGTCTTTAGCATAGTTAGCGCTTACAAGTTACAAAAAAAAAATATTATATTAGGAAAAATTATTATATTCCATTGAATAAAACTAATTATTCAATGGAATATAATAATTTTTCATCCTAACTTATTCGTGGAGCGCGCTCATTTTTCTAGGTTTCAAACATATAATTTTACAAAAATGTTCCCAGAACAAAAACTTTTTTTTAAATCTTTATTTAAGGAGCTTTTGTCACAATTTGACTATGTCGCTCCGTCATAGTCACATTACATGTATATACAAATATTTTTAAATTATACTAGAGAGATATAAATTATACAGACTTTTAGCTAGCTCTGATTCAGGGTTAGCTAAGATAGTATTACGAGTACATTTACCAACATTGTAAGTATCAAACAAAAACTTTACTCTAGCATGTTACACCACGCGGAGAAATCGTCGAAAGAAAAGCTATTCGTAGCCGATACTCATATTATGACGTTTAAGATGACCCATCTGTTCTTTTGTGTGACACGTACATAAAAAAAAAAATCTTTTACTAGTAAATATTTTTATGTAACTACAATAACTTTTTTACGAGTCTGAAGCGCGTGTCCCTTACGAAATTGTATCGAAAGGAATTCGTCTTTAGCTATTATAATGTCAGAAACATTTGTGGCAATTTGTCTTGTTAATGATAATTCGTGTTTGACTGCTGTTGCTGTTTTAATTAACCGGTCTTGGAAGGGCAACCAGATGAATTGATCTATCATTAACGAATTTTGTTTTTGTTGTTTGTCTGAGTCTGTGTTTACGCAAATAAGATGTCTAAATATATGTGATTTTGTTATCAAAACTGTGTTATTTGCATCTTTGGTGTTTGGTGATCAAGCGACTTAGTAAATCCAATAATAACACAAAATTATATCTATAAGTTGTATCAACTTGCTTAGTTGTTGTAGTGATCAATCTAACTAACGTTAAAGGCGTTTATATTTGGGTGTCGTAAAAACCGACTAAAGGACTATCCGTGAATATTATCTTTACGAAATAAAAAGGAGGAAAACTTGAAATAAAACCCTATACCAATCCATCTGGCCCGCGTGGTATTAGTAGGCAAAGTATCCCTCCGTCACGGGAGGAGGCCCGTCCCTGCACTAGGGCTGTTATCAGGGGTGTGTCATCGTCATGTTACATGCTATGCTATGCAATTTATTCACAGTTTCATTTGGAGTTTTTCTTCTCTTGCATATTATTGACTTTGGTCTTATCAAATTGCTATTTATATATATTTTGGACTTAAGATTTGTCCTTTATTTACGTAATTGCATTCTTAAGGTGGGAAAACCCCTTACACGGTGGACCGACGACCTAGTTAGGACGGCGGGAAGCCGATGGATGAGGGAGGCACAGGGCCGTACAAGGTGGCAATACTTGGAGGAGGCCCAGCTGTGAACGTCGATTGGCTGATATGATGATGATGATGATTCTTAATCTGTCAATACACATAACTTGTGATATTAATAAGCCCAATCAAGTATTGAGTATTTTTTGTTCAATCATAGTTTGATACGATACTGTGAAACAGGTGCAAAAACTGATGAACATTTATTTGTCTACTTTAATTTATTGCTTGTTTAATATTAATGTGGACGACGATTATAGTTTTTCATATTACAAGTTGATTTATGTTTGTCTTGTTCTGACTAATTTCATCTGTCTCTATTATAATTTGTATAATCTATGAAACTGTTTTGTGTTTTATTTCAATTTTTAAATCTGAATCATTGTAATGAAAATTTTAAGAGGTTTATTGTAGGGACGGGTCCAGTCTTAGTTGGAAACTTTTACCACGTATACTTATATACAGTATAGGGCTTTATTGTTATAAGTTATCTTACTTTTTCTTACTAACGAGTCCAGGCAAAAGCAACAATTAAATCTGATCTGAAGCAGCAAAAATCATCAACACTCCATCCAAACCCAAAGGATATTCATTCAACACGTCCGCTGTCCTTCCCTTCCGCAACAACAAGTCCCCGTAAGTCATCCAGAAATAAACAGAATCAACCTTTTATCACCATTATGTAAAATCCTATTAGTTTTCATACACCTGACCTTTTCGTTCGGACAAGTATCAATGCACCTTCAAAACCCCATCCCTTCCAGTCTCGTTCCCTCGATAAATCCCCTTTAGTTAATCGTTATTCATTTACCCTTTCCACATGGCTGGATTATCGAGGGTATACCTTTATTGATTTGTACCTGTCTCTTACTAAATAATTGACGCGGAGTCTCTTTGTTGGAGGTTATTATTTGTGTCGCGTAAAACTCTTGATTCATATGAATTTTTAATTTAAAACCGATGAAAATATAGCAAGATATCTCATACTCTCCAATAGGTAATTCAGTCTTTTGGTCGAAGTTTTCAATCGAGTCCTATAGAGAATTACATCAGAGCGCGTGCGCTAGCTATTTGGTTTGTTATTGTATTTGTGTGTCTATTTGTACTTAGTTTATTTGTATGTCAGAACTATTTTGACGTTTCATAAGTGCTTTTCTCACCCAGGGAGTGAAATGGTATCTGGGTGAATATCATGTTAAATAATTAAAGAAAACTGCCTGTTAGAGAAACATACCTTACTATAAACACCAAATTGATGGACCAACTTATTATTATTAGATTACACTGATAAATTTGTCATAGCAGGGATTAACGTTATAGATCGTCAGGTTCTTTTTTTCTGTTCATTACACGTTTACGACATCCTACCGTGGTGAGACTTTATATTCCTACAGCCCATAATCACCAAACCGACACCTTGTAGTATAATATTAGTAAAACGAATACTACTCTAACCACATAGATCCCTTCATTGCTCTCCTCAATCCCAGTTTCATTAGTCTAATCTACAAAACCCCTAATCCCATACAGTATTTCTAGAGGTTGCTCGATGATCGGATAAAGCTAGACGCTCGAAAACCTCGCTAACCGAATCTCTTGTAAGATAAAGGAATCACATTTTATTTAGGCCTAACTTTTTTACAAGAAATATTCATAGAAATCATCTTATATTGGAAAAGGAAGAAAGTCTTTTTCCGTGTTTCAGTACATTTTCAGTGATATTTTTGTCTATGATTTAATGTCAGTTTTAAGTATATAGGCTTAGCTTAGTTTTACCTATGTTAAATTCTAGGCTAATATGGAATTAAGTAATGGTACTTTTGCTACATTTCTTATTGGTGCTTAGTTTTTTTTACGATGGCGTGATGCTATATTTGTCTCTTATACTTTATATTATCTATATTCAGCTTTTTTTAGATTGAATAAGCTTGTTTTTTGAACATGCTTATTAAATGTACTAAGATTTAAAAATTAACCCTTGTTAGTACCGTAAATAAGCATTGAAGAGGAAAGTTAGCTATGGAAGTTAGATGATCAATGACAGCGGAGATAATTTTTAAAAATAGGGGTTTGTAGATTAGACTAATGAAACTGGGATTGAGGAGAGCAATGAAGGGATCTATGTGGTTAGAGTAGTATTCGTTTAATTATTAAAAAACTAAAACCAAAATCTAGTGTGTGTGTTCCTGAAATAAACATAAGTGCTCTTTATCTAGTAATATTATAAATCTAAATACAACAGAAAAGTAGGTTTGTTGGTCATAAAGTCACGAACATATCATTATGTAAAATTATTATATTATTATGTGTTTTGTATTGCACGCACGAGACCTTATGAATATGGAATCATTGTATTGACAAAACTTTTTATATCGAAATTATTCTATTTATAGTCTTATTAGCTAACCCTTCGTTGGGCGGCAAAAAAAACGCGTCCCTTTTTTAAACATAATTTCATTACTGCTCCACACCTATCAGTCATAGTGTGATACTATATAGCCTATGACACTCCCCGATAAATGGACTATCCATCACAGAAAGATTTTTTAAAATCGGTTCAGTAGATCCAGAGATTACTCCCTACAACGTCACAAACACACAAACACAATCACGCAAACATACAAACTTTACCTCTTTATAATATTAGTATAGATAAGTAAGATTCACTGACAGCTATATCAATTATTGGATATGAATGTATATTTAACAAAAACTAAATAAAATGACTATGAAAAGAAAATGAGAAAAATACTACGTCTGGAATTGGTTTCAAACTTACCGACGTATTAACTTTTTCATGCTTAAAAAAATTCAGAATTATTATTCCATTAGGTATGACTTAAAAAAATGTAAGCTCAGCTTTCTATAGATAAGCCTTATCATACACTTATATTCATAAAATAGAAAGAGAAAAAAATATGCTATCTATGATATTATTCAGTGAGAGCTTAATTTTTTATCACTCTTTATTACGCCGATTATTTACTTATTGAATGAGATATATGTAATATGGTTAAGAATATTTTGAGTGGCTCAATGAAATCCTTTAGAAACGACATTATATTCAAACCAACGAACCGAATTGTTACGTCGCCAGCCTCTTTATCTAGCTATGCATATTTATGTAAACATCGACATATTTAAAGTAAAAACCCCAGAAAAAAGTATCGGAGCCCCCAGCTACATCCTTCACATCATCATCATCATAATAGCCCACTAATGCCCCACTGCAGGGACGGGCCTCCTCGTGCCCGTCCCTGCAGTGGGACATTGGCGTGACGTAGGGATACTACTTATACCACTCTGGCCAGACGGATTGATACAAGGTTTAATTTCAAGTTTTCCTTCTTTTTATTTCGTTAAGATAATATTAACGGATAGTCCCTTAGTCGGTTTTTACGACACCCATGGGATGAGATGGGGTGGTGACATATTGTATTCTTACTCCGTCACCACACGGAGAAAGCCATATGGCAACAAAAGAACCAAATTGTTACGTGTGCCGCCAGCCTCTTTATCTAGCCATGCAAATTTATATACCCCGTCAACATATTTGGCACCGTTACCACTATGATAATTGCAATGCCATTGAACCACGTGTTTCAACAATTTCTACTTTAAAACGCGTTTGACTTCTTTACGCACTGTTCCGGTATAGTATTGTTTAATTTTATGTGTAAAGATAACTTTTAAAGTTATTTATGTGTCGAGAATTGTGCCAATACGAAAATAGGAGTGTTACCAAAGAACAGCCAAAGCAAAGAACTAGCGTAATCGTAATGTAAACTTTTTGGGCATAATATTGTTATAAATATGTCTCCGTGTAGTGACGGAGTAAGAATACAATATGTCACCACCCCATCTCATACCATGGGCGTCGCCGTCGTAGAAACCGAGGAACTATCCGTGAATATTATTTTTACGAAATATAAAGAAGGAAAACTTTAAATTAAGCCCTATACCAATCCGTCTGCCCAGCGTGGTATTAGTAGGCCAAGTATCCCTCCGTGCCGGGAGGAGGCCCGTCCCTGCAGTGGGACATTAATGGGCTGTTATAATGATGATTGTTATAAATCGGTCGCGTAGTTTCGCTTTTTATCGTATTGCTTTTTACATGTCTGGATGCCAACTTAGCTTTCCTACAGATACCACGCTGACCAGGCGAATTGGTAACGTTTATTGTGTCAAAAGATTATGACATGTGACCACGTCGTCAGTCGAGATTTACTACACATTCAGAATAAGACGGTGTTACTTTGTGTGTTTTTGAACTTTATGGAATATTTAATATTAACACACATTCATCATAACAGCCCATTAATGTCCCACTACAGGGACGGGCCTCCTCTCGTGACGGAGGGATACTTGGCCTACTAATACCACGCTGGCCAGGCGGATTGGTATAGGGTTTAATTTTAAGTTTTCCTTCTTTTTATTTCGTAAAGAAAATATTCACGAACAGTCCCTTAGTCGGTTTTTACGTCACCCATGAGATGAGATGGGGTGGTGACATATTGTATTTTTACTCCATCAACACAAATTAATACCACCTTTTTTCTATTAATAAGCGTAGTTCAGTTAGGTTAAAAACCGATCTAAAGGTCAACATCATACATGGCGAAAGCCGATACGAGCGAAGCTAGATCGATACTTATAAATAAAATCATTTGTCTTACTTAGCCCCTCACGAAGGCTCAAAATCAATAGCTAATTAATAAATATATTATCAGTAGTCTATCGCCTGTCTAGGAACTAAACCAATCATTATATTATAATTAATAGGTTTATTGTATATTTACGAAAAGAGCTGATTAGTTTTAGAACTTACTTTGAACCCTAAGTTTATGATATTAAAGCTTAAATCATTTTTACACTTTATCGCTGGTTAAACAACGGTGGCAAGGTTATTCCATAGATGGGTGGCCGTTTAGTGATATTTTATCCCCGGCTCTCCGTGGGACACGCAAAAACTCGCTAACGGCTGTAGTGGTACAGTCGTTAAAGCCCGATTTACAAGTAACTCGCCAAAAAATAATATGGAGTTCTATTTAAATCAACTTAATCAACAACTTACTACTTAACTCGCTACTGTACTTGTCGATGTGTAAATCGGGCTTAAGACATGTTAGACTTCTTAATTAACTCGTTACTAGGTTGGCCACTAACCTAACAATATTAGAAGAATAATGCTTGAATAGATTGTTGACGAAATTTTTATTACTTTGGATAACTGACAAATAACTGATTACGATAGACTAGAATATCGTATTCAAAAATAATTGATACATCAACAGATTAACCAAGGGAAGTTCACAGCTGGACATTGGCCAAATGTTTTCACTTGCGGTCCTACGCTTCCCCCGTCCATCGGCTCCCTTTCTCCAAGCATAACATTTCGTGAATTCACTGATGGGGCGGAAGAAGCTTCTTGGAGACCGTTTTCACGATTGACTATGTGACAGGACACTGCACAAATAGATCCGATGGGGTCGAAGTGCATCCTTTTCGGGGGAAAAAGAAGAAGAAGAGACAGGACACTGCTGTGTGCTACGTTATCTAGGTATTCCTAGTGTCTTAGCTTTCTTTTGGATATCTGTTCGTAATTTAAGAATGTCATAAAAGTTAACTGAACGAGAATATTGAAAGCTATGTATAAATAGTAGTAACACTTTGAAACACTATGGACGGACTTAATGGTCAAAAGTTTTCCTGGTCTCCTGAAGTAATGCAATCGTTTTATAGCATTAAATACCCATAATCATCAACATCATCATCATATCAGCCAATCGACGTCCACTGCTGGACATAGGCGTCCTCCAAAACACAAACACCCATAATATTTCGTATATACTCCGAAAACACTAGAAACTGTATCTAGTTAATTTATTGAATAATACGAATTGATTCAATCTGAATAGGCCTTTATAGGGGATCAAAATTAGAATGCCAGTAATTTGTGCTCTATTCAAATATAATAAGATCTACTCGTCTAGGAAATGTAATAAACAAGGATTACTCTCGTGATTTGAGTATAAATACAGCACTGGAGGGTTGATTTATTGTAATAGTACACTCTGTATACAACGTACTATTTGCGATTGAATTGGTATTTGTGTAATGAATCAGTCGAGGATAAAACCGACTGGCTTATGCGTGTACCTTTTGTTATATGACGCTGTAGTTGGTTAGAATACCACGCGAGTCTATTTTCTATTCTACAAATGGTCGTCCTGTATATAGAGGTTTAAAATTTTATACCGCAAGTAAAACTGCCCCAATTGATTTGGTTTTATTAAAATAATATAAAAAATAATTTATAACTATACTAAAAAACAAACCTTGTATTATCGTACAGATTATTATAATGGCTGCTTAGCAATATTCTTTAGTTGACTTTTAAACTCATATGTGTTATGAAGGGGGTGATTCCTTGAGCTTTCGTCTTCGGCTTGCTATGTAAATCTCCCAATCTCTTTAAGGCCGCTGAAGGTCATTTCCTGGCGCCCCTTGTTGCCCTTAGTCACAACCAACCAACCAACCTTAGACAGAAACTCATTGCACGGGAGAGAAACCAAGCACTACTAGTCTCAATCAACAAATCCGATTGTTAAAAATTGAACTAAATTATTTTAATATCGCCAGACTACTCCTATGAAATCATCAGCACCATAATGCTCTGGCGTCGATAAAACAATCCATCGTCGTTGGGGCGTAAAAGTTTTTTTTTAAACCTATTTATAGCGATCGACAGCTCTGAAATAATGTAAAAAGTTTCTTTGGAACTATTCCAAAGACTTATTTGTTCTAATTATTTTTGATGTTAATCACTTTGATTGTTCGATAGTGGTTGTAATTTTTAATTATGGCATATTTGCTTGTTGGAATTAGTTTTAGACGATTGTGTTTTTTGTGTTATCTGTTTTATCGTCTTCCTTATGTGTATTCTTTTCTTACTGAGAACTGCAGCTGTTTGTACTGTGTCGACGATATCTTCGTGGTTTCTGGAGAATAGGGTTGATTAAAGAAAAAGCTGACAACATGAAGCCGTGTTTGGGATCATGTTGCCAGCTTTTTCTTTAACATACTTATGTTTTTATGAACTGCTTGTATGATACTGCTTTGTCGCTATCACTATGTTGTAACGAAATAAGAATTTAGTAAAACTAGTACAAGTAAAGTCTTTCTGAGGACATCCTCAAACGGAGGGACTGGGAAACCTAAATCACGGCCACCATGATCAAAATTATCACTATTAATAGTGTTTCGCTAAGATGATCGTTGTGTATTAGTCACTATTGGACATGTAGATAGTGTGAAGTCGATAACCCGCACACTAATATAGATGATATTGACCTTTATCAATACCGGTATTCGACTTAAATATTTTTAGAGTTGCCGTTGTTGGCGCGAAATTATCAACATGCATATATAAATAGTTATGTTTATTTTGTTTACAATTAACGGGAATGTTGAGATGTATGCGTTTGACTTTGAAATAATTTCGAGTGCGTAAAAGGTGAAGCGATTTCAACGTGTCCTGTGGTTTGTAAATGACCTGTAACTTTCGTCATAGCGAGTAATGCTGGTCCCCTTTATAAGGCCCACTGTTAAGATAGAAAAGCTCTGAAGGTTTTAGTCTTTAATGAGGTTCTTTATTTTGTATTTTAGTCTTTTTAACTTCTAAATATTCCTGTTCGCCGGGGTTCCTTCTTAGGGCGCCTTCAAATTTGCCGCTAAGTGTCGCGCGGAGGCAGCGCGACTGCAGCGCTGCGGTCGCGCTGTTTTGTAAATTCATAGAGATAAAAAACGCGCGACTGCAGCGCTACGCCCGCGCTGCGTCCCCGCATTCGTTCATCGATCGACTAGTGTTGTTTAGCCTACTTTTTCTTTTTAATAGTAACACTAAGAGCAGTGTATTTTCGTCTGAGTCCATCGTAAAACTAAAACACAACACTACCATTCTCAAACCTAGCGACGGCAGCGCGACCGCAGCGCTGCAGTCGCGCTGCCTCCGCGCGACACTTAGCGGCAAATTTGAAGGCGCCCTTACTTCAGTTTATTTAAGGTTAAAACCGTTTGGTTTTGACCTTTAAAAAAGCGAAAGAAAATTCTTTTATTAAAAAGTTTATACGACTTGAGAGAATAAACTGTCACTCGGTATTTTCTTAAATTACCTATCATTTGTATTTGTACCTCCAGACACCATGTCACACCCTATAAATATATATGTGGCATATAAAAGCTTTTATTTAAGCTAAAATGACCATTATAATAGCCAATTTAGTATATAAACAAGATTAACTTTAATAACTAAATTATACAGAACACCGGTGCGTTGGAGGGTAGATTTAAAAGATTGTTATATGATTACTTCCGATGTGAGGTGGTTGTTTTTATTTGAATTGATGTTTTCGTCTACGTTTACTAGCTTGTCGACATTTAGCCGTGTTATTTTAAATGTATTTGAGTTTGTATTATAATTTTAATTTGGATGTTTACTATACTTTTGTGTGGATTTTTCAATATTTTACGGTTACGAATAGATTATAGGGTTAAACGTGAAAGTTTTTGTGTGTTTTTTTAAACTCTTTTTTGATGATGTACTCAGTACTATGTATTATATTTTTGTGAGACCCTGTTTTATATGGTGTTTTTATATGGTATTTTATTCTTTTGTTCCAGGTAAGACGTCTTTCAAGTGTTCCAAAAACTATTCATAAAGGACTTCATGCATATTTATTATATGTACTCGTATAAGGACTTCATTTTTTTGAGATAGACGTAAGTATTCAGAGCTTTAATTACTTACCGGGGCGCGTTTAGGTCGACCATCACTCGTCGAGGCTGCTAGAATTATGTCTGTTTTATCGCAGCACTGGCAGACAGAACAGAAACCGGATAGCAACTTTGTCTACTATTAGCACGTACCTGTAAAAAAAAACATTAAAAAATATTTAAAAAAAAACGGTTTCGTTTAACACATTTCAATTTTCATCATCATAAATATTATAGTAATTCTTTCAATTTATTCATCTTTATACTCAACAGTAATCGGTAACCCACTTCTATAAAACCTTAATCATGAATCGATGTGAAAATACACTTAAACATCACATTGCCAAATGCTACTCCCTACAGCTTTGAACACACTTCCTCATATTTTACGTCAATATATCTAAAATGAAAAGCCTCTGTTACATCAAATAGCTAATCGTGCTCATCACTCCGGAAATTATACGAGTACGTACCATGTGCCTATTACCATCCTTGATTTTCATGAATAGGACTCTGTTTATCAATACCGAATCTGTTCTATCCTTTGTGTGGGCTGATGGGCGTTTTAAAATATTATTTTGGATGTTATATTATGGATCTTAGAACAATAGGTAGGTAATGCTTGAGGTGGTTAAGTCAATAATAGTAATTGTAGCTGCCACAGATTAATTAAAAGAATAGTCATTTTAAGAACTGATTCCTTATTTCTATTTAATTAATCTGTCAATTATATAAATAGTAGGTTTTAATATGAATCATTACTATCAGCAGTAACATTTCTCCAACCCACCGTTATAAAATCTTAATTATGAATCGATGTGAAAATACACTCAAACATTACACATTGCCAAATGCTACTCCCTACAGCTTTGAACACACATCCTCATATTTTACGTGAATATATCTAAAATGAAAAGCCTCTGTTATATCAAATAGCTAATCGTGCTCATCACTCCGGAAATTATACGAGTACGTACCATGTGTCTATTACCATCGTTGATTTTCATGAATAGGACTCTGTTTATCAATATCGAATCTGTTCTATCCTTGTGTGGGCTGATGGGCGTTTTAAAATATTATTTTGGATGTTATATTGTGATCTTAGAACAATAGGTATTGGTTAAGTTGACTCTCATACTGATTTCCGAATTACTAAACCCCGAATACCGTTACCACGAAAACATGCAATCACGTATAACGTTACCACGAAAACAGGCAATTACGAATTTTCATTTTGACATCGTCGTTATCGTAATTCGGAAATCAGTAATTCACCCGGTTAGGTTTGTTAGGTACTAAGTCGTATGGTTGTCGTAAGTGGGTAGGGAATAAATATAGTATTATGTATTATGTAGATGTTAATAGCACGTTGATGTTTAAAAAAAAACAACACCAGAAAGGCAGTTTGGAAGACTTAAGTTTTATATGCGTTAAGCCTTATGGCACTTAATAACTGGAGTTGTTTTTTGTTGGGTCCAGCTCTGTTTCTTATTACGAGGACTGTATTTGTTTAAAAGCTGATTACTTAGATCAACATGTCGCTATTGTTCTTCATCCTACCTACATCATAAAATAATTAACGTTGGTTAAATTAGTTTAAAGTAAACATTATCAAAGTCATTTCTATTACGACCTTAAGAAAAGAATAACAATGTCATAGGTCATTGACCCAATAAATATACAACTACCCACGAAAAAATTAAAACATGCTATAAAACGCATTCAAATAACATGCTGTATTTTAGTATTGAGAAAAGATTGTCGCAATGGTACGCTAGATGTGTGGGCGGCCATTCAATTAACTTTTTTTACTAAATGCATTTTGTTTGTATGCGATATAAAGATTTATATGTACATGCTGACGTTTTCTGACAAATAGTTTATGTATGTACACTTCCAAAGTGTCCCTTGCAAAGAAAGAAAATTTGACACAGTACTCGATACCAATTTGCCAAGTGCTTTCGTATGTAATAAGAAAGTTCTTAGGCAGCTGTGATGTTGATAGTTTAGTATAATGTGCTTTTACATTTTTTTATACATATGAAATGATTTAGCTGTTTAATTAAGGAGAAAACATGGGAATTGGCTCTCTAGCACTGGCGTTGAAATCATCGTAGGCCAAATTATGTAAACGTGAAATGTTTTTAATAATACTTTGTATAGGCAGTCAGTAAAACTAAAATTTTAAGATATTCAGTGCCAATTTTTTTATTATTTACTATTTTATTATTTACTTTATTACTAAGAATATTAAGAAAAGAATATAAAATCAACCGAATGTGAAGTTAAAATTAGCTTAGGTTAAAGTGACCAACTATTTCGTAGAGATACGTATTACATCACATTTCTCTATTTCAAATGAATGAAAAAAAATAAAAAGTTTCGTTCTATAACAATGTAAACCAGATCGCTTTCGTCCATTTTTAAATAAACATCTATGATCCAAATAAAACTGACATGCCCCAACATTTTTCCGTCTCATTACGCGGTTCAGTCACCTTGTGAAATTTTTTTTTAACGGAATCTCGTGACGGGCCTGTCAAAATTCCATCATCGTGGATAAAAGTCGGAAAAACGTCTAGTCCGTACTAGAACTAACAGTGAAAAATCGTTTTTGGCTCAATGCCAGAACACTGATATTGTGCATACGTTTATAAGTACTGTTGATTCATAATAAGGATGATTTCGTGGGTTTAAATTGTACTGAACAGTTGTGTAGTCAGAAAGAAAACGTAGTGGTATCACCACATCCTATGACGAAGAAAATACCAAGCAATACTGTAAAAACAGCCGAAGAGTTTGCGTGTATGATTGAACGGGATTATCTTAGGAACTTCTTATCCGAATAGAATAGATCTTTTTTGTGCTGAATATAAGAAAGGTTTTGCTGTATACAATCACGCTACAAGTAACAGAGGGAGTGTTTTCTTGCAAAAAAACATGAATTAATTATTGAAAATTGTTTTTTTTTTTTCAAATTGGTCTAGCCCTTTTTGAGAAATCAGGTAACAAACACACAAAAAAAAATACAATCGAATTGAGAACTTCCTCCTTTTTTTGAAGTCGGTTAAAATAAACCATGAACTTGTTATTTCAATTACAATTACATAGAGTTGCTTTTCTGTTGAATTGGTTTCAAGTTCATTGATATTCTTTTTTGCTATAAGTAACGCCCATAGATTCCTTTCAATTAAGTTAATAAAAACGATATGTTTAATATGGTTTATTATTTACTATTAAAACTGCTGTATTACAATCACAAAACGAATGGATTTTAGTTATCTGTGCCTCGGTTGTTTATATTATGTGCTATTTTTTATTTTAAAAAAAACACTAAGTACATAAAACAAATCATGTAAACCAACTTCTTCGGTGGTCTTTCTAGTTCAGTTTGTACCTAAACTAAACTAATAGTAATACTAAAACTATTTTATCTACGAATAAATTCCCCGGCTTATTTATCATCGTACTAATGGACCGTAAAAGCTATGACTTCATTTCTTCGGTACTATTTGTAATCAATCGATGTTAGGCCTAATATTCACGAGCGCTCTATAGTAAGGAGTTTGCAATGCTTTGCGTATTTTAATTACCGCATTTCTGTGACGTATGGTGTACTCAGAGCTTTGGATTTATAGATTAGTGTATTTATTTATAATCGAGGTATATATATTAGTTTTGATGATTACCACATTGTTAAATCTTTACTACTCGTTACTTGTGTAAAAATGTTATCTATGCGTAAACTAGGCAAGAATACCAGGTTCTGACTTAATTTTATTAAACTATCTTCTCAAGAAGAATACGACTCAGGGAGAACCGACCTCGGTGGCGCGACGGTAGCGCAAGCGGCTGCCGCGCAAGAGGTTGTGGATTCGATCCCCACGCAGGACAATAATTTGTGAGATCAACAAATTATTGTCCTGGTCTGGGTGTTCTTTGTGTCCGTTAATTGATGTTTGTAAAAGGTCACCGCGACACAGGGCAGGATCCCTAGTGAGGGAGTTGTCTTTAAAAAAAAAAAAAAAAAGAAGCTTTGCAAATATCTTCGTCGATAAAAAAATAATAATGATTACACAACCGTAAACTATTAGTATACTATGCTAACACAACCGTATACTATTAGTAGGTATACTATGTAAACTATGCTCCTTAAGGGAGAAGAAGATTTTATTTTTGAGGAGGCTTATGGTATAAAATACCTTTGAACGGTCTCTTAATAATTTTATTATTGTCTTAATAAAGACAATGTTTATTGTCTTAATAAAATATCTTCGTCTTTGAAAGTACAGGTTTTCAATAAGTAGGTATACCTTAATAAGCTGGTAGTATTCCATTGTTTGCTATAATATTGACTAGTCCGGCTTATAACTTTTAATTATAATTTGTACAGTAAAGCGCTTTGATCTAATAATATATTTTCAATACAATGTTTAAATAGTACTATTGAAAGAATCGTTTGTTTATTATGTTTAGCGGTGAAATGAACGAGTGATGTAAAATTTTGATAGCTATAGTCTGGTAAATGTTTATATTACGATGATGGTCGATACTGAAAATCTTTTTAATTTTAGTTTTATTCAAATATTTGTTTACCACTTGAATACGCTTTTTATTATTGGATTATTGATAAACATTTGCCATTGTTCTTGCTGATTCAATTTTCGTTTGTAAGTTTATATTGTAACCTAGAGATAGTTTTCGTCTGTTTTCATATTTATCATAATTGAAAAATTTGCTTTTGGTCTTAGCGTGTTGTTATATAGCCTAAAGCCTTCCTCGGTAAATGGTCTATCCAACACTAAAAACAAAATTCAAATCGAACAAGTAGTTCCTGAGATTAGCGCGTTCAAACAAACAATCAACTCTTCAGCTTAATATATTAGTACAGATTAGCCAAATTGAGTTGACTTTTCGACATAGGTCTCTCTAAAGCAATGAAAGATCCTGTGCATGCCTTGTTAAGAAAACCTTACGTAATTAACACGTCACCATCTTGGCTCAGTGTAGTACAATATTAACAAACAATGTACTTTAACGACTCAGTTACAGGATCACAAGGGTCGTAGCACACATATCAAAACGGAAAATCATCGTCACCGCTTCGCCTTTCTTGTCGGCGTTTTTTGTTCGCGATCTGATGATGTTACGATTTTGATTAGTGTGCGCTGCATTAAAGAGTTTTATACAAATAATACTGAATGGCTCGAGTTGATACTGTGACGATCACTTTTTGTTTTGATATGTGTGCTACGATCCTAAGAGACATTGGCGCCACCAGGAATGCTTATTGCACTATTAAATGTTAGAATAGCGCTTTTGGGACAAGGTCGAACAGTACCTAGTCGACGAGTCTAAGAATAAAACCAAATACTCCTTTAGCATCCTGTCTTCTCCTCGACTCGTGCTTCTCGTCCATTTTTTTGTTTGTTATGCGATGTCCTACGTGGGCGACGAAAGCGACGCGACACGACGCGATGCTACACGCGACAAATGTTCTAT
The DNA here is from genome assembly GCA_905475405.1 of Schrankia costaestrigalis. Taxonomy (NCBI): domain Eukaryota; kingdom Metazoa; phylum Arthropoda; class Insecta; order Lepidoptera; family Erebidae; genus Schrankia; species Schrankia costaestrigalis. The sequence goes on along the minus strand of FR997852.1, from coordinate 8,005,766 downwards.
ATGATGACGTCGCGTCTCGTCGCAGACGGTCACATAGGACACAAGTAGGGTCCGTCGTTGATTTAATCGCGTACATTCGTCGCGTCATTCATTCGGCGTCGCGTTCATCGCCCACGTAGGACACCAGGTTAGGTAGATTCTCTACCTCATGGAGGATGGAGAGAACTGACAGACATTACCCCCTTGGGGTTTTAGTTACTAGGAGTCTGTTACGTCTCTCACGTAGGCCAAGGGAAACTATGGTTCTTCCGCAGTTCAGCTTCTAATCCTAGTTTATAATTCAAGTAAGTTCAAACGTACATTTAACGCCTTCTGTGGATTGGTAATTAAAGGCCGCGGCTGCTACTAAAGTTTAGGCTTAATTTTTCGCTTAATGCAAATTTTTGTGTACGTGAACCTTGATCAATACAATTTTTTCAGTCCTTGAACATGAATGTTAGATCGTTGCATAGATCGGGTTGTACCTATTCCGTTGTCAAGTATACTTAAGAAAAGCTCTGGGGTTATGTAAATGTTTATGGAATATAAATATACCTACATGATTGATATCATGCTCTCTTTTTGGGAGTTGGCTAATCAAAATATATACACAGGGTACTTTAGCTTTGAGCACTGAGAGTGTTTCACTGTTTCGCATCGATCTACCACTTACTGTTACCACTCAAGATAATACCAGTAACATTTGACAGACATCATTTTGATCTTATTGTGATTATATTCGGACGCGTACTCTGGTTAATGTAATCATTTTTGGAGCGTATGAGATATAGGTATATTATGCAATATTTATTTTTGGTGATTTCATTTGATGGTGGGCATACACGATCCTTTCTATCGTCCAATCGGCATGACACTGCAGGCTTGATCCAATCGCAATCAAAAGAAACGTAATTCGATCATGCCATAAATTCTAACTGTCATGCCGATCCACTCGCACACACGGTCAATTCTAACTGATCCCATCGGTAGCGTCATGCCGATTGGACGATAAGAAGTATCGTGTATGCCTACTTTCATAGGTATAGCAGGTACAAAATCATATAAAGCGGAAATGTTTGATTGCCTTTGTTTAAGTGTAGACATCCACCATTGACTGATATGATATTAATATAAGCATATCGAAATTAAGCAGATTTTTATTGGTTTTACTAATAAAAGATAGTGCGCATTATTAACATAAACGGAAATTATAAATTAAACACGATATGCTCAACAAATAAACACTGAGTCTCACTAGACAAAGGATCTTGGATACATTAAACACCCACGAGCTAAGGACGTGGCCTTATTAGGCGTACATGTTATTTGTCATGAGCTTATTGCTTTTTAAGTGGCTCTAAAAAGGCGTTTTAATTTATGTTTTTCGTACTTAATTAATACCAGTAATGCTGAAGGCAAAAATACATATTTGAGTAACGGAACTGATATCTCTGGATGAGTAAAAAAAATATAATCACAAACCTTTTAGCGCCAAAAATATTCTATCAAATTTATATAAATCAAGGCATTTTAGAAGGAAACTCACCGATTAATGGCAGTGCGCATTATTAGCAAAAACGGAAATTATGAATTAAACACGATATGCTCAACAAATAAACACTGAGTCTCACTAGACAAAGGATCTCGGATACAGTAAACACCCACGAGCTAAGGATGTGGCCTTATAAGGCGTACACGTTATTTGCCATGCGCTTATTGTTTTTTAAGTGGCTCTAAAAAGGCGTTTTAATTTATGTTTTTCGTACTTAATTAATACCAGTAATGCTGAAGGCAAAAATACAAAGGAGAATGTTTTTTTTACTAGGAGCTTTGGGCTAAAATCAAAATTGCTGCCCCCACGTTTGTAACCATTGTACATTGACTTATATTATTAAGCTTATTACATGTTTAAAGAATCAACAAAATTCGCCCCACAGAAATCTAGATATCAGCTGTTCAAAAAGTTAAAAGTCCTGTGGCACTCCAAGCAGTTATCTACTTAAAAACCAGTCTGTCCCCAGGTCACCAACTAGGTTCATTACAAAGATTGATAGTATTTTTTTCTATGGAGTCTACAAAATTCGCCCCACAGAAATCTAGATATCAGCTGTTGGCACCTGCCCTGTGGCACCTCTTAACAGCCAGTTATTACAACTGGCTGTTAAGAGGTAGGGTACAATCTAGGCATGATACTATCCATTGATTGTGCTGGATGGTTAATGCTATACTGTATCGTGCACATGCCAAGAACCATACAATAGATATAACATGAGCACAATATGTTCCCAACGTACGTCTGCCACTCTTCCAGGAGCAGTAATAATGACATATGGCTTCTAACCCAATATTGTCTGCATTGATGAGTATATATATAAATATATATGTGTAATTAGTTCGACTACGAGTATGCCTAGATAAGGCCCGCCTGTAATGGCGGGGATCGCCGGAGGGGGACTGGACGCAAAGGCTCTGCCAGTTTCCCAGGCCCCCTCCAAGTAGGCGATGAAGGAGTGCCGCTGGGGACTTTTAGTGGGTACACTGGAGGGTTGCCTAACCCCCTGGGAGCCACATACCCCTTCCGTCCCCCCCAACGGAAGGGGATGCGTAGGCATTTTACCCCAGCGAAACCAAAAAAAAAAACGGGTATGCCTAGATTGTACCCTACCTCTTAACAACCAGTTATTACCGTTAGAAAATGTTGCTTATGTATCAATCTTTGTAATGAACCTAGTTGATGACCTGGGGACAGACTGACTTTTTAGTAGATAACTGCTTGGAGTGCCTCAGGGCTTTTTATTTTTTTAACAGCTGATATCTAGATTTCTGTGGGGCGAATTTTGTTGATTCCTTAGAAGAAAATGTTGCTTATGTATCAATCTTTGTAATGAACCTAGTTGGTGACCTGGGGACAGACTGGCTTTTTAGTAAATAACTTTTGCAAGAAGTACCACAGGGCTTTTAGATTTTGCACAGCTGATATCTAGATTTCTGTGGGACGAATTTTGTTGATTCTATAGAAGAAAATGTTGTTTACGTTTTAATCTTTGTAATGAACCTAGTTGGTGACCTGGGGACAGACTGGCTTTTTAGTGATAACTGCTTGGAGTGCCTCAGGGCTTTTTATTTTTTTAACAGCTGATATCTAGATTTCTGTAGGACGAATTTTGTTGGTTCCATAGAAGAAAATGTTGTTTACATATCAATCTTTGTAATGAACCTAGTTGGTGACCTGGGGACAGACTTTGACTTTTTAGCCCAAAAAAAACATTCTCCTTTGAGTAACGCACATCTCTGGATGAGTAAAAAAATATAATCACAATCTAGCGCCAAAAATATTCCATCAAATTAATAATCAAGACATTTTATTTTAGAGGTAAACTTACCGATTAATGATAGTGCGCATTATTAGCAAAAACGGAAATTATAAATTAAACACGATATGCTCAACAAATAAACACTGAGTCTCACTAGACAAAGGATCTTGGATACATTAAACACCCACGAGCTAAGGACGTGGCCGTATTAGGCGTACACGTTATTTGTCATTTACATGCTTATTGCTTTTGTAAGTGACTCTGAAAAGGGTATTATGATGAGTCAACATTGTGTTGTGGTTCTTCTGATTTGCCTAGTTACATCTCCGTCAGAATACATTTTTATCAAAATGTTTATTAGTTATATTAAAATATTTTTTTATCATAATGGAGTTGGTCATCCCGGTCTCTGTTTTTTAACTGGAGGAATAAAGGTTGATAAAATAAATATAACAATATCTATATAAGTTTTAATTACTTTATAGTTTAAAGTTACGAGTATCATTCTAATTCGTTCGTGATGCGTACTTCTGTGGCCACTTCTATATTGCTTTTAAAAGTAATAAGTAAATTATGCTCAACGCGAACAATTCCTTATATTCGGATTTCCAATTGACGTGTACTAGTCTCTATAAATAGAATAATTGATACGTAATTCAAACCCTGACGACGTTAACATATTGTGTTTATACTGCCTTTATTTAGGAACTCGTGAATTGAATTGGGTATTGCTTGTTTTACCTTGAATCGGTTTGTACCTTTGATGTAAATTTACCTTTGCCTTACTTTCCTATACCTTTGCCTCACTGCCTTACTTACAAGAAATACATTAATATTATTATTTCAAAATATAATGTTTATTTACCAGTTTACTGCTATTCTGGAATTTGCGTTTTTTAAGCGCGGGTATGGGAAAAGGGATACCTGGAATCTAAAAGGAACAGCATAAATTAGGCGTTCGGTAGTGTCGTCTCGGTAAGAGAGCTAGAACCTAATTCAAAAAACTATTGAGTAAAGCAAACTACGAGTAGAGTAGATAACTTCTAGTATTATTAAGAAACTTTACAATAACTTTTCTGATTATATGTAAATACCTAATTGAACGTTACAAACTTGGTGTCCATGCCCAGCTCTGGACGTTTTATCGTAAAAATCTCTATCTCTGCTATCGTAAAAAAATATTATTTACCCACAATCACAATAGATCGCGGGCTGGCTTTATTGTGCAATTGAAAGGCAAAACACTTTTCTTTCAACATGAGTCATAGCTACGAGAATAGCGACATTCATACAAAAATATATTATTATTCTTATTCTACTCATCAATGAGTTTGTTTTCTTTGGCTCTAGCTATTTTATACTGACCTTGGGACAGGATTGCACTCTAGTTGTTATTTTTATAGAATAGGGGATTACAAAAGTTATTTAGAAAGCGTTTGAGTAAAAATGGATGTGTATGTTTTAAATTTTCGTGGTCTGTTACTAGGATTAGTCTTTAAGTTATTGTGCGGACATATTATAAATCAACGCTGTTCTGTTCCTAGAATTCAAAGCACAGTTCTTGTAGGTATAAGTAGGAGAAAATTCCTTTAGGGCACATAAATTGGTCGTGGAAATCGATGGATGATGACAGCTGAGGGCGGAGGTAGGTGGAAACGTTCAAAGGAGACCTATGTCTAGTTGTGGTCATCTTTTGGCTGAGTTCATCACTCACTAATTAAAGATATCAAACAATCAATCATCTAGCCTATCGCAGTCCACTGCTGGACGTGGGACTCTCCTGACACGCGCCACAGAACTAAAGAAAAATAAAATTAAAGATAATCATTTTGTAAAACTCAAATATTTGAATCCACAACATAGTGCCGTACAGTAAACAACGACCTCTAAATGAACCCAAGACAGTCAAACTTACTACACTGATGATGAATGAGAGTTAGCGTGTTAACTATTAATAGATGCACCATTTCGTTAACTTAGAATATCAATTTGTTACATTTCCAAACATCTCTCCAAGACATTTTGACACTTCAATACTATCAATTGACTATCCAAAAATATCTTGTGCCCCAATATCGTGGCAAGACAAAGATATTCTTGTATTTTTAGCAATAGATACCTTTCAGTTACAGCCTGTCTAGACAGCTAAAAACGGCCCAGAAGCCTCCACTTTAAACTGCAATAGGAAGTTGTAAAGCTGAAATAGAAGTTTTGATTTCACACGCTCCTCTCACCAGCTGCATGAAAAATGGCCGACTCAAGATTTATAGCAGTTTATAGTTAGTTTCGAGATTGTTTCATAAGATGTACAGCGTAGTCATAAATACTTCTTAATTGCACTTAGCTGACTAATATTATGGTTATTCTGCGAGGCGCCTAAGCAGTTTTGTTTTTGTCTTAAGAGACCATTCCTGTGCAAGCAGTTAATTTTTGCTGCGAAACATTTTGCAGCTTTACAAACAAAACAATACGAAGAGTTTAAAAAAAAAGGTACGACGCTGTGGTTTTGTCCTGAGTTAGGTTTAAACATGTTGCATTATAAATCACTAAGCTATAGGTGGAAACATTGAGAATTGTAATGTTTAGTAATATGATAGGCCTCTAAATGCAAAGCCCGATTTAGGCATCTAAAATAGAACTGACCGAATGCTATTACTGCCACGTTAAGCATAATATGTTAATGAATGTAACCATGTACTGGTTGAGTTTGTTACAGCTATGCGAAGTTTATATCTCTTTAAAATGAAATACCATAAAATACTAGAGTATTTCAAAGAACCAGATCCGAAGTTCTTTAACTGTGGCTTTCATGTTTGATGTAAGTGCCGAGCTGTTGTATAGAATCATCATAACAGCCCATTAATGTCCCACTGCAGGGACGGGCCTCCTCCGGTGACGGTGGGATACTTGGCGTACTAATACCACCCTGGTCAGACGGATTGGTATAGGGTTTAATTTCAAGTTTTCCTTCTTTTTATTTCGTTAATATGATATAGTCCTTTAGTCGGTTTTTACGACACCCATGGGATGAGATGGGGTGGTGACATATTGTATTCTTACTCCGTCACCACACGGAGGTATATTTTATAGAATATAACTTATCTTTTCTGTTGGACAAATGCCACCTCTATTCCGGTTAGAATGTAGTACTTTGTGAGGAAATTGCCCTCATTTGCCTGTCAATCAAGCCAAATCAAAGTCATTGTCTAGATTATTACGTCGCTGTAAGCTACATAACATGCAGGGCATTTAGCACGCAGAATCGATATTACAGAAAGGTTACCGGAAAACTTTAGACTAGGCTGGCTTCTCAATGGGTACACTGATGACCTGATAAGGTTGGGGAAGTCGATGAGGATGATGATGGGAATAAGGGAAGCAAATGATCGCGGGTTCATGTAGATTTCGTCCTAGATCCTAGTGGATACGTTTACGCGAAATCTAAGTGTGTCGAGCCGTTTAGACTGATATTATGTTAAAACTACAAAACATCGTTTAGAAAGGGGAAGTGCGTAGCGTTCGGAAGCGAGACGAAGCAATGGATGTTTGTAATAATCGTAGTGTAATTAGCATTTAGAAGTCTCTGGCTAACTTCATGGGAATAAGGCTTGTGTTTATGAATATTCCTCACATATACCTGACACTTTCACACAACGCCATCTAGTCTCAAACTAAGCAGAGCTTTGTACTATGGGTACTAGACAACGGATAAACAAACTTAAATACTTTTTATTTTAAATATATTATTATACATGTTATACATAGAAAACACCCAGACCAATGTAAACAATCATGTTCGTGCACACAAAGATTTGCATTGAGCGGAAATCGCACCCGAGACCTCTGCTTAGCAGTCATGTTATATAACCAACTACGCCACAGAGGTCGTCATATAAAGATGGAACTTCTTAACAGACTTTTGCCTTTATATGTATATGTTACGGTAAATGTGAATAATCGATCGAAATTTATTACTTTTAGTAGTAATTATTAATAATTCACACATATTGGTAAAAGTGATAAAATAAATAAAAACCCAACGTTTTTTGACCAGCTGGTATTTTTTTTTCCGCCTCGCACACACCGCCCCGCCCCGCAACTCTTTGGCCGCTTATTACATTTACCACTACTAGGGTTAAATTATTAATAAAAACCGACAGATGTGATTAATTTATCACTTTTACCTCGACTTTTGGTAATTATTAATAATAACCGGTAATTATTATTCAATTATTCACATTTACCGTAACATATACAAATACACTACACATATAGCTATCCATTTTCCTAGATAAACATAAAATATATTTAAATTATTAAACGTATGCACTTAATGTACATTAAATGTCAACAGTTGAAGTTTATAATTTAAAATTAACTGGCAACACTAAATGTTAATTATGTAGCGATGAGTTTAATTAAACGAGTAAATACTAACGTTAACCTAATATGCATTTGAATATCGAATATATTTTCTATACTCGTAAAATTTAATTTTGATTGATTTATATTATTTTGTATCAACTACATTTGTTTGATTTTCGTATTTGAACTTTATTTGTTAAGTATTTTGGTATGTTTTCGTTTTGTGTCGTATTGTAGTTCAATCCTTTTGTATGTTGTGGTAGTGTTTATGATATAACGTAAATTTAATGTATGGGTCCATTATTCGTCATCGCTTCAAGTCAAGGACGGAGGGCTTTTGGCAAATTTGTTCACTTTGCTTGACTCTGTCGTGCATCCATTCTTACGAAGACAAGTTACACTTATTTTAATGAGAGTTTGGTCGTATTATCATTGTTTTTGGATTCACATCGTCGTAAACTTAAGTACCATTTATGTTCAACTACATGTACTGTACTCCAGATACGGAGAAAAACTTAGCCTTCTCATATAACGATAGTAGTAATAAACGGTTTAATGTGAAGTTTTCTTTTTGTAGTGATAATATTTTTGATAATTTTGTCTTTTACGAAACGCATAGAATGATGTGGGGTGGTGACATCATACAGTCCTACGCTGTAACCATACAGAGATTTTATTATTTTATTCCCATATAATTGCACATCAAAAACTAGAATATTAATAATTTAGCTTAACCGAAAATCTAATCACGCTCTTGAGGCTTATGGCGATCTCTTAGGAACTACCATTGGAAGAAACGAAGGTTTTTTAAATAAAAGAATATTAGTAGGAAAACTGTAAAAATAAAACAAATTAATGTAATGACAAGGTTTGTTATACATTGCAATATTCAACAAACCATTTATATAAATCCAAAAAAATATTCTATTTTTCATACAAATAAAGCCATATTTGCCTTGTTAACATTACCATGACAATACAACAATTGTACGCACGTATGAGCCCCTATTGTATCGGCTATCCATGTGAACTATTAATATAACAGACGGGCCCTTGTATATTCTACGTTCATTGAGTGCAAGACGAATTGATATCTGAACTGTAGGGATGTTGAGGTGATACGGATGTTTGATTCATTTTATAGTGTGTTGTGTGGTAGAATATTGTGGAGACTGATTAAGGCAAAAGCTAAGCAAATATAAATCAATGAAAAAACAGGCCGACTGAATTAAATGCCTATCCCCATCCTACTGACCAACGCGATATATGTAGACCAGTTTTTACTTCAGCTCTAAAAGAAAACTAACCGTCAATGTAATGACTGATGACAAGTAAGTACCTACTAAAAATATTTTATTTGGGATATTAGTTTTTTTAACTTTTTAATGGTTGGTATTTTAGATAGCTATTCATTTGTATCATGTAACAGATTCGGAGCTCCGTTACATCTATGTACTGTGTACATTACTTGCTGTTTCGAAGTTGATTGAGCAATCAAAATAAACATGAATACCATCAAGTTTATCAACAAATGTTTTAGACACGTTGCTCTTAGCACTAGATCTATTTATGCATATATCAGCTAACGTCCTTACAGCACACAGCTTCTGTGTTGGAATAGTATTTTAGATAGCTTATCATTACGGATATGCAACAGATTCAGAGCTCCGTTACATCTATGTACTGTGTACATCACTAGCTGTTTCGCAGTTGAATGAGCAATCAAAATAAACATGAATACTATCAAGTTTATCAACAAATGTTGTAGGCACGTTGCTCTTAGCACTAGATCTGTTCATGCGTACACTGCCTTAGGATTACTGTCTAGTCTATATAATAAGGCCGCACTTAAATATTTCATGTAAGGACTGTAATCTGTTTGTGTACCTATCATAAATAAATAAATAAATGCGTATATCAGCTAAGGTCCTTACAGCACACAGCTTCTGTGTTGGAATGCTGTTTTCCCAAGTACTCTTGAGGTTAGAAACTTATGGACACGGTGGCCTGGTATATATTATTATGCTTAATTTTATATCTTTTTTAAAAACTGTTAAGTTATTTGGTGTTAGATGTTTATTTTCTATGTGTTCTTGTGACGGACAAAAAGGATTATTATTCTTAATACCTACATATTTTTTTACGAAGCAATGTAGATTAGCACAGCAACATATCGTCGCTATTTTGTGTCGTGCCTAATATAATGTCGTGTTTTTTACAAGCGTTTAAGGTACACTGGTGTTATTTTCTTCGCTAAACCAATAATAAACGTGACATGACAATTACACACACAACCAAAAATTCAACATCATAGACTATTATTTTACGTTCCGTCATAAGTTAAAATTGACAGAAACAAAACACAACCGATTTATAAACTGAACCTTTATGGAGTCGTTTAAAAATACAACACTAAAAAACAGATACAATAATAAGCGGTACAGATCAAAAAATAATATACAATAATGATAAACAACCTCATTGCATATGCCATAAGTTTATTCTTCTAGTCTATATTCATTCTCAGAGTAATTTATGTAATGACCTATTATAAGTACACCATAACGTCAATCAAACGTGTGCGATCAAAGCATGGAATATTGTTGCGTAAGAGTGTTTTAAGATAATGTAGCGTACTATTTATAATCTTTTTATAAACCTTTGCCTATAGTAGTTTTAATTATAGTCTTTGTGATAAGGCAACTATAGCAGCGTCCGATGGGGTAAATGGTGATATGTCGCCTGAATGTTTTTGTTTTCTAAAAGCATGTAAAAATATTTTACATACTTGTAGAAAATATAATAATAGTAGTTAAGGTTATTCCCTTAGTCGGTTTTTACGACCCCATCTCATCCCATGGGTGTCTTCTATTCTTATCTTCTCTTCTATCTTTACGAAATAAAAAGAAGGAAAACTTGAAATTAAACCCTATACCAATCCGCCTGGCCAGCGTGGTATTAGTAGACCAAGTAACCCTCCGTCACGGGAGGAGGCCCGTCCCTGCAGTGGGACATTAATGGGCTGTTATGTTATGATGAAGTACAAATTAGGGTGAGGTTTGTAATGTTAGAGGTATATGGGCGGCTTGAATGTCAGTTTGTCGACTAATTCAAATTCCGTTATACTGCTTTGCAGTTAAGCTATAATCGTTATAGTATTACTTTCCGTAAATACGTATAATTATACTATTGCCCACTAATTAATTAAAAGTTTAAACCCATAGAAAGCAACACCTAAATGTTTAATCAGTAATTTTAATTCTTAAGCTTCACAAACTTAGGAGTTAAACTTAGAAACGGTTTGAAACTAAGTTAAAGTATTATTAAATGTTGTGGGCGGGACGTGCAATAGATTACTCTAGTAGCCTTTAGTGGTTAGCTACTGCAATATATAGTAGCTTAGTTTTAGCCATGTATTTATACTGAAGGCAGAATTAAAATCAAATAATTTATTTCTAGAGGTATCGTCCAACACATCTGGTCATATGTTAATGGACAGACTGTAAGGTAAAAAGTTGCCATCTAAATATAGTTTTACCTATAGTTCACTTAAAACAACACTATGCTAAGTCGCTATGCGGGCTACACCATAAGCAGTAAAGACTACAGACAAAAATACTGTTATACAATTTGTATTGTATATACATGCACATACTCACAAACATACACACACGCACTCAAATACACACACGCACTCACACACACACACACACACACGCTCACATACACACACGCCCACACACACGCCCACACACACGCCCACACACACGCGCACACGCAATTATATTTTAGTCACAACCACAACGCACAATACATCATCTCATTGGTTGACAATCTATCCTATGTTTAAAACGGGGGGCCTGGAGATCTATAGTACAGGCCTAGGCTTAGTTTAGACTCCAGATCTCCCACAAATTACTTATAAACTTGTAACCTTTCTGTCAACTGTGTATGTACATGTAATTTGTGGAGATGAATAAACGTTTTTATTATTTTATTATTCTTATTAATACTGAAATGGCCTTCAAAAAAGTCCATGACATTTGTTAAAAATAGTCAAGAAAACAATTGCCCTCATTCACACAACATCTTTTTGATTTCTTTCCCTATGTAATTTATTTATTTATTTTTTATTAATTTATTAATGTTAAGACGGTTTAACAAACCAATTACATTAACATACACTACAGAAATACACTATAAAATAAGTAAAACAAACGATAAAATAATGAAAGAAAAACAGGAATATTAAAACATTGTAATGCTGTAACCATGATAACAATGTCTACAAGCGCGCCCTACATTCAGCTCTCACTTAATACGTAGACCCAAATCTTAAGAACAGACAGATGTTCCCTCAACAACTCAACTTTATAATAGTTTGACTTTGACTTCACTCACGAAAATTATATGTCGAGAAGTTTGTAATTCCGATGATCTTGTGTTATAGGGTCAATGTCTGGAGGAGTCATGGAGTCTTTCCTTCGTTTAACAAAATCTTTATCGTTTGATTAGTGGCCAGCCAGGAGTCGAGAGTTGTTCAAGCCATTGGCTTCTGTCGTGGCTTAACTACACACGTCCTATTTTTGTCCTAACTTTTTAGTGTTAAGACGTTCTGTTTACACTGTCCTACATGTGATTACACTAGACTACATGTAGTCTCCTACATGATGTAGTTGACTACATGTAGTCTAGTGTAATCGGCGCTTATGACAACAGCCGCTGCCGATTTTTTATCTTCCTCTTCGAAGCACGGTGTTGCTTAGATGAAATACCACTGAGCGGTCACCTAGGGATCTTTAAAATGACCTCATGATTTAAAAAAACTAACTAAAATGGCGATTAGCTTAACCCTATCATATTTTTTTTACGGCAAACGTAGTGTATGACGGCCCCCAGCTATGTGGGCTGTTGACCTCATGAACGCCTCTGGATCGGACTCCATGCGGAAGGCGCGGGACCGAGTCCTGTGGCGCGTGTTGGGAGAGGCCTATGTCTAGCAGTGGACTGCAATAGGCTAGTTAATTGATTTTGATAAAATATTTACTTAAATAAAAAAATATAGAAATATTAAATACAATAATTAAATCATAACCGTTTATTCAAAAACAAGATTTCTCCAACCATTGTAAAAGTATTCAGTTAGCGGAACACTAAATTAATTAAACAAGTAAATCAATCAAGAGTTCACGAATACAATCGTCTTATCGTCCCTTATCGCTGTGCGTTCGGAAATTAATTAAATGTGGACGAACAAAGCGTTTTGTGAAACAGCTCACTCATTTTCTTGTATTTAACTTGTGAGTACCGACTTGAAGGTCCTTTTGAGGCCTGTAGTGCTCAATTTCGAAGTACAAAATATCGATGAACGGTTGCCCTAAAGTACTAAAACGAAATTCACGTTAGTGCGAGAGTGCGCTACATCGATACATGTAATTTCGAATGTTTTCCACCTCGATGCACCTTAGTGCAAAAGTATTTCACATAGATTCACGCATGTTTTTAAGCATTTCTATTTTGTAGTTTATACGAGTTTCTATGTTTGAAAGAGGCCTATTTCGAGCCGTGGACGTCTATAGGCTGATATCCATATTCATATTTTAATTTGATTTATTCAAGAATTTGTTCAAGATCTGTCTGAAACGAGTTCTAACATAAGCTTACATTAATCTTCACGCTCTTGGTAATTGTATTAAGTTTGAAAAGATCTAAGTCAGAGTTGAACTCAAACAAAAGTCCTAACTAGTTGGCATTGTTACTTAGCAGTGGTGTCTTAATCACACGTAATTATAACAAACTAGCTAACCCGTGTCCACTTCGTTGGGCGTCGAAAAAAACGCGTCCCTTTTCTTAAACATATTTCATTACTGCTCCACTCCTATTAGTCAAAGCGTGATACTATATAGCCTATGACACTCCCCGATAAAAGGACTATTCAAGTAGACCCAGAGATTACCCCCTACAACGTCACAAACACACAAACTTTACCTCTTTATAATATTAGTATAGAGAGTAACAAATAATTTAGTTAATATAATATATTTTTAAGTTATGACTCACAAGTTGACCATAAGTAATTTAATTACCTTCTTAAATCTCAACTTACTCCAATGACTGAAATTCTCATAAAACTCGTCCAATACAAATTCCGGAACTGATTGTAAGAAATTTCTCATCGTTCTCGGACTTGCCCCTTCACCCTTCTTGTGCCGTACTGTTGAAAACTTTAGAATCTTTTTGTTCTTATCTCATTCACGTCGAGAGCTTATTGGTAGTCGGATCCGACTTTCTTTGATATTACTTGCACTGTTTAATTGTACGACTATTAAATTTTCCAGTCTTAAACTATCTCTATTGTTTTAGCTATTGAAGTTTCAAGTGAAATTTTTATTTATTAGCAATATACTTAAATAAGTTTAAATTATGAAAACTTATTGATCATAAGGTTCTGGCGTATTTTAACAGTAGTTGCAGAAACGTGTTTTCCCTGTTTAATGTATCAAGGATATTAATTTTGTTTTATTTATAACTTCATGTACATGTACAAAGGCGGATTTAATGCGAAAGGCATTTTCTACCATTCAACCTTAGAATAATGCAGAGACAGAGTAATGCTAAGAAGACGGTTGATGAAAATATTTGAAATGATTTTTTGCACTGTTTAATTGTACTTTAAATTTTCAAGTTATGAACTACCTCTATTGTTATTGATATTAAAGTTTCAAGTGAAATTTATATTTAATATCAAGTTTATATTAGCTCTAAAATGAATATAGGTTAAATGGCATAGTTCTTAGAACTGTGTCAGCGGTATTGAAACAACCAAGGCAGAGAATATTCCGAGTGTTTTATAGAGTATTTTTTCCCCTTATTATTTTGAGTAGTTATTTCGGCAGATCATGTCACAGCTTAGGATTTTTTTATCAGTCATCAAAAATAAATTATATAAAGAATGTATATTATATTTGTTTTAAATGTTTCACTTTATACTTACCACTAAATTTTTAAATAGTTTTTTTTTTATACAAAATTGGAACGTCCAAATTTGTTTTAAGAAAGTTTTACATCCTCACTGGTGAAGAGGGAATAGGTACACGTAGTTGACGTACTTTCCTTGTAATAAATAAAAATAAACTTTCTAGTTTTATTAAGTTCTAAAATCTAATATTGTATATAAACTTCGCCTTTACAGCTCTAGAACTAGTTCCACAATAAAACCTGCAAACACTATATTATATTTCTGGTATTTCTCCTAGCACATGTCTATAGTAACTTTATGACGTTCAGGTAACCTAATATAAAAATAAAACTCATTAAATCCTAGTAGATAAGGCTGTGGTGGTTACACTAAACTATATTTTTATAAAGTTTTGTATTATTTGGTGTATTCATTAAGTATAACAATTCCTAGAATATGATAAATATGCATTGACATAGAAAGTAGGTAAATGCAAGTAGACAAACCTTTATGTTTGACTAGCTGGACCCGTGCCCACTTTGTTGGGCGGCGATAAAAAACGCGTCCCTTTTTTAAACATATTTCATTACTGCTTCACTCCTATTAATAATGGCGTGATACTATATAGCCTATGACACTCCTCGAGAAATGGACTATTCAACACAGAAAAAATTTTTAAAATCGGTTCAGTAGATCCAAAGATTTCCCCCCCACAACGTCACAAACACACAAACTTTACCTCTTTATGATATTAGTATAGATAAGTTAGAAAAAGGCATTACTTTGTCAGCATCACTTAAACAGTCTGTTCACACTTTTGTTCTGTATTTAGACTAGGTTATTCCAGAACGCGACATATCAATATGTTTTGAGGGCTTTTCGCTCGAGTTTACGGTATTCGATATCCAGAAGCTCATTTAATTTAAAAAATCAACCCCCGGCAGTATCTAACGACGCCCACAGATACGGTAGTTGAGTACTACTTGTAGTCCAAAACCCTTGTCCCGAGCCAAACTTTTTCACCAGCAATACACCAGTTAATGTTTATTAAAATATCAAAACTATTATAGCTTTTACAAGTGTGTTGCGCAATACTAAATAAAATGTCAAATACATTCTTGTTACAAAAATAAATAAAAATTATTTTAAGGTCCGCTAGCTGTTGTAAATTCAACCAAATCCCAAACATTAAATGGAGAAAAGTTTAGAGTATAATAAACTAGGTACCAATAAATGCCTATTTTACAAACATAACACTACATTATGTGTCCCTAGTCGATATAAAATTTCCAATAGAGCTATTAAAATTGAACCAACGACCCACTGGCGGTTATAGGTCCCGATATATAATAGTTTCGCCCGCCATTAACAGTATTTCAAAAAGTTTTATATATTTTTAGTTAACAGTTTCTTGTCGCGTGAAAATACAAAGGTTTTAACTTATTAAATAGAAAAATGTAATAAGACTTTTTGAAATGACAATGTAATTATCGGTATAGGTGTTTGTATTCAATGGTTCATTATTTTGCTGTAAATTCGCCTACTTCTTTCTTAATTTGCTATTAAATAAGATTAGCCTTGTGTTGGTTCAATCTTACGGGCTATTACCGTCAGAAATATTTTAATATTACCTAATACTAATGATATTACGGATACCACTACAGACTACAGTGAGAAAAAATAACTTAAAGCATTCAAATGTTTCCGAACTCTTTCTTCGCTTACCACATATTTTACGACCCCCATAATTATGTATATCTAAAGCCTCTTTTATAAAAGTCGATATTTTCGAGTCTCGGCACGAAAAAATCGTAAAAATCCTTGTCAAAATCCCATCGTTAAAAAGACTCGACGTGATAGAGTAAAGTCTTTCAAAGTTTTCTTGAGCTCATAAAACTATCGCTGATGGGGGATAGATTTCTTTAGATCGATATTTAAATACTGTTGTGTATTTTGTACTGGTTCTTTCGATAGACCAAATGGTCCGGAAAGGCATCTTACTAAACTAAAGTTCCATTAGGCAAGATGTTTGATTTTCCATACTGGACATGTTTAGAAATGATAATAATTGGGTACATTTTTGTATTATTTAACTTCGAGTTAAAAGAAGACGTAGGAACTTATATTTAATTGTATCTATGATGAGTATGATAATCATCAAATCATCAGGAGTAATCTGTGAAGAAATTTATTTGTTTAAAAAAAAATCCCGCCTATTGTTTTATTTAATACACTGATTTAACTCTAATATCTAAACTGTGCTCGACATTTTATGACACTAGAATAAGTTCCAAAACCCTGTAATTTCACTTGCAGTATAAATAACATTTTATAAGTTGTCGCCTTTACTATTGTTTATATAATTATAAATTATGTGTCTAGGAAACGTACTTAACAGGTTCAGCGTTGGACTTAAGCTTTAACTTAATGCTAGCAAAATAAAAGTATATTGATCTGAATCTGTATATTGATACACTAGGTATGTAGTTGTCAATTGTGGAAGCTGATATATTGAGTTACGGTTACAAATTCTCAATTAAAATACGATACCAACTTTTTGCAAACTTTTGTTCGTTTAATCTGGATCGCGTGACGAAAATAGGATCGTGAATTTTTAATGTTTCGTGTGAAATACTGTACAACCTAACTGTGCTGTGCTTTTTATAACTTTGTCTTTTAAAGTATTTAAGTGTGGTTATTTATTCTGATTTTTGTATATTTTGTGTCTGTTTCGAGTGCTAATTTTATTGTTATACGACCGGTATTGGGTATTATAAAGATGGTTTTAGTTTTCTTTGTTATCAATCAATCAACTAGCCTATTGCAGTCCACTGTTGAATATAGGCCTCTGCCAACACACTCTCTTCTTTGTTAACGTGGTAGAAAATTAATAGGCATCCTTTTAATTATTGCGGATTACATGCTGTGTCTTTTTCTTACCTACACTAAATAATGGCGTTGAAGGTTGATCCCCTCTTCCTATGATGACGGGTAACTTTTCTACTATTAGCCCAATGTCCGGGTTGGTTGTTGGGTTGGTGTAGTTTGTGTTTCGAGTCTTTTTACTTTTATGATTTTATCATACGATATTGTAAGCGATTCTTACGACATGCAAGGAATAAGCAGGAGCTAGTTTTAGTACCATTACAACAACTTAGTTCTAGTTTAGCTTAGCTTAGTTCACTGAGTTAATTTTTATTTAGTTTATCCGGCGGTGGACGTGTTCGACTTTATACAGCTTAGCATATATTTTTTCGTTGAACCAAACACAAACTCGTCAGCTTTGTACCTAATAACATAGAAAAATAATTTCCATAAAATGCGTAAATCAAATTAAAAATTATTTTATTGTTTCAGGTAAGCGACATACCCGCAATTGGTGATTACTTCCTCAAAATAAAACAATAGCCCTAACGACCTACGTAGAAGGATTTATGTCTCGACGAACATAAATTTTGCGCGAAAAAATAATTCTTTCGACGCAAAAATATTGTCTTTGTTAGTACGTTATATAAGATAGAAATACGTTAGGGGATTCCCCTTTACGTGATAGATAAGATGTTGCAACAGTTATATATTGTTTTTTTATATACGGTTTGCTGGTATATGATAACAATATCATAGCGCTGCAACAATTTTTTTTTTGGGTTTTTATTTCTCGGGAATTTTCTTCTCTTGGAAATAAATAAATAAAGATAATAAATAAATTAGTCGTCTCAAATGACGCTGTCCAGTGAATCTTAAATGTATATTATAGAAACAGTACTTTAAGTTAATTATTGCAACAATTCAATGAACAAACTTCGATATCAAGGCAAGATTTTAAGTAACTAGGTCAAGGCTCTTCCGCAATCATCATACCCTATAATGCTACAGGTTTGAACTTACATTTTTAAATGTTTTTGGATTTATTTCCATAAGTTTCCTTAAGGCTGTCTATGGTTAGAGATCTTCTACAATTAGTCCAGTCAATGAGTGCTCAAAAGAGGGGTGTGGATGGAACGGTCGAAAGCAGAAATTTTGACTACGGAACTTTGTTTGGACTAATTAGGAGATAAACATACTAAAAGTCCTGACCCCTCCGAGGTGAGCCCGAGGGGGGGGGGGGCAAAGAAGGTCCTGTTTTTTGGTTTTTTGCTTACTTCTCAAAAACGGTGCTTCGTACGAATTTTTGTTGTACTACATAATAAAAGCTAATTAAATTCTCTACAACTTTGTCTTTTGCACTTTGTATCCATCTCCAATCATTGCCTAGCCATGAGCTTCTAAAACTGTACAATTTTCAAAAATGTGTCCTACACTTACGTTTTTTGGCATATATTTGTTCTCAGCTGCGACCGTAGATTTTAAAATTCATAACTAACTATAAAAAATATTCCTCCTATCCATGAATAAATATTTACATAACCACTCGCCTTCTCTTTGGCCATGACGGGCCTGGTTGTGGTTCTTTATCTATTGCCTCTTCTTTCTCGTCATCGGTCAAATCGGTATCAGATGATGGAATGTAGGCTACTACTCCTGCTTCATCATCCCCATCGTCGTCGTCATTGTCGTTGTCCTCCAACATGAGAGTGCTATTTGTGCAGCTTCCGTTGCAATTGTGGCAAATGGTAGAGCACAGCATGGAAGCCTTCCTACACCCACATCTAGCACTACTACAATCAGTAGTGCACCGGCAAAATATTAGCTTCAGTAATTCTTCCGGTGCAGCTGATGCTTTAGTTTGAACAGGAACTAAGAGGTTTCTTTCATTTCGTTGCCATCCCCATAGTTCAGGAGAAAGGTCTTGTCCAAGCCAAGCCTGTACCTGATGGTATGTACGGAAAGAGTGCTCCATCGCTGCTCCCTCAGTTGGTGGAAGGGAGGAAATGTCTGGTTTGACGTTTGATACTGACTGGAGAAAACGCTGGTAGCGATAGTTATTAAGGGAGGTCTCCTTCTGTTTCGCTCCATACCACCTTAAAAAGCATAAGTGTCAATTTTCTGTTATGTCCGCATGCGATGAAGTGGGATTTGAAAACACCGCTGCCGCTTGACGGACCTCAGGTTTTTTCAAGTACAGTTTACAAAAACCAACTTTGCTTCTCCGAACTGCAGCAGAAGTGGTGTCGCATCCCGTGAAGGCATGTAGAAATAATATGTCTTTCAGACCTAGCTGTTGCAATTCCTGACTTGAATAATAGGTGGTAGGTACTTTACCTCTGCTAGGCTTGATAAACATAATATCATGGTCAGGTGGAGTCCTTGCTATAAGCAGAACTACCAAGTCAACATCTTCTCCAATAACTGCAACTTGAGAACCATTCGAATTTTCAATGGCAGTAGAAACCACCATTAAGTCAGCATCGTCCGGAGCTTGTTGCGTTTCAATCCCGTTGCTGTTAAGTTGAGATCGGAGAATGGCAATAAAGTTGCTTTTATTGTGGCTGTTTGAGAGAAAATGTTCCTGCTTGACATCGATCATGGTGTCTAAATTGAGATTTATATCGGCTGATTGCTTTAGGCGATACCTACGCTCTTGTTCAGCTATCTTTGTGCTGTTGGCAGAGTTTCTGTATCCATCGAATACAACAGTACACGTTCTCCCTGGGTAGTTGCGCTTTATGTATTTTATGTAGGTTTCACATAGAGTTGATACTGTGCCTCCTCTTGGCCAAATCACTTTATGAATGATGAATCCTCCATCAATTACAATGTCCAAGTTTCGTAGGTCACAAGGCTTGCTGGTTGCATCAAACAGAGAGTAGAGGGCCGACTTTTTGGTTTTCCTCATCCCATCTACATTGAAGAGGGCTAAAGGGAATTATTATTAGAAAATAGATATTATTGGGAGTTTTAGCTAGTTTAAAACTGTTTCCGCCTTCACCGTGTGGAGGTACTCCCAGCTTATGTTATTTTTAAATATTGTGTAGGTGTTTTTAATACTGTGGGTGCTAATCCTTACGAAATAAGAAATGATTGGTAAATTTGTACTGTTACAATGTGCTGCAGAGAAAAAAAATACACTTTTGAAAAGCTGAGAACAAATATATGCCAGAAAATGTAAGTGTAGAACACATTTTTGAAAATTGTACAGTTTTAGAAGCTCATGGCTAGGCAATGATTAAAGATGGATACAAAGTGCAAAAGACAAAGTTGTAGAGAATTTAATTAGCTTTTATTATGTAGTACAACAAAAATTTGTACGAAGCACCGTTTTCGAGAAGTAAGCAAAAAACCAAAAAAAAGGGACCTTCTTTGCCGCCCCCCCCGCCCCCTCTGGCTCACCTCGGAGGGGTCACGACTTTTAGTATGTTTATCTCCTAACTAGTCCAAACAAAGTTCCTAAGTCAAAGTTTCTGCTTTCGACCGTTCCATCCACAAAGTATTCATTGACTAGGCTAAATTTATACAGACCCCCTTACTTATAAACGCCTCTTAAATTTAATTACTGTTTAGCGAGATTTGTTATTACGAAAACCAACCTTATACCAAACAACGTAAGAGCTTAGGCTAATTAATCAATTGACTAAAATTTGAGAATTTTTTTATAAGTAAGGGGGAGAGAGGATAAAAAGAATGTTGTTAATTTAGTGGTCATTTCGAGAATTAGTAAATGTGTTGTTGTACTGTTAGCCTGTGCAGTAACGGGATAAACAAGCTATGTATGTTCAATGCACCATATCAGTCTTCCGCGGTTATTAAATTACACTTTATCTTAGACTAAGAAAGTTTGAAGAAAATATTAGTCCATGTATTCAACTGTGTCGCTGCAACAGGCATGCATTAACGGATACGAATAGCATCCAGGTATAAACCTCTCTCGTACATATCCAAGAGGTACTCTAATGATTAGTTAGTTGCACAATAAATTATTACCCTGAGTGGTCAAATGTGATTTGAACACACGACAGCAATACCGTGCATGTTAGGAAAATAAAATAATTGATCAAAATACCTTCCTACTAATTGGTAGAAAAAAAAAACAAGTCGATAAAGTAAATGTAATAAAGTACGATTGCCTTTGAGTGAGACTGTTCACTTTGAGACGATTTCTATACTATAATATAATATGTCATATTATAGTATAGAAACCTATATAAAGTTAAAGATTTCTAATGAAGCTGTTTTTAAACGTTGTTTAAGGACATTCTGTAATAGGTGCCCGTCCGGAGCCGGGGCTGGTCGCTTGTGTTTTATAAATAGCTCGTGCTCTAGGTAGTTACGAACTAACAATACAACAGTGCTATGCAAAGTCTTGAGTTCGATTTTTGCTGATTGCAAGTCTTTGTGTGCATCAATATTAATAAAAAAAGTATATCAGAGAACTATGCATTATAAGCTTGGTTTGCTTCGTTTTACGGACTCTGATACTACAGAAACCACCGGCTACCTCCCATAACACGAACCACTAAACTAGCCAATTTAAATTCAGTCTAGACAGAAACGAAATACACTCCAAAAAATCTATATTTTTAACATCTACTTTATTTTTAACAAATACACATTAAATAAATCGTAAACAAAACGCGAAAACCGATAAATAAAAAGGCAACAAGATTCGCTACTCTACAAGCGAGAGCGTACGCTCGTAAACAGAAAATAATCTCAATGAGTATGAAAACGTTTAAAAACTTTTATAGTCCTCTCTTTAAAACGGGATAATGTTTCGAGTAAGTGAAATAACTTAACACGGGTAGTTGGTATCAGCTTTAAATTTTATGAGGGGCACCGGTATGAGTTTAATTCATTGGTCCGTTATGGTCCTGGATGAGTTCCAAGAGTGGTCGAATAGAGTCCGGTAATGGACTTCGCATTATTATGTACTTTTGAAGTTTAATACGCGAAATTATCTTTTGAGAAAGAGATTAAAAAGTCAAAAGAATAGTCTTAAAGATTTTTTGAACAGTTTTTGAGACACATGAACATTTTACGTATTTATTTACATAATTAGAAATATACAATAGTACCAGTATTATATTATGCAATATTTTTCATTAATAAACAACATTATGACATGTAAGTTAGTTCAAGAGGATGGTTAGTGACACTACACGATTTACATAATGGAATTAGGTACTTCTGACTTCCATGAAGCTTTTTACAAGAAAATAGCGATAAATTTTACAAAACTTCTTTAAAAAAATAACTTAAATCCATAAACTACTACACCACAATAACCTACTAAGACTTAACTCTAAATAGTTAAGCGATAAAATTAAAATAACGACACAAACCATCAATGTTACGATTGTATTAAAAAAAACCGGTAAAATGACGATTAAAACTAGACTGCAACTTTTATACGTCGTAAAATGGAAGCCGTTCACCGTATTACTAATCTAAATATGTACGGGATGCAATTGTTTTTTTATTTATTTTGCCTAACGCGTTTATTGTAAGATGTGGACTTAACTTCGTTACCTAAACATAAACTAAGGTTTTCGAAAGATGATTCATAACAAGAGGTTTATGCAATGGATATGGTACAAAAGTAGTTTTAAAAAGTCTTTAATACCTAATTTAAGTCAATAGCCTAGAATAGTCTTTATTGCCAGAATTGGCCATAATACGACTGAAATTATAGGGATGCAGTTTTTTGCAACCCTAAAGGAAATCACCGACCGACAATTTACGAACAATTAACACCGCGCAGAGTGGAAACTTTTGGAGAAGGCCTATGTCCAGCAGTTGACGTCCATAGGCTGATATGGATAGAAAGGAAATCACTGCCTTGTTCAGGTAAATAATCGATTAGCTTGAAAATATAACAAATTAAATATAATGTTGTATAATTTGTTATATTCAAGCTAAACAAAAGAAAAACATGTTATTCAGCAAATAAAAACCGATAAAAATTGCTACACAATTAGGTTTAAGTCGATAGACTGCGTGTCTCATAATTACGTCTACTTAATAAGGCTAATTCAGAATGATAACAGACAGGTGTATGATAGTGGTTTTTAACCAACTCCCATGCATGTATCGTATTTGTATTAAATTTCCCCATCTTGGCAAGTATTTTTATACCTATTATATAAACGAGATATTAACTCGCATTTTATTTACCTTTATTTTACTTGACGTTTCGGCACAGGTTGCCCTGGCCGTGGTCGCAAGCTGACTGGTGATGCGACGTCACAGCTTCGTCTTCGTGATAGATAACATATTATTATCATCTACCCTCGCATCTTGAGATGTTAATATAAAGTCCCCCTACACACAACACTGACCTTTAAAAGTTATGATTTTTATACCTCCTTAAGTAGTCTTTAACAAAATTTAAATTCACAGCACGAAAGAAAATATTAACACAATGTCTCTTTACCCCATCACAAGGTCAGATACTTCAGTAAAACGCAATTGCATACTTACATTTTATAAAAGCAGTACCTAACACCAAACAGGTTTCGTCGTATTAAAACAAAAAGAAACGTTTGCTTTGTCAGCAAAAACTTCGCTGATTTTTCCTTTCCGTACCAAATTACTTCGAAATCTACGAATAGTGAGAAAACAATTATTTTAGGAAGCCGGCCACTAAGTTGATAAAGATAATTTTATCCTACAGCTGAGCCTGGCCAATTTTACCCTCCTTAATGCATGGCTAACTTTGGCCAATTCCAAAACTTTCGACTTAAGAGTACTACTAAAAACAATTATTTGCCTTGGAATATCACAAGTATTTAATCAGTTTAAACTTAAATTTGTTACACTACCGCTGTTACAGGGAATATTGTAATTTAATAAAAGGGGTAACAAATGTTCACTTTGTTCGAATAAATATTACTTACTTTTGATTAAATTTTATGTAATTTTAAGGGGACAGGTCGAATGGCTACTTGGAAAAGCCGGATGTGAACAGTCTCAAAGGCAATCGTACTTTATTACATATACTTAATCGACTGTTTTTTTTTCTACCGAATATAGGAAGGTATTTTGATTAATTATTTTATTTTCCTAGCAGGCACGGCGATATTGTTGTCATGTGTTCAAATCACACTTGACCTCTCAGGGTAATAATTTGTGCAACTAGCTAATCATTAGAGTACCTCTTGGATATATACGAGTATAAACCTCGATGCTATTTGTATCAGTTACTGCATGCCTGTTGCAGCGACACAGAAAATGTAAACCTTGTTCTTGAATTACTCTATCAATTAAAAAAAACGCATCAAAATCCGTTGCGTAGTTTTAAAGATTAGCATACAAAGGGACATAGAGACAGAAAAAGCGACTTCATTTTATAATAGGTATGTATAAAAGAACTAAACCCACTTCGCCTTACTTCAGCTTGATCTCTTCCAGATTAGATTTACTTCTTCTATAGTGCAGAAGTGTCTCAGCTTAAAGTATACTTAAATGAAAATCTAGGGTACTCTGCTAGTACTGTATCTTATTTCCTATCACCAGAGATTTTGTTTGCGTGATTATTCCCATAGCTTTACGACAACGGCAGTAGATTGAAAGTAAATATTTAAAGTCTTTCTGAAACCTAGCTTTTAACTTTATAAAATGTGCTATCCAGACAATCTAATCTAAAAAAAGAATTTTTACTTGAAATAATTACAAACACGTTGGTATACGAGTCAATTTTTTTGACGACCTTTCGTCGCACGAATACTTAAGTGTCCAACCTCCATTTGCAACATTTTACACCAGAGACGTTTTATTGATTAGTTTAAGCAAATAATATGATTTTATATAAGTTTTATATTGAAAAAATAGTTAACGTGTTTATGAAATGATATATTACAAATAATCATTAAAAAGTCAAACAGTTATGTTTATTTTCACAATCTTTTATGGAGGTTGAGCAAATAAACACAAAACAAATTATGCAATTGGAGATAGACTACTACTGGAGTGGAGGTTGAGCATTTTGCATTCGAATATATTTAGTACTTAAGTGCCCTATAACCAAATACAGTGTGTTTGGGTATCGTGGTAAAAAAAAAATAACTACTTAACTGGCTATTTATCATTAAAAAAAACACAGAATTAAAAAAAAACACTGTTTGATATATTTTATATGTTACGGTAAATGTGATTAATTGAAAATTATTATATTAATATTACCGGTAAATATGATTAATCGATCGAAATTTATTACTTTTAGTAGTAATTATTAATAATTCACGACACATATTGGTAAAAGTGCTAAAATAAATAAAAACCCAACGTTTTTTGACCAGCAGATATTTTTTTTTGTACCGATACAATATCGTTTACTTCGCCTGGTATTGTTTATGTTGTCTGATCCTGTCAAAACCTTTTTAATTAGAGATTCCATACAGGCTTTGTCGTCAGCTTTCATATATTTGTAGGTACTCGTACTTCTAATATATTTTATTTTCTTTTCGGTTAGTGTCTGATTTGAATTAGTCCTTATTCGTCGTATTCTTCTTTCGTCGGATTCTTGATTCATCGTACGTAATGTCAACATAAAATAGAACTATGGTATTACCGTGACTCCACTTCTTCATTTCAATATGTACAATAAAAACGACATAAATTGAAAATAAAACTGTGATAAGATCATACCTATACGTATAAAAAATAATTAATATACTGAGACTATTTAAACGCTTTAGAAAGGATTTTTTTTTAAATAAAATTAACCCTTTTTTGACGATTCTTTATGTTTTCATAAGGAATTCTTTAGTTTATGGGCTATTCATCCCTCAACGGCGTAATTAGTTCTGAATTTCTCATCCAAAATAGGGAAGAAAATGCAAAGCAACGGACATAATAAAAATAGATGTACAATGTGAGCAATGGATCTGTGGCGAGTAAAAAATAGTATTAATCTTCTTATCTAGCATCTAACATCATTGCGAACACAAAGCGTAGGTATATGTAAACAAAAAACTACCCATTTAATGCTAAGAAATTTACCCATTTAACAATTAGCAAACATGCAAGTAGCAATATTTTTTATTATTATACTAGTTATATTTTACAACCTTACAAAAAGTTCGGAACAATCTGTTCATTTATAGATACGTCACAATTTCAATTAATTTTTAATTTCACAATTAAATTTAAACATCCTGTACTATAAGTTAACGATACGCAGTGATAATCTGCAAAGAAATGTTAATAAAAATACAAGTTAACGACTCTTTTTTATAGTTGTGACTATATTTTCCGATTTATATTTCGTCACGGACATTTCGGGTACTGTTTTCTATTAAAATTAATACTTTTTTCTATATTTCGCGTTAGTTTTTACTCAAATGCGTGCGAGCACCAGCTTCGTCACAAAATAAATTAATAATGGCGGCGTATTGCGTCATCAAAATGCGATGTCGTGATTGGTTACCTGTGAGGAGATTGAATACTTAAGCACGCAATCGATGCTCGGATGCACGTTTGGTGTTTCTCTATGGACTTTGAGCAATTAAGCATGAAGTTTTAATTCTCTTGTGTTAGTTTTCAAAAACTTAAATTCCTTATAAATAATGTATATCAAGTCCAAACAGCAAGTATTATATACCAATCGAACCGCAATTTGATCCTTAATAAAATTGCATTAAAAAGTGAAATTCGTCAAAATGGTCGGTTGAGCAAATAAGCATTCAGGCGACGCTTTGTGGCGTAGTGGTTATATACCTATGCTTCGATTCCCGCTCAATGCAAATCTTTTGTGTGGATGAACATGATTGTTTGCATTGGTCTGGATGTTTTCTATGTTTAAAATGTACCTATGTATTTACAAAAAAAGTATTTAAGTATGTTTATCCATTGTCTAGTACCAATAGTACAAGCTTTGCTTAGTTTGGGACTAGATGGTGAAAGTGTAAGGAAAAAAAATTACTATGGTGACTTCTACTTAATTGTAGTCAAAGAAACTTGGATAATATTCAGTTCTCACTTGTGCCATCTGATTAAGAACGAAATGAGATAAGATTAAAAATAAACTAAACTAGTTTTGTTAAAGGAGTACCAACTATTTTGTCTGCAATTGCATCGTCTGACGAACGAAATATAAGAAACAGGTCACTTAAAACTAGCACTATAAAAATACTAAGAAGGAAAACCTTTTTAAAATAAATTGAAGCGTAAACATTAAACCAAACTTCACCATCGCGGGATCTAAAAAAAAAGTAAAAGAAAACTTGTGCTCTCAGGAAATCTCGAACCCGTATGAAACCAGAAAGTTACCGCAACACGTTTCAGACACATCTCAATACATATATCAAAAACGTTACGTGATAAAGGTTTACTCTAAATCAACGCCTGTAAACATAAAAAAAACATGAAGCTAATATTATAGTAACTTGGATCATAACAGCCCATTAATGTCCCACTGCAGGGACGGGCCTCCTCCAGTGACGGAGGGATATTTGGCGTACTAATACCACGCTGGCCAAACGGATTGGTATAAGGTTTAATTTCAAGTTTTCAAGAATCTTATATGAACAAGAGGTTCCAGGCCCTTCATCATCTAGCAATGATGTAACAACAAGAAAAAAAAGAATATTCTACACCTGCCCACGAAATAGTGACAGAAAAACAACCTTTGTGGTTTTTCTGTCACTATTTTGAGGACAGATGTAGAATTTTCCTTTTTTTGTTAATAAAATTTAGGTTCCTCTAAAATAAAAAAAATCATTGTTTTCAGTGTTACAGTTACGTTTTTCTTGAGTTTTCTAACGTTTTTATAGTTTATAAGTAAATAAAGAATAATAAAAGTTGATGATTATATATAAATACTTGTTATTTAATGTCATTCACTTTAGGGTAACTGCAGACCCCGCGCGACTAACGACGTAAGTATTTTGACGCGCCTAATGAAGGTTAATATTGAAGTATAAACATTGCACCGATGCGAGGGAGGGTCGCTAGTGAAAGATAACTAATTTAGTTAAAACAAGAAAGTTACCGCAACACGTTTCAGACACATCTCAATTTATCAAAAACGTTACATGATAAAGGTTCTGTCTAGGGATGTTCGATCCGGACACTTTGTATCGATACTCTGGATCGCAATGGATCGATAAACACTGTATCGATCCCAATATCGATCCAATAGATTTGATGCGATTTTTTGGATCGATCCAGTATCGTATCAAGTATTTAAAAAATAAATAAAAACATGTTTTTTTTACTCTTTAAGTTTATTTAAGAAGAAAAATAATGGT
The DNA here is from genome assembly GCA_905475405.1 of Schrankia costaestrigalis. Taxonomy (NCBI): domain Eukaryota; kingdom Metazoa; phylum Arthropoda; class Insecta; order Lepidoptera; family Erebidae; genus Schrankia; species Schrankia costaestrigalis. The sequence goes on along the minus strand of FR997852.1, from coordinate 7,977,024 downwards.
TTAGATAGGCCAATCTTTATCAGAAAGTTTATGTACCATACTTTGTAGCAAAAGAACGCGGTCAGTATTCATGTTACGCATAAATATTATGGTATAAGTTTATGTTTATTTAGAATTCATCTGATTTTGCGATCCGATCCGATCCTCATCTTACTTGTATCGATCCACTAACGGATCGAAAGCCATTGTATCGATACAAAAATCGGTTGGATCGTATTGCTTTGTATCGATCCACACAAGTATCGGATCGGATCGAACATCCCTAGTTCTGTCTAAATCAACGCTTGTAAACATTAAAAACATGAAGCCGATATTAAATTCCTCGCCATGAAATATCGTGGATAACAGGCGGTTTAAAATTGCCCATTGCACGGACGATATTTTGCAAAATGGACGCTCTAAACCATGGGAAATTCTTTACAAAAAATACACGAGAACTTGAACCTTATAGTGTACATTTTTGTCTGAAATTTATCAAGTTTGTATGTGCTGAAAACAAAATAGACTCTGGTTAATTTAGTTAGCTTAATAATGAACATTTTAGTAGATAACTTAGTGGTGTTGGACTTGGGCCATAATCTAGCTTTCCTTCGGGCTTGCCGTAAGGAGTATGTTTACTAAATTTTTTGTAGTTTACATTGTTTTTAATTAAAGTTACTAATATTGTTGTTAAAGCTCCATTTTTGCAATTTACAATCGCGTGGCTCAAACGCATTGCACTCGTACTTGCATACGTCTCTTTTGTTACGCCTATTGTGTGCGTAAGATGTGGTGTCTCTATTCTTTGCTCTAGTATAAATAAACTGTACCTACCTACCTGTTTGATGTCTCTGTCTGATGAACTGCCTGCTACCGTATGCAATAAATCAGTACATCTACTTGCTATGTATAACACGAGACGTTTACTTATTAAATTCAATCTACCAAACGCTTTTGAACTTAGTTGTAACCGGTTATCCGGTCACGAACATCAGGCCGACGACGTTTATTACCGGTTCAAGACGTACGTAAACCTATTTCTTCTGTGCTATCCTTTTCTTTGGAAATATCTTTCAGTTCACATCTGCTTTCGTCTTTCTATACTGAGCTGTCAATGTTGGTATTGCATACATTATGTTTGTAAAGTCATTTTATGACTCCCATTTGTTGCTTTCATTCCTGAATCGTCGCGGTCGTCATCACAACACTGGAATCCCTGCCACCATTTTCTCCACCTGTCCTTGCAGTAGCACATTAATGGCTCTTATGACATGTAATTTTTATAACTACATGCAACAACTGCAGTAACTTGCACCTGCATAAATTATAACTATAAGATTTAATATCTCGCGAAACATGTACCATAGTGTAAGAGCGATATTATTATTTTGCTGAAGCATTGGTGTACAGTCACGGGAAATAATATGTACACATTTTCACATTTTGTAAAACAATTATCTAAAGTTCTGCCAATCCAAAATTGAATTTTCGAAGATTATTTTCAAAACTGTGTGGAACCTTTTCTAAATTACAAATTAGTTTTGGTCAGGGCTCTGAATACCGTTAAAAATGAGGTATCGATACCTTCATCATACTATGGTAACGTTACTTGTAGAGGTATCGTTAAGCCAGGTATCGTTAATTGGGTGGATTTTTACCGGTAAGTTGACTTATAGCTATCGATGATTTACCGGTAAAAAGTAACAATACTGTAAGTCAAAGTTTGTTAACGTTGCTATAGAAACACCGTTAATTGTCATTATAACTCTTTCCACTATAATAATCTATACATAATATTAGTATAATAAAACTGTAGAAATGTCGTTATTGTACATTAAAAAAAAAATAGCCAAGGTATTACAAGACAACCAATAGAACCCATTTCCAGCAGTTTTGGAATTTTTGTCTGTTTGTCTGTAACTGTACCTATATCTGTGTTCTAAAATTTGTTCGGGCATCACGTAACAAGTACGAAAGCAATGTAGATGATTTTTATACACAACTAGCGATCCGTCCCGGCTTCGCACGGGCATTATTTTCCAGCTTATCTGTTCATTTTCTTTGCTATAAACGTCACGGAGCCCGAGACCTTTCTAACAAATGCAAAATCGTGGAAATCGGTTCGTGCGTTCAGGAGTTATAGCGTCAGGAAGGAAAACCCGACTTATTTTTATATAGTAGACGATTGAAAGTAACTTGAAGTTATATTTAGTTTTTGTTTCATTGAAATCGGTTCCGTCTATTAAAAGATATTTCAATTTAATTAATTAATATTAAACAGAGCCATCTTTCGAACTTAGACTGGACTGCATCAATAGTTGAACTATGTACAATCACGGAAGTTTCCGCTTGACCATAATTATACATAGACATAACATCTATGTAAACTATGGAATGCAATAAAGATATGAATTATGAAATTATGAATTATTACATAAAAAAAGTCGTGATTATCATTTTCACGTATACCTAAATAATATCAATCTCATACCGAATATATTCTGCATAATTCCAAAAGTCCGTTAAACAAAAACCAAATCGTGAGTGTAGAAACAAAAATAAATAGCGCGTTGTCAATAGCCGGAGAGTGAATCGGAACTAATTAATACTTAAGAAACAGGAATATTTTTAGGGGCGTGTCTTAGCGGGGCTAGAAATTAATGCAACCTCATTGGGTAGTTTGTATCTATGTGTGCGTGTCACACTGTCGGTGGCTGTTTAAGGCAATTTGTTTAGAAACTGATCGAGCAGGACTTTCTTTGATAGTACTTAGTCATAAAAATAAATTGAATTTAAATAACATTCCTTTTCTCACAATCTTATTATAACTGCAATTTTAACACACTTTTATAATTATTTAATACATACTAGGTATATAATTGTAGTGATTTAATTAACTAATAATAATTAACTTTAAACTCTTAATTTAGATTTATCCCTAAAGCTGCCTCATTGATAATTGTATAATTATGTATTATGTTATTTAAGAGACTCCCTGATCTCACAGATAAACAGCTTCAGATGTTTTGTGAGACTGATGTATAATTTGATGTAAACTTATTTGTTAATAATAAACAAAACAAAACAAAATAAACAAAACAAAAAAAAACAAATAGTGAAAAATCAAATCATTAAATAAAAATACTATTTAATTTTTAATTAAAAATAATATTTTAATTTAATTAAAATACCCGTGAACAGTGACGGTGAATTTAAGTTACTTGGCTTAATAAAATATAAATAGTCACTTACCAACCATCAAGATTTATAGACAATTATGTTTACTCGTTGGAATATATACATAATTTCAACACGATTCAATAAGATTCGATAGCCAAGGGTATAGAACAATCGACTTTGATGAAGTAGACGTGCGTTCGAAACCGGGTTGTGCCAAGAATTCTTTTTGGTTTTTTATTTTTAATTTATTGTATTTTATCTCAAAGAAAACAGTTACAATATCCTTTAAAATGGCGAGCAAAAAAAAAATGGTTATATTTAAAATGCATTCTCTCTGGCAGCCACTCACAGCCCGTTGCGGTCACAGATTTAAAAGCGTAAAATTTCACCGAGGTCATTGCATAGACGGGTGACCACTCAGTGGTATTTTATTAACCTATTGATTTATGCGTGATCATACAAAAAAAACATACGTGTCGAATTGATAACCTCCTCCGTTTTTTTTCATCGGTTAAAAAATTAAATGTATGATTAGTGATTATTATGAATTGCAATTAATATTCATTTTAATTTTTTTATGAAGAATGATCATTATGACTTTAAATTGTATGAGAAACATTTTCGGAGAACCGATGATATGAGTTGAAATGTTATGTAAGAAGAAGCGCTCCCTGTTGTGCGATATTGAACTTAATAGTTTTATGACATGCAACTAAAATGAGCTCTAGAGGTGATAAAGTCATTTAATAAATAAATTAATTAAATTAATTAATTTAATTGTCGACTATACATTTTTTTCGTAAAAGAAGTCGCGGGTTACAGCTCGTATTGAATAATAATAGTAGAAAACAAAATAAGAAAAAATAAAAAAAACACAAAAGGTAATTCATTCCTCAGGATCGAACCATAGCTGTTTTCTTTTCAGCCAAGCTCTATACAAGCAAAGCTATCGTGTTGACAACAGTTTAGATCAAATTGTCAATCTAGTACTGCGCTTTGAAATTGGCTTGACTTTTGTCTACTGTCATAATCACTCAATACAACTACACTGAAACTCGACCGCAGATGAACGACGCAGTGAGCGACGTTGCCGTTCAGTCATGCGCGGCTCCCGTACACTGCACGAGTTGGCAACATCGCTCGTAGGTACCGGTAAAAGTGTCGATACTCTTACCGATACATTGTTATCGGTAAAAATTTAATTCGATACCAAAGTAAAACTACCCGTAGTATCGTTACTAGGTTAACATTATGAAAGTAACGTTACTTAACGATACTTATACTGGGAATTTGGTACCGTTAACAAGCCCTGGTTTTGGTAATAAACTCCTTTACTCATAAACGCATCTTAAATTTAATCACTGTTTAGCGAGATTTTTATTAGTAAAACAAACCTTATACCAAACAAAACCGAAAGAATTTATGCTAACCAATCGACTAAAATTTAACAGGCGTTTATGAGTAAGGGGGCTAATGTCTAGATAGACGTTTAGATAGTTTAGGAAATTTGCTGAGGTGTATTATTTGTATTGCTCGTGACTGTACACAGCTTTAGCACAATAATATCGCTCTTAAACTATTCTTCACAAACAATAATTATTCATTACGACACGGGCCAGAGAGCCAATTAAACAGACTTTAACTGCGACACATGTTACCAAGGAAATTATTATAATTAGTCCTTTGTGTGTTTAGGTTATACTTGCATAACTCATTTTCTAATTTCATTATCGTTTTTTGAGTCCTCTTCGTGGATAGTATTTATAGTAATTGTGCTGTTAACGGCTGTGGGTAATACAAAGTAAAGTTGTCGAGGGTTATATTGTTTGTTATATTGATTTTTTTTTTATCAAAACTAAATGTTAACTTGGCTCGCGATGATACCACAAGAACGCTACTTCTTTAAAGTTTTGTATCTAAAAAAAAAGTATTTTTTACTATATGGGTGATTGTGACAAGGAGAAAAAGTCATTCGCGAAATGATAATCGTCCTGAGACGCAAGATGTTAAGGTTTTATATAGGTAATATCTCCTTGTAATTCCAGCTTTTGTAGTTTTCCACCTAAATATTCTAATATTTGCCTGTATTCGGTTGGCTGTTACAGTGGCGGTACCAAACAAGGACCACCTTGCTACAGAAACCTTGCATTTAATTAAACAAGGTAAAGGTCTCAATGTGGTGACGGAGTAAGAATATAATATGTCACCACCCCACCTCATCCCATGGGTGTCGTAAAAACCGACTAAGGGACTATCCGTAAATATTATCTTAACTAAATAAAAAGAAGGAAAACTTGAAATTAAACCCTATACCAATCCGTTTGGCCAGCTTGGTATTAGTAGGCCAAGTATCCCTCCGTCACAGGAGGATGCCCGTCCCTGCAGTGGGACATTAATGGGCTCTTATGATGAAAGGTCTCAATTAAATCATTAAAAAAATAGCAAACGGGTTCAACAACATCAGACACGATTTAAACACTTCCTACTATTTCCTTGCAGAGGGTAATATAGTTAATATCTCATTATTAAAGATACAATTTAAAAAATGTCAAGAAAAGGAACATCTTAAAGAGAACTAATACAGATTTATGCAAGAGCTGTCTTCAAAGCTCTTCCTAGAGCTTTTCCCAGATGAAATTCTTTACTTTAGTCTAGTTATTCAAATACCCTCCTTTGTGAAGTAAAATTAGGTGTAAATTACAAAGAGATTCGTTCTGATTGAAATTTTATTTTAAGGAAGAACACTGGGTTCTCTTATTAGTTTGCTACATATAACATACGGAGTTAGTTATTAGTTTTAGTTGCATTTAATGCAGTTGAAAGTAATACTGCTCTTATGACAATGTGTTTACAGAGTGCAGGAAAGTCCATTATCTGGTATTTAAGCATTAAGCTAAAGGAATACTTTTATTTTATAAATTGCACGGTAATAAGGTCCCAAACAACCTAATGAAAAGCTCGAATACAATCCAGAAATGGCGACATTGGTTATGATATTATTCATAACAGCCCATTAATGTGCCACTGCAGGGACGGGCCTCCTTCCATGACGGAGGGATACTTGGCCTACTAATACCACACTGGTTAGACGGTTTGGTATAGGGTTTAATTTCAAGTTTTCCTTCTTTTTATTTAGTTAAGATAATATTTACGGATAGTCCCTTAGTCGGTTTTTTACGACATCCATCGGATGAGATGGGGTGGTGACATATTGTATTCTTACTCTGTCACCACACGGAGAGTAGTGTAGGTACTTTGTATAGTGACGATAATTTATTATTACATAATAGACCTAAATGAAGGTTTACATACATTTACCCCGCGCCGATTAGACAATTTGCCAATAGGAGGTATATAAAGTTAACATTTACTTTAGTCTGCAAAGTTTTTACCTTTAAAACTCATAAAAAATAGTTATATCAAAGAACAAAAACAACTCGCATAGCAACGCCTTACCTCTTTAGATACTTTAGTACATTAAATAAATACAATAACCCACCCACAGCTCTTGTGTTTCATATTTTCGTCCTAAGCCCCTTGATTTTATCGATAGGCCGAGTTTTGATCTATTTTTATCTGTCTATTTCAGAGCTTTTATCTAGGCAGACAATGTATGTTTTAAATTAAAGCGATAACTCGTATTTTTTTAATTATTTCTTTGCCTATTGTTCGGGATGTAATAAAAAAATTACAAAACTTTTTTTTTATTACGACGGATGTGTCTGCGTGTTTTGTGCGATTAGATTTAAATGTTTTGTGAAAGTATTTGATTGTTTATGTGTTTGTTTGTATGCCATTTTTTATTAGTCTTTTATGTTTTAATAGATTTGTAACGAAGTTGATATTTATTTGAATAGGAAATAGTTTATTGTAGTAGTCAATCATGTCTCATCAAGTAAATATAAACTAGTTTTCGTAATGTTTTAAAATCATCATAATAGCCCATTAATGTAGAGAAAAATAATTGTCTTTTTAAGATTACTCTAGCCAGACGAATTGGTATAAAGTTTTATGTCATTTTGTTGATGGAATGAATAAATTGATGGAATGGATTTCAACCGACTTCACGAGTTATTAAATAGAGTTATTGTTAAATCCGTTAATTTAAAAGAAATCGTTTCAAATTTTAGCATATTCGTGTAAAAAATAAAGGACACATCTGCTAATAGTATCGAAATATTCATTCGATCAATAAAAACACTACCTACATATATTTTATTTTTATATATTACAACAAAGACAATATCCCTTTTCCTTAATGTCTAAATGCTTTCAAATCACACTATTTGAAGTAATTCTATTGGTTCTTATACCTACAAAAGTACTTAATATAATCAGTCACTAATAGTTACGAGAGATTATTTTTTATTACGGTAATAGGGATGAAGGGTCTTTCTCTTCCTGATTGTGAAATTTAATCAATTTTATGTTATCAGTTCCTTTATAGATTCTTCTCAGCCAAACGACGTCTACTGCTTACACAAGCGTCCTTCAAACGTCTCTACTTTTCTCTACCCTATGTTATCTTCAGCCATCTTTTGCCCGCCACGTTCATCAAATCGTCGGTCCACCTTGTGAGGGGCTTGTCCACCTTGCGTTTTTCGTCACTATTCCTAAGGGCGCCTTCAAATTTGCCGCTAAGTGTCGCGCGGAGGCAGCGCGACTGCAGCGCTGCGGTCGCGCTGCCGTCGCTAGGTTTGAGAATGGTAGTGTTGTGTTTTAGTTTTACGATGGACTCAGACGAAAATACACTGCTCTTAGTGTTACTATTAAAAAGAAAAAGTATTCTAAACAACACTAGTCGATCGATGAACGAATGCGGGGACGCAGCGCGGGCGTAGCGCTGCAGTCGCGCGTTTTTTATCTCTATGAATTTACAAAGCAGCGCTGCTGTCGCGCTGCCTCCGCGCGACACTTAGCGGCAAATTTGAAGGCGCCCTAAACCTTTATACCCCAACGGCTGTCGCTACTGCGTGCTATGTGCCCAGCCCACTGCCACTTTAATCAATCAACTAGCCTATCGCAGTCCACTGCTGGACATAGGCCTCTCCCAACACGCGCCACAGAACTCGGTCCTGCGCCTTCCGCATCCAGTCCGACCCGGAGACCTTTTTGAGGTCGTCGGTCCACCTAGCTGAAGGGCGTCCTACACTACGTTTGCTGAGTCGGTCTCCACTCTAGGACACGTAACTGATTTAAATTTAATTGATTAACTTGTCACATTAGATGTCGTATGTGGTCTATAAAGGACTTGTCGAACGTTCTGCGGTAAGCGGTCAATATAGAGTAAACTCCAATGACTTGATGTATGAACCTGTATCCTGTGAAAGCCAACCGCTTTTCGCCACCGCTATGTCTGTCTGACAGACTCTGTCACATAAGTCACCTGTAGCTACCACTAAAACTTGACTAGTTATTACCATCGGTTGTACCTATATTTTAACGTTGACAAATTTACTAAATTACGTAATATTTTATACAAAATTTAAGCGGTAATGTGACATTAATATCATTAATGATTATAACTCGAACAAGTTGCTAAGTTTATGTTAAACATTTGTTAAGCAGAAGTTATTTTGTACAGCTGTTTCTCTTAACTTATAACTACTGTAAGTTATAACTTGATTAGCATATTGTTACACGGATCAAGGATTATGTATGAGTAGATTTTAAACGCGGCTTCGTTCGCCTGGATGACTGTTATTGCGAAAGTTTTAAAGTCTATGTGATGATGCATTAGCTACTTTAATAAATAGTAAACAGTTATAGTCGTTGAGTAGTATTCGCGTGAACAAGTAACAAACATACATACCTAAAAAAAAAGCGTATTGATTAATGATAACAGTCCTTTTATGTTCCACTACAGTTCTTTGCCTTATACCGCGCTTCCTAGACGTCGCGTATTTTTTTTGTTTTCGTACAGATAATTTCAACGAAATTTCGATCAGCAGGAAAATCAACTATACAAAGCTAATATTTATTAAAAATCTTTTTTAAATTTCCGTTAAGGTCCCTTTTACTTCCTAGGTTTTATTATAATTTTGTTAAACAACCGCCGTGTTTATTTTTATCTCATTTGTATAGAATTATTTAACTGTCCTCGTATATATAAACAGATTACAGGATCGTGACAAGTGGCGTTCTGTCGTCTCTGCCTACCCCGGCCGGGATAAGGCGTGAGTTTATGTATGTATGTATGTATGTATATATAAATGAATATTAAATTACTATGTTATCAAAAAACCGGTATCGGGTCATTGACCAGATAATTATGAAACTTCGTTTTGTTATACATTTTTGCTAGTGTTCCATAGTTTTTACACTATTTTAATATTGTCTATGTGGTGATGGATTTATAATAAATATATCACCACTCTATCATGTCTAGTTGGAGATGTTAAGGCTAAGAGATATTCAGAAATCAGGCAGAAGCTTACTATTTGGAGAAGGAGTAAGAAAAGAAAAACTATGTTGTACCAATGTTTTTGCCAGCGTTCAAAGGGCTAAATGAAATCCTTTTATAATAAAACCCCATTGCTATCTGACCAAAACATCTTTACACCAGCCCATTAATGTCTTACTGCAGGGGCGGGCCTCCTCCTGTGACGAAGGGATAGTTGGCCTACTAATACCGCGCTGGCCAGACGGATCGGTTTAACTTCAAATTTTCAATTTTTTTATTTAGTCGGTTTTTACGACACCCATTGCATGAGATGGGGTGGTGACATGTTGTATTCTTACTCCGTCACCACACGACCAAAACATACTTGAACATATAAATAAATAAGAAAATCACTACATACATAAACACATCTCGAAGAATTACAATCAATCCCGTTGAGAATAAAAAGGTTCCCCTTACTTATGCACAAAGTTAGGGTTGGTACGCTCTCCCAGTTTTTATAACATTACGATTTTTTTACCCCACGTGTATTATATTCTTACTTTCTTACTAGATTTGTGAGAGGAGTTCTGTTTATTTATTTAAGGTATAATCAAAGGACTTAAACCAAAACACTTCGCAATACAGGCATAACCTGTATGGCGAAGTGTTTTGGTTTAAGTACTGGTATAAGTGCTTAAAATTGTGTACTTCTTGGTACACTCTAACTGGGTGTTGGTATCTAGATCAAACATAGGCTTTATTCTTTCGCTCATCTATTTCTTCGCTTTGACTCCGTTTAATACAGTTAAGTATAGCCTTTTTTTTTAAAGTCAACTTTCGCACTAGCTCATGTCCTGTGTCACGGGGACTTTTACAAACATTTAACGGACACAAGAACATCCTGACTCAGGACAATAGTTTAAGGATCGTTCAAAGAATTGTCCTGCGTGGGAATCTAACCTGCGACCTCGTGCATTACAGCTGTTACCGCGACCGCTGCGCCAACTTGTTTGTATGCTACCCTATTAAATAAATTAAAAAAATTGTAGGTACATTTGTATAGCACTATTTCCAAATAACAACAAACTAAAACACGTTAATGACGTCACATCTATGTTAAACTTTGTCCCATACGTACATGTGTACTGGTAAACCGGTTTTGATAAATGGGTTGACCCTGAGTGACGCATGGGTCATAGGTGCTTGAACTCGCTCTATTATATTCGTACTTTTGTCTAATAAAGCAGTCTCATTTATTATGTTATGTTTATATGACTAATTTGCTTGTGTTGACTTAAAAGTTAAGATAAATTGCTTCTATTAACACCTGTGAAAAACTCTGTATTAAGACGCAAATACTGTTCTTCTCGGTTTATTTAAAGGGAAGTATTGTTATGCGGATGATAGTAAAATTTTTTTCGTGTCAATATCCTTCGCATTAAAGGTTTGGTTTGATTGAAACCTGTGTCTAAATGCGAAGTGAGTGTGGTGCTCTGAACTCAGTTTAGTTTAACACCAAGAAGATGCAAGTGTGTTTTTGTTTGTTTGTGTACAGTTAGTTTGATTTTAGCTTTCCGCCTCTAGGAATTATCTAAAGCTTTACTTATCTCTTTTAATCGCTTTCGGACATTAGGTGACCTCTACTAACTCTTATTATTTCTATTACGCACTTGATGTTCAAAAGCAAAAGTGTGAATCATTGCTTTTGAGGCTATAGCCTAGAATTTTCCCAAAGTAAAACGTCTAGAAACATGACAAACTTTTCTGGATAACTTACACTATTGCTCTGCTTGAGATTAGAACCAGAGACCAAGTACACGATTGCATACCGACTGCTACGCCAACAAGGCAATTGGAAATAATAAAAGTTTGTATGTATCTCAATTGAATAAAAAGTTATGAGTACTTTTCTTTATTGCTTGGCGCGTTATCAACTACTACACAGTAGTGTACTTCCGATTATGAAACGGAGATATTTGGCATGCTGAAAAAATTCTTACGAGTTCAATAAAACTGCCTTATTAGATTTTGTATTTATAAATATATTTTGTAAATAAACAGTAAAGTAAATGAACCAATGCAATTAGACTGATTTCAAACCTAGGTCTTCTCAACTCACTGACAACTGTTTGTGCCCATAAAAACAACTGTTAAGTTTGGGCTAAATAATAAAAAAAATACTATTAAAACTTACAAGAACTAAAAGTGTAAGTATTACTTATGTAGGACCAATTTTAAGGTCTATCTATACAGCTACTATCAAGGTAGTTAGCAACGATTTCCGTCATTCTTAATTCTTCTCTATCTCGGAATGGTTCGCTTGATAAATAATCTACTACCTTGACCAATAAATAAAATCGACTTTATTTAGTCGCCTTATGACCAGCAGCACATGCTTGGACTACCCTTAAAAAGTTAGTTAAGATTTATAAGTCCCTCGGCACTTTCGCCATGCAAAGCGCCAAATATTCATAGATACACAAGTAAATAAAACCTTGCTATGTGAACGAGATATAATTATTATGTATTTTTACAATTAATAGCAATGAAAACTGTTTTAGTGGCGATCGTATCGAGTAACTGGATGCCGTGCTCGGGTTAGCGGGTTCGAATCATGCATTACAATAATATATTAGTTTTTCTAGCATCGTAGAAAAGCTTGAATAGTAATAGAGAACGATTCTTCTACGAGCCTATTTTTTTAATGGTTAAATTAATACATACATTACAATTAATTTCAAACATAATGCCATGTTATATTATATTTTATTGTATACTTTAGATTTTAAATGAGACTAGATAATTTTATGCATAATTCATAATTTCAATTTCAAACATAAAATATCCAGGCTGTTTCAATGATGAAAATGTAAAATATGGTGATTTATGAATGTTTTATTATAAATATTTATAAACATTACTATTAAAAATCTGTTTTATGTTTTCATTTTGATTAATTTGTGTTTGTGTAAATGGCGCGTAAATTAACTCGCTGACATCTCAATATTATTATTTCACGATTATATAAAAATCTACTTTGTTGCCAACACTTAGAACCTGACTGATGCAGCGATGTCACAACGCGACGTTGTGACATCTCTGCATCAGTCTACTCGTCTTTATTTACCAAAATAATATATAGCTATCTTATAAAATGAAACACGAAGGTTTTAAAAGGCTTCCTATTGCTCCGAAAAAAACTGGACAGACCTACTATATTATATTCACAGCCACCGATTAAACAGTACATAAAAGCCTCCCTAAATAAATAAAAAAGGTTAAATATGTATCTCTTTACTCTATACCTTGATGTTGTCAGACTTTGTGTACAGAGTGGCGATTAGGTAAGTCGCCTTTTAAGAATGTTGCGGATATTGTGGCCAGGCCACATTGTATTTATTTAGGATTGGGTCGCGAATGAGACGTGATTACGGGGACCTGGGAAACAAACTTTCGATGGATTTTCCCAGATCCCTTAATATATATTTCGATTGTTATTTTTTATTGTTGCTGTACGTCGGGCTTTTAATTAATCTTATTTATTTATTTGCGATTGTTGTAAATAGTGTCTTTTGTTTCTTTTTTTTAAGATTCTTTTGTTCTTTGGTATGTTCATTCTTTCAAAAAGGTCTCTGGGTCGGAGTGGATGCGGAAGGCGCAGGACCGAGTTCTGTGGCGCGTGTTGGGAGAGGCCTGTGTCCAGCAGTAGACTGCGATAGGCTAGTTAATTAATTGATTGATGTTCATGATTACTAACGTAATACATTCATTAAAGATGTCGGTAAGTAAGCTAACGTGTCATTACGTCTTAAGGGTATAGCGGAGTCAATAAAAACAGGAATCCATTCCTATATGATTCCCTGAAAGTAATGCATCTCTGGTTATGTAGGAAGAAGCGGAATTCGATGTAAAGTAATTGTAAGTAATTGTAAAGCTTTTACAATTACTTTAGCGTTATTTTATTTTTAGATTATGTTCAGAACTTGATGATATATCATAAGTACTACTCATTGTTTTAAAATCATTCATCATAACAGCCCTCAATGTCCCACTGCAGGGACGGGCATCTTCCAGTGACGGAGGGATATTGTTTGATGTTATTTTTATAATTATTTATGTTTGATGTTGTGTATGTTTGTATGCCTAATAAACGTATATCCTTTCTTTCTTTTTAATACCACGCTGGCCAGACGGATTGCTATAGGGTTTAATTTCAAGTTTTCCTTCTTTTTATTTCGTACAGATAATTATCCACGGATCAAAATTATCCACGGATCAAAATCATTAATCTTATCCAATTAAGAAATTTTATTTCTGTCTCTACTTTGCAACACTGAAATGTGGTAACCTCTTTACGTGACCTTTCGTTGATCTCTTTTTTTTCACATCACGTCGCGTTTGAACCGCGAATGGGTGTTTTGTTGACTTTGAACGGCCGTATAAGCTTGGTTCCGTTTCTGTTCTAATGCTTAAGACTTCAAATATTCTTGATTTTTTCGTATTGTTTAATATGTATCTATTATTTTTATTAAATTTAAACCGTTTAGATGTTAAGGAGGTCGACTACAGCACAGTAAAATACCACTTTAGAGATAGCCGACCCATATGCACTGATATATCACACCAACACTGTCCATATTACTGTACGACCTCGGTGGCACGCCGGTAAAGCCAGCGGCTGCCGCGCATGAGGTTGTGGGTTCGATCCCCACGCAGGACAAAAATTTGTAAGATCCACAACTTATTGTCCTGAGTCTGGGTGTTCTATGTGTCCGTTAATTGATGTTTGTAAAAGTCCCCGCGACACAGGGCATGATCCCTAGTGCGGGAGTTGTCTTTTAAAATAATTAAATAATAATATTAAAATCATTAATTTTTTTTTTTTGTAATCTGTTTCTCTCTGCTGAGCAAAGGTTTCCTCCATTGCTTTCCAAGCGTCCCTGTCTTAAATATCTAACCAGTTTCTCGTACAAGCATCATAGTCTATTAACAAATTATACCTTTGCACATTCTACTATCTGCACATTTTGCGACTTGCACTAGTGCACTTTTTGCTACTTGCACATAATGCTATGAATCGCTACTTATGTCTACACTTTTCAATCCTGAAACAATATAATCTATGGCTATGAACCTCTTACGTGACCTTTCGTTGATCGCTTTTTTTCACATCACGTCGCGTTTGGACCGCGAATGGGTGTTTTGTTGACTTTGAACGGTCGTATAAGCTTGGTTCCGTTTATGTTCTGAAGTTTAAGTTTGTATCTTTTTTTTTGTATAGAGTTAATATGGCGTTTGTTGTGTGATTTATAAGCTGTTGTTATATCATTATGGTGATTTAAATTTGTGATGGGATTAGTTATGGAGTTAAGTACGTGGTTTTTTTTTTAGTTTTTAAAGATCCGGTGTGATTGTTTGATTGATAAATTAGGTTAATAAATAATCCCCACACATTCACACATCGCCACCTAGTTCCAAACTAAGCAAAGCTTGTACTATGGGTACTAGACAACGGATAAACATACTTAAATACTTGTTTTTTGTAAATACAATACTTATTATACATAGAAAACACTCAGACCAATGCAAACAATCATGTTTATGCACACAAAGATTTGCATTGAGCGGGAATCGAACTCGAGACCTCTGCGTAGCAGCCATCTAATACACCGTCTGCGCCACAGAGGTCGCCTAGGAATAGGATGTGGTTTAGGGTCCTGTATAAAAACTTGTCAATTTCGATGTTAAGCTATATCTTTTACGGTTTGTGCTATCATGTATTTGCAATTATGCTAATTTTGTATTAGTTTGGAGTAGTTAGATAATGGATAATTGTTTTAATAATTATATTTTAAAATTCGTCTAAGTTAATTCTTGTTTTGAGGATCAGAAAAAGTACATTAAAAGTAAAAAGTAAAATTCTTGTTGATAGAAATAGAGACTTTGGTGAAATCCGAGAAAATATCATAAAAGCCTATTAATGTCCTACTGCTGGGACGGGCCTCCTCCCGTGACAGAGGGATACTTTGCCTACTAATACCACGCTGGCCAGACGGATTGGTAGGTATAGGGTTTAATTTCAAGTTTTTTTTCGTTTTAAGTAAAGGTAATATTCACAGATAGTCCCTTAGTCGGTTTCTACGACACCCATGGGATGAGATGGGGTGGTGACATATTGTATTCTTACTCCGTCACCACACGAAAAAATATACTTTCGCAATATACTCATAAAATACTTTTTATAAAGTAGGTCAAAGAAATAAAATCGATAGCAGTTTCACCATTACATTTATTTTTATATCACACTTGATCTCTACCATCCCATTACAAGGATGATATTCGATTATCTCCCACTACAATGTACCATTCTCCCGATATCGTTGTCCTCTATGACGTCACAAGTATGACGTAGTCGTCATTAGGGTTTGCGTCGCGTCGCCTGAATGAGACAATTTGCATGCATACGAGAGATCCGCGCATTATCCCTGCAACAGCTGCATGTTATCTTACGTGTACTTTGATATTATAAATTGTAGGGTATTTGGGTTATTGTTTTTGTGTATTAGTGTCATCATCATCATATCAGCTAATCGACGTCCACTACTGGACATAGGCCATATTAGTGTGATTAAGAATAATAAAATAATAAAAATTCGTTTTTACTTGGATCCCTAGAGTCTTGTTACTAACACATGCACGAAGCATTGTCCGAAACAAGCAAAAACAAGCAGATAATTATATGAATAGGTTTATAAAGGTTTGTAGTGACTGAGGAGTATTGAAGCAGGAATACCTATCTATATTTTTTCATTAGCCATTGATTTCTGCAATGACCAGTCTCCCCCAGCGATGAAGGAAATGTTTACTTATCTAACTAATCCCTGGTTCTTTTGGCAACGAGGTTAAAATTTATGATTATATTTTATACATACATAAACTCACGCCTTATCCCGTCCGGGGTAGGCAGAACGACAGAACGCCACTTGTCACGATCCTGGCAAACAGAACATTATATTTCAGTTCAATTTTATTTACTTAGTCCACGCAAGAGTTTTTATATTATGTATCTGGATAATATAATTTATTTTCGCATTAAATAATATTTATAATAAATAACTAAAGCGGCACTAAATACTAAACTGAAACACTAATAACATTACAACAAATCAAAGGGTATTGTCATTCAATAAGGTTTTGTCGTGTAATAAGATTATACTATTAATAAATACGTTTGCATTTGACTAGGTATAGTTTACATAACCTTTATTATATAAACACTGGAAGCTCGAGGTAGGATTCGTTGTCAAAACATCAATTAGTTTGATGTAAAGTTTAGAGTAGAGTAGTGAGATGTAATAAATAAACATTGTGTGGTGGAGCGAGGTGAATGTAAGGGCGATTTTACATTAGCGTGTGTTATGCGACTACTCTTGTTTATGTTTTTGACTTTACCTATGTACCTCGCCTCGCGTATAATCGGCTGGCCATTTTCGAGGCCTAGTACTAAAGAGACTTTCATTTTGTACCATTGACAAATAATTGTTCAAAAATGCCTGTGTTTTTTGATCAAATTTTATCGTGAACTATGTTTTATCTAGGCAGCTATTTTATTTTTTGGGCGTAAATTAATTATTTGTTACAATTAAATCTATTTTATACTGGAATTTTCAGCTATGAAGCTTTCCAATCAATCTTCCTCCTCCTTAACCAGTTTGTCTAACCAATAATTACTTCTTAACGTCCAAATATGACCTTGTACGGTCCTGTGCTTCCCTCATTTATCGGTTTCTAGTATATAGGAGATTTTATACACAACTGTAATTATTACACAATCTACCAACATCCAATTTACACAATATTATCACTCATCATTAACGAGATTGCATTAAATCATTTACCCAATACATCTTCGTACCACTAAAATAACTGTAACATTTCTTGAACTTCAAAGCTACGTTGATAGATATACAGCATGATACGGATATGGTATATAACAATGTATGATTACGTGTTTATATGTTACGAGATGTGGTGTTAAGTTGATGTGCTATTTACAGCGTTACGTTATCAAACGAATGATTTTTTAAGATTTCTAGTTTCTTACAAATGCGTAGTTTAAAGGAATTTTTACTTATAACATGGTGATTGTTACTGACAAAACAACATATAACTAATAAATGTCTACATGGTTAACATACATAATAGTATCCAGGCAAAATAACATGCAATATAAAATCAGTTGCTCAGTTCAGAAGATCGAAGCAAACATTCAAACTAACACAACTAAAAAACTCATTAAATATTAGTACGAAAACAATATAATTCCAAACATGATTAACCTAACTCCAAATAGTAGTAACTAAACAACAGATAATTACTTTATCATGTAAGTACTTAGAGAACAAGTAAGTTGTCGCCAAATTGTGCTACGCGGTCCCTTCTGTGTTGTCGATGCAAATTGCAATCCTTACACACAACTATTTAATAACACGTTGTTGTTTACTGGAAGTGGCATATATGGATACCATTAATAACCAAATAACGTGCATGGTGGTAGCCTACGTGAAAATATTACTGGAATTAGAAACAGCATAATATTCAACTCAATCAATGCTGATGTATTATCGCGATATTGCCGCCTCTCTACGTAGACGCGTAATCGAACCTATTATATAAGTATCTATACCTAATTATCAAATAAATCAAATGCTGTGTACGACAGGGTCCATATTTGATACATTAGGTTTAATTATAACATTCTTGTAAATCATTTTGGATAAGCCATTAACAGTTTCAGCTCGTTTATTTAAAGCCACTTGCGTTGTTAGGAAGACGACGCAAACATTCAATCTGATAAAATTAAAAATATTAGTAGGAAAACAGTACAATTCCAAACATGACTAACTTAACCCCCAAATAGTAGTTTTTTATCCAGGTTATTTTTTTATTAAAAAATTGTTTATACGCAAAAATTCAAATTATTTATTACCATAAATGCCAATTACGATAAGAATTTGCTAAATTCTGTGCTAGTAAAAACTGTGTAACAGGAGTTAGCCTCTGCAAAGTAGGTACGTTACAAACTATGTTACAAAAAACAACCGCAGTTTCAACTATCACATCTAGTGACAGTACATCAATGTAATCACTTTAATTAAGTATTGTGCCGAAACCTCGGCGTGCGTAGTTACGTTTGTACAATAATACGTTTTGTTACTTATTAACTTGCTAAGCTGTTACATATGAACCCTAGCTATGAATGTGTTGATTAACTTGCACAAACTTATATATTATTATTAACAACTTGTATAATAACACAAAATGACGTAAGATAGTGGTAATTGGCAGAAATAAATGGTTTTACAAATAAAGGTATTTTTTTTTAAATAAGTGGTGTTTTCTTCTATACTTACGTAATAGAAAGATGGTGCGTTGAGAAAAGATAAAAAAATAGAAAGATGGTATATGAACATTTAAACAATGGACACATTAAACATACAGAAATTAATTACTATAACATTTTAATACATTCAGTCAGAATTATTTAATCGTGAAAACAAAACAAAAATATTTTATCTTATTCAACTTCAAACAAAAACAAATCAACTTGCCTCATACCTGTGAAAGGGTAATTATGTATATGTTACGGCTAATACCCGAAGTGCGGTTACACCTAGTTTTAGCCGGTTAGGTTCCAGTCATTCACTGTTGTATAAAACTAGGTCTATCCGATACCATTCAGCCTAGAATTAGGTTCAGACAATCCCTGTTGGATAAAACTTAGATGCGTGTCCCGCCACGTCTTCCGTCCCGCGTCACACTCATGACTCACAGCATCTGCAGCAGCGGCGCGGGGTGGTGGGCGTAGCGAGACACGCGGCACGCGGCACGCGGAGGTTGGCTTTAAGACAAAGGCTTACTTAAATCATTAAGCTTTTGATCATTGTCCTAGAAACATTGCTTTACCTACTGTGTGATAAAACTGACTTAAATAACATTGTTTTTCAATGAGTGTGCAAAACAAAAGTTTTCGGTATTTATGGCTTGCACGTGTTCACTATAATTATAGTAAATGTGCAATGTGAATTTTTTAATAGGGACTTAAACATGATAATTTAAATTTCTGTATTTTATTTAACCAATCCTTCTGACGCATTCGAGTAAAAATAGGAACAAGGGGTCATACATACACATATACATACCTACCTCTATACATATTAATCTAAACCCTTGATAACTTAAAATATTTTGTGTTTCCCTTGGACTTTTACTTATCGAGGTTCTACTGTAGTTTTATCCAACATGGATAGTCTGAAACTAGTTCTAACCGGAATGATATCGGATAGAACTAGTTTTATCCAACAGTGAATGGCTGGAACTAGTTGTAGCCGGCTCGATAAAGGCTAGACCTAGTTTTACCCGAAATCAATCGGCTAATACTAGTTTAAACCAAGAGTTTGTGGCTACACCTAGTTCTAACCGGCTAAAACTAGGTGTAACCGCACTTCGGGTATTAGCCGTAACATATATACAGATATATATTTCTATATTCCCTCTCACATATACCTTCGTAGGCTATATGTACTTATATGTTTCATACTCAACACGGCCTCAATCAACCGGGAGATGATAAAGGTCGCCCTAATTAAAGACCTGTTCACGAGGCGCCAATTAGCAACCAGTGTCACTGTATTTGTATAATTATATATATAAAGAATCTTTTGTTAGACGTTTTTGTCATATTTACAGAATCAGAAATCATTAATTTGGTTTGAACATAGGTAACATTATGGTGGTAATATAATTAAAGTAAAAATTAATGAGATCCAGTACATTCTACCCTAAGGCATGCAAATTTAAAAACACAAAATAATATATGGCAACAATAAAGAATTAAGTAGCAATCACAATAGAATTTTTAAAAAATTAAGAAATAACATGTCAAGAACATTAAATATATTGTTAAGTTTTGATAAAATAAATAATCGTAGGAGTCGCATTAAATAATCTTGTTTAGTTGTCACAGAGTAAATAACAAGGAAAAAATATTGCATATAGATAAATACTTTTAGAATATTTACTAAAGAAGAAAAAATGGAAATAAAGCCTATGTCAATTATACTCCTTCCTCGGCAGCTGAGTGTTTTTACTAATAAGATGCTAAATGCACGAAAAAAATACTCACAAATAAATGTCAAATCATTATTTCTCCATGTACCGCCATTATTTAAAAAATACAACTGCAAACGAGTACCACAAACGCAAAAAACTTAAAACAGCAATCATCAATCTCAATTGAGTTTTACAAACAGGGGCACAAAAATACCTCGTATTTTGGTACTTAAGAACCATAAGTATAGTCAGCAGCGCAACCGTAAAAAAATAATAGGCGCTGCTTTTTTTCTCTTTCTTTTTTTTGTCATTTAAATGCAATTATAGATCAAAGCAGAACATTTTAAAATGATTTCAGCACTTTGTCTGTGTTCTACAAAAACGGTATTGTGACTTTAGGGTGTAGTAAAAAGTCGTTAAGGGACTGCGTGCAAGTCTATTTATTAAGTAGAGAGGTACAACTTGACATAGGCATAATATCTAAAGGCAAAGTTTTTCTCTAATTGATAAGTCTTTGCCATAGGAAGTTCATAGGGTGGGCGATAATTCGTCAAAAGGAATCGATGAGAGTATGAAAATAAAATCAACTGTTGCGCTACAATGAAAACAAATACTGAAATTACTTTTTTTGTTAACTGTACAAAGGCTTAGTAACCTAAAGTCTATTTTTTTATCTCGGACACTAAAATGACAACTACTAATGTCAAACGTAAAACTAATATAGCCAGCTTTTAAGAAACAGTGCTGTCCCTGTGTTTCGATTCGTTTTGTAATTATTGTAAAATATTTACGGTTGTTAGTATAGTCGAGAACTAAATGCCTTTATCACCTCTAGAGTTAATGTTAGTTGCATTTCATAAAACTATTAGGGTCAATATCGCACAACAAAACATCAGCTAAATCATGACGATACTTTGACATAATATCAGTTCTCATGTATTAGCAAATAGTTGTTAGATATTTATAAAAACAAATAGTAGAAGTTGCTGATAGAAGAGGTAGGTACTTTATACTCTTTCCATTGGTATACAACATCCTATAAAATAGTAAATAGTTTTTCTACAAAACATGTGTAATACATAAACATACATACTGTTGGTGTGCTTAACAAATAAATAAATAATTCGAAGTAATTATTGACGCTATAGTAAATGATGACTTTTTTTTTTCTTTTATTATATTAAAATTAACTCTAATGTGATAAGGTAGACCCACTGCAGTGACAAAAAAAGCTAAAGTAACTAGGTAAGTACGCTAGAATGAATCAATTATAACAATTATAGCTAGTAAATTTACCTGTGCTTATTCATCAAACGTGTTTTCTTTACTTTGAATTATGTATTACACATGTTTTGTAGAAAAACTATTTACTATTTTATAGGATGTTGTATACCAATGGAAAGAGGATAAAGTAAGGCATTTATTCAGAAAATGGAAGAACTTTCTCTCTTTTATTTATTTTTTTATTGTACTGTGAAGTTGATCATATCTTTAAATTTTACCTGTCTCTATAGTTATAATTAGTCAATAAACAAAAAGTTGACGTTTTTGGTGAGCTATTATGAATTTATTTGATGCTCCTAGTATTAAACTTTAAAACAAAACATAATTATGAGGACTCACGGAAGAATTTTTTTTTTAAATTTAAGTGTTCATGGTAAATATTGGGTTTTTCTTTTAAAAATAGCTTTACATCGATATCTAAAATATGTTGAGGTTAAAACCAGAGAGAACCCGAGATAATGCACCGTACCACACCAGAAAACTGGAGGCGTTACCTACTTCAAATTGGCGTAAAGAGCAAATAAAAAATTGGCTACAATCAAAAAATATTCATTATGACGAAACAATGTTGAAATGTGAATTAATCCAAATTTCCAAAAAGCACAAAAAAGTCTATGAGAAGTATGTTGTAGATGAGATGGCTGCTGCACAGGGTGTCACTATTTTGCGACTGCCCCCTTACCACTGTGAGCTTAATCCAATAGAATTAGTGTGGGCTCAGGTAAAGGGACATGTCGCAAAGAATAATAAAACTTTCAAGTTGAATGAAGTACGAAGTCTTTTTGAAGAAGGGCTTCGTCAAGTGACCCCTCAGCGGTGGCAAGATTGCATAGCGCATGTCATTCAACTCGAAGACAAAATGTGCCAATTGGGTCATATAGTCGAAGACATAACAGATAGATTCATTATAGAAGTAGGTGACGACTCGGAGGATTCTGAATATTCAAGTAACGAATCCATTTCTGATTAAAGATTAAGATTAACCGTTCTCCGACGACGTTTCAATTTACAGTTTTATTATAAGTAGGTAAGTAGTTAAGTGTTCCTAGTTTTAAATAATGTAAAATTATTTAATTATTGTTTAACAACTGGGTACACATTTTTAAGCCAGTTTTACTACATCTATACTTAGTACACAAAAAGTTTCTCGAAATAAGTTGAAAGAAATAATAATAATAATCGCATTGTAATCCAC
This sequence comes from Schrankia costaestrigalis, assembly GCA_905475405.1. Lineage (NCBI taxonomy): Eukaryota > Metazoa > Arthropoda > Insecta > Lepidoptera > Erebidae > Schrankia > Schrankia costaestrigalis. Next base: position 7,953,889 of record FR997852.1, on the reverse strand, counting down.
ACTTTGTAATATAAATAATTACGTTGACTCTGTTTGATTAATCTTTTGTTTTATTCTAGTGAAAAAGCCAAAACAATCGTAGAAAAGTCGAAACAATCGTAGACAAAACGATCTGACGGCGAATATTACATACTTAGTTAAAAAGTCTTGTCGTCGAAACTAACAAATGGGAACCATCCTGTCGGCGAAACATCCAAAGGTGAAACGTTCTATCGACGAATCTCTCAAAAACGAAACGTCCTGTCGGTGAACAGTCCAAAGGAGAAACGATTGTCGGAGAACGGTTGCAGACTCTTAATCTTTAATCAGAAATGGATTCGTTACTTGAATATTCGGAATCCTCCGAGTCGTCACCTACTTCTATAATGAATCTATCTATTATGTCGTCGACTATATGACCCAATTGGCACATTTTGTCTTCGAGTTAAATGACATGCGCTATGCAGTCTTGCCACCGCTGAGGGGTCACTTGACGAAGCCCTTCTTCAAAAAGACTTCGTACTTCATTCAACTTGAAAGTTTTATTATTCTTTGCGGCATATCCCTTTACCTGAGCCCACACTAATTCTATTGGATTGAGCTCACAGTGGTAAGGGGGCAGTCGCAAAATAGTTACACCCTGTGCAGCAGCCATCTCATCTACAACATACTTCTCATAGACTTTTTTGTGCTTTTTGGAAATTTGGATTAATTCACATTTCAACATTGTTTCGTCATATTGAATATTTTTTTATTGTAGCCAATTTTGTATTTGCTCTTTACGCCAATTTGAAGTAGGTAACGCCTCCAGTTTCCTGGTGTGGTACGGTGCATTATCTATAACAAGAACTGCATTCTCTTTTAATTTTGGAAGAATATTTTTTAACCACTTTTCGTATTGTTCGGAATTCATTTCTTTGTGGTAATCCTCTAAGCCTTTTTTCGCTTCAAATATTAAAGCACCGTCATCCAGAAAACCCTCCTCACTTCCAATATGGGAGACCACCAGTCGCCTTCCTTTTCCTGTAGGCCCTTTCAATCCGGTAGTTAGGCCTTCTAGGAACGCCTGACGCGATGACTGAATAGTGTTATCCACCCAGTGTTTATTCTCAGTATGACCTAAAATGATTATAGGAATTTAATTTTATTATGAAATTATTGGGTAATTATTAGGTATGTAAATTAAATAATTACAAACATGGTTGACCAGACAATAACTAAACATACCTTCATTAATCCACGTTTCATCTTGATAGTATATGATGCGTCCTTCTCTTCTAAATTCTTTAATTTTTCGAAGATATTCGTGACGCCATAAAATGATATCTTTTCGGTCGATTAACGCGCTACGTCGTTTTCTGGTCATATATTTAAATTGCAGGTGTTTTAATATTTTATATAATGTGCTTCTAGAAAAGGATGGAAGTTCGGGGTCTTTGTTTACAACTTGCAGTATCTAAAAACAAAGAGTTGGTTAAAGTAATTATGTCTTCAAGTAATAGTTTCATTTTATTCTAGTTTTAACGAATAAAGAATAAAAACCATATAAATATCAGTACAAGAATAACCTTGTCCAGGGATGGTGATTCGTTTCTATAAAAGAATTGATGTTTAATTAAGAATTATATATTAATTTCATTATGAAACAAGATTATTATTATTTTATTATGCAGACTCAAAGATTAATTGTACTTACAGCCAAATAAAAATAAATTTTGTTTCATTTACTTACCTGAGTTTAAAATTAGAATTTGCACATTTTATATTATTACTTCCAAAAAACTGTATAAAATTTAAATTTATCGTTAACTGTTGATAGTGGTGGTACATCACCATACATAAATTGCACAAAAAAAGGTAACAGTAATGATATTTTAGTATTCGAGATTAAAAAACAGCCTATAGTCTCTATTTACCGTAATCGGCGGTACTAACCTATATTTTTATCGGTAAGTACCGGCTGTACCGCATCACTATTTATTAGTTGTAAAAAACAGGCAACACATGAAATGTCATTTTAGTATCTGAGATAAAAAAATAGACTATAAATAAAGTTATCAGGAACACTCTCCCGCCATTACTTAGCTGCATATAAATATAGGCACCTATTGCGTGATGGGCTTAATGAAGGAATTGTATAAAAATATAAGTGTTATTCCTGATTATATTACGATAAATGGAAGTAATGAAACTATTATAATTATGTTATTATGAAATAACAATATTTTACATGTTTTAGAGATTTATGAAGGTACAGTGGGTGACCGAAAACGTCCGCCAGTTTTCTTTTTCATTCGTTTGTGAAGCCTAACACTCTTAGTACCTTTTGAAACTAAAGCATTGTATAGACAAAACACATAAAACTATACTCACACAGTATGATAATAAGGGTCAAATTCATTTTCACCTTTGGTCTACGTCTAGTTACATGTCAACATCAAACCTTTTTAATGAACTATTTAGTCTGTTCTGTTCTATTTTTTTATAATGGCTCCTAAGTTAATCGATAATGCTGCCAACAGGCCTCTTTAGTCATTACAAACTTTTAATTTGCTGTGATATCCTCTGTTTCATTGTCAATGTCTATTACTGTTTATTTATTACTGTTTAAATAATAATTTATTATACCTATAGCCACAGAATATAAAACTTGAATATTAAATAAGTAATATTAAATAATAATAAATATTATTTCCGATTCACGAGCATTCACGAAGGACTAATTTTGTATCCTAGGTAACCGATATTGTATTGTCATCCCTACTAGTGACAGGCGACCATTGATTGCAATATTATGTCATATTCAATTGGTAAAGCAGAGTTTCGCTCATACTGCATAAGCACACGAAAATAGGCCTTAAGGTGGCGGACCTTTAAATACCATGACTGTACATGCTGTTTTAATGATGAATGAATTAGTTTAATTCCGTTTAAATACCGTGTAACAATAGCTATTAAAACCTTACTGGATAGGCCAAGTGACGGAAGTAAGCTATCTGGCCAGAAGGACCTACAGGCACTTTGAAACTTGACCACTTTCCACTTCCACTTTGAATTTTCATACTGACAAGCATTTTAAAGAAGTGTTTAAAAAAGTCCACGTAGCTGTTCAATTTAAGATAGTCAGTACATAATATACTTATTCAACCCATGTACTGCTTAGTGGAGCTTTGTTTACAACTATTCTAGTAGGTAGTAATACTAAATTATCACTACTCAATTTAATCATCGACTTTAGTCTAAGGGCCAGATTCAGAGACCGCACTTTGACTTTACTTTAGCAAAGTCTAGTTATTATCTCTGAATTTGAAAAACATTATTGTAATCTTTTCGCATAAAAAGTTTACTTTGGGAAGATTACTTTGAAAGAAAGTAAAGTCACGACTCTGAATCTGGGCCTTATATCTCAAATTCAGAGAAAATAACTAGACTTTGCTAAAGTAAAGTCAAAGTGCGCTCTCTGAATCTGGCCCTAAGAACACTAAACAAATATATTAACCGTAGCTCTTAGCACGAGTGTAAACTTGAGCTCTCATGTATACACTAATCGGTATTTACTTGAACAATACGGTCACCAGAAGCTACATTCATACATAAATTTACCATAAAATGTACCCCCGTCTCTTTACTCCTCACCGTGTACAGTCGACTAAAAAAAGTTGTGTTGCAATATTACAAGGTCGTTTTTTGTGTTCAACTATTTATGGGAAATTGGTGTTTAGGTTTTTATGCGACATTACAAATGATTATACTATTTCCTCTTCTCGTTACGACACTTGCTTAAGAGGACTCATTGACAAAATGCACTATCTTTCATCAACTACTACAGAAATATGAAAAGACCTATTAATCTAGAATTTTGATATAGGTAAATTGATACCTTTAACTAGCCTTTTGTAGTTACGAAAACGCGATAGCTTGATTTTGGCTCGATCATATTTAATTTTGAAAACACCTCTAAAAAAACAGCTTTTTACATATAACACGGAAAGTACACTATCATTATGCTTAGGAATTACTCAAATACATTCGTAACATCAATATTAGTCTTACTGTAGAATATCATTTACATAACTACAACCTTACAACCTTAATTAAGAAAATAAGATTTTAGCAATATCAAAGCGCTCTGGATCGTTGCGGGCGCATCGTAATTTTAGACCTTATACCGATTAGTTAACGATCGATACAGAATGAATACGGTCGACGAATCAGTCGGGCGATGGCCCTCTTCGACGTCGGACCTGTGCATGTCGACTCAACGTTCGTACTAAATATTATCGCGTATTTTTTAATCGTAGGTATATAATATTATAGGTTAGATTTAAAATATTTATACCTAAGTTTTTATTAATACTTTGTTCTCTTTTATAAATAAATAATAGTATTATTTTATAACATTGTTTGGTAAAATATTTTCGTAGTTATGTCATTTACAAAACTTAGGTAAAGTTCGCCCAACTCAACTACCTAGTTACTGTTGACCCTTTTGATAATGCAAGCGTTTGTTTATAAGCGATTTTAGACTATATGCTCAAGTGTAATAAGTTTTATTACCGTTTTCGTCAAGATCACGTAATTGAAACGGCCTCAGTGGCGCGGGCAGTGTGACGCGGTCGCGGTAGTGGCTTGCGTGCACGAGGTTGCGGGCTCGAATCCAACAAAGTTGTTTGAGCGATCCACAAATTACTGTCCTAAGTTCGGATGTTTTTTGTAAAAGTCTCCGCGACAATACCTAGGAGTTGAGTGAAACTCAAAAAAATAAGTACCTACCTTAGGTACTTACTAATAAGATCTAAATAATACTTTTTACTTTCGCGGGAACTTTTACAGACATGAAATAAACGAACATAACATCAATTTAGCAGGCACAAAGAACATCCAGACTCAGAACAGTTATTTGTGGATTACACAAAAAAAATGTCATAGGTGAGATTTGAACTCTCATGCACTCCACCGCGGGAACGTTTACAGACATGAAAGAAACGTACACAAAGAAAGTCCAGACTCAGCCCAGAACCAAAAATTGATATCGCGACATGTGTGTTTCATGTTAATGTATTTTGAACTCTATACGAGAAATAATACGGTTCATTTTTACACAAACAAAACGTAGCAACAAACAACAATAGGCCTATCGCGAGAAGCGAGTGTTTTTGTTACAAAGTTAATATATACTCTATTTCCCAAGCAATACGGTTCATTTTTACATAAAGATTTCAATTTTGCCTCGTCTCGCCCCTCTGGTGGAAAATCACCTAGAGTTCAAATCTCACGTAAGACAATTTTATTTGTGCGATCCACTAATTATTGTCCTGAGTCTGAGTGTTCTTTGTGTCAGCTAAGTAAATGTTTGTACCCCGCGACACAGGACAATACATAGTGAGGCTATTGTATTTTTTTTAAAGTTATATTATTTTGCGTGAGATTCAAACCCGCGACCTTGTGCACTGCGACCGCTACCCCGAGGCGGTCAAACTATTTTTGTGATCCCCAAATTATTGTCCTGAATCTGGATGTGCTTTGTGCCTTCATAATACCTTGTGCGGGAGTAAATTTTAAAAAAATGGGGTCTACTTGTATAGACATAATAGACCGGTAGATAGTAGGTTTTTCTGTAACAGAATTTTCTGTTACCTACCGCGGACTGACGTCACAGTATAACCAGTAGTCTAACTGGGCCGAATATTTATTATAAATGCCTACGGGTGCGCAGTACGTAAACAATAGTATACATGCGATCTACTTTGTGTTTCCATTTAGTTTTGTAATTGTAAATTAATACTTTTCATTTTTCTATTTTATATTTAAATAAATAGGAAGTGTTCTGTAAAAAACGTGTTGTTTTATGATTGATACATTTAATTTAAAGAAACATGTATATGTTTGTATTTATATCCACCATGTTTGTGATATAAATAAAATACTAAATTATAATATTAAGAAGGTACTTAACAAGTCATTCAGTAAAGTAGGTACAGTACCGGGCCGTTTCGTAACCTGTAGAAAAATACAATCGGTCAATTTCGGCTTCGTAGAGCGTCAGAGAAAAAGACAATGTGTAATATTTACGGCCGGGTACTGTACTTATTTATTATATTGGCCATGTTTGTTTGAAATTGAATTTATCGATAACCAAAACCAAACTTTAAACAGGTCTATTAGATCTATTTAATGTCAAAATAAAGGCATCGAGGTCATTGCTTAAATTTACCTAGATCAAAGTGAAAGACACACATGGGGGATTTCATAAAGGGGGGCTAAATTTTCATTATTATTGACCTAAGTACAACAAACCGTTTTCGTAATATACACAAAATACTATATTATAGTATTAAATAAATACCTAAGTCATTTAGTAAGGTAGGTATTTATATCAGCCATGTTTGTTTGAAATTGACATATGAATAATATTTTTAGTTTCAAATTATAACACACAGTCCGCTCGTTACTGCGGCACAGTAGCGACTGTTCCCTCCGCGATCGTGAGCTTGTAGGTATAAACTCACGTTTCGTCCGTTTCTATGAAATTGAAATACTGTATATATTTGTACTATGGCACAGAGCGATAACGTGTCCTTGAGGGCCGGCGGGACGACGACGGCGCACACGGCGCGGCGGCGCGTGAGCGAGTATATCCGTCTCATTCGCGCGCCGAGGGGCGCGCCCCTCTGGCCACGGCCGAATTCAACTCGAAAATTTTCAAAGCGTCGTCTTAAGAGCTTTTCGCGTCGAGATGCTTTAAATATTTAAATATAAAAAAAAGAAAATGAAAAATTATACCTATGGCGCAGCTAGGAAAAAGGACCACACACACAGGTCAGCTTCATGCTGTGTCTTAGCAACCATGGCTGTCAGCCTAAACAATGCTGCTTTTCAGCGCCTCAGAAAGATAATCAACTCTTGTAGTCGACTGTACGTAACAGGACACATATCTCTTTATACGACAATATGCATATGTAACATTGTATATTAAATTCTTAGACGTTATCCGCTCATATGAGTGTGCTTGCTTCTCTCGTATAACAAAGGGGTAACTGCGTCTATAATATATTGTCGACTTGAGAATGAAATTTGAAGTACGGTTTTGAAGACGTTGCTCTTTTTAAAGATTTTGTCTTATTATATTGATTGTGGAAGTAATTGATTAAAAATTAGACTGTTTTGGTGAAGCAGTGGTTGTGTAGTGCAGCTTAAGTGCGCAATGTGGTAGCCTCAAATCCCGTGCAGGACATTTTTGTACAATCAACTGATTCGTTAACACTTACACTCGGGAGCCTATTTGTTTTTTGTAGGTGTTAAGTGTTAATGTTTCTAAAATTGCCTGCGACGCAGGGCTTAAATGCTGGTGCGAAAGTTGACTTTAAAAAAAATCACGGCTACAGTTACGCCTGCCAATAATGGGCCATCTGGGCTAATATTCTGACATTAGAATTGTGAGACCAGGCAATAAACAAGCTAATCAATAGGTAATAAAATAAAGAACAAGAATTAAAATATATAAATATACTTTAATTTAAATGAACAGAAATATCTGATTTTCCTTGATTCGTAAAAACTACATTTGTACGGAATCCTCAAGTAGTCAAATTGCCACTTGTACGATTTTTCTTGCTTGTTTATATATTTTTATTTATTCTTTTTGTGGCATTATAACTCTCCAGATTTTTCCTCAATGACAGATGTTGTTTTTTACGCGTTTGTATGTATATTTGTTTGTTTATTTTAATAATTTGTTCAGTTATCTTAGTTTATAAAAAGACTTAAACCATATCTTTGTATCTTTTCTTTGCATACTAAATTACTATTCCTCTTTTACAGGTAAGCTCCGCTTCATTAAAAACTAAACAGTCGTCTATTCAAGAGTACCTCGTAAAGCAAAAGGGTGTACCTCTGTAAGTAAGAAAATGGTAGATATACTTAAGTTTTTTTTATAAAAGAAAACCTCTCGGGTAAGACGGTACCCTGTGTATATTTTAATCTTAAAGTAAGTACTTGTACCCACTGTATTTTTATTCAACATTTTTGCGACGGTTAATTTTTTGTACTAAAACCTCTTTTTATTTTAAACGGTGTGTTTTTAAATGGTTACTTTTGTTTTAGTCTAGTTCTGAAACGTTTTTAAAAGTGTCTGTTTTGGTAGTGCTTTGTTGCCTGAAATTTAATTTGGTCTTGTATTATAAAAATATTATGTGAGTGAGTTGAATTTTGAAAGAAGTAATTTGCGGAATTGATTTTGTTACTACATAGGCAATAAATGAGAGATTAGACATTCAATGGGGTGACGGTGAATAAAAATTCACGTATGTCACCACCCTATCCCATCCCATGAATGTCGAAAAATTTAACGTTTAACTTGACAAAAAACACTATACCAATCTGTTTGTAGTAGTAACAAGTAGGTATTCCATATTTCCCATTACGGAGACCTATCTCGCATCCGTCCTTGTATTGGTCCGTTAGATAATTGTTCATCTGGTTGTAATAATACTGTTCTTCGTGTTTGTATAAACCCCAAATTAATGACCTTTCACTAAGTAATATATAATCAAAATTAATAATAGTAAACGTCAAGTCGTAAGTGTTCAGTGATTAATATTGTCAAGCTGCGGCTTTAAGGTTTAGTTATAGATTAAGACGAAGTAAGAATACAATATGTCACCTCCCCATCTCATCCCATGGGTGTCATAGAAACCGAGTAAGGGACTATCCGTGAATATTATCTTTACGAAATAAAACGAAGGAAAACTTAAAATTAAACCCTATACCAATCCGTCTGGCCGGCGTGGCCCGTCCCTGCAGTGGGACATTATTGGGCTGTTATGATGATGATAAGTACCGAAGTAGATATAAAACAGATTGCTCTCGAAAGTAGTAGTTAGCAGGGCACTTTGCACAATTGCAGCACATGGTTTTTGTTTGTAAAATCCCGGGAACATAGCCATACCGAACTTGATGGAAAACATGATTTCTATGAGGATTGTAGTAGAAAAAGAACTTTAATCTAATCCCTTTTTGACGTAATGCTTCTAGCATATTATAATAGTAATATTATATAAATAGCGTAGTGTAGGACGCCCCCCAGCTAGATGGACCGATGACCTCATAAAGGTCTCTGGGTCGGGCTGGATGCGGAAGGCGCAGGACCGAGTTCTTTGGCGCGTCTTGGGAGAGGTCTATGTCCAGCAGTAGACTGCAATTGGCTAGTTGATTGATTGAATAATGCAATGGTACTAGCTGTATACTTCATATAAACTTATTAAAACAACAATGAAGGGTAAACTAGTACAATAGATTCACAACAGTGTTTCTAGTAACTTACGTTACTTCATTTTCTCTAGCTTGTTACTGCTCGCAACGCTGTATATTGTCAATTTATTTCTCGACTCTTTCAAATGTTAAAATTCTTCTAGTTTTTATATTTTTTACTATTTATTAGTTGTCCAGTTTTCCCACTCTGCAACTAACTTGTTTAAATTCTAACAATGTATGAAAAAATGTTATAATTTATTTGCATGCAGTATTTTTCTATATTAACTACTAGTGTACAAACTAGTTTATTCTATCTAACAATAAACTCTTGCCCCTTTTATTGTGAGGGTAGACATAGATTACGGAATGCAATGTACTTATTCGTGTGGTGACGGTGTAAGAATACAATATGTCACCACCCTATCTCATCCCATGGGTGACGCAAAAACCGACTAAGGGACTATCCGTGAATGTTATCTGTACGAAATAAAAAGAAGGAAAACATGAAATTAAACCCTATACCAATCCGTCTGGCCAGCGTGGTATTAGTAGGCCAAGTATCCCTCCTTCACGGGAGGATGCCCGTGCCTGCAGTGGGACATTAATGGGCTGTTATGATGATGATGATAAGGAAAGGCGTAGATTTCCAGACGCAATCGCAGTCCCACTTTATAACATGACATTGAACCAGCACATGCTGTAAGCTTTTGACATTTTTCCAGATTATAAAAAGGGTGATATCGTTAGCGTTTTGCCTGTACGAGTCAAAATAATATAATGTACCTAAAAAATTATGTTTTAAAAAGGCTTATCTTATAAACATTACTAATCCCCCTATCTACTGTACCTTTAGCATTTATCACGCGGTATCTTAATAACATTCCTTTTTCGTGTCCCAAATTATCCAACCAGGCAATAATTTCTCACCATGCTACGTGTCTTGGCGTTGCTGTAAAGTGTCCCTAACGCTTTGGGCGCCTGTTTAACGTGGCTACACGGGTATTATTTACTACTACTACGTTGGTATATCCTATTAAGTAAGCTACTCGAAATATCTGAAAAGAAGAAAGGCAATAAAAAAAAAACTTGAAATACTAATTCTGCGTAGATGAAGTCGCCAGCACCAGCTAGTTTTAAATATTTATATAGTGTATTCAGGGAGACGAGTTAGTATAGCGCCTTCTTTATCGCACATTATCATACAAATGACAAGGACAAAAAATACTGTTCTAGGGTCGGTGGGCGTTAACAAATCCTTAGAAATGTAAATGTGCGTTCACACTGCGCTTCTTAAAAGATCGCTTAGTTTATTACTGCGGCTTCGTCTGTCGTATAAATTGAGAGACATTAATTTGATAGATTTTTTTATGGGTATCTGATGGATATGAAGGAAAGAAATAAATTCGAGGATTTAATTCGCAATGATACGGCGGCAGTCTCAATACAGTTTTGGTTTGTGATTTTGACATTTCGTCTATAATGCAAGCGTCGTATGGTCGGTCTATGATTTTTAACGATGTTTAATAATTCACGTTTTAACATTTCAGCGTTATAGCTAATATTTTTTTCTCGTAACCAATTACAATTATCCTGTTTTTTAAATTGGGCCGTTGGGATTCCCTCTATTTTTCTAGAGTGATAAGAAGCGTTATCCATGACTATCACAGAATTATCATCTAGCTTATTTAAAACTTCTCTAAACCAATTTTCAAATTCTTCGGCATTCATCTCCTTGTGATAATCGCCTTGTTTCTTCGACTCAAACATATTTAGACCACCTTCCATCCTCCATCCTCATCCTCACTCTCAACGAGAATATAAAAATGTTATAAAACACGTGTTTCAACAATGAGAATATAACAATAACTTAATGATAATAATAACAATGGATGTAGCGCACCAGTTTCATATACCAAAATTGGGAAATAGTATTTTACTATGGTAATGCTCATTTATGACAAAAGAACAATAAACGGGTCATTAGCACACCTGCGATGCTTAAAATTTACCATGGACCATTTATTAAAAAAAAATGCACACCTGAAGGTGTTTTCAAGCCAGTCGTTAGTTCATTAATAAATTATAAAATCCAATACACCAGCCGGTTCACAAGTCGAGCATACAGTCACAAGTATGAGCACGTCTGCACAGCACGGGAAGTATGAGTAGACTAAAAAGTACTCGTACTGTGTACACCGCCTTAGCGTTTATCACTGACCAATCGCAATTAAAAAATTGTGTGAGTGAGATAGCGCTCTACTAACTCGTCTCCGTGAATACACTATAGTAAAACATAAGTTGTAATGGTTATGATAAGGATTATCACTAAAACGAATCTCTTTGCCATTTCTGAATACAAAACATAAAATCTGTTATCGCGATAATCGAGGAAAAATATATTTGGAGAGAAGTTGGCTTAATATTGTTTTGTATACTATGAATATCGTTTGTTGCTTAAAACGGTACAATCAACTACAAAAGTTGAATAACACATACAATATTACAAAACATCTCCACCCTTACTCATAAACGCCTCTTAAATTTAATCACTGTTTAGCGAGAATTTTATCAGTAAAATCAAGGTTATACCAAACAAAACTGTAAGAATTTATGCTAATCAATTGACTAAAATTTAAGAGGCGTTTATGAATAAGGGGGTAAAACATAAGAAATCCTTCATAAGTATGCAGCAAGAAGATAGTGTTATCATTAGTAATGTCGAATAATACTGAACACCAATTTTCCATACATCAATAGAACTGGACCTGAGAGCCTGAAAGGATACAATGGATTTTGTAGCGAAAGTAATTCAAGAGGAATATTATATGTATAATTAGCTGACCCGTCCCTACTTCGTTGGGCTGCGAAAAAAACGCGTATCTTTTTTAAACATAACTGCTCCACTCCTATTAGTAATAGCGTGATACTATATAGCCTCTGACACTCCCCGATAAATGGACTATTCAACACAGAAAGAATTTTTAAAATCGGTTTAGTAGATCCATAGATTACCCCCTATAAACAACGTCACAAACACACAAACTTTACCTCTTTATAATATTAGTATAGATACAGGCATTATATTTTAGAATATAAACATTGGACCCGTATTTATTTTGCTAATCAACCTTTGTAGTAGACTGTATTATCAGCAGTACCTTTCCCCCTGGGGGTATTACCGTTATAACTTTAAAAGGTAGATAGGTATTGTTGTTTCAAGCTGCAGTGTTTTGTTCCGTTCATTGTTGGTTTAGATCCCGTGGAATGTTTATATCTGATAGTACAATTGCGTTTACGTAAGATAATCGTGATTTTTAATCATGTTATGATTTTATGAAGTACTTTTTTATATTTTGTTAAACTGAATGTAATTGAAGTGTTAAACTAAATTAAAATTTAATTCATAAATTGAATACGTTACAGAGGTTAAAATTAGAAAATGACATCCTTATTGACAAAACGATGTTGTATTAATTGATAGTGAATATTGCATTAAAGCCTTGTGAATCTATACAAGAAGTGCACAGAGCAATTTTAAATGTCTTGTTATTAAATACATTTTCGAATAAAAATGCGTAAATTTTGTGTTTCTGTGCGCAATAGACGACATAGGAATCTTAGTGCGAAAGTTGTCTTAAAATACAAAAACGAAATGATTTTACAGACATTTATTTCTAGCACACGTTTGAAAACCACACGATGTCTATAAAAGTATAAAAACGCTTCACACACGTGACCCTACAACAATAGCCTAACTTCCCCCAAGAACAAGCTCATCATTTTTGATCACCATATAAAACGAAAATTCCCACAAAGAAAATGTTATTCGTATAATCTTTTTTGTGTCCATCGGACAGTCGCGTCGGCTGTTTTCAGCAGACATCGAATTGAGTTACGCCTACTAAAAATGTCTTCAATAACCCTCGCGATCTGTTTTGTACGAAATGCTGTTAAAATATGTTTAAGAGAGCGGGGGCCGAATAAATGCCGATTGGGACTTGCACAACTTCTGCGGGGACCGTTTGGATGGACTTAAATGTTATTTTGAGTGTCATTTTCTTTTATTTTTTTACTTTTGTCAAAGTTAATCGTTCTTCTTTTCAATCGTTTTTATTTTTTTGTTATCGCTTTGGATATGCGCTATTGTTATTGATATTGTCTTATTACTTAATTTGAGTTTTCTACACTTTGTAAGCGTTTAAAACTAATGATTATAATTATGGTTGGGAAGTGGTAATCATAATATTAAATATCTCTTAAAGGGCCTCTACGTATTGGCTTCGGCCCGATGTATGCCTTCCAAAGAACCGGGTCTCCAATAGACCCGAGTATTATGGAAAAGAGAAAATAATATTATTATAACAAAACAATTTTAACCTAAACATAAGTAAAGAGATCGTAATAAGTCAATTTATATTTGTTTATTGAACCAATATTGTTTTTACATCGGTAATAATGATAAGAAAGTTAGATATTGATTGATTTTATTCATGCCTGCTTATGTAGAAATATTGTAAATGTGGACTATTTTAAGTTTTTTTTTCTTGAATTTCTTAACATGTACGCGTTCGTAGCCCTATGTAAAACAACCGTGAGTACATTCGTATGTGTGTTTAATATACTATCTACTGATTGTTTTATTTATTATGTTGTACAAAGTTGACCTTGAGTGACATGAAATAGCCACTAAGTATAGCTTTCATAAAGTTAATGAAAATAAATTATGTAAAGCGATAGTCTTTGTGTGGTGACGGAGGAAGAATTCAGTGTGTCACCACCCCATCTCATCCCATGGGTGTCGTAAAAACCGACTAAGAGACTATCCGTGAATATTATCTTTACGAAATAAAAAGAAGGAAAACTTGAAATTAAACCCTATACCAATCCGTCTACCTAGTCTAGTATTAGTAGGCCAAGTATCCCTCCGTCACGGGAGGAGGCCCGTTCCTGCAGTGGGTCATTAATGGGCTGTTATGAAAGCGATAGGTTTCCTTGTACAAACTCTCTTAAGTAACACAATAAAGATAAACATAATCGCATGTTAGCAACATATTACAATAAGTTTAAGTCAAGATGACCTCAACAAACATAGTTTTAATGAGTTCACATCGTTATATCGTACAAACACAACGTCTTGTGAACTAAAGATAAACAATATAAGGTCCCGTCATAATCGGGATATCGCCGAGGAAAATTGTAATTACATGTGTAAACCTTCATTATAGGGGTTACCTTTTATCTTTATAATTGATTGTAACATAATCTAAAAAGGTAATTTGGGTATAGCAGGGGACTAAGTATACTTGGCGTTATACTACTTTGAATATAATTAGACTGTGTCAACAAATACCTACCGTTAAATATTAATGAAAATCTTCCTCTTATTTTCACTTTGAATGTTAAAAGGAGAGGCGATCCCACTGCAGGAATGTACCTATGGACTCTGAATGGAATTTTAGGCTAATAGATTTGCATTCCTTACAAGTTTAAAACGAAAACACACAATCATTTTTCTGTATTTATTTATTTTGCCAAATAAGGTATTTTTTCTGATAATATTGTTTTTTTTTTGCCCTGAGTCGCGCTGTAGACGTTTTTTGACATATATTATTATTAAAAATCTTGCACAAGTAATACAAAAATAGACAAAATACTTGTGTATAATTTTTCCTCTTATTATGTCAGTTTATAAAAAGCCTTATATTGAACAAGTTTTTTAATTTCATATTCCTTTCACGCCAACTGGGACGCAAAACTTTTTAATTTGACTTTTGTTCTGGCATGTCATTATAGACTTACACAGTGATATACATAAAGACGACATGTGAACATCTTTATTGATAAAAGATGACCTGAATTATAAGATTTTTTTCTCAGATATTTTTACGAGTCCTCTTACCATGGTTAACATCAACTTTCTTGTCTGTCTGTCTTACAGCTGTATAGATTCAACTCTCTTTATTAGTCGTTTATTTAACCGATAAATTATTGTTATACTTAGTTCCAATGATTTTGAAAGAAAGCTTCATAGTGCAGAATTACTCCAATTCAGTGCAAAAAGTACTAAGAGTTCTTCTTTTATGATACAATCCATTCTTCTATGGAATGCCCCCCCTCTTGAGATCAGGATGACTACGAGTCGTGCTGCATTCAAAATTAAAGTTCGTCAACTGTGTACTGGTTATTAGCAGAATAACTTCCTTCCTTCATTATTTATATATTTGGTCTTACATTTATGTATATATACCTATATACAGGGTGTCCCAAAACTCGACGTTAATTCAAAACCGGGTGATAAGGCAACTCACGCTGGTCATCAGAAAAATATATAAAGAAATCCAAGTCGCATGGTTGTAAAGTTATAGGCATTTGAAAAAAAACGCTAAAATTCCCACTTTGTGACAGTCTTTTCCCTCCTGTTGTCACAAATCTTAACTTTTACCAACTTTTTTTTCTGCTGTGTTACCCTGAATAGTGCCTCTTTAAACTCTAATAAATAATTTAAAACCAGCTGGTCTAGTTTTCATATTAATAGGACTTATTTCTTAGAATAAAATTTATAATGAAAAAAATGTCTAGTTTGAACTGACTGTAGTGAAAAAAAAATGTACTACGCGAGTTTGGCAAATTACGCCAAAAGTTGGCGCATTTAGTAAGGATTCGAAAATGGTATAATACTTGGTAAATTGTCGCTGCTACCATGGACAAAAAAATGCTTTTTAGTAAAATTTCGGAGCCGATTCCAATGCTGTATAAGTTAAACGGCTAAGTAGTTGAGCCAGAAGGAGTCACCAAATCAAGTGAAAAGTAGTAGAAACTGTGGTATTAGTTGAAAGTGCCAAAAAGTACAGCCCATCGCAATTTAAAAAAGTCACGAATTACACTCATTACATTCATGCAAATTATGCATGTTCATGTTGCTGTCTTTTTTAATGTTAAATTATTAGGCTAAAACTGTTTTTTTAAAAGCGAGTTATTTCAATACCTCTTCAATATTGTCCGGGAAAAAATTACTCGATGTTGGTAGTCTCCGGATACTACTTAACGATTGTACTCGCAGTACTAACGTGGTACGGGAGAAATTCGTGTGTTTTTAAAATACGATGGGTATGGTATTTTTTGACACTATCAACTAATACCACGGTTTCTACTACTTTTCACTTGATATGGTGACTCCTTCCGGTTCAACTACTTAGCGGTTGTACTTATTCAGCATTGGAATCGGCCCCTAAATTTTACTAAAAAGCATTTTTTTGTCCATGATAGCAGCGACAATTTACCAAGTATTATACCATTTTCGAATCCTTACTAAATGCGCCAACTTTTGGCGTAACTTGCCAAACTCGCGTAGTACATTTTTTTTTCACTACAGTCAGTTCAAACTGGACATTTTTTTCATTATAAATTTTATTCTAAGAAATAAGTCCTATTGATATGAAAACTAGACCAGCTGGTTTTAAATTATTTATTAGAGTTTAAAGAAACACTATTCAGGGTAACACAGCAGTAAAAAAAGTTGGAAAAAGTTAAGATTTGTGACAACAGGAAGGCAAAGACTGTCACAAAGTGGGAATTTTTGCGTTTTTTTTCAAATGCCTATAACTTTACAACCATGCGACTTGGATTTCTTTTTATATTTTTCTGATAACCAGCGTGAGTTGCCTTATCACCCGGTTTCGAATTAACGTCGAGTTTTGGGACACCCTGTATATATTTATATATAAATATATATCTCTTTTTTTTATGTATAGTGTGTATTTTTAATTATTTAAACTGTTTTAACTATTTGTTGTTTTGCACCTACCAATTTACTTTTCTCTGCATCACCCAATGGTTAGCTGGAAGAGAATGCCTTAAGGCATTAAGCTTACCCTTGTACATTAATTTTTATTGTGTGCATAAATTATAAATAAATAAAAAATAAATAAATAAAAAGTCCAATACACTTAAATAGAAAGATTTTAGTTTGGAATGATTCGACCGATTGATAATCGAGTATGTGATTTCAACTTACGCACTAACACAACGTGTTCAGTAATTTAGGGCTCTCGTTCAATTATATTCTGAACTTCTAAATGCAGTATTACAGTCTTATTTTAGCTGCTAATAATAGAAATGCGTATATTTAATGAGTTCAATGGTTAGTATCTTATCAACTATAACTTTTCTACTAAGGGATAGTAATACTTAATAGCAAAAAGTTTGCCTTACAAGCAACGACCTCCAATGCCTAAGCATGGGGCCATGGTTGTCTGCCAAGACTTGTAGGATGCTGTTAGATCTGCTTAGTAACGAGCCAGCCTTCTTACTTATGTTCTACCCGCGTCAGTGTTTCGCAGAGTATCCTATAGTAGGTATATAAGTATTATATTTATGACATTATACAACATATACAATCATATATAAGTTATGTACTAGAACATTCTACGTTAAGATAATGCTTTATTTATACAGTAACGTTATTCAAATAGCTTAAGCGTTTTTACGTTGTGGCTGTTATAACGTTACTTTTTTATATAACGTTGTATACGATTGTTGTGTACTTTTCTTTTTCATCATATGAAATGCTATGATTATGCTTATTTTAGAATTTTACTAGATTTTTTTGTGAAGCTTGTCTTAGAACTTTAGATTTCAATGTACTCGAGTTCGAGCGAGTATGTGTGGTGTTGAATATAATTCAGTCCTGATACAGTTATTTCTGATATTTCGGTCGTACGATAATACGTTCCCAGTGCAGTGTACCATATGTGGTACACGTGCATTGTTTTACTATTGTCTGCTGGTGGCACTGTGAAAGGGTTAAACCGCTTAATTAGCGCATAATTGTTACTCATAAGGTCTTGAAAGTCAGTAATAAGTTAGTAAACATTAAATGCTTCGCTGGCAAAGTGTTTCAATAAGCGTGAGTTGAAAGTAAGTAGATATTCAGTTCATGTGTCTGCAAATGACTCCGCGACACAGGGCCCGATTACTTGTGCAGGATATATCTTACAAAAAAAAATTTAGTAAATAGGTACATAGTTCTCCTATACTTAAGTAGATATTGCATTATCAGCTGAGTCTTAAAGCCATACCATTTTTGTATACCCATCTCGCTTGGAATTACAGAACTTCTATTCTTATATAATATCTTCTATCTCTTTTTGGAGAACTCAAATGATAACGTGTTTTCCATAGCAGAAAACTGTAACCAAAAACTTATCTTTATTATTCAAAACCATTCAACAATACAACCGCTGAACGTCTCGATGTTTGATATATCTTCATAGCCTTCGTGATAAGTATGCATACATATATGTTATCACAAACTATAAACCGAAGGCTCCACGACCCTTACAGGGTGTTATCTCCGTGTGGGTCACATGCGACCCCACAACCGACAAGGGGCGACCCATGAATATCAATGTTTGCTTTCCCCTCTACTGAAATATGTTTTCGTATATTATGGTAGTGTTATTTATATTTTGAAATTTAAAAGCACAATAAAAAGCAGGGCGAGGTGTTTTAATAGATTTAAATTCTATAATATGTAATATTTTTTAACCGACTCCAAAAAAAACAGGAGGTTGAATATGGATTTTTTTAAATGTTTGTACCTACAATAGTAAATTCTTAAGCAATTTAATAAAAAAGGGTTTTTTATCTATTGTTACCTTAATCAAACGTGGTACTTATGAAATGTTTTCTAGTTTTCTTTCTACGGGTATGATATTATCAGTGCTCAAAGTACATCAGTCGTTTCGTATGTTTTGTCTCTCACCATGCATGAGAATGAAATTTCAGAAAAACTTGACCTATTCCGAAAAAGCTAGATTGGCCTTATATCTCATAAAATTATATACTGCTATTAATTTACTCAATTTTCATTCGACACCTTAATTAATATTTTCAAATAATTAATTAATTAAGTGTTAAACAAAAGCCTATAATAAGTTCAATTATGCCTAACCGACGCGCGAAATGATCGCCATACAATTAAAATTAAATCCCGGGTTATCACTTTCAAATTACTGAGAAAACCGGACATAATTAAGCTAAATAAAGCCGTAATAGTGAGTTTCGACCGCGAATAAAACCACTACAGTTAATGGAAGTGACTAACTATTGTACAGTCGGCAAAAATATTATTTGGAATACGGGTTGAACATTAAAAAAGAAAATATTGACAAGAAATGAATACTACCTAAAGCTATGTTACTACAAATACTCCTAAAAGGCACGTTATACCCTTCGTTATTCATTCTTCTTATATCTAGGCACGTTAGTCATTCTTAAACCTAACCTGATCGTAATAATGTAAACAACTTTTAAAACAATTTTTATGAATCAAATGAATTCTTAAAACAAAATTGACATTTTGTATTTGAAGAAAAGCAATAAATATTTTAGTAAATTTCGTTATCAGGATTAATTAATCCCGATCAACACTGATCCTGAATTTTTTTAATACTTAATCCTGTTTAGGGTTGGAAGAAGGTATAAGTAAGTAGGTCTTAGGCGCTGACTCCACGAGCGATAGAATCGCGACGAGTCTGAACAAAAATCGCCGCGATAACATCGCCGTGTGGAGACACCTTCATACAGAGTATATAGAAATACATGGCACGACGATTATATCGCCGCGATTTTATCGCTCGTGGAGTCAGCGCCTTAGGAGTTCTTATAATAGCTTATAAGATGTCTTTTCTTCAACGTGAGAAATCTTTATGTAACCTTCTTTGACTCTGGCGTGCAGATGTATCATAATTCCACGACTAAATACATCATAACAGCCCATTAATGTCCCAATGCATGGACGGGCCTCCTCCCGTGACGGAGGGATACTTGGCCTACTAATACCACGCTGGCCAAACCGATTGGTATAGGGTTTAATTTTAAGTTTTCTTTCTTTTTATTTCGTAAAGATAATATTTACGGGTAGTCCCTTAGTTGGTTTTTACGACACTCATGGGATGAGATGGGTTGGTGACATATTGTATTCTTACTCCGTCACCACACGGAGGTTACACTACTACTAAATATTCAATTACTACAAAATATTAAGGTGTTCTTTTACCGAACCGTAAAA
Organism: Schrankia costaestrigalis; assembly: GCA_905475405.1. Taxonomy (NCBI): domain Eukaryota; kingdom Metazoa; phylum Arthropoda; class Insecta; order Lepidoptera; family Erebidae; genus Schrankia; species Schrankia costaestrigalis. Next base: position 7,933,587 of record FR997852.1, on the reverse strand, counting down.
GAGAGCTAAAATAGCAATAACTCGAGCCGTCAAACTTGTAAGCTGCTTGTTTAAAAGCCCTGAAAGACCATGTACCTACATAAAACCCGTTTCTTTCCTTATTTTATATGTAGTTTGATATTTTTGTTAAAAATTGTTTTTAAATAAATAAGATAAAAAAAAAAACTTTTTTGCTATCCATACTCAAATTTTAAATCAAATTATAAACGAATAGTGAACAAAATAGCGCTACGGTCTATTATGTCCGTTGCAATATTCCAATTTCGAATTGATATAATTTTGTTTGGCAGTAAAAAAGGGGTTTGTACCGGTTTGTACCGAAAGGAATTGGTTATAACCAGTTTTGCTTAGAGCTTTGAAATTTGAATAACTATTAGCTTTTCATATTTCAAAGCCTTTGTCGGGATCGGTAAGGAGATTTTTTTTTCAGTTGCCGGTACACTGCTCTGTGTAAATTTATGCCTACAATTATGATCTACATTTTTATTATAAAAGGGCTGAAAGTTTTTACCTAAACCTAAAAGAGTTGAGTGGTTAGTCTTTTTATAATAATATTTTTTGACATGAAATAAATACGTTGTAGGTTGTAGGTATTTATTAAAATTGATCTTCGTGTTTTTGTTAAAGTTTTAGTTTTAAGCGTCGATTACACTAGACTACATGTAGTCAACTACATCATGTAGGGGACTACATGTAGTCTAGTGTAATCACATGTAGGACAATGTAAACAGAACGTCCTAACACTAAAAAGTTAGGACGTCCTTATGTAGGAGACTATATGTAGTCTAGTGTAATCGGCGCTTTATTAATCGCTATGACTGAGTTATATTGACAACTACTGTCCCACTGTAGGGCAAAGGCTTCAGATTTCCATCTTGACCGATCCGTGGCATCTGTCTGCGCGACAGATTTTATAAGTACTAGATTGAATATACCATATTAACGAGAGGCATTGACCTACTTTTAAAATAATTTCTTTCTAAACTATCAAACTAAAATCAAAAAGAAATAAGTATTAAATTTGACTTTCTGAGTACACGTTTGACTAATGACGCTTATTATGATGAGGTAGCGATAAAATCTTGATACTTATACTAATACTAGCTTTTGCCCGCGGTTTCGCTCGCGTTACATTCGGGGTAGCACGGTTCCCCTTTCCTGGACACAGAAGAAAAAAAAAGTACCCTATGTTACTCTCGATCCCTTCAACTCATCTCCACTTAAAAAATCACGTAAATTCGTCGCTCCGTTTTACCGCGAAAAAAAAGACAGACAGACATACTTTCCCATTTATAATATTAGTATGAATGTTTTAGCTGCACAATAACAAGGTATATTTAAGTCAACACACATTAATTAAGCTATGGCTAACAGCCATAGCTGAAACTAAAAAAAATTACTCTTTGGATAGAAATGACATGAAAAATTATTTTTTATTCTTTTTTATAATACATCTTCAGACTAAAGATAATAATTTGTGGATCGCACAAACAATTGTATTGTGTGAAATCAGAACACGCGACCTCGTGCACAGAGCAGCCGCCTTTACGACTACTTTGCCAACGAGACAGGTAAAAAGGAATGACCTCTGTGGCGTAGTGGTTATATAACATGACTGCTACGCAGAGGTCTCGGATTCGATTCCCGCTCAATACAAATATTTGTGTGCATGAACATAATTGTTTGCATTGGTCTGGGTGTTTTCTTGAATAATATATGTACTGGTATTTACAAAAAAAAAGTATTTAAGTATGTTTATCCGTTGTCTAGTAGCCATAGTACAAGCTCTGCTTAGTTTGGGACTAGATGGCGTTGTGTGAATGTGTGAGGAATATTTTTTTTTTTTAAATTAAAATGTACCAAGTACCACACACTTTTCCGTTTACAAGTCTACCGTTCCACACACTATTTTTTTAAATGCCTTTAATGTTAGTATTTTGTTGCGATTGTACTTGAAGACGCAAGTTATAAATTATGTTTAAATAGCGTACGGACGTTAGCATTTATGTGATACGGTATGATTTTATGGTTTTCAGTATATAATATCAACAAGTACGGGTTAAGATGAAATCTATAATATTTGCAATATTGAAACTACTCAGCATAACCAAAAAAAAAAAATAGTTTCTTAGTGTCGGTTAATTTCCCACTCGCTGCCTCAGAAGCGCTATGGTAGTCTTGCAAATTTGGAACCGCCCAAGAAAGGTGCACCGTATTTATGGACAACCGCTTGATGGGTCGCTGAAGTCATAATACCGTAGTTTCAACGACACGTTAGGCACGTTGTATCGGTAATCTATACTAATATTATAAAGAGGTAAAGTTTGTGTGTTTGTGACGTTGTAGGGGGTAATCTCTGGATCTAATGAACCGATTTTAAAAATTATTTCTTTGTTGAATAGTCCATTTATCGCGCTATGACTAATAGAAGTGGGGCAGTAATGAAATATGTTTAAAAAAGTGACGCGTTGTTTTCGCTTCCAACGAAGCGGGCACGGGTCAGCTAGTAAGTACTTTATATTGTAAGATGATAAAACAATTTAAACAAACTTTTACTTACAAAACACAGTACAAAAACATAATTGCTTATATATCTGTAAAACTCATAAAAGTCCCTTTGAAATATAAACCCGTAATAGTCTATTCAGACCACCGCTAACAATTCATTTATATAAAAAAAAACTCTTTTGCGGCAAAGCTATGAAAAATATTACTCAGCCACACTCGGCATTGTCAAAGGAATTACGTCATTCAGTATTTCTATGTTCATGCATTTGCGGATAGTATTTAAATTTTTATATTATTATTAAATTGCGCTATTTTTATGAGGTGAATAAATAATAGGGTTGTCGATCTGTTTTCTATGTATATTTGTATATTTTTTTACCTTTAATTATTTTTGACATCACCAAAAAAGTCCTGGTATGGCTGTATGGAGAAAATCTAATTTGACAGTTACAATGAAATAGATTAATTTAAGAAGGGTCATCCATTTATGAAAGAAAATGAGCCAACAGATATTAAGCTAGGGATGTGAGTTATTTTCTGATTTTGTGTTAGGTATTCCTTCTTAGCTAGACATATTGACTGTTCGTAATAAGTCGCATTTTACAAGACATTAATTTACTCCAACGTCTGACAGTCGTTCTGTAGATATGCTACTTCAGCTTATTCCTCAAACTTAGTATTTTATCAAATATATACAGTATTGCAAATTTTATCCTTCCAAAAGAGACAAAGGTAACGCGATCCATAACTGGACATTAAGCATAAAAAATGAAATTTCAAAACGTCGTCGGTTTTCAGCAAAAGCTTTCTAAAAACAACAATGTCATAAACCCAGAAAAAGCTTCGTTAGTCGACTTTTGAAATTTAGTTTCCCTCGTCTAAATCCACACACAAACGTACAAAATTATATTAGCAAATGCAAAACAATTCTACCTAGAGTTGAATACAGTATAAATAAACCACCTCTGTGACAACCTTAATGGGCTTACACTCGTTTTTTTTTCACAAACAGTTGGGACGCACAGGTGCGAGCTATGCGATGATTGGACCATTTTTCGTTTATACAAATTGTTTTAAAAAAACGCACGTGCACGCTTTAAATATATGTTTTGTATCGTAAAAAATGGATTTAGGTGTACGTACCTATTATTATTTATTATGGGTTGTATATTTTTGTAAGTTATATGTGTCAATTTCCAGCTGTGCTTAATACTCATGTCCGTATTCAATTTGACAGGCTGAGTGATTTAATTATACCTACTGTCAGATTGTACGTATTTTATTGTACGTAAGTATGAAATACTGGCTCGGTGATAAAGCGTTCGCGTTTGTGACTGCCGTGCTCGATATCGTGGTTTCCAATTCTACGTAACTTACTCTTAATTGATTTAAAATTATTGTCTTTAGCCTTCAGGTTGTTCTTTGCGTTCGTTAATTTTACAGAGGATTTATTCCTGGGCTGACATGATGATGCGTATGTGTATGGAGGAAACCATTGTCCTGGGCGAAATTCGATCTCTTGACTGGCAGCCTTCATACCATTACCTAACCACTACCCCACTTTACTATAGTACATATAAACACATACAAAGAAACAAAATCCTTCATTTTTCAACTCCCGGAAACCTTTTAAACCGGAAAGGGGCACGCGAATATAAGACGGAAGATAATGTTAGCAACTTCTTATAACAAATTGCCCGAGGAGTAAATCGGTACTGCCATTTACGTATTAGGTATTATGAATGATATATATTTTTATCTCGTTTTTTCTTTATTTAATGGTATCTTTCGTCTCTTTTACACGATCTGCTTATATTCGGTTTCGTATGTGTTAAGTTTAATACTTATTTTTGTAAATATACAGTACTTTATCTTGAAAATTTCACTCCTTAGATATCTGATAAGGATTACTACGTAGATGTTGTTGTAAACACTTTGTTTTCCTACTATATTGATGTATTTAAATAAACTTGAGATATGAGTGTGAATGTCCATTTATCGCATAATTTATCCTGTGTTGTGTTAAATAATCTATTTATCATTACATTTATAGTAGAGGAAGGTTATATATGCATTTGTATAAGGCATTCGCAAATAGCTATACGCTACGAGAAAATCAAACGGTGCATTAATGAAATTTGTTACTAGGGCACTACGCACGAGGATAGGCTATTTATAGAGGAAGATTACAAACTAGAATATGTATTTTTTTGTAATGCAGATTGTAACATAAGCGTCGTAGCACATTATAACGTAATGTAAACGGATCGTCACCGTATCAACTCGAGCCGTTCAGTATTCTTTGTATGAAACTCCTTACTGCAACGCACACTAATCGGATACGTAACGTAATCGGATTTTTGACGTTTGACACTGAGGAAAAAGGCGAGGCGATGCCGATCCGTTTACGTTACGTTATATGTGCTATGATCCTAACACAGCTTGTGCCACTATTACTATGTTATTAATAATAAACCGTAGTAAACCACTAAAAGAAAAGGCTTATAACCTACAAGAACATGAACTAATAAAACTCCATGAAAAACATACGGCCCATTTATTTTATTCCCCATTCACAGTTGAAAGGCAAATCGACTAATATTACATAACTCGTCGCCTCGAAAAGTGTATTCTTGTTAAAAGAATTCATTCTGTGGCAACTTGTGAACGAATTGCTGAATAAGCGAAGTTATTACGTTTCTCTTGATAATACTGGAAGCGCGGTTGTTATGGGGAAACGTGAGGTGATATTCAAGTTGCTTAATATTTTTGCTTACACCACGACCGTGTGGTGACGGAGTAAAATACAATATGTCACCACCCCATCTCATCCCATGGGTGTCGTAAAAACCGACTAAGAGACTGTGAATATTATCTTTACTAAATAAAAAGAAGGAAAACTTGAAATTAAACCCTATACCAATCCGTCTGACCAGCGTGGTATTAGTACTACTGCAGGGATGGGCCTCCTCCCGTGACGGAGGGATACTTGGCCTACTAATAACACGCTGGCCTGGCGGATTGGTATAGGGTTTAATCATTCTTATTATTTCGTAAAGATAATATTCACGGATAGTTCCTTAGTCGGTTTTTACGACACCCATGGGATGAGATGGTGACCTATTGTATTCTTACTCCGTCACCACACGTTATAGTTGGCTAGGGCCACGCTTTTCCAAACGAGATGTTGAGTAACATACTATTTTTCGAATAAAGCTGCGAGTGCGTCTGTACTGGTCTCGACACACTGAGACGAGCTATTAAGCCTCATAGCCTTGTAATTACGCTTGTAACTTTACCTTTTCACTTGACATCAGTAACATTTGTAAGCTACTGCTTGGAGGTAGATTGAAGAGCCAAAGGTGGTACCAATCTAAACGACCTTTTGGTTAAGAAACCTCTTTCAATATCTTAGTTCTGTAATAATATTATCCGTTCCTGTGTATGGCATTCATGCTTTTGCATGATGAATGCAGTGCTACATTACAGGTATTCCACAAGTCAGGATGTTGAGTTTTGTAATGCAAAGACAGGAGCTTCTTTAGGAAATCTTCTATTTACCTCATAGACCATATTTTTAATAAAAAACAATCCCAATTTTAAAACTAATGAAACTTAACCCAATTCAATTTATTTTTTCGACGGAACGAAACGGAGAAAGATTAATGATGGTTTGTTTTCTTATTTTTTGCTTTTTTTCTTATTATTATCCTCGACTAAGCTCGGAGGAGGTCAAATCACATCGTTAGCTCTTATTACGAGGATCATTAAATTTTTGGCAGAAACCTCATGAATTTGAGTTTGAACAATCATTTATAGCTTGCGAGTTGAAATGGTTAATTTAACTGTTGAAAGAATTTAAATTGATATATAGATTGAGATAAAGTGTTGCTGTTTGAACTAGGTTACTTTTAGAATATTGTATTTTGTTACCTCTCCATTTCAAGTCTGGGAGAAGAGTGTCTTAAAAAGTTACTTATTACTCTTTCTTTATATTTTACAAAAAAAAGTTTAAATGCATTTTATAAAAATTGTAGATTTTTATTGGGGTGTTTATTACATTTTGAAAACATATGGTTACGTATTACCCTTAGTAGACCCTATACCCAGATCTAAAACACTCTATAGATTACGCGAGTTTCGGCCCATAGTCCTCCAGTAATTGCATACTTCTAGACGAAGATGACAGCTAATATTAGTACCAGCCGTATCCATCAATAGCAATATAAGGTAAACATACACCCGTGTATCTGACAACTTTATTGATAGGTATTATGTACCATTTAAGCGCGTGAATTTCACGTACGGCTAACTATATAATGCATGTTATATTCACTAGAGATGCCCCGTCAACTCGTCGATAACTATGTAATCAATTTGTGCACGTTTAGGTCTAATATTTACGTGGTTAAATTATTAGTTAGGGCCGGCGCACATATGGCGGAGCGCAGCGCAATGCAGTTTTTAACTTAGACAATAGACATTGTTTTCATTATAATCATAAACCCTAAACTCACGTTTCATAATTTAAAAAAAAAAAAAAAAAAAAAAAAAAAAAAAATATAAAAAAAAAAAAAAAATAAATAAAATAAAATAAATAAAATATTACATAAACGGGAAATTAACGGGCAAGTTATTTAGCCTTTATTTTGAGTTAGCTTGCGACGGCCAGTGCACCTGTGCCGAAACGTCAAGCAAAAATAAAGGTAAATAGTTTGGGCGTTAATCCTGTTTATATAATATTTATTGTTTTCATTGAAATAATTTCAAAAACCAATAAACATAAAAAATATTCTTTAAAGATCTTGAAGCATTGAAGCGACGTTAGTTGATTTTATTTGGATATTATTGCAATAGGATTATAGCCGATAATAGGTTGACAGTAAAAGAATAATCTGCGCTGCGCTCCGCCAAATGAGCGGCGGCCCTTAGCATTCACGAGATATTTATGTCAATAATGTTATCCAGAATATTTGTTGTGTAACCATTTTCAACAGCGTTTGGTTAAATCTAAATTGTTTATTAATTCAATTGATGTGTTGTGTTTTGTTCATGTAAATACTGCTGGTGTGTTTATGAATTTTGAATATAAGGTTGTTACCCATATCTCCGTGTGGTGACGGAGTAAGAATACAGTGTGTCACCACCCCATCTCACCCATAGGTGTCGTAAAAACCGACTAAGGGACTATCCGTGAATATTATCTTTACGTAATAAAAAGAAGGAAAATTTAAAATAAACCCTATACCAATCATCATAAAAAAGTATCCCTCCAACACTGGAGGAAGCCCGTCCCCCGACATTAATGGGCTGTTATGATGACTCATATCTCTGAACAATAAAATCTTGACACATAACCAATACATCTGACCCGCGTAATATTTATAGGCTAAGTTTTCTTCGTCCCTGCACTAAGACTTTCTACGATGTGTGAATGCTTGGACCAATGCCTTTAGTCCTGAAAAACAGGGTTTCCCTACTTGAGGCTCCAGTCACCTCTCATAGATATTTTGCGGGTATCTGGGTTCAATTTTTTTGCGAATTGCTAATTATCGGCACTGGTACTGTTACATGACAAAGTGGTATGTAAAATTGTTAATCCATATTTTTTATTGTAAAGCGTGATTATTTTATGCCTAGAATTCAATATTCTTGGAAAAAGTACTCTATGATTTCGGATGTCATATCATGGCATGGTGCAGGGTGCTGTAACTAACATTGCTAGTTATTTTCATAGTGTTGATATTATGATCAAAAGAATGTCTATTATTTTTTGGATTTTTTTATATTTATGTATTTTTTTTCTGAAACTTCAGTTTTTAGGCTAGGTATAAATAAAAGAGATTTTGCTATAAACATTGGATTATTTCATTTATCTATCTAATTTTATGTCTAATTTTAAGGTGCTGATAATTGGCTCGGTCGATGCTAGTAATTGGTGATGATGGTGCCTATAATTGGTGTTAGGGTAATTATTTAGTCAAACTCATCTAAATAAAATGTGTATGCATAAAGACAATTTTTTATAATAAAAATCAATTACTTATTTAATAGTGAACCGAGAAAGCATGTTGTTAAAGTCGTTATCAGTATTATCACTAAAGATAAACGATATTAAAGTAAGTTTTTTATTTACAACGATAGTTAGCTTTTTAGGCATACAAATACTATCCGTTACAAAGAAATACAAATATCAGTTTTATTTTTAAATAAACTCGCACAGTTAAACAATTTACCTTTTTAACTCGTTTAAAAGTGAATACATCGGAGTATTTAATTTTAATCCATTGTATGTAGTTTACCCAACTTTTGTACGTTCGCTGAACGAACGTGTTAAACTTGAATTCCGGGGGGTTGCGAGCGTCAAATACTTTGTATGGTATCAAAATTTGTTGAATTCTTTCATTACGATAGTTCCGCAAAATTATTATACTAAATGTATAAAAGGTCATTATTTTTTAGTATTACTTATTTATTAATATCAGGACACTAAAAGTATGTGAAATCCATACTAATATTATAAATGGTAAGGTGTGTCTGTTTGTCTTTCTTTCACGGAAAAACGGAGCGACGAATTGACGTGATTTTTTAAGTGGAGATAGTTAAAGGGATGGAGAAGAACATTGGCTACCTAGCTACCCCGAATTGAACGCGAGCGAAGTCGCGGGCAAAAGCTAGTCTATAATATTACGAAATAAATCGTTACATTATCCTAAATTATTACCCCCTTACTCATAAACGAATCTTAAATTTTAGTCAATTGACTAATTAGCTTAAACTCTTACATTGTTTGGAGTAAGGTTGGTTTTCGTAATAAAAATCTCGCTAAACAGGGATTAAATTAAAGAGGCGTTTATGAGTAAGGGGGTTAATTAGCACCAAATATAAACACATTTAAATGGCGAAACATCTCGCTAACTAGTACCAATACACATAAACCTGTGTACAAACTAAGTGCAGACGTACACTCGTATGTGTTCTCGATGTAGATAGAGGAACTAATGATGTAGCATCGTCATCCGGCGTCTAATTGCTCAGCGCGTCACTTATGATACATTACCTGAACATGTCTCATGGAGTATTTGTGCGCTCATTACACTAAGAAATGGTTACTTATGTTTTTGTTGCTACTGTAATTCAAAATAAGGTTTGATTTTGATAAAGAATACAATATGTCACCACCCAATCTCATCCCATAGGTGTCGTAAAACCCGACTAAAAGACTAATCGTAAATATTATCTTTACGAAGTAAAAAGAAGGAAAACTTGAAATTAAACCCTATACCAATCCGTCTGGCCAGCGTGGTATTAGCAGGCCAACTATCCCTCCGTCACGGGAGGAGGCCCGTCCCTGCAGTGGGATATTAATTGGCTGTAATGATGACAGGGTGTCACCTTATGTAATCACGACCTTGGTATCCTATTTAACAACCTAGTATAAGTTATTACATAAAAACTTTTAATAATTCATTTTACAAAGGAGACGGTTTTTTTTCGCACCACCCTAAACAGTAATGTTTATTATTCATATTACTCACAAAAAGAGTTATTATCTTAATATAGTTAACCGAACATAAATTATACTTAAACGATGAGGGAATAATGAAATAATAATAAAAAAGGATTACACCTAAAAATGCTTGTTTTAGAACGTTCTAAGGTTTATTTTAATGGTTAATACAAATTATCAAGTAACGTACTTTAAAAATAATCGTAGAACGAAACGTAAATAATAGCCAATAGCAGATACTCTGTAGTACAGTTTCAATTAGTTTGACATTGTCATGACAACGTTGTTATTGTTTCAGATTTTATTAGATAAATGCATGATTTATTTGTACTTTTATATTTTATAAAAATGGCATCTTTAGATAGAGTGCATAATACACACTAAAGCTGCTCTTGCTGGATACTGTTGTTATTGCTTATTGAGCACTGGCACAGTCACTGTTAGCTGCTGTGCATTGTGATGTGTAAAGAGTGGTTTATATCTTGGGCTCTGCTTTTAGGTGAGCTTGAGCCACCTGCGTCTATTTAAGATGAAATACTGCTTTAAGAGATGACTGTGTTAATTATAATTGTGAACAGTAATAAATATTTCTTGTGTCATATATATAGTGTATTATTTCTCTTTAACTACCTTATTATTTTAGATCTACAAGCAATAGCCAGCAAAAACTGCGTTATTTCGAGAGGTCTTGGTTGCCTTATTAGTGTATATTCATTAGACAATCGCTGTTGTGAGATTTTAGGTTGTCACTAGAGTCATGTTTTGATTGTCCTATTTCAGAGTATTCCCTCTTGAGGGAGTTTTGATATATGCAGACTGTCTATCTAGAGATTATAAGGAATAAACTGTATGCATTTCATTCCTAAACTCGCACAATTTGTGACTGGGCCTATTCGCCGAACAAAAAAAACCGTCTCCTTTGTCTTTTGAATACGAGTAGGTTATACCTACTAGGTATCAATAATGTATCCATTCGGCCCAATTTATGTTAGGTTTAAGCCTACATCAAATCTTGGACTTTGAATTGTTATTTTTTTCATTTTTACTTAATAACTTTTTTTTTATTCACATTCACACAACGCCATCTAGTCCCAAACAAAGCAAAGCTTGTACAATGGGTACTAGACAACGGATAAACATACATAAGTACTTTTTTTTTGTTAATACATACATATTATACATAGAAAACACCCAGACCAATGCAAACAATCATGTTCATGCACACAAATATTTGCATTGAGCGGGAATCGAACCCGAGACCTCTGCGTAGCATTCATCTTATATAACCACAACGCCACAGAGGTCCTCAAAATGTCTGTTTTATTGTCGTTGTGCAATGTGCCCTACACATGTTACGATTCTAAGACAAAATGTGTTTCATTCCTTACAATGAAATGTTCTTAAGCAAAAGAGTGTCAGTAAACTGTGTTTTTTAATCCAATAAAGTAAGAAAACAAGAGTATATAAAGCTTTAAAGTAAACAGGCGAGACGTAGCGTTTCAGTTACTCAGTCAAATCAGTTTGTCAAGCTGCGCAAACATCAACTGAGTAGATTTCATTTCGCAGACTGCTACTGTTTATGTTGTGGTTTTGTATTTTATATAAAAAAATATATCCTAGGTATAAACTAGGACAATATGTCACCCCATCTCATCCCATGGGTGTCGTAAAAACCGACTAAGGGACAAACCGTAAATATTATCTTTATGAAGGAAAACTTAAAATGAAACCAATTCTTATGGCCAGCGTGGTATTAGTAGGCCAAGTATCCCTCCGTCACGGGAGGAGGCCCGTCCCTGCAGTGGGACATTAATGGGGTGTTCTGATTATGATAAACTAGGTAAATTTCAGCATAATGACTCGATTAATGCTTCTTGCCGGATCTTTAATGAATGTCTGTATTGTATTTAATAATAATGTATTGAAAATAATATTGTGCAGATTGCATGAATTTTAATGTGTACATAAATGAAAATGTTGTATGCTTATTGGCGGCACATAGCATGAACTTATTTATGTGTAATCGTTTATTTTGTACAGCATAGGTTGTTATACCTAAAATTAACGATTTGATTGATTGATTTGAGGTTAAAAAAAAAGAACTTGCGTTCTAGTCCGTTAAAGGTATTTTCTATCATGTAATATGCAAGGTTTGTAAAAAAAATCTCCACATTATAAAAGGATTTACACTGTAGTTTAAACAGTCTCAGAGTCTTTATGCACGAGGTCACTAGTTCAAACACAACATACCTAGTTATTTCCATTTATTTTCATATTTCCAAACAAAGCCCAACAACGCGGCAACGCCCTCTAGTATTAATAGCGACAAACAACTTAGTGCGACGTTAAACAAACGTAATAACGCGCTGTATTAATATTCATCATCTATGTCAGGATACATGCGTGTGGTTTATAATATAGGAAAAAGCGAGTAATTACAGTTTCCCTTTGCCATATGTCAACTTTATGGATAATCAAATTTGTACGTAAGGAGATGAACTAGGAATAGAAAAAGTTACAGCTTCTCCTTCACGTTCCGTGGGTGTCGTAAAAGTTGTCAAATGTTTAAGAGTTAGCGGTTAAACGCATAACATTCCCGCTTCCGCTCATAACTCAAACCCTCGCGATACGATCAGTAAGTGGCATAGAGCGTAGTCGCGATTTAATTTAGTTAAAGCCCTAATTTCGCGTCTACCCGCACTGAATCACAAGTGTGAGATCTGATCTGATCGAAATTGGATTATATTGTTGATCATACACTTATTTGAGAGTGCTATGGGGACTTCGAATCCATGTTAAGTCGTGGTATTAAAAGGATTTGTCATTTTAATTACAAAGGAAATTAATTATTAATATTGAAGAAGACACATAACTTGAGTATATCTAGGCCAAAGTATATATGTAATGTCAAAATGCTAGGTAGTTTTATTTACTTACTGAAATAAAATTAAAAAATGATCTAACAGCATGCAACATTCATTTTCCTATGCACATGCATATGAATTAGAAAGAAGAAAATGAATTTATGTTTTTATTTTTCATTTATTTATCAATATTTTAATGTGTTATATTATGTTAGAATTTTAAAAGAAAAAAATAACGGATTCGAACGAATTTTTAAACAATTAAACCTATCATTTTTAAAAGCACAAGTTTTTAAACTAACAACTAGCAGAACGAGTAAATTAAACGGGTAACATGGTACTGGCCGTCAACAAAGCCTAAACCAATAAAAGTCTCCGATCGTTATCAAAGTCAACACGTCATAAATGGAGCTACACAGAAATTTTGAATTTAAATCTCGAACGATGGAATACAGAACATGGTCCTAACTTTTAAACTATCGCATGTTATTATTATAAACTAGCTTCTTGCCCGCGGCTTCGTCTGTGTATTTTGGTCATAACTTGTACAATAACTTTATAAATTGTAGCCTATGTATTATTCTGATGTTTATATATATCACATTAATGTAAAGTGTTATTAAAATTCATTTAGTCGTTTTTATTTGAAAGAGTAACAAACATCCATACAAACTATCGCCTTTATATTTATTATTAATACGATATTAAATCTAAACGGGAAATCAACGAGGCATGCTATTTATCTTTATTTTGCTTGACGTTTCGGCATAGGTAACACTGGCCCTTGTCGCAAACTGAATAAAGCGTCAAGCATGACGTGTTGTTCCCTTCTTAATACGCCTACCAACTACAGAATGTTACTAAAAATGTTCTTATTTACGACATCACATTAGAAACATCTAAATTTATCAGTATTTCTCTATGATACTGTGTATGTATTATTATACATGTAAACCTTCCTCTTAAATCACTCTACGTATAAAAAAAAGGCTTCAAAATCCGTTGCGGAGTTTTAAAGATGTAACATATATTATAGGGACGAACAGACACTGACTTTGCTTTATACTTAATAGTGTAGGTAGGTACAGTATATGGTCACAACAAATTATATTTAGAGAGTTTCGCGAAACTTCGTCTTAACGAGAACTACTTTAGTTCCTTATTTGAATTTCCCGCTTCGATGGCATTTCGCCGCCAATCTAACAACAAGATGATCGCGTAGAAGAAACTTCGACCTTATGCCTTTTGGATTAAGACGTACGAGCAACAGAAGACTGTCAAGGAAAATGCTACTTAATGCACAACGATATAAAGTCAATTTTTGAATGTATATTTTGCTTACAGGCTGTATAGTGGCAATCAAATATGCACCTTACATGGCAGAAATAAAGTTTATTTTGTAGCATTATGTTTTATTCGTTGGACAGATTATATATGTTGAAATATGAAGTGTCCTCTCGGTATTATTTGAAATTCATTTTGGCTTTAATATTTTGTTGAAGAAACTTTATTGAAATACAATTTTATGATGCAAGAATAAGAACGTCGTACTAGGTAAGGTAGAATACATTGTAGATCAATTTGTTGATATTTGACATGGATTTACTGATAAAAGGTTGCTCATAAATTTTGAAATTTTAGTCTTTGCTTTTGATAGCATTAACGTTCATAATTTCAATAACTTAATTATTCCCGTCATCACTTATTTGAAATACACACATACATACTACCCGGTCATATTATCTCGAGACCTGGCGTCGATGACTTCACGTCGCGTCGGACAAATCACTGATACGCCCGTGGCGAGCGCGGGGGTTGAAAAGAGAACGGGACGCAAATTCGCATTCCAGCGAGGTTTCTAGATAATGTGACCGTGTAGTAAATACATATATACGCACAAACCATCTCATCTTACAACGAGAGTAGCGATTATAGTTCCGCTATATCATGATAGCAGCCGTTTACAACCAATACCCTACCAAAACAGTTTTAATATAATTTAACCATTACACTAACAAAGAAAATAAAAAAAAAACCTACTATTAATCACACTCCTGACAGCAGTACATTAACAATAAAAAAAAACGGAAAACAAATTTTATGATGAAAATAAACCAAAAACCCATTGTCATCCATACATATTACCATAAACTCATACCTGTACCTAATGAAACAAAAGGGGCTGTAAAATATATGACAAGTACGTAACGCACACACACTAACATAATATGACCGGCTTGAAGTCGCTGCAATTGGCTGCGCAGATGTCAGTTTTCGAACTAAATGGCGGGGGGCGTGGGGTGTTTTATTTGTTCCTGTACATGCGCGAACTACTCTGATAGCAACTTCAAGCCGGTCGGCGCTTACTATAGGTAGCTACTATGCCCGTTGTACCCCTTAGCAACGACTGTTGTAATTGATTTATGACTGCTATTAAAATAAGTACATTTTTCATTGCATGTGAGTGCTTTGTTTTGCTATCATCGTAATAGTCCATTAGTGTAACACTGCAGGGACGGGCCTGCAACTTAGACTGGTAATACCACGCTGATTAGACGGATTGGTATAGGGTTTTGTATCAATCTTTCCGTCGTTTGAATCCGTGGAGATAAGACACCCATAGGATGAAATGATATAGTGATATATCTGTTCTGACTTCATCACCACACAGAGTGTTTGTTACCGTAAAAGTTAGGCTTAGTTTGAGACTAGATGGCGTTGTGTGCATTTGTAATGATTATTATATTATGACGACTAAAAAGCCTATTTTCACTTTTGTCTTAACATCAAACTTAACCACTCAAGTAAATTTATAATTACAGAAAGAATTAAAAATATAACTTTCCATTACTTAGTTACATTAATCGAAAGCATACCTTACAAAAGAAATACAACAATAATAATAAAACTTCATAGTTTTTCACAAAATAAATAGCATTTAACGCAAGAAACGAGAACTGAGCACTTACCGTCAATTAAAAAGTTTCTTTACCTACCCTCTCCCGACAACAAACCGTTACTTCAAAACATCTCGGAGAACACTTTGTACAGGATTGAAAGTCGCTAAGCTAAAGGGATTACACACTAGCGTAGCGAACACATCATATCAGATCATCTATACCAATCTGTCTGGCCAGCGTGGTATTAGTAGGCCAAGTATCCCTCCGTCATGGGAGGAGGCCCGTCCCTGCAGTGGGACATTAATGGGCTGTTATGATGATAATTTAATCGTAGTTTAGTTTTCGTTACAAATGCACGTTCTACAATGAAATACCAGCTGAAGTATTTCCCATTGTTAAGGCAAGCTTTTTTCAAACTAGGGCATGTCATAGGTATCATTTGATTTGATAAGAGGGCGTTAATTTTAAAGGGTTACAGCGTGTAGGCGATTGTCTTGTGCCGCCGCCGTCTGAGATCTTAAAAAAACATCAATTTCACAGAAGATTGCGATTTATGGATTGTACGAAAAAATCTCCAGCGTGAGTTTAGAACTTTGTAATTATATGAACGAATCTTCGTTAACAAAACAATATTATGTAAACGAAACGTTAATCTGTACGCTGCCTTATATCGACGCAAATATGAAAGACGTGCGAAGGTGTTACATGAGAAATTACTTAAAAGACTTTAAACTCATTAAATTAACAAGGATATGTAATGAGGTACAAGGTTCGAGTTACAATGCGAACAGATAGCGTAGAAGTTGTTGTGTCTGCTTCTATTAAAGAGGTTGCGGGTTCGTTTTCCCGCGCAGTTTGTGTGCTTAATTATGGTTGTTTAATTTAGTCTTGGTACGTCATTATGTTTATCAGTTATAATGTATGTTATGATGTACGTCTGTATGTTAAGCTTTTTCAACTAATAGGTACCCTATCCAGATTTACCTAGACTACAGGGTCGAGATAAGCAATTACTTTGGGCGGGATTCGAACTCTTAAAGGTCTGCCCTACGATATGACTACTTCGCATACCTAAACTGTTGCGTCAACGTAAAAAGCAATTTATATAACACTTAATAGGCCAAAGAACATCTTTAGTTTAATGGTAGAAACTTCATCGTGTATTCAACATTTTTAGTAATAATAAAAGATATGTTTTATAAAAGTAAAAATGTCCCAAAAATTCGTTCATTTCTATTTATAACCACACGTCGCCGTCGTCGGTACACAAAGGTGTTTTAAATAATTAAAATCCGTGTATATTGTCAACGAACATGGCTTACTAATTAAAGGTTTACAGGTAACTGTGATGACTACATGTATGAACTGTATGAACCCGATGTTATTTTTGTATTTTGTTTTAAAAAAGTTACCTCAAAAGGGATTTTTAGATAACCTTAATGGCGTGTTTTGATATAGTTGATAGGACAACTAGTAGGTTACAATTATTTACTTACTAGTTTCCGCCCGCGGCGTCGCCCGCGTGGTATTTTGACAACAACGAGTAACAAATTGTTGCCTAAGAAGTATTTACGACACAGGCTGAATAAGATCCTTTTTCATCACTTTATTGTCGTAAAAGGTGACTTAGGGATTAAAAGTCTTTATTATTTGTAGCCTATATGTTATTCTGATGCTTAAGCTATATAACTGTAAAGTTTCATCAATATCCGTTCAGTAGTTTTTGCGTGAAAGAGTAACAAAATCCATCCATCCTCACAAACAATAGTAGGATTAACACTCAAACTTGTGACATTTTATCTTACGCGGTATCCTACGTGAGCGACAAATGCGACGCGACAATTAAAATATTACAAATTATACCGTAATAATATTAAATTAGCCGTAGAAGGTAATACATAAAATTACTTCCTAAAATATAATAATAATAAGCTTATTATATTATACTACTCTCATCCGTACCCAGCATCATTTAATCTGGGTGATTTCTAAAAAGAACGAATTTCAAAGCCTCCCATAATAGTAATCCTTTAAGCCTTCACAATGGGCATGGACTGGAATAAAATGTATTTTCTAACATCCTTGTTAGATATTATATATAAATACAAAAGAATGTATTAAAGTACCTATATTATATTTTTATTTGATGTTTGTTTTGGTTCTTTGTTGTAAATATTTCCGGGTTGTAAACATACCACGAAGTTCACTTACTTGATTAAACAAACAAACAGAAAAATAATAACATTAAAATTCTCGCTTAAATTCTATTTCAACTATTACCTACCGGTGGAATAAGCTAGGTTTGATATAACTTTTATAATGAAACTCCTAGACAAATAAATAGAAATAGAGTAAATTTTAATGCGGGTTTTTCCATGGATTTTTAGGGCCTTTCTTGGTCTGACGTATGATTAAGGAAAGAACATTTGCGACAAGGATATTATTTATTTATTTATTTAAGTAATACAGAAACAGGTTACAAACCTAAAGTTACAGAATTTTATCTTTATCATTATAATATTATTATCTAGGACGTATGTACGACCTCGATGTAGGTTTAAGAAGTCGTCTTTACAAAGCGTTAGCAGACACCTTAACTGCGCCACCTTGTTGAGATTGTAGCAATGCTGGTTAGGTCATACACTATAACATTATTAAAGAGATTACGGATCCTGTCAGCAGTCTTACATCTTAAACTAGGTAATAAAATAGTTGAAGAGTCCTGCTCGCAACTACTGTCATATAGAGTACAAATAGGAAACTTCTACACATAATTCATTATTTTTAGAGATGTTGGTTTTCTACGGTAGTTTTTCCTAAATGTAGAATAATAACAAAATTATTTAATTACATGCTTTTCTTTTACTATTTTGTTTTACTTTTCTTGACGGTTTAATCTAATACCCAACATTACAAGATTCAGTTACCTATAAATAAATGCGCCGATATCGTTTCAAGCACTTTCTAAGTGACGTAATTGATGTTTATTGTATATCAGTACTGACGTACGCACCGTTTGCCAAACGTATTGATGACGCAAAAATAACTTGCTCTACTGAAAAAACGATTAAATACTTATTGAGTTTCGTAAAAGAAAGTTAAGGAATCACGAGAAATTTTTAATAACGTTTTTATATGGAAAAGCATCAAGTTAGCATACTTAGTTTTAAATATGTAATTATTATTATATAAAAATTGTGTAATGTTTATTTCAATAAATGGATATTATTTTTAGTTCATGTAAAAAGGTAAAGTCATACTCGTAAGTACAACTTATCGGGTCTATATTAAGTAGCGTAACAATTTTTATACTAATTTAACTAGGCGTAACATAATTAATGATAATTCACCATAACAACTAAACGCATAACAGTTTACGTATAATTACTTACGCTTAATTTCTCTAATCATAATAATAATGCATAACAATCTGAAGTAGGTATAATTTTATACATATTTTTTTATTCAGTACCTTTTGATTTTATTAAAATAAAGACAGAATATTAGAAAGATCATAGTTAGAATGATATGCCATTTGTCGCAGCACGCTCGTATCGCTCGCTCGCCTACACGTTTTAATGGTCACTGTACTAACATTACACAATCAAAATACCGAAATCAAATAATGTCGTTATTTCTATTAATTGTAAAGCCCGATTTACACATCGACAAGTACAGTAGCGAGTTAAGTAGTAAGTTGTTGATTAAGTTAATTTAAATAGATCTCCATCCTATTTTTTGACGAGTTAAGTTGACGAGACGCAAGTGAGGGGGCTACTTCGTACTACTTCGTACTTGTCGATGTGTAAATCGGGCATAAGCCTAAATATAATTATGCTAATAGCTATTATGTCTAGTAATGTTATGCTAATTCAATTTATGCCAAAACAAATTAGCTTTCAATATAATTGTGCCAACATAAATTGTTGACCTCACCGATGGATGAGGGAGCCACATCCATCGGAAGGCAATATTTGGATGAGGCCTATGTTTAGCAGTGGTCGTGTATTGGCTGATATGATGATGATCATCATCATCATCATAACAACCCATTAATCTCCCACTGCAGGGACGGGCCTCCTCCTGTGACGGAGGGATACTTGGCGTACTAATACCACGGTGGCCAAACGGATTGGTATAGGGTTTAGTTTTCCTTCTTTTTATTTCGTAAAGATAATGTTCACGGATAGTCCCTTAGTCGGTTTTTACGTTACCCATGAGAGGAGATGGGGTGGTGACATATTGTATTCTTACTCCGTCACCACACGGATGATGATGATGAACACAGAAAAGAAATTGGTTTTCATAAACTAAACGTGTACAAAATAACACAGTAAATGTGTTGTTTCTACTAGCTAAATAGTTGAACATAAGTACATACACTTGTGTGAGAACACATTTGTATATTACATATTACAAAATTGTGTGTATTAACAAAGCAATTTAACATCGATTTGTATAATTCAGATTCTCGTACTTTGATATCTAAGTTGTTAGTGGCTGTTAGTATGTCGTTGAATTTGTCTACGACTTGTTCACTATTACTATTCACTATGAGTTTTCGTGTATTGAGTCATATTAGCAACTTTGTTAGTTTAATAATCGTTTCCTTTATTTTGTGTACCTACAAAATACATACATATTGTCTGCTAAGAGAACAATTCGATTGCTGTTTAGTGTTTTTATGTTCTGAGATCAAAACTAGGCAATTTTATGACCAATTAAAATAAGTAAGTGTTTGAAAGACTATTTAGTACCACAAGTTGACCCACAGTTCAGTGTCATCGAAATAAATAAATAGTCCTCACACATTCACGCATCACCGCCTAGTCCTAAACTAAGCAAAGCTTGTACTATGGGTACTAGACAACGGATAAACATACTTAAATACTTTTTTTTTTGTAAATTCATACATATTAGGTATACGTAGGAAACACTCAGATCAATGCAAACAATCATGTTCATGCACACAAAGATTTGCATTGAGCGGGAATCGAACCTGAGACCTCTGCGTAGCAGCCATGTAATATACCGACTGCGCCACAGAGATCGTCATTTTTATAACTTAGATTTTATTCAACAGATAATGTGGAATTAAAAAGCATAAATAAATGATGTTAAGCAAGTTTGTAAATTAAAAACTCCCTAATTTATAATTCCTGAAACCATGTCAGTACCCAAACTTTTCAAAAAACTAATGTAACCAAGAGAACGACCCCCAAGAACACGTATCGGCAACAAGAAATCGAGTTAGTGTGTCTGTAATAACATAAAAACGTTGGACTCAAGACGGATTACAAGGTCCTCAGATCCGTGAGTGGGGTAACCAACAACACGCTTATATTACCGGACAGTATTATTTTTTAAACCATCTTAAAATTTTCCGGGGATTTTGCTGTATGCTACAACGAGACTTTCATGTATCCGGGACTTTATATCCCGTAGGTATGCCTGGGCTCGAGTTAAATCCTACAGGGCTTTTAAGTCTTTACTTTCGTGTTATTATAATAATGGGTTAAAATTTTATGCTTTGTTATTTTAACGGCTGATGATGACGAAGGGTTTTTATTTGTTTTTTTTTTTGCTTTCCCTTGTCATATTTTTTTTACTGTGTATAGTAATTTAGCCAGGAAACTCTATATTTTATAGACTTGTTGCGTGACAAAATAGCTTACGGTATAGGTGGTGACATAATAGTTTACGACATTTGTTGGTAACTTATAATATTTTTTATATATAAAATCCAAAAGATATTTTGTTGAAAGGATATTTCGAGATTTTACTCTCGTGTATACCGCTTCATAAGCGTTATAATTCGAGCTTCTTCAGTAAGGAAAGAAATTTTAGCTATCCTAAAATATATAGATAATAATGATTGGTACAGGGTTTTAGTGGAGGTAACGCATGTACACTTTGTACCTTAATGATTTAAGAGAAATACTCTTATAGTTATCCCGTACTTTTGCATAAATCATGGCAACAGTAGCATAGTTCATTTGGTATGTCGTATGCGAGCCCCGGGGGGATGGTCACTTGGAAACTACGCGTCTCATTGATCTATCCCTTTCATTTCTTATTGTATTTCACCCTTTCATTTGATCTATATGATATGGTTGTGTGATTTTATAAAAGATATTATTTAATTTTGTGCCGAAGCGTTGTCTTTAACACGTTCTTAGGACTACAATGATTTAGGGTCGTAGCACATATAACGTAACGTAAACGATCGACCCGCCTCGCCTTTTTCCTCGTTGTCAAATGTCATAAATCCGATTGCATTACGACTCCGATTAGTGTGCGTTGCAGTAAAGAGCTGCATACAAATAATACTGAACGGCTCGAATTGACACAGTGCCGAGCCGGTATAATATGTACTACGACTTTATCATTCAATACATAACAATACTATGTTTTTTTTTGCATTGGACACCTTGTAGACGCAGTTTAGGTCTTGATCCTTAAAATAAATGGTTTGGCAATCACAAAAAACGTTGTTCTTTGTAACGTTTTAACCTTGCTACGATGTTTAAATGCTTGGACAGCTTTTCTTTTTTTTTATTTTCATCACAAGAATTTTTTACATGGATATTGGTTTAAATAAAATAAAAATAAATATTAATATAATAATAATAAATATTATTTTAATAATAATAAATATTATTTTAAAATATTGCATTTAAGTTGCACCCTACTCCATAGGCAGCTGAAATTATTCTCAAAGTACTCCAGTACATCAACAACAGTTTTCTGACTGTACAAACAATAATGTATCTTATTACAAATACGCAATGTATCTTATGTACTTATATAATAACTTAAACCAGTACTCTGGAGTAGTTTGAGAATAATCTTATATTCTCATGGAGTAAAATAAAACAATTGTTAAGTAATTAATAAACAATTTAAATTTAAGGAGCGTAAGGACATAGTAAATCTACTTATCTGTTGAACGAACAATTGAATTGGCATCATTGGAAACAGGACAATTCATAGTAGTGTCAGTATATAGACCACCATTGGGTTCCTTTGATATTTTTGAAGTAATAATGGAAGAGGTTTTATTCTAACCACAGATATCTGAATAAAGGAGATGTGCCCTGAATGTCATTTTGTATGGAAACCTAATGTCGCCAGTTTTATTAACACACACAGCATTATAATATACGAATAGACTACTGTTCTCAGTTACATCTAGATTATCAATGAACGCAATTACTCTGTCTCGTTTTTCCTTGAAATATCTCCCTTACACGGTGTCACAGCGAACCAATCAGCGCTACTATATTTAAACAAATAAAACAAACTACAAACAACAACACAAATTTAGATAGAAGAACTACTACAATTTAAAACTACTACATTCAAAAAAATTACATTTATGCTAGGCGTTGACCTTATCGATAAATAATTAATAAAATTTATCGATTGACAAGACCTATATTTAAAAAAAAATTAAATACTTATAAATATAAATAAAAATTACTTTTATATAAATATATATAATGTAATAATATATAATTGTACAATACTTTTGTAAAATAATATTCACGACAGTGTGTGTAAGATCGTACATGTCGTGAAACAAATTAATCCGTGAACTGATGTCGTAATGACAATGAGACAATGGCAAGTTGTAGGATAATTCAATCGTGCCGAAGAAATAGTAGAGCTGATAGTTAACCAATAAATAACTATTAACTTTTTACAATTGGCATAAAGTTTAGGGAAAATATTCGACAGCAATGATAGTTATATAGGTATAATGGATAGTTGTATAGATAATAAGACTAAGTATACAGATTAATTTTTGAAGCAGATAACAGCGTGTACAGTTCATTTATTCAAGCATGTGCATGCGCATGCCAAAATGCGCGAGCAATATTGCGCCTAGATAAAGTTAAAACAATACCATGAATATAGGGATTGATAGATGAGATTTACACTGATTTAAAGCAAATCGGATAAAACCAGATAAAAGCATGTGTGTGCTAATAAATGGATGAGCGTTTACAAAAAACTTTTAAAGCCACTGTAATCAACATTTTAAACCTTTATGTTCTAGAGTACTTACTCCACCTTTGATTTAGGATATTATTTCAACATTGTAATACTTATATTAAAATTACATAATTTAAACAGCGTAACACAACATTTAAAAAAATATATTTTTTTCATTTAACTTAATAAAACTTTTACAATTTAAAATTCCTACAATACACGACTTTTTATCGAAAACGATAGATAGTCGTAGTCATGAACGGGTCGTCACTATCGTTTGGTTGTTAGAGCGATCACGGTTAGCAACCACTTGTCATACGTAATAACGTTGAGCGAATAGTTCATTGCTTCATATATCATTGAATGACTAGTTGAGACAGCATTAGAGAAGCAATGTATATGTTACAAAAATATTATAGTACTTAATTGTCCGAACATGAAAATAACATAGTGAGGACATCGAAAATTATTTTTTTATGATTTTAGAGGTAAATACAATAAAATACATGTACTAGCATATGTTAAGTGATTCCATTATTAATAAAGATTTTTTTATTGCTCTAGTTTTTACAGGCAACCACTGAACAACTCGGCATTTTATATGTTATCTCGGTCGTTGTCAAAACACAGCTAAACCTAGGTGACAGCCATTTTTACCTATATAATCGTTCTAATCATATTGCGCTCCCACGAAAACCCCGTCATACCACTTCTCCTTTTATTTAGATTTCTGTGATTCTAACTGTCAAAATCTAACAAGAAACTTATTATATGTGGAGACTTAATGATGTTAATATTTTAGAATGTAGCAAATTAAGTCTTAGATTGATAAATCTATTTAAATCATACAACTTACTTAATATGTTTATGGAACCTACTAGAATAACGTCAACTAGTGCAACATGTATAGATAATATTTTTACAAATATAATTCCTATTCAGAGATGTGTTATTAACAAATTAAATTCAGATCATAGTGGCCAATTAATCCAATTCCATAATGTTAATAAAATAATATCAAAGAAGTATACAGGGTGGCTCATTCAAAAGGGTCAGTATGTGAAAGTCTTAAACTATAAGTCATACGAAGATTTGTTCTTAGGAACCATGACACCGATTTTGATAAAAAGAAAAACTGCATTCATACATTTGAAAAAGATACTGTACCCAGCTGGGGAATCGAACCCGGTTGTTTTGCAAAAAAAAAACTTATACTTTTTCTATTTAAATATTAATTCTGTAGGTCTGAAGCAGTAAATATCTCTATGAAACATTATGTCTTAAATGAATAAAATGCATTTTTTTCACATACTTAAATTTATTATAGTAGGTGTTCGCAGTGGCCACCGTCTTGTTCAATACAATATTTAACACGTTTAGGTAACGATCTTCTTA
The DNA here is from genome assembly GCA_905475405.1 of Schrankia costaestrigalis. Lineage (NCBI taxonomy): Eukaryota > Metazoa > Arthropoda > Insecta > Lepidoptera > Erebidae > Schrankia > Schrankia costaestrigalis. The sequence goes on along the minus strand of FR997852.1, from coordinate 7,908,412 downwards.
TTGCATTTTGTATCTTCATGCAGCCAGTTATACTGAAACGTTCCATTTTCAAATGAGGCTTAACTTAACACGTCTCTGTACCTATCTACAATATCTACACACTTTATGTGGGCTTTTCAATTGATTGTTAGTGTTTGATTAATAGAAGTAAGTAGTTGCATGATAATAATATTACTGTAGATAACAAAACTTCCTTAAAAGTTTAATGCAATGCCACATGATTATTTAACACGGTGTATGTAACTAATACCTAGAGGGGTACAAACAACCGTAGGGACAATTGTACATGCCTGAACTTGTTGAATATTGTAATGGTGGTCACTTCGAACACCTACTATGATAAATTAAACTATGTGAAAACAATGCATTTTATTCATTTAAGACATAATGTTTCATAGAGATATTTACTGCTTAAGACCTACAGAATCGATATTTAAATAGAAAAAGTATAAGTTTATTTTTGCTAAACAACCGGGTTCGATTCCCCAGCTGGGTACAGTATCTTTTTCAAATATATGAATGCAGTTTTTCTTTTTATCAAAATCGGTGTCATGGTTCCTAAGAACAAATCTTCGTATGACTTATAGTTTAAGACTTTTCCATACTGACCCTTTTGAATGAGCCACCCTGTATAACTTGTGTACCGGTAACTGCAAATCGTTTAAACAATTTGAAAACAAAGTTACTTAGTATTGATTATTCATTTTTATTAAATATATCACATCCAAATGTAATGTATAACTCTTTTTTTACTTCATTTCATAAATTATGTAGTAAGATTTTTACCTCTAAAACATTTGCAGTTACTAATACATTGGTATTTAATGACTGGGCAACAGCAGAGTTACACAAAGATAGGCAATTATTGTATAACTTATATGCAGAAAAATCAATTAACACTAGTGATGAGTTCAAAGAGTATGTAAAAGAATTTTCCAAAAAATTTAAAATCAACTGTAAAAATACCAAAGCACAATTTATATCCTCTAAGATAAGAAACAGTAATAATAAAATTAAGACTACTTGGAATATAATAAATGAGGAAACAGGTCGGAAAAATCAACAACACAAAGACCTAAAATTAAAAATTGAAGATAAAATTATTGATTCTAATTTAGATATAGCGAATACATTTGAAAGATATTTTACAAACATTTCTATAGATACTACCAAATCTTTGAACTCCTCATCCAATGCAGCTATCACTCTCTTAGCAGAAAATGTACCAGAATGTAACAAAACTCTTAAATTTAGCCATGTTAGTCCACTTGAGATTATTAAAATCTTTAATTCAATAAGTGTTAAGAAAACAGCTGATCTATGGGGAATCTCTGTTAGCATTTTAAAAACAGTGATAGATGTTATTGCACCAGAGTTAGCTGTCATTTTTAATAATAGTATAGACTTAGGTATATTCCCTGATCTTATGAAACCTAGTAAAATAACACCTCTGTTCAAATCAGGTAGTACTTTAGATCCTACAAACTTTAGACCAATATCTGTGTTGCCTACGTTTAGTAAGATATTTGAAAAACTAATTCTTAATCAATTAATTAGTCATTTTAATAAGAATAAATTACTTCACGATAAGCAATTCGGATTTACACGTGGTCGTTCAACTACCGATGCCGGAGCTAATTTAGTAGAACATATATTTGAGGCCTGGGAAGAATCACAAGATGTTTTTTGCGATTTATCTAAGGCATTTGACTGTGTCGAACACGAGACATTACTGGGAAAACTAGGTCACTATGGTGTTAGGGATTATGCTTTAGGTATTATTAGATCATATTTAAGCGATAGAGTACAAAAAGTAGATGTAAATGGTAAGCGTTCGCCTGGATCGGTTGTTAAAATGGGGGTACCCCAAGGCTCAGTACTAGGACCATTTCTATTTCTCATATATATAAACGATTTGCCATATTTAGTTAAAAACAACCCCGAGATAATTTTGTTTGCCGATTATACATCCTTTATCTTTAAGATTAATAGACGACAACCTGCGGTAGACTACATAAATAATTCTCTTTTGGAAATAGTGTATTGGTTCAGTTCAAATAATTTGTTATTAAATAAAACCAAGACAAAATGCGTAAAATTTACCTTGCCAAACGTACTTAATATAAATCCAATTGTTAAGATTAGTGATGAGGAATTAGAAATCGTTAACACTACAGTATTCCTAGGTATTACTTTAGACAGTAAATTACAATATTGAAAACTTGTCAGGTAGGCTTTCTTCAGCAGCATACGCAGTGAAAAAAATACGTCAGTTAACAGACATAGAAACAGCTAGGCTAGTTTATTTTAGCTATTTTCATAGTGTTATGTCGTATGGTATTCTGTTGTGGGGTAGTGCGGCTGATATCAACACAATATTTGTATTGCAAAAAAGAGCGGTACGTTGTATATATAATATGGGCCCAAGAGAGTCTTTTAGAAATAAATTTAATGATTAAGATTATGACTGTGCATTGCCAGTATATATTTGAAAATCTAATGTATGTACACAAAAATATAAACAAATATAAAAAAATTAGTGATATACACAATGTTAATACAAGAAATAAAAATAAACTTGCTGTTCTCCACACTAGGCTTCATAAAATAAGTAATTCTTTCGCTGGTAATGGTATTCGTTTTTATAATAAGCTCCCTATGGAAGTTAAAGAATTGTCAATTAATAAATTTAAATCTTTCATTAAACATAAGTTAATATTGAAATCATATTACAGTGTAAAGGATTACTTAAACGATAAAAATGCCTGGATCTGAATTGTCCTGTTTTCTTAATAAAATATTTGTGAAGTGATCACCTAAAAGAGCGATAGGAACCCAGCAGAGTTTCTTGTGGGTGTCTTCTCTGTCATGGTAGTGTTCCGAACCCTCAGTAAACTTAGCCGTTAAGTTAGACGTGTTGTGATCACTATAAAAACTCCAACGTTCATAAATGTCATTGACGTGACTTAGATGAAATAAAATATTTTTTCATTTTTTCATTTTCATTTTTCAACACTTTTTAAAGTTATTTTTTGTCTTGGAGTAGTTTGAGAAATTATTTTGGAGTACTATGAGAACAACCCAGCACCTCATTTATGAACATAAAATCAAGATAACGTTCATTTCCATTGTCAGATAAGCCTTATAAAACATTTTATACATGAATAAAACCTAAAGGTTCAGTAAAAAATATCTAAAACATCTAAAATAAAGTAAAATAAAAAAACCTGAACTTACCTACGATCATAAGAAACTGTCAAAACAAAGTAAGCATTTAAAAAAAATCGCTTTTTTTTAATCGAAGAATGTAGTTTCGCCCAGTTTATAATTCCAAAAGGATCTTATTTTTCATTTCTTTAAACGGAATCCCAAATTAATTAATGGTAAGCTTATAATTTGTGTTTTTGTTGGGGGTGCTGATATTCTGCTGCAGTGCCAAGATTTGGACCCTTGCCCCTACTATCGATTTATTTAATACATTAAAAAGTAAAAATTGACATCGTAAATGTAACTCATTTACGATGTCAATTTTTACTTTTTGATTTCACAAATTTATAATTTTCCGAAAAGATGGAGGGAAAATCTTAAGTATTTCTCAATCACCAATAAACGATCAGTGAACGGTAAACGGCCAGTACTTCCGTTGCCTTTATTTATGGACTATATTCAGGTATTCTATTAGGTTCTTAACAGTTATACTGACGTTTTCGCACTTAACCCAGTTGGACCGACCGACCCATGTATGGGTTTCGGGAAATAAAAAATTCTGCCCCCTTTATACGGTTTTATTAAAACAATTTATAAATACTTTTGGAATCGACAGTTAATGACTGTTAGCTGTGATGACAAAATAGGTAGTAAATTTAATTATTTATAGTTGTTTTTTCCAAGTGAAAATGTCTGTAGTGAATATGGTAAAACATGTCCCTAAAAAAGTGAAATTATATTACATATATTGTTATATTTCTATAAATATAATATCAAAAATATAAAGTTAGAAACATAACAATATTAATATTACAAAGAAAATTCATTTTTTACTATGAAAATCACTGTTATTTTGCTGAATATCTTAGGAACCCATACATGGGTCCGTCGGAACAACCACGGAATACGAAATTTTCGTAAAGTAATATATTTTTTTTAAATTTATAATTAATTGATTATTATTCTACGAAATTTTGAATGAGTTGAGAATGGTAATGATCCGATTCTAGAATGCATTACATTTGACCACCAGATAACGCAATTGCGGTTGATACCGACGAAGATTCTAGAGAAGAAAACACTTCGATTCAAGCCTAAAACACTTGCGAAAATAAGACCATGGTTTATTTCACTGAATCCTGTTATTCAGGAGAATGAGACTATGGAAAAGACGTTTTGCATCGACGATGCTATAATATCTTTATTCCAGAGGTCACGTTGTTAGCAGTTCACAGGGATATCTCGATCAGGCCGGGTTTTTTCAATCAAATTCGATCAAAATCGATAATATTATTTTCAAAACTGTAATAACTCATAAACTTAATAGTAATACATTTGATTTAATTATAATTATTTAATTTATAATTTTATTTTAGTCGTAAAAACGTATTAGCAAAAAGGTTAAGACATGCCGACCGACCCATACATAGGACATGATTTTCCAGCTTTTCCAGAAGCCGCATATTTTTTTTATTATTTTTCCCGAGCTACTGGGACTATAATAAGGCATATTTGTAAAAATCACTAACATCGAAGCTAAAAATAGTTTCAGGCTTATCTGGGTTAAACAAACTTAATGCTGATAATCTCTTTATCTATTCGATGAACAAAATATATAAATATAATTTTGTAATAATATATATTGTTTTGAAGGAAAACTTGAAGAAGGAAAACTTGGAATTAAACCCTATACCAATCCGTCTGGCCAGCCTGGTATTATTTCGCCAAGTATCCCTCCGTCACAGGAGGAGGCCCGTCCCTGCAGTGGGATATTAATGGGCTGTTATGAATATATTGTTTAAAGGAAACATAAACCCCGTTACTCATAAACGCCTCTTAAATTAAATCACTGTTTAGCGAGATTTTTATTACGAAAACCAACCTTATACCAAACAACGTAAGAGTTTAAGCTAATTAATCAATTGACTAAAATTTAAGAGGCGTTTATGAGTAAGGGGGTGAATATATAGGTACTAAATTGTTATCTACTTTATTGTTACAGAGTAATGGAAACAACTACATGGCGGGCGAGCCGCGGCGCAAACGCGAGCCGCCGGCACGACCTAACCACATATTGCTGTACACCATCATCAATCCTGCCTATCCTATCACTGTGGTATGTACTGTTTTATTTTTTAAATTACCTGAAGGAATGACTAATTTACATAATACTAATTTTACGGGTCTTACTTCTTTTTCTTTCGAGTCGTAAGGCACACAATGCAGTACCATCGGTGGTCAAATGCAATCAGCCCAGAACTTGGCCACGTTGATTGCATTGTCAGTGGCGTCTATGAGGTCTTTTTCTGTGCAGCTATCTGGGCACCTTGGACAGTTCAGTAGGTGTGCCATTGTTACTTACCACGGGTCTTACTCGCGGTATATACTAATTAGCCTAGATACTTAGTAACATAAATACCTAGGTTTTTCTTCGACGTTTCGGCCGCAAGTAGGTATTTATGTTACTAAGCATCTAGGCTAATTAGTATATACCGCGAGTAAGACCCGTAAAAATAGTATTATGTATACAAATCGCGATAATTTAAAATGTATTATGACTAATTTAATTGAAGGTATTTTTTGTGTTATTGTTTTTGTATTGTTATTGTTTTTGTATTAAGATCAATTTCGTACTACAGAAAAGGGTAGGTAAGTTACCTCACCTTTCTTATGACAACGGGACCTTGGTAAAAATGATAGTTATTATATACTGCCATCATGACCGGACTTTTGCATTTTTCAATACATTTTAAACAAAAATATATTGAAGCACAAGGGTTTTCAACGAAATATATGTTTTAAATTAACAACTATAAAATTGTTATTCTAACTAAAAGTTATGATACAAGAGTGCCACAAGTGGTCGGTATAATGCAACATGATTAAGTTTTAATAATTAATTAATAATTAGTTTTAATTTTTATCTAGTCTAATTGACTGGTTCTGTGGCGCAGCGGAGAGCAGGTATGTGCTTTCGGGTACAAATCTTTCGCAGGATCATTATTTATGATTGTCTTGAGCCAGAATTATGTGTGTAATAGACACACATAATTCTGGCTCAAGACAATCATAAATTAAAAAAAAACATAAAAAGACTAGAGTTTTCAACGAAATGTATAGTTAAAAATGAACTACTTTAAAAACTTGATTAGTTCTAAATAAAAGTTTTTAAAAGTTATGATACAAGAGTGTAACAAGTGGTCAGTATAATGCAACATGATTAAGTTTTAATAGTAACAATATTGTAACTCTTGCAGCCATTCAGAGTCGAATGAAACTTGCGAATAGCTTTCTCAAGAAACTTAAATGTGGTCACTGTCTACATTGAGTGCGAGAACTGAGAAGCTTTGCGCGTTCCTTAATTATGCTTTTGTATGCATTTAATAGGTGAAGTTTTAATTGTAAAATTATTTTTTTGTTATCCCGTCTCTAAATACCTGTTTCGGTGGGGTAGCAAAGAGTATGTTATATCATTATCATCATCATATCAGCCAATCGAAGTCCACTGCTGGACATAAGCCTCCTCCAAGTATTGCCACCTTGCGCGGTCCTGTGACTACCTCATCCATCGGTTTCAGGTCGTCGGTCTACCGTGTAAGGGGTCTCCCCACCCTACTCTTTCCGGTACGCGGTCGCCATTCCAGAACCTTTCTGCCCCAACGGCTGTCGGTTCTCCGCGCTATGTGCCCTGCCCACTGCCACTTTAACCGGGCAATGAAACCTACACGGGATAACTATATGTATGATCCAAAAATTATTGTCTTCGGTCCGTGACACAAGACTTCCTACAACCTACAAACAACAAAATATATCTGGGTTGCCTTAATAAAATAAACTAGCTGACCCGTGCCCACTTCGTTGGGCGGCGAAGAAAACGCGTCCATTTTTTAAACATATTTAATTACTGCTTCACTCCTATTAGTCATAGCGTGATACTATACCTACACTATTTAACACAGAAAGAATTTTTAAAATGGGTTTATTAGATCCAGAGATTACCCCCTACAAAGTCACAAACACACAAACAAACAAACACACCAACTTTACCTCTTTATAATATTAGTATAGATAGATGTGTTTTGATTGTAGTAAAAGTCCTCGCGACGAAGTATACTATACTTTGTCGCGAGTACTTTTCACATACACATATTATGTGTATGTGATCCCTTCTAAGTGGACGTAACAACTCAACTTTAACTTAATTTTCGTCATTAACCAACATAACATAAATTCATCGACATCATTACATTTCTTTTTTTAAATAGGTACTCCAAAAAGTTATTAATTCTTGAGACAATAGTATGAAGTTATCCCTAATATAATTGAAGCAACCCCCATCCCTGAAGTTTCACATAACACAACGCAAGAACAAAAGCCCTACAACAGATAAAGACTTCAGGCGCATATACAAGAGAGGAGCCGGAACAATTTTAACTGGAACGTATTTCACAATTTTACGCTCTATGAAACTTGTGCACGATAAAACTTTGACCGTTCTACTACTGAATTGAGCATAGTTTTGAGTGTTTAGTTTGTATTATTGCTTGATGTAAACTTAAGTTTTAGGTGCTTAATAACTTGCTGGACTTTTGTAATAACTTGTTACAAGCTTATGTTATCAAGTATTTGTAAGATAAATTCACTATATAAAAGTACAACTTAAGAAATAAAGATCTGTCTTTAAATAATGACAGTTTTTTTTGGAATTCAATATTATCCCGCTCTAGAGATTATTATAAATCAAACAACATTAATAACGATTAACGTTTTTTCTTTCTTTGTTTGTTTCTTTTTAATAACATCCAGGTACACAGACCAAAAAAATAAATAAATAAAAATATAGGGGCTTAAGTCCTCGTGTAGGATAACCATATACTAAAACCGCCTCGCAACAAAGGCGGTTGATCACTTAGTCCTTTTGAGATCGTTATCCTGGTAGCGATGGAAATATAGGTACTAAAAAAGAGACCTAGATAAACTAAATAGACTGAGACTTGCATGCCTATTCTCTTACCTTAAAAGCGTTAAAAAATCGATTAAGTTAACTTTACTTGTAAAATTACTTATTGTGTGAAAATTTGACAACTAAAGTTAACTTAACCGATTTAACCGGTACGAGAGAATTGATATGCTGAATAAAATTAAATTATCTGTTATTTTCTATGCTCGCTAAGCAATTGATGACGCTATCCATTATATAACTTCTTAAACATTTCCATTCGATAAAAAGAGGCTCTCAATAATTTACCAACAAAACACATACATTATTTTCAGTCGTATTTCGATAAATAGCACTTTAATAATAATGTTTTAATAATGTTTTAAACTTTGAATCAAGTTTTACACTTATCCGAAGCAAAGTTAAAGAAGTTAAAGGTTTTATGTACCTTTCGGGATTCGGAACCAATTTTACAACTCGTAATCGATTACTTTGTAATGTTGAGATAACTTTACACTCAGATATACTCGTTTGGTGACGGAGTAAGAAAACAATATGTCACCACCCCATCTCATCCCATGGGTGGTTGTGAATAATATTTTTACGAAATAAAAAGAAGAAAAACTTGAAATTAAACCCTATACCAATCCGCCTGGCCAGCGTGGTATTAGTAGGCCAAGTATCCCTCCGTCACAGGAGGAGGCCCGTACCTGCAGTGGGACATTAATAGGCTGTTATGATGATACTCGTTTTATCTGTAGGTACAATAGTGTGCCTTTAGGTCTCGGGTTTGAATTCCACGTTGGATTGTTGTTATCTAGACATTATTGTATTGAATCTGTTATTTTTTTTTTGTTGTATTGCTCCTGTAGCGTACTTACTTTACACGAATACTCGTTGTCTATAATTGTCATTTGTATATAATAATTAATACTTTGTATAACAGTGATGTTCCCTAACTAATGGACCTCCAACTAAAACGGATAGTTTCCCAACAATACACAGTAATAACTAAATTAACATATAAACTAGCTGCTACAGTACTGCTAACCTGTTGATACTGTACGCGTCATTGCTTCACGGGCACACTCAACAACACTCCTGTAGGGTACTTACTTTATACGAATAGGTACTCGTTGTTTGTAATTGTCATTTGTACATAATAATTAATACTTTGTATAAAAGTGACACACTATCCCTAACAATTGGTCTCTAACTAAAACGGATAGTTTCCCAACAATGCACAGTAATAACTAAATTAACATATAAACTAGCTGCTACAGTACTGCTAACCTGTTGATACTGTACGCGTCATTGCTTCACGGGCACACTCAACAACACTCCTGTAGGGTACTTACTTTATACGAATAGGTACTCGTTGTTTGTAATTGTCATTTGTACATAATAATTAATACTTTGTATAAAAGTGACACACTATCCCTAACAATTGGTCTCTAACTAAAACGGATAGTTTCCCAACAATGCACAGTAATAACTAAATTAACATATAAACTAGCTGCTACAGTACTGCTAACCTGTTGATACTGTACGCGTCATTGCTTCACGGGCACACTCAACAACACTCCTGTAGGGTACTTACTTTATACGAATAGGTACTCGTTGTTTGTAATTGTCATTTGTACATAATAATTAATACTTTGTATAAAAGTGACACACTATCCCTAACAATTGGTCTCTAACTAAAACGGATAGTTTCCCAACAATGCACAGTAATAACTAAATTAACATATAAACTAGCTGCTACAGTACTGCTAACCTGTTGATACTGTACGCGTCATTGCTTCACGGGCACACTCAACAACACTCCTGTAGGGTACTTACTTTATACGAATAGGTACTCGTTGTTTGTAATTGTCATTTGTACATAATAATTAATACTTTGTATAAAAGTGACACACTATCCCTAACAATTGGTCTCTAACTAAAACGGATAGTTTCCCAACAATGCACAGTAATAACTAAATTAACATATAAACTAGCTGCTACAGTACTGCTAACCTGTTGATACTGTACGCGTCATTGCTTCACGGGCACACTCTACAACACTACTGTAGGGTACTCACTTCGTGAATAGTCGTTGTTTGTAATTGTCATTTTTTGTATTAAGCTATTTACTGGAAGCCCTCCCTTTTCCGTTGATGTGGTAAAAATAGACTAAAGGAATACAAGTTTAGTAAAGTAACAAGAAATAAAATATAAATATATTCCTCACAACGCCATCTAGTTCCAAACTAAGCAAAGCTTGTACTATGGGTACCAGACAACGGATAAACGTACTTAGATACTTTTTTTTGTAAATACATACATAACATAGAAAACACACAGACCAATGCAAACAATCATGTTCATGCACACGAAGATTTGCATTGAGCGGGAATCGAACCTGAGAGCTCTGCGTAGCAGTCATGTTATATAATTACTACGCCATAGAGGTCGTCAAAAGTTACTGTTGTTTTTGGTATCGAATGATTGTTCATCTAATTACATTAAAAGTGGGTGGTTTTGTTGTCATTGTTATATGTTTATACTCGTAACTGATTGTTGTATTTACGTAATTGAATCTTGACAACAGATGTCAAGATTCAATTTAGAACAAATAGGTACGTTGTCGTATCTTTAATCAAAGATTTGTCTTTGTTACATTGTTACTCTATATAACTGTTATCTCAGTACATTTCTAAGAGACAATAGCCACAATAGTAACACAACATATCCACAAAACATATCTATGCTTTCCATTTGTTACTGCGGAACTATTTGAAAATAATAATAGAAAATACAAACTTAAACTTGTACTAGAGAATATTCTCGGAAGAAACTTTGTAAATGGAAATCTTAGTTGATATCTTTCTATTGAAAAGTTGCGTTTTAAGTAATTTGAAAACTTGTACGTCTAGGTGTGTTCATCTTCTTTTGTTTGTTATCGTCGCTTTTTAAAGTTTAAATCGTTCTCGGTTAGTAAACTATCACTACTACTCTAATTTGTTAAGATCCTTATCATTAAATCATTTTTAAATTAAATTTCCTACCAATGCTATTTTTACGGGTCTTACTCGCGGTATATACTAATTAGCCTAGATACTGTTACATAAATACCTAGGTTTTTCTCCGACGTTCCGCGACCACGGCCCTTGCAAGTCGGCCGAAATAGTATTATGTATACAAATCGCGATAATTTAAAATCTATTCCTACCAATGGTTATCATGAAATGGCTACCCAATACCTTATACAACTGTTATACTTAATGACAAGGAGGTGGATGTGAACTTTGTTTTTTTTCAAGTGTACATTGACATTGTCGTATTAGGAAATAAAAAAAAATGACATAATACACTTTTCTATCTCATCATCAAACATCTAATATACTATACAACTCAAAGATATTAATATTAAATCGTAAATCGTGTATACAAAACGAAGTCGTGTGTGTATATTTCAAAACTCTTTGATGTCGTCCACTCGTACGAGTGGGATATTCCCACATTTACGTGTAAAAGAAAATACAAGACGTATATGCCATTACCCTTCCTCGCGTATCGGTAAATACGTATCTGTTATTTAATGGAGTCTATATGAGAAAAGGTTAGTAGATCTATCAGTTCATTTTGTTTATAAATGTCACAAACGGATTTCACGGTTCTACGGGTTGTCACAGTGCATATCGGAATCGAAACGACCAAAAGTACACGGTTTGGTGACCTGTTGCTATTTGGACTAAAGGTCAGCCTTAGAAAGAATAACATTAAAGTCCACCGTCGGACATTGATCGCGTCAAGGCAAACTTTCCCTTAGTCGTCTACTACTGGTTGTAAATAGAAAGTTCTGCCTCTCGTAGAGATATTTTCTGCTTTGCTGTGCCCTTTTTTGGTGTACCATTTAAGAAGTCTCCATTGTAACGTACTCTACCACTATTTTATTATTTTATTTATAATTTATGCACACAATTAAATTGATGTACATATGTTAGACCAAATATATAAATAATGAAAGAAGGAAAAGAAGAAAGAAAGAAAGAAGGAAGGATTTTTTTCTGGTAATAACCAGTAAACAGTTGACGAACTTTAACTTTGAATGCAGCACGACTATTTCACCTCCCAAACCAAATAAAACATTATATCCAAATACTAATAATATTCATAGTAAACAAAACGCGAACAGGAAACGATATACCGAACAATATTTTCATATTTAGACTACGTTATCATGCATACCGTATAGCCCGATTTACACATCGACAAGTACAGTAGCGAGTTAAGTAGTACGTTGTTGATTAAGTTGATTTAAATAGATCTCCATCCTATTTTTTGACGAGTTAAGTTGGCGAGACGCAAGTGAGGGGGCTACTTCGTACTTAACTCGCCAAAAAATAGGATGGAGATCTATTTAAATCAACTTAATCTTAAAATACTACTTAACTCGCTACTGTACTTATCGATGTGTAAATCGGGCATATGAGATTGCCATTTTTATCCTTTAACAACATTTTATTTACATTACGAGGCATATTCTTTATGCAAAGAAATCGACTCTACATGCCAAATAAATATATTCCTCACACATTAACACAACGCCATCTAGTCCCAAACTAAGCAGAGCTTGTACTATTGATACTAAACAACGGATAAACATACATAAATACTTTTTTTAAAAATACATATTATAGATAGAAAACAACCAGACCAATGCAAACAATCATGTTCATGCACACGAAGATTTGCATTGAGCGGGAATCGAACCCGAGACTGCTCTGCGTAGCAATCATGTTATCAGTGTCAGTTCGTAGCAAAATGTTTTTTTTTTATTTTAACATGTTAATTACGAGGCACCGTAGCCATTTAATTTATTTATAGACTTACTGCTTCTTCCAAGGAATAGAGGTATTAGTTGTAAATAAGGCTTCGATAAGTACTTGTTGCCGTAGTAGAAACACTATGACTTTAGTCCTCTTTTGTCTCTCTCTCTCTCTGTGTTTTTGTTGGGCATAATTATCTACATAAAAGAAATGAACCGTGAAACTACCTTCACTTTTTACATTATTAAATAATGAAAATGAAACAAAATATGGAAGCACCTTCTATTTCATCATAACAGCCTGTCAATGTCCCACTGCAGAGAAGAGCCTCCACCCGTGATGGAAGGATATTTGGCCTTCTAATACCACGCTGGACAGACGGATTGGTCCAGGGTTTAATTACAAGCTTTCCTCCTTTTTATTTCGTTAAGATGATAGTCCCTTAGTCGATTTTTACGACACCCTGGGGATGAGATGGGATGGTGATATATTGTATTCTTACTCCGTCACCACACGGAGCAAAGAATAAATACATCACTCAAATATTGCAAATCTGGAACAAACTTCCGATCCTTACTTTGTAGGTTGTAGAAGCTATAGATTACTTTTTTATAGATTTTTATAGATTACTATAGGTTTTTATCATCTCCGAATCCGTTCCGTAACATAAGTTTTATTTGAAGGTCGCTTAGTTCGAACATCGTAGATAGTTTTTTGTTTTTTCTATCTAACGAGTTCTGTAAGAATCGAAGGGTTTCTCATTCCAATTCTTCCTATAGTTAAAATCACCGTTACGTTTGCTTTGGGAACATGAAAGTTTGCTTGCAAAATTGTTCATTTTGATCAGATGTTTTACTTTTATGATGTATTTGATTGCTACTCAGACATCTCTTAATTGATAATTTGTTTAATATTGTGTGCATAAACACAAAAAAAAAGTGATGGAGTAGATAACCACACATACATTATTTGAAATCTAGTGACGCTGTGTAAAAGTATCATCATAACAGCCCATCAATGTTCCACTGCAGGGGCGGGGCTCCTCCTGTGACAGAGAGATACTTGGCCTACTAATACCACGCTGGCCAGACGCATTGGTATAGGGTTAAATTTCAAGTTTTCCTACTTTTTATTTCGTAAAGATAATATTCACGAATAGTCCCTTAGACGGTTTTTACGACACACGTGGGATAAGATGGGGTGGTGATATATTGTATTCTTACTCCGTCACCACACGGAGAAAGTGTAAAAGTATGTTGCATTTGTTTTGACCAAAAACAATTAAATTTACATTATCTGACTTCTATTTAACAGTTTTACCACTTCATAACAAATCAAATAAGCTAAATTGAATACACAACACATAGAGATGACAATAACCCGTACAGTGTACCACTCAATAACAGCATAACTTTTCCTCTTACAATAACTATGTGGCAAAGTTTTATTGCTTCAGTTGTTCATTGTACGAGTGAATGTATTGTACGTAGAGTGAACGATTTAGCTCACCCGATCATCATTCAGTGTAATGTGCTAACTTTTACAATCTTTGTTTGATATTGCCCTCGTGGACATACAATAAAAACTTATGTCTGGATTTGAGGTCACGGAGTTTCGAGATTGAATTGTATTAGGTAGGTATTTAATGGACGGGTTTTCTTATGGTGCCAGTATAGACACGAGTTTATAGTTTACGTAAACGTCGTATGAATTGAGTAGTCACGCTGAGTACCTTATTCAATAATAATAATTATAACAGCCTATTAATGTCCCACTGCAGGGACGGGCCTCCTCCTATGACGGAGGGATACTTGGCCTACTAATACCACACTGGCCAGATGGATTGGTATAGGGTTTAATTACAAGTTTTCCGTCTTTTTATTATTTCTTTATATTATATTCACGGATAGTCCCTTAGTCGGTTTGTACGACACCCATGGGATGAGATGATATTGTATTCTTACTCCGTCACCACACGGAGATCAATAATAATAATTAAATTTAATTGTTCCGGTGATATTAGATTTATATGAAGTCATCTTAAGGCTGTAGTGCGATGAATAATATTTACCTTTAAAATACTTTTGGCATTAATTGAAGACTAAAGAATTATATGATGAACCAAGACAGCTTTTAGAAATGAAGAATATCTCTATTTGTTTTAAAATTACGGCGTTTAGGACTCCCATGGTCAACCATAAGAGTAGTGATAACATTTATTTATTTAAATAATTTTAGTCCCTTACTTACCAACATGTGTACAATAGTTTTAAAGTTAAATAAGGCACGGAAACCACTTACCACTAATATGTTTCGTTTGTATTCCTACTTTTTATTAGATAACAAGCCCAACAATAATAACAGCACAGATATACGACTTATTTTATTTTCTTTCATCTGGCAACATTTAATACCGTATGTGGACGTTTATTTTATGTCGAACGTTGCTGTTCGTCAGCCACAACTGTACACAATGTTGCCACCAGCAAATAATACGGATGTCCTATGTTGCGGTCTTGTATTGAGGTTATAATGCGTTTATTGTTGTAGCCCCTTTGATGTGCTATATTTGTTTTGGACTCTTTAGTGGTGACATTAACTTTTTAAAAGTTAAAAAAGTTATAGCTCCGTGTACCATTATTATCATACCATCCAAATCCAAATTGACGGCCTGTGAGGCGTAGTGGTTATACAACATGACTGCTACGTAGAGGTCACGGGTTCGATTCCCGCTCAATGCAAATATTTGTGTGCATGAACATGATTATTTGCGTTGGTCAGAGTGTTTCTATGTATAAATTATGTATGTATTTACAAAAAAAAGTATTTAAGTATGTTTATCCGTTGTCTAGTACCCATAGTACAAGCTTTGCTTAGCTTGGGACTAGATGGCGTTGTGTGAATGTGTGAGAAATATATGAATATTAATCGTTACCAATGTACTTCGTTATATTTTTAATAGTTAGGTAGTGTAGGTACTTACATAAATTCTACTAATATTATAAACGCGAAAGATTGTAAGTATGGATGGATGTTAGCTACTCTTTCACGTAAAAACTACTGAATGGATTATAATGAAACTTTACAATAATATGCTTATATACCAGAATAACACACGGGCTACAATTTGCAACTAAACCAACCATTTTATCAAAATGTGTAAGTTCTGTGTAGTTAAGCTATTAATTCCGTATGTAGAAGACGTCGTCGTATGCTGTGTGGTTTGTCGACGCGATCCGGGAATATGTCTCTGTGGTCTCGGTCTTGTACTTGCTGTTACAATGCTTAGATCTCATACATTACATTACATACTGGAGAGTGTACTATGCCTACAATCCTACTTCCTATCCTACTAATATTATAAACGCGTAAGGAATAAAGTTTGTAACTCCTTCACGTAAAAACTACTGAATGGATTTTAATGAAACTTTACAATATATAGCTTAGACATGAGAATAAAACATAGGCTACAATTCATAAAGATATTGTTTTACATTGTTTGATCACATGAAACGATCGGAGAAACCTTGTGTCCATGTGGATATCTTTTTGCGGAAATTAATATAAATTCATGTAACAAGATACATTAAAGAACTAAATTTTACATAATATTCTAGTAGTACCTAAGACGTTTTCTACAAAGTAAAATAAATGCTAAATCTCATTATACGTATAATATCTATAATGCTTGTTTTCCTAACACTCATAATGCATAACGGAGTTATGAAAGAGCTGAAACTTTTTGCCCTTACCATTTGTTTTCCATCTTAGAAAGTAGCATTTTAATATCGGATGTTTTATACGATACGATCGGCTTTTTACTCAATATTATTTTGCTATCATTATGAAGTAAAAACGTGTGTATTTCTGAGAGTAAACCACAAGTGAATTTCACTTAAAACTCATTCGTAAATCTGTATACAGACTAATGTTTCTCAGTATCGATTTTTGAAATTTTGGAGTGACGTGTGCTAACGCGGAATAAATAATTTAAACATGTTTTGTACGAAGTTATACACAGAACAATGTTGCTTATATTTAGTGAATATTGGCTCCTTTGTATGTATATGAAACATATTGAAAGCAAAACGAATTTCCCGCACTTCTTTTTAACTTTTATACTTTAAGAATAGAAAATGTCGTATCGCTACTTATAAAATGCCTTAAGGAAACTTTATAAAATATTTTATAAAAAAAAGTAGCGAAATATTTATTATATAAAACGAGTTTTTGAAATGAGTTTTTTTTATACCGTACCTTGTAAACTTCATCTGTTATTGAAAGTTGCAGCTTGTTTCCTATTAATATACTTGCTTTACTTTTTGCAAAGAGTTTATAAATTGCCTCCACGTAAACTTGTAAGATCTTTTTAAAGTACAGTTTGTTTTTCTAACTTTATTTTTGTTGGTAATCTTAATTTTTCCTTGTGGCCATGGGGTAAAAAAAAGTACGTAATGTCAATATTGCGTGTTATGTAGCAAAACTGTGTATTATTTGTCAGTGGCCATAATATTAAAGACTTATTATGAGTCCAATATTTAATAAAATTAAAACAGACCAACTTATGAACTCATCTGTTTAGACTCTTAGAATAATGACTAAATCTACATTCCAAATGTGAGTAAAACAAATCTAACAATTTACTTTTACCCTGTTTCTACATACAACAACTAAGGTCTACACAATGTGTCATCGTTCCATAATTCCGTGTTAGATCTTCTGGATTACGTATGAAGTCGCGGGCACTTCATATGCTTTTAATTGACACACGCAATTATCGCCAGCGAGAAAGATAAAAAATTAATAATCATGTATTTAAAGTGTATTCATTCGAGTTTATAATGAGAACGTATGGTAAAGGTGTCTGATGCACTTTAATAATGAGAATTCTTTTTTATTGGTAATAATGTATATTTTTAGTTTGATTGGATTTTGTATTGTCTGTGAGAGAAAAAAAGTTCTATGATTATAAATTATTTGATTTAATTATTTTCTAATAATACGTAGACGAAACAAAGTTGACTTGTAAGGATCGTAGTACAGCTCAGTAGTCTTTGCTTTTCTTCATGGTAATTAAGTTGGGCGTAAGTTTATGTATCATAATAGCCCATTAATGTCCCACTGCAGTGACGGGCCTACTTCTATAACGGAGGGATACTTGGCATACTAATACCACGCTGGCCAGACGGATTGGTATAGGGTTTAATTTCAAGTTTTCCTTCTTTTTATTTCGTAAAGAAAATATTCACGGATAGTCCCTTAGTCGGTTTTTACGACACCGATGGGATGCGATGGGGTGGTGACATATTGTATTCTTACTCCGTCACCACACAGAATAGTAAGTTTATGTACGTATGTCAGTATTTAATAATTTCTCCTTTTGTGCTATGTTAAAGCATAACGTTAAGTAATAATAATTATATTTTTATGATTTAGTACAGTAAAACTAACTAATAATACTACGTCAGACACAAATTTTCCTTTTTATGAGACGTTCAAGATATTATAACTACTACATATCATATTTATCTTATATTCCCATCACTACATCCTTCACAAAGCTTTATACTTCACTTCAAACTAAGTCACTGCATCACACAACATTCACCTGTATCAAACTGCTATCTCGACTTGACTTTATATAAAATATCTCAATATTCCTCCGCTTAAATCCAATCATATATCATTTTCAAAGGCATCTACTACACCTCGTCTTCCTTACACTATAATACGTAGAACTAACCTTACAATCTACTAGCGTTCACCCGAAAATATTTCGATAAAAATGAACGTTCAAAATATATCGTACACCTTTACCGAAAGCTGTAGCGATAACAGACCTATAAAGATAAGAACGATCTTTAATATTGAATGTGTGCTTACCTTAATCTCTATTCGCGATGTTTGATCTTTTAGTGGTGGGAGTTTAAATGCCGGGATTTTGATTGTGAAGGAATCTTGCTGTAGGTTGAAAGTTTTGTTTTCCTTTTTCTGAGGGAACTCGGCTACTTGGCTAGAAAGTCGCTTGAGGGCAGTAGCATGTAAAAGAACATCTATCTTGGACAACCTCTGTGGCGTAGTGGTTATATTACAAGACTGCTACGCAGAGGTCTTGGCTTCGATTACCGCTCAATGCAATCTCTGGGTGGTTTCTATGTATGTTTTTACAGAAAAAAAAGTATTTAAGTATGTTTATCCATTGTCTGTATCCGTGTGGTGACGGAGTAAGAATACAATATGTCACCACCCCATCTCATCCCATGGGTGTCGTAAAAACCGACTAAGGGAATAACCGTAACTACTATCTTTACGAAATAAAAAGAAGGAAAACTTGAAATTAAACCCTATACCAATTCGTCTGGCCAGCGTGATTATTAGTAGGCCAAGTAACCCTCCGTCACGGGAGGAGGCTCGTCCCTGCAGTGGGACATTAATGGGCTGTTATGATGATCTATTGTCTAGTACCCATAGTAGAAGCTTTGCTTAGTTTGGGACTATATGGCGTTGTGTAAATGTGTGAGGAATATTTATTTATATAAAGGAGTATCTTTCAATTCGCAACGCTTTTTTATCTCACTGTTTCGCACTTCACCAATCAAAGTAACGCTACACATATTACGCAGGAATAATATATTTATTGTAGTATCAAATGATTTTGATTTTACTCGTAAAGTAAAGTATCTAATTTATTGTTCAAGCACCAACTTTAAGATCACAATAAACCTCATGATCTCATCCTATTTTTCAACAAGGACTTTAAAAAAATAAAGTAACGGTTTTCTAGTTGAAAGTCTCGCAACACTATCGACGTTAGTTCCCGGCGTGTCCCGGGAACCGGACGTCCTGTATTCGACGTATCTACTAAATCGAATAACGTCGTGTTACTTGATTATGTTGACGTCATTTTGGTAGAAAACTTATTTACTTGAAAGCTAGTGTAAGGAAGGTATTACTGGTGGAGGATCTCTTGAGCAAGATGCTAGTATAATATTACCGGTGCGTCCACTTAACCGATCTCCAAAAAGTGTTTAACTGCCTTTCGAGGTCTCTGGTTTGATTCCCACGCTTTCCACAAATTATTGCCCAGAGTCAGGATTTTTTGTGTCCGTTAAATCTTTGTTAGTAAAGTGTCACAGAGACTTTACAAACATATTTAAAAGAGCATGATACCTAGTGCGTAAGTTGCCTTTTTAGTGTGCACAGCTTACTATAGTTAAATAAAAAAAAAATACAACCGAATTGAGAACCTCCTCCTTTTTTTAAAGTCGGTTGAAAAATACAGTAGCTCATGATAACGAGCATAGCTCAGAAGTGCTTTGAGCCTTATATTTGTAAAGCATATTTTGCATCTGGTATGGACAAGCTTACTCAGTTCGAGTAAGTCGCTTGCCTATTGGCTATCAGAAGTCAAGCGACGGCAAGCGTGCCAGCATACAAGCGACTTATTTCTCCCATAACCATGTCATAAAAAAAGTGTAACACGCATTCAGAACCTTCCTCTACCTTATTCACAAAGCGTGTTGCTAAACGGTTTACGTATTATGACGTCACGTAATCATGTTGTAAGCTCTACGGTGACGAGCTTTTTATGTCTACCCGTAATATCATCGTAACCGGACATTATCGATGTGTTTTTTTACGATCAGAGACGTTAAAATGCGGTTATATCTGTAGGTATGACGGTAATGGTACCGTTTTTAATGGGATAGTTTTACAGTAGTAATCAAGCAATGTATCATGCCATTTAGCACGGACTTGTAAAATATTTTTACTATTCAGTACCGCACAAGGTGGCAGTACTTGGAGGAGGCCTGTGTCCAGCAGTGGACGTCGATTGGCTGATATGATGATGATGATTCAGAAGTACATGGAAAATTAAAACGGCGTCATAGACGAAGGTGTCGTGCTATCTTGTGCTAAATCGTGGCTTCCATGATTATAGATATTAAAAAACACCCAGATGTTCTGTTGTTGTTCGTCGATTTAATTTCTGAAGAAGTCATTGGTGAATCTGTCACCACACGGATGCTTACTATGATGGAAAAGTAAGAAAAATACCTTATTTTTCTGTGAAGAAGGTTGTTCTTTAAGAAGGCCTATATTTAATTAATTATTATGACAAGCGCGTACCACAAAATAGCAATACTTAAAAGGCATAACAACAAAAAGTTTTTACTTATACAGCCCTTTGTATAATCAAAGTCTTCCAATAACTTATTTCCTTAGTATCGAGAATCTTGCAAGTAAATCACGAATATAAAGATCAAAAAGAAGCGATTCAACAAGTTTTCCTCCTTCATTGACAGGTTGGTAGATCGAGACGTTAAATTATATAGAATCTTTTGTGACACAAGCTTGTATGGTTGAGATTTCTTGTGGCTATGATTTAAGGTTGATTTTATCAAAATTGCTTGAGGAAGGGCTTTTGTTTTTGTAGTAAATATTAAATTAAATATTTCTCACTCGTTCACATTACGCCACCTAGTCCCAAACTAAGCAGAGCTTGTAGAATGGGTACTAGACAACGGATAAACATACTTAAATACTTTTTTTTTTGTAAATATATTTACATACTATGGATAGAAAACACCCACTACTGTTTAGTACTGCCATCTAGATCTAAACTAAGTAAGTAGTGTTGTGAGTGCTAGAGAACACTACAGTGCCAGTTTATAAATACATACCTTTTTTTGCACATATTATAGAAAACACACAGACTAATAAGAACATTTATGTTTGTGCAGGAATCTGACCCGAGACCTTAAGCCAAACTTTTGACCTTAAGGCCTTCATCACTACAGAAAGCTACATTTCCTCAAAATAACTTTTGTACTATCAAAGCGCCTAAATTCGTTTTCTTGGCAATAATATTTATTTTCATATAAGAAAATGTAAATGACAGCTTAATATTGTGTTTAACTTAACCTTCGACCCTTAGTCGTTTATTGAAGGTTCTATTGATGCCTGAGCCCTTGAACTTAAAATAAGATTTTTCTGCACTGTATTCGTGAATGATTTTTGTAATAATTATTTTAAATACTTTATTACTATTGCCTAGTATTACGTTTATAATACCTTAGCTGCCCCGTGCCCACTTCGTTGTGCGGTGAAAAAAACGCGTCACTTTTTTAAACATATATCATTAATGCTCCACTCCTATTAGTCATAGCGTGATACTATATAGCCTATGAAACTCCTCGATAATAAATGGACTATTCAACACACAAAGAATTTTTAAAATCGGTTCAGTAGATCCAGAGATTACCCCCTACAACGCACGTCACAAACATACAAACTTTACCTCTTTATAATATTAGTATAGATAAAAAATATCATAATAATTAATAAGTTAATAGACCTACCTTTACACAGTATTAAAGGTAATTTTCTAGTTATATTTTTTTTTGGTTAATTGGGTTCCAAACGATGTCTATAGCGGTGGGCCGATTTTTTCGCACGTAAGTGTATTATATTTATACTGTACAACTTTAACCTAGTTTAAACAAGTACGCATATGCTACGTATAGCTAAAACATTAAACCGCTACGTGGTGCTACGACAGTACTACGGTTCGTAGACATACAACCTTTCTCATACTACCTACGAACCGTAGACTTTCGTAGCGTTTGTAACAATATCTTGTAGCTTGATGATGTAAACTAAATTAGAGAAGTTCTTTTTTATCTTTCTTTTGTGACGTATCATCATAACAACCCATTAATGTCCCACTGCAGGGATACTTGGAATTAAACCCTATACCAATCCGTTTGGCCAGCGTGGTATAAGTAGGCCAAGTATCCCTCCGTCACGGGAGGAGGCCCGTCCCTGCAGTGGGACATTAATGGGCTGTTATGATGAATGTTTCCGCAACAGTAAGTAATAACTAGTAACTACAGGGTGTGCGAATTCAAGTGAGCACAAAGTTAGAACTCGTAATCTGTGTAATAGAGCTTATCATTTGTATGTTATGCGGAGACTTAGTTTGTCAACTGACATACCTAAAAACTTTATGTTGACCTTGCTGGGATTGTAAATACAATTCACAAGGGTAACATTACATGTAATTAGTTATTGACATTAAGTTACAATTATTATAGACATATGCATACTATAAATTAAGTAGTAATTATTTATACAAACTAAGTTATAATTTATGTTCACTTCACTATTTTATTAGGTTTAACCTGTAGAAATAGTTGTAAGTCTTGATTAAATAAATAAATAAATACCTTTGTTTAGTTGGAATAGTTAAAAGTTGTATTGCTTGTTTGCAGACCATTTACATATTCTGATTGCTTTTTAAATGTTTTTCTGGATATGATCATTTCCTTGTTTCCTCATGTACGTGCGTGTGTATAATAACTAATAATAAATATACCTCACTCTTTCACACAACGCCATCTAGTCCTAAACTAAGCAGAGCTTGTACTATGAGTACTAGACAACGGATAAACATACTTATATAAATTTTTTGTAAATATATACATATTATACATAGAAAACACTCAGACCAATGCAAACAATCATGTTCATGCACACAAAGATTTGCATTGACCGGGAATCGAACCCGAGACCTCTGCGTAGCAGTCATGTAATATACCGACTGCGCCACAGTGGTCTTCAATTCAGTCAGTATATTTAAAGGTGCATTTTTTCTCATTTGTATGTTATCACTATTACCCTAAAATGTTGTCATAATATAATACTTGTCAGGATGATAGGTGTCCGTCCGGAGATATTTCTTAGCCATGTCCGTTACCTGAACCGTTATAGAGCGGATGTTGTTTGCGCAAAAACCAATGAAAAATTTACTTATTTTGCAAGTGCAAGTCTTACTTGTTATTTTACTTTATTTTTACTTTAGTTATTAAGGACAATCAATAGTTATTACATTTTAACATCTAACACTTATAACAAAGTTAAATGCATAACATTTTAAGTTGTCACAGCATGCACCTAAAAGTAACACTGGTAAGTTTTATTTTAAAAACTCGCAAAAATAAAACAAAATTATACAAAAAGTATATCCATAAAATAAGGAAAAAAAATGGAAAAACAAATAGATAATTACTTAAGCTATAATTACAAACATCTTAAATTTATATATCTCTTATGGCCGAATACTCAAACGTCTGTTAAAGTAAAGCGGCGCTTAAACTAGAAATTCTCATACAAATGTCTAGTTTAAGCGCGCTTTAATTTAACAGTCGTTTGAGTATTCGGCCGTTAGTCTCAACAACTCCAAAAATATATTATAGAGGAAATTATAACGAACTAAGTCGCTGTAATTACCTCACGTAGTACGACAACCTTACGTCGAGTGGAAGAACTTATTGTTTTCTTAAAACAAATGTTATTTAAAATAATTAACCTGTCGACATGCATACCGCATACCGTTGCCAATTTCTAATCCATCATATTTCAACTATATTAATTTTAGTCTCGATATTTGGCACAAAATGTACCAGGCTTATTAGATTACGTATGTCATGTTAACAAATGATTTTCAAATCTATGATTAATCTATAGCTATTTGTGTGATTGTACACCTGTGGTATTTTTAGTCTGAATTGGGTTATTATAATAAAAGGGTTTAGAAATGGAGAGTTCACAGATTATATCTATGAAAACGAAAGAAGAAATACTAGACATAATATTCAAATAAAGAGCACTCTAAGCGTCGTAGCACATAATATGTGCTACGACGCTATATTACGTTACGTTACGACGTTACGTTATATTATAACGTAACGTAAACGGATCGGCACAACTCGAGCCGTTCAGTATTCTTTGTATGAAACTCCTTACTGCAACGCACACTAATCGGATACGTAACGTAATCGGATTTTTGATGTTTGACACCGAGGAAAAAGATGCCGATCCGTTTACGTTACGTTATGTGTGCTATAACCCTTAACTGACGCGCATGTATGACTCGCTTAATGAATGTGGACGAGGCCCATGTTTTCCAGGATCGTGACAAGTGGCGTTCTGTCGTCTCTGCCTACCCCGTACGGGATAAGGCGTGAGTTTATGTATGTACATAATATTCTGGCTAGTTCGTATGCTAATATTCCCTTTGTCACTTGATTGGTAGGTCCTTGCATTGCGAAATTAATGAGCCGAACAATAATTCCCCTTCCACAAATATTTGACGTGTAAGTGTATAGAACAATAGCTTAACGTATTAACATTAAATAGTAGTAAGAAAATGTATTTATTTACCAAAGCACACACACACTGGGCCTTTCGACACCGCCCGTAATGAAACAACCAAGAAAGGGTATTATTTGATTTAATTAAGATTAATATAATAAAGATTGGCTATCCTAAAAACGAGACCTATCCTTACTATAATAACAATATTGCTTTTGGAATAATTTCCAGGAATACTAAATCTATTATACAATTCAACTAATATTATAAATGCGAAAGTTTGTGAGGAAGTATGTATGTATGGATGGATGGATGGATGTTTGTTATTCTTTCAAGCAAAAACTACTTAACGGATTTTGTTGGGAATATAGATAGTTTAGGGTGTATAATAACAATTAAGCTACTTATATTCAAAGTTGAGGTGTGTACTAACACGCGCGAAGCCGCGGGCATCAGCTAGTATTATATATGTTACAGCCAAAGTAATAAATATAAATATTGTACATAATAACTAGCCATTATGTATAAGAGCTACTCAATTTAGATAAAGTGATAAATGTCGAAGAATTAATCACATTAACTAGCCATTATATATGGCAAAAATACAATACTAAGGCAAAAGTCAGAAACAGTTGGTTAGGTTAGGTTAGTATGGTGACCAAAGGAAGAATATTGTAATACTATATTATTCTAGTTTTACATAAAAAAAATGCTCTTCTTCGTCCTTTGGTCACCGTACTAACCTAACCTAACCAACTGTTTCTGACTTTTGCCTTAATATTGTATTTTTGCCTGTACTATAACATATATAATGACTAGTTAATGTGATTAATTCTGCGACATTTATCACTTTATCTAAATTGAGTAGCCATTATACATAATGGCTAGTTATTATGTACAATATTCATATTTATTACTTTGGCTGTAACATATATATTATTCTAAGTAACCCATATAATAAATGTATGCGGTAATGCACCTGTTGAATGTGTTCAATCATATGTAGGGATGAAATGGCTAATGGATTCAATGAACCATGATTCAATTTTGAATGTGTCAAATCAAAAGCTTAACTTGTGATATTAATAATATTATTTTGTATTATAGATAATCTGTGATGCAACTGATCGAGCAAGCGTCGAGGTTAGGGTGAAAATTTACTTGCTTAGGACCTAGGTAGTGACAAACAGCTATGAAAATAATGGAATAATGAAGACTTTGGTTTCAAGTTTTCCTTCTTTTTATTTCGTAAAGATAATATTCACAAAAAGTCCCTTAGTCCGTTTTTACGACGCCCATGGGATGAGATGGGGTGGTGACATATTGTATTCTTACTCCGTCACCACACGGAGATCCATCACTACATCATCTGCCTTTTATTACATTTATAACAGTACGTCAACTTACGATTAGAACAACAGTGTGAGCTCTATTTATGATATCATCAGGCTTACGTTGATCACTATTCAATTTATCTACCGTATGCAGACGCTACGTTTTGGTTGTCCATTGTCGTCACATTCTATTGGCCTGGATTATAGATAGTAACCGTCAAATGGACTGGGATTGTCAAAGTTTTGTCCACAAATATGAGCGTTCGTGTTTTATTTTATCTTCATTTAAAGCACTTGGGGCGACTGTTATATATGCAGCTGCGTGCAAGAAGATGTCGGTTTCTATGCAGATTTATTATTGGCCCGATCCATTTATGTTTTTCCTGAGCTTTGTCTTTTCGCTTCTTGATGATGTTCTTCGTGATTGCTGATTACATGTTTTTGGTTAAAACGGCTATAGATACAAAGAATAGATAATACTTTACACGGTGATAGGTATCACTTCATAGATGGTTATATGATAACAGAATTGGGTTTAAATCAGCCAAGTATCTCATATAAAGAAATAAACGATTAAGGTAGTAAGGAAGTACTTTACGTTATATGTGCTACGAGCCTTGTAGACCCTATCCCAAATTTGTGTTCTTACATATTTTAATCATGTATTTTTTTGTTGCAGGTAAGTAAAATGTTGATGCGATATTTCGATTTTGTTTTCATGTAAGTTTGTTTTAATCGTATTGCTTTTTAAACACGTTGTTGTTATTAAATAGTTTCAACATTCCTAC
Source organism: Schrankia costaestrigalis (assembly GCA_905475405.1). Classification (NCBI taxonomy): domain Eukaryota; kingdom Metazoa; phylum Arthropoda; class Insecta; order Lepidoptera; family Erebidae; genus Schrankia; species Schrankia costaestrigalis. Next base: position 7,881,174 of record FR997852.1, on the reverse strand, counting down.
TTCATTTTAATCACAATTTATTCTAAAAATATTTCAACAATAAATTTCCAGTGTTACTCAAAGATTTAATTAAACTCTCTAATAAGATTTAGTAGTTAACATAAACTTGGATGCTATAATTTACTTGATGAAAGTTGGCCGTCGCTAGAGGTAACTTAAGCTGTATAAGTATTGGTAACTTTACATAAATCACTACTGTTATATAATATGTTGTGTATACGGACATTACATAGTTTGTAACTTTAGTGTTTGGTTGTTTATCAAACAGGTGTTATTTAGTAAATTTTTGTATCTTTGTGTTTCTAAATATAATATTAAAAATATATAACATTATTAGTAGGCCAAGTCTACGATAATGCTTAAGCCACTTCAGTGATGTCATTCCATAGATAAGTGACGGCTCGGTAGTATTTCATTTAAGGATTAATGAATAACAATGTTTATAACCTAAAAAATCAACTTTTAAAATACTTCATACTATAGAAATACTCTTCCAATAAAATGAGGCCACATTTTCACAGAAACTGGAGCAGGCTGTCTCGTTTTTCTCATTATTTTTGTAGGCCATTTCTCCTTTGTTTTGATGCTACACCAAAATTCTAAAGCCTCGTAAACTTTTATATTAGATCAAAATGTAGTTATCAAATTGTGCACGCACTTAACTTTATCAATAAGGTTTCTTCCTTAGTCCTTGGGAGCTAAGCCACGTTCTGTATGAGAATAATGAAATAGGAAGTGTGGTAAATGTTTTTAGAAAATAAAGATATTTTTTATTAAATATTTGACGACCTCTGTGGCGTAGTGGTTATATAACATGACTGCTACGCAGAGGTCTCGGGTTCGATTCCCGCTCAATCAAAATCTTTGTGTGCATGAACATGTATAACAAAGTTTGAGAATCGCTGGCTTACTCAGTATGCAGTTGTCCATTGACCTGAGCGTCAGAACATTCGACATGGATATTATTATCGATCGTTCATTGGACAACAGGTGAATTCAGCTGATAACCACTGAATGGGATCCAGGTTCGATGTATTCAATTTCAAATATGGTTACTTGCTCGCTTTGTTTTATTCTAAACACGCTGTTCCAAAAAGTCTACACTATCTACATGACCTTATCGTTTTGATTTTGTAGAAAAGAAGACTTTTTCTTTGCTGAACCCTCATAACAGCTAATCGACGTCCACTGCTAGACATAGGCCTCCTCCAAGTATTGCCACCTTGTGCGGTCCTGTATCCGCGTTGCGACAAAAGTATCCTTTATCTTCGACAAAATATATACCTCAAACCATTTTTCTAAATCCCTCCAACTAATTATTTATTTATCTAACATGATCTAAAAGTTTATTAGGCACAGAAAATTATACATACAGCCATTAACAAAATACAATGAATTTCCTAAAATAACAGAGCGCGTTTTCTCGAAGTACTTGAATGACGACAACACAGTTTCAAGTGTTGTCGTTGCCATGGCGACGGAAGCAGATTCCATCTTCTTGATGCTCTAATTATAGAAAATCTTTTGAAGTGTTTATTTGTTTGTTTGTTTGTAATCTGATTTATAATTAGAAAAGGGTTATACTTATTGTATTATTAAACAATTTCAGACTCTAAGTCAATCATTTGTGGAGCGCACATATAATTTTCTTGTTTGGGAAATAAACTCTACGAAAGATGTATATTTCCATCTTATATTATACGTCTCAGATTCTAAATAGTAGCGAGACTACATAGTTATTGGTTAAGCTGGATTTAAAACTTGAAACTAAGCCTGTATCTGTAGGCCCATAGAAGAATTCTAAGTCATATTATAGTACAGGTCACCTATCGTGGTCTATCACTTACGGTATATAAGTAAATACTAGATTATGGAATAAAATAAAATAATATTTATAAATAGTAATGTCTTTTTCTTGTAATTTTTGTATAATGTAATGTTTGTAGTGTGACTTTTAAAGAACGAAAGCCAGCTTTTTCTGTTTACGCATTCATTAATACTTTGCCATATTATCGAACTTTTTACAATACATAAATCCTCATTGTATTTCTTATGAGAGGGCCAATTAAATGACCAATTAAATTGTACGAAGAGGTCGATTTTATATTCGTTCAAGTACCATAGCAACGTAAAGTATTTATTTGATACTTTATTGGGTACTTTCTGATATTTATACGAAATGCGTAGGTAATTATGTATTTGGTAATTTATAAAAACACAAAATATTTGGAAGAAATCTAGATCCAGTAGTGGACTTCTATTGGCTGATGTAATGAAGCGTTTATATCAGCTTATTTGTAGGGAAAGCCCCACTGAGCAAGTGTTAAAATTTTGGGCATGTAGAAGACGTCATATGTATTTTTATACACTTTCTCCCCGAACAGCCGAGAGGAAAACGACTGGTGAGTATGGTTTGAGTACATACCCATGACACTCATCTTGAATGTTGTTAATACTTTTCGGAATTATTGCTGACGGCTTGTAATTACTGCTTCAGAATTCAGGACCTTTTCAGATTCAGTCTTACAGTTTGTTAGACCACAGTATAGTTCTGATAAATATTTTAATTCCTTATTAAAATAAAAGCCAGTTTCAAAAAAAAATCTTAAGCCCTTTCGTCATAACTACCTAAAAATGCTTTTTTAAAAAGAATATAAATAAGTGATTTACACATTCGACCCTCGTACTTGAAATAAACCATTCCGTTTCGTTTTCCTTCTACCCTTAATTTTTCCGTACAATAGATTTTAAGGGGGTCGTCTGTTTCACTACATAAAACTGAATACTTAATGATGTAATTTTGTTTTTTTTTTCTTATCTAAGTAAGGACACGTCTTGTTACTCGTTTATCAACGTCCAATTGACAATGCCTCTCTTTATCGATCTTTATTGGGAGACGAAATTCTTTCTGATTACTTTCAGAAATTATATTCTCGGGGGTGGATTAAGAATTATTTTATAAGTATAAGTAATTTATCTTTCTTTTCTATTTCGGTGTTGTTTACTTACTTTATTTCTAGTAACAGTTTTGGTCCCAGGAATTTGGTCTTTAGATACCATACTTGCTTTATGATGTTTCCCTTTTTTTTTCTCGAAATGCCTGTTACGATACATGTAATTTTTTACCTATAAAGCTTAGGTATAACTAGAAAAATCCGAAAAGAAGAAAGACAATTAAAAAATTAATTATGTAATATATATAAAAATATAGTCTAGAGACGCGGGTTCGAGTCCCGCCTCGTGTACCAATTTTTTCATTGTCTTTTTCTGCTTGTTAAGTAATGCGGGGATTGACATAAGGTGGGGAAACTCTGTATTAGTAATCGGTGACAACACAGTACGTTTATTTTTACTGTCTCCATCGTATTCGTGTATGAAAAAACAGATTGTAGAGCGCCTTGATAAAGTACCTTCCTAAGAAGGGATATATAGAATTTTGAATTTATAACACTACTAGCTTTTGCCCGCGGCTTCGCTCGCGTTAATTTCAAAGAAAAAAAAAGTAGCTTATGCTACTGTCCATCCCTTCAACAATCTCCACTTAAAAAATCGCGTCAATTCGTCGCTCCGTTTTGCGTTAAAGAAAGACAAATAGACACTTTCCCATTTATAATATTAGTATGGATGATTACAGAGATGATCCAATTTCTACTACACTACTATTAATACAAAAATATGTTATGATCAATAAAATCATATTTTCAAGCGGCTGTTTATGACGCTATATAAGTCACAAACTTTACAAACAAACCAAGGTATAGAAAGATAACCTCATAAATAAAAATCCCACCTTTTAAAATTATCCAAGCGCACTTCGCCCTTTTTAATATGCGAATAAAATAATCGTAAAATTTCGGGACATTTTTTAATATAGATGTTAGTCTTAATCGGATGTCGTTAAATAGTAGGTACCAATGCAACGTTTTAACGATGCGCCATTAAAAAAATATTTTACACCATTTTAATTTTACGCTTTTTTATTGTTTTTTTTTAATTAGCATTCATTAATCATAGCTAATTATTTTTTTTTAGAGTTTTTTATTTTAATATTAATTACATTTCTTAATGTTGTTTTTATATAGGTACCTATATTTGTAACAAATTTATGAAATTCGAATTTAAAAAAACTTATTTTGTAATCCACAAATTATTGTCTGGAGTTTAGATGTTATTTGTATCCGAGACTCATGTCTTTTAAAGTCCCTACCGAACTCTACCCTTAGGGCTGGAGAAAAAAGAAAATTAAATTAGATTTTCATCACGTTTTTTGTGGTTTATTGCCGGTTAATTTACCTCAGCATCTTTCAACATTTACTATCATTTTAGTTTATTTAATAAACAAACAAAGCATAACAAAAATCTCGAACCATCTGCATTCATATAATCCGACTAAAGTTATCGTCCCGGCCGTATAATAAACCGTACTGTAGTTAATCCGAGCCTGTTTCAAAATTCCCACTTTCATGTATACGGTGCGTATTTCAAAATCCCCCGTGGTCTGTGGACACGATTACTTGCTAATACGCAGTTAATTTGCAACTAGTTAACTAATAATATTATTAAAAGGCGTGTGAAATTGGAGTGTTAATTTTGAAATTGGGTATTTTGGTATTCAATTTTCATTGTTTTATTTTGTCATTTAACGTGACAAACTTGACTTGAGATTGATGAGTCAGCATTTCTGTGTCTTTAATTTTATCTCCTGTACAAAAAGATAAATCATGAAGGGGTCTTTTAAAAAGCTGACATGGTTAAATTGATTCTTAGTTATCTCAGCTGTCTGTCTGTCTGAGTTACTCTTAAGCAAATGGTCATCACAGTTACATAGAACGTTGATCCTGATGTATTTAAAGTTCTTATTTGTTCAACCATTTATTTCAGGACACAATCAAGTAATATATATATATTGAGTTAAATTAAAATGTTAAATAATAATGAAAATTACTATTAATTTAAATTACTGCATTTCACGGTTTCTCTTAACACGTGCCACAAAACACCTCCACAAAATAATATTAATTTTGAAATAATCTGAATGGTTTTGTACAATAATGCATGCCAATTAAACATTATTTCATTGTTTGTTTCCAATAGTGGTTGAAACAATAATATTCGAAATATATCAAGAACCAAATACTATATAAAATATATTCTGCAAAATAAAATAATAAGTATGATGTATTTCTGCGAGTAAACGTAACATTAATATTTTGTTTAAATCTTTGTCAAAGACCATTCCTGCACTAGGGACCTAGGGATTATGCCATGTATCGCGCGAGTACTTTAAAAACATCACTTTAAAAAATCATCAAAACTCAAGACAATAATTTACGGATGGGACAAAGTATTGTCTTGCGTGGGGTTCGAACGCACGACCTCGTATGCGCAACCGAGGCACTTTCCTAAAGTTTTGTTAGTAATTTGTACCTTTCTAACAGAGTTACTGTATCGCAATCCTCGGAAGAAGCAATTAGACCTGAATAAAAAAAAAACAAATAGCTTTCGTTCTTAATTTGTTTATTTTAAATTATGTAAGAAGAAAGATGTACTTACCGCGTTCACGACTTAAATTGGTGACAACAAAGAAATGTGTTTAATTAAAACCTGTTGGTATTAAAGTTGTTAAAGGTGTACTGTTGTGGTTAAGAAGATACTTTGTTGTAAGTGGTACATGTTATGAGAGGTAGAGAGTTATATCTGCAGTGGGTTTCATTTGGTTAAAAGTTACCATTTTGACACAAAAATGGTCACTTTTAAAAGAAGAAGAAAAATAATAATTGAATTGGTGACCACCATGAACTGTATTTGGCTGAGAGACGTCTTTATTACTGGATAGTTGTTTATGGATGTGATTTGGTGCTTCCACTTCTATGTACTACCTACATCACGACGCTACCTTTATAATCGAATAATCCTTGGTTATGGTTATGTATGGTATACAATGGTTGCAGCGCCTAATTACAGTTATCTCCTATGTAAAAAAATGACGTCAAGAAAATGCAGCAGTAGAGTTTGTTGCGTCGCTTCTTCTCTACTAGCGCTTTGGAGGCGGTGGTAAAGTTTTCAAAACTTTGAAATGTTAATAAACTTAGATTAAGTAGTGTTAGATGACGTCAAAAAGATACAATATTATTGTACTACTTTAAATAAATAAATGAATACTGAATACTGTAAATAATTAAATCTCTAGGTAATACATTAGAAAAATAATCCTAGATAAAGTAAATATACAGTCTGTTACCACCCCATCTCATCCCATGGGTGTCGTAAAAACCGACTAAGGGACTATCCGTAAATATTATATTTACGTAATAAAAACAAGGAAAACTTGAAACTAAACCCTATACCAATCCGTCTGGCCAGCGTGGTATTAGTAGGTCAAGTATCCCTCCGTCACGGGAGGAGGCCTGTCCCTGCAGTGGGACATTAATGGGCTGTTAAGAAGAAGAGATATAGATATGTAACTGAATTAGATTAATCATTCTACATAGAGAATAATACTGATTTTTTTTTGCAATAGATAAAGAATTGAGATCTTACGTCATTTTCATGGTCTTAACGACGTTCTCTCAAATGTTTGAACTATGGCTTCCTTTAGGTAATAGTGTTTCAGGTTGTTACTTTAAAAGATATCTCTTCTTTTGGTGACCAGGAAAAACTAAAAAAAAGCATTACTTACCTAGCATCATTATCTTAATATATTCAAAGCTACGAGTATAATGAACCACGTTTCAGTAGTTCACAAGTACTCATGTATAATTAATAATTTCCTGTAACACCTCCTGTATCTGAGAGAAACGTAGTACTGTTAGTTCGCGAGTAACCACAAGAACAATCTCGCACAGCGCTCCTGTATTAGACACTGCAAGTATTGCACTGTAATGAGATAGGCGCGAGGCATGAGAGGTAGCGGAGAGCGTTCTTAACTAACCAAAAGATGGTTTTTGCATGTTTATTTCTTAATAAATAGATGTTACAAATGCCCAGGGTACGGTAACTACTTGTCATCGTGCAAATCATAAGCTTACATCTCATCTATTCTAATATTATAAAGAGGTAAATTTTGTGTGTTTGTGACGTTGTAGGGGTAATCTCTGGATCTACTGACTACTAAAATTCTTTCTGTTTTGAATAGTCCATTTATCAGGGAGTGTCATAGGCTATATAGTATCACGCTATGACTAATAGGAGTGAAGCAGTAATGAAATTATATGTTTAAGAAAAGGACGCGTTATTTTCGCCGCCCAACGAAGTGGGCACGGGTCAGCTAGTAGTCACTAAAACAATTTTATTTCCTTTTTCACGGACCAGCCCTCTTATTTCTTCGTCTTATTTTATTCCGCCAGTAACTTACATCTTATGCGTTAACCAAACCATTATCAAGCAAATTGGAAGAAAACAATTAGTTAGAGGCAGGCACGGCTAGAAATAATTGAGACTCGCACAAAATTACGTTGTTACTGCATTTATTTTAATAACTATCGTGAGTTGTATAATGAGATGCAGTTAGTTTACCTACTTGAGATTGTGTGGCGACGGTTTTTGATTACTTCATCATAACACCTCATTAATGTCACTTTGCAGGGACGGGCCTCCTCCCGTGACGGAGGGATACTTGGCGTACTAATACCACGCTAGCCAGACGGATTGGTATAGGGTTTAATTTTAAGTTTTCCTTCTTTTTATTTCGTAAAAATAATATTTACGGATAGTCCCTTAGTCGGTTTTTACGACACCCATGGGATGATATGGGGTGGTGACATATTGTATTCTTACTCCGTCACCACACGGACTAATCTCTCTTATTACAATATAAATTATAAAGATTCATAATGTAATTTGCTACTTAAAAGAAAACAAGCGAGTTACGTAAAAGAAGAGCACTTACAAGCATGCTTTTAGTTGGCAAAGTTTTCCTCCGTATTTGTAGGAGTCCAGTCCTTACAGTTTTTTTTATATATGATGGGAGGCAAAAGAGCCAGCAGGTCACCTGATGGTAAGTGATCACCGCCGCCCATAGACGGGTGTCCATGCAACTCCAGTGGAATCATAGATGTGTTGCCGACCTTTAAGAAGGGAGAACGCAGATGTACCTTAATCGACTGTTGATAATTAATAACAAAAAAAAAGTCTATCTAAAACCAAGCAACGAGTAAAAAGTACGAACATAATACAACAACATAAAATAAACTACCACTTCTCCTCTATTTCGGGTAGAAAACTTTATCATGTAATATATAATATATAAGCTCTCAGATAGGAGCATTAGCGGTACGTAAGCTTGATGTAACACTTTATTGATATAGACCTCTACACTTAGGGCGCTGGCTCAAATTTAGCGGGCAGCGGCGCGGCTGGCGCTCGTTGTTCGCAACGCCCCGCTCCTGCGCCGCCGCTGTGTTTGAGAACTGGGTCACTTAGGCTCAATTTATACCGCCGCAGAATAAAACGGAATGGATGTTTTTGTACATCGCATAATGAACTTTATGCCAAGTGTATAACAAACAAATTATCTACGCTCGAGAATGCGCGAGGATTCCGCGGAAGGCGCGCGCCTTTTTTTAGGCTCGTAGTTACAAAAACTTCCATTCCGTTCCATTCCGCGGCAGTATAAATTGAGCCTTATATGTACGCGTTACAACGCCCCGCTGCCCGCTAAATTCGAGGCAACGGCCGTGTCTCTGATGGGGTATCGGTAAATCTATAATGTATGATGTTATAGTAAAGTGTTATTAGTTGGGTGGTCAACGAAAACGATTATTGTAAGTGTGGCCCGTTAAAAGACGCACCTTTTTCTGTTATAATTACTTATTTGTTGATGATCATTAAGCCATCATATTATGGAGCAATCAATACAATGAAGGTTGACTAGACCATCTCAGTACAAAGAATGTGTGTGTCTTTTGCTTTTAAGATATCTTATTTGTTGATTATCTCTAGTCTCTGCCGATGTTTTTTTGCAACGGCTATAATATAATCATCAACAACATATATATTATTGTAATGTATCTGTCTAATAATTATTTTATCTATGTTTCAGGTAAGTCTTTACAAGAATAAATGAAGCATGCTTGTGATAATATTATGTAAGTTTATATCATAGCATAAAGACAGTAAAAAATAGTGACTACACGCCACTTCGACATCATAAAACAAAATAGCTATACCATTTTCTTTCGTGTCATCCATCACCACCCCTTCTCATTAAAGCCTAAGCAACTAACCCTAAGCCAGCTTTAACGAGTGAAAATCGTTAGGGAATATCGGCTTAGGGTAAGTTTACAGATAGATTGTCTAAGGAAAATAAGACGTAAACCCTATACCAATACTATACAATGCTATCTGTATTCACCGAGTTCTTTCTGCCTTCAGAGCAGCCACATATCCACTAGTAAACATAGGCTCTAGTGTTTCCCTGAATAATGTAGAATTACAAATTCTAATCGGAAACACTAATCCGCCTGTTTGATTGACTAATATGCTAATATTCTAAACAGCAAACAATCACTAACCGCTCACGCGTCACGCACAAATATACGTGCAATGCCTTTGTAACATTATACGACACAATACTTGCAGAAAAAATATATTTATTTTTTATCCGTGTGGTGACGGAGTGAGAATACAATATGTCACCACCCCATCTCATCCCATGGGTGTCGTAAAAACCGACTAAGGGACTATCCGTGAATGTTATCTTTACAAAATGAAAAGAAGGAAAACTTGAAATTAAACCTTATACCAAAACGTCTGGCCAGCGTGGTATAAGTAGGCCAAGTATCCCTTCGTCACGGGAGGAGGCCCGTCTCTGCAGTGTGTTAAATGGGCTGTTATGTTGATGATGATATTTACACTAACAAACCGCCCTGGCTTTGCACGTTTACAATGCTTGCACTCGTCAATATTATGAATGTATTTTACATAATATAAACTTTCCTCTTGAATCACTCTATCTATTAAAAAAACCGCTTGAAAATCCGTTGCGCAGTTTTAAAGATTTAAGCATATATAGGGACGGACCGACAGCTTTTCTTTTTTATTCTATGTATTTATTTACATAAGGGGTTGTTTATTTCTCAGTAACTGAAGCAAGCTGTCAGAAGCAGAGCCGTAATCCCAGGCGTGGTGATGTTAAGGAAAATATTATGTTTGTCGAGACAAAATTGTGTTTTAATCGTGCAAACAAAGCCACGTAAACAGTTTTGTTTTGAACGAAATTCGTTTTGTTTTCCGGTTGAGGAAATTTTGATTTAATGTTATTTTGATTTAAATGTTCATAATTGCGTATATTAAAAAAAGGTCATAAAGGTCTCTGGGTCACACTGGATGCAGAAGGCGCAGGACCGAGTTCTTTGGCGCGTGTTGGGAGAGGCCTATGAGGCAGTGGACTGCAATAGCTAGTTGATTGATTGATTGAATTGCGTATATTGCCGAAGTTAATTGATTTTAATACCATCTTTTCGGGAATAGATCTCACTATCGTTTTTCTACTCGTGTCATGATGGATAAAGAATACAGGATATCACTTCTAGTCGCTTTTTCAAACCCTCACCTTAGGATAAGATGCCCATCTTATAATAATGTCTTAAAATGCGACTAAGTAACGATAACTGAATAATCGAAATGTCAACAAGACAGTGGAGCAGGCTCTTCCCTGCAGTGTGAATGGGGACTAATATCGGAAAATTTGTTTTATTTGCTATTGTAATACTCACAATTTCTATTAATCTACTAACTGCTGATTTGATTTTGACAAGCCTGAAGATTGATGTAAGCTATTCTCAGAATTCGTATCGAATGTAATTAAAACCTATTTTAATTGTAAGATAAAGTTAAGTGCCAATGGACCTAACATTGAAAATTCATCGTTAACATTCTATGAAAACAAATAAAAAAACTAAAAAAAAAACTAAAACTATGAAAACAAGGCGTCCTTAGACTATAATCAACAGTTTAACTATATTATGATCAAACATTAAACTCCGGTTTCTGAATGACTGATCATGTAAAAACCAACTAATCAAGTTACAAAACTATCATTTTCATGAACTAGAAGTTAACAGTTTTGACACTTGATTAGTTGATTTTTACTTGATCAGTCAACACACACTTTAAATATTTCTCATACAGTCTTTATAAACAAACACCTAAGTATTTTATATCACCACGAAATGTCAAACAGAGGCGAGAGTTGAAAAGTTTTAATATGAAATATTCTTGTGCTTATAAATCAAAAAGTGGTGGTGGAAGTATGTTAAGGGTGAACTAATAAAAGTCTGTCTGGAAGTTTTAGCATCTTCACGTGTGTTTGGAACTCACTCTTGGTTCTTTATATTGTGATACATACGGGCTGAGAGGTTGGGCAGCTTGGGTAGGAAATATTTTTTTACTGCAAATATCAAGCGGACAAAAGGTCATCATAATCATCGTAACAGGCCATTAATGTCCCACTGGCGTCACGGGAGCACATGCCTCCTCCCAATATGTCACCACTCCATCTCATCCCATGGGTCTCGTAAAAACCGATTAAGGGACTATCCGTAAATATTATCTTTACAAAATAAAAAGAAGGAAAACTTGAAATTAATCTCCTTACCAATCCGTCTGGCCAGCGTGGTATTAGTAAGCCAAGCATCCCTCCCTCACGGTAGGAGGCCCGTCCCTGCAGTGGGACATTATTAGGCTGTTATGATTTCTCTTGACTCAAGAAAATGAACTACAACAAAATTGATACAATTTAAGGCTTTGCGAAGAATCCGAGCTTGGAGCACTTCTTTAATACTTTATTTCATTAACACAAACCATGACTTGCTTGAAATAAATTTCGCACATAATATTCGTGAAACATTTATCCTGTATGTCTTCTCAACGGTTTTCTTATAGGGTGTTTAATTTTAAACACTCGACGCTTGATAATTTTAATTACAGGGTGTGCGTGCACCGATAAATTATTTGAGAGCGCTGCCTGCCACCCATCCGAAAATAATGTGCTCACCTTAATTTAGTTAGGACACGCTTCACTTTTTATGTGTTGTTATAAACTTTAAAGATAATTAACTAGCATTTAATCATACGTTTATACAACGCCATCTAGTTCCAAACTAAATAGAGCTTGTATTGTACTAGATAAAACTTATGTTTAAATGATTTAGTTGTTACGTCATTTGTGAATTGAAGAAATGGCTCATAAATGTTGAACAGCAAACAGATAGAAGGTATACATGTGAGTAAGTAAATAAAAAATAAAATAAATAATAAATAAAATAAGTAAAGGCATACTTACAAGGAATAAAGCCTTACCCCTGAAAGTTAACGTACCTACTTGTACTTATATCGGTCATGAGATAACGAAGATATAGTTCATTAGCCGAATAACCGTTACTACTATTAAGCTAAAACTTTAAAAATAAACTTTATTTCTTACTCAAAATACGTAATGCCGAATACTCAAACGTCTTTTAAAATTAAAGCGGCACTTAAACTAGACATTGGTATGAAAATTTCTAGTTTAAGTGCCGCTTTGATTTTAACGTTTGAGTATTCGGCCGTAAGTGTCACTTACATCATAAGAAATAATAACAACGGTTTATAAAGGAAGTAAATTAAGTTATCGTCCGTTACGAACACTACACCACTAAACAATATTTAGAGAATTTACTAAAACAAAATTATTATTATTTAGTTTTATCTACTTATTATTTTTCTTGTATTTAAACACTAGCTCAATGCATTAGAAATATCTTTGCAAAAGAATTAAAAACAGGCATACATATGTGACATTTACTAAGCATGTATAAGGACATACAAGAAACACCCACACAACATTGACATCACAAAACTTTTAACAGTTATTTAAAAAGAAGTACAAGCAACGACTCGACTCACCTTGTTAAAAGTTGGAAACATTTACGTATGAACGGAGATAGCAGAAACGTTTCTCTTTGATCGGGCCTTCGAATCTGTATGAAGAATCGTCTAGCGTCCATAAAAGTTTGCTGTGTAAGTACTAAAGATCTAAGGAGGATATAAATCAAGTTAATATCTAGTTAAATCCGCTTGCAGGTGTTTAAAGGATGTGCTTTATTTTGTGCCTGGATTATGCTGAAGACCACCCACTGGTTACTGCAAAAGCTAATGTGCTAGATAACGCAACAGGAGGTCACTTTGGCTACTTAAACTTACGTAAATGAATAGTTTAGCCACTCAAATTTATGTAGATGAAATCTGTTGTTTTTAACTTATTTCTGAATATTAGGTTGGTTTTAAAACTAATTAAAATTAATGCATATAAACAGGATGGAAATCCTGCTTAGTCTTCAGCTTCTAATATATCACCTGTTTTTAAAATCCACAATGGATTATAAAATCTAAATAAACGTTCTAAAACATAAATGATGTAGCTTTTCGAACGCTATCATATTTCTAAACCTATTTAGATTTATTAGACTGAAAGCATTTTTAAAAAGTTGCCGTGGTCCGGTTCGCTTCATATTTGACAGCTCGCGTCATGTGTCAAACTTGACACGTGTCAAAATGGCGGATACTGTTATGCGAAACTGGTCGATGGCTTGCTCCGGTTTCTGTCTTAATTGAATTCTTTGTTTTATTTTTGGTCGGTCGGTGTTAATCATCGATGAGTTTTGAATTGTTGAGTAAAGGTTATTTATGTAATAGTTGGATGTAATACTGACCATATTTTTCTTAGTGAGCTTTTACTCGTGGTTTGCCCTTTAGAAAACGTCATACTCTAATTTAAACCTAGACATTGAAAAGAAGAAAGAAAATGGAAAAAACATTGAAGCCCATTTTACAAGCTTGGCCCCTGTACTTTTACAAGTAGATTTTTATGTTAAAAAGGCAATTCCCTCAATGTTTCGGAACCAGCAATTGTGCCGTGAAGTCTTTTAGAGATTGAATTAATGTACACAAATAAAATACTGGCTCGAGACAAATAAATAATAACTATGGGTCACACAAATATCTCGCGCTGGATTCGAAGGCGCGACCTTGTGCACGTTAGCCGCTTAAACGACCGTTTTGTCACCAAGTCACAGTTAAAATAGAGTCTGCCCACTACACCGTACCATACCATGACCGTGCTAGGACCGTATCAGGCACGTGCAGTAAATCAACGACGGGTACTGGCCGGTTACGGAACGGTCTAGTGGGCATTGTCTCATACGTTTTAATACAAAGAATACTTTTTTGTCTGACACGCTCATAGCACGGTCCTACCACGGTCTTCGTATAGTACGGTGTAGTGGACAGATTCTTTTACATATATAATTCTTCAATAAAAAAGAAAACATTATTAACATATTTATATTGGCTAATCAAAATGAAAGAAACTTAATAACAAGATCTCAATTTACAAACTCCTTATTGCTGTAATCAAGAAGTTTTCACGAAGATAACAAAAAAGTAATATCATCATCTTTGAGATGGTACCTACCTACTTAATTTATTTTCTGTCTTTAAATTCTTTATAAATAAAGCTAAGAATACGCTTTTCGGAAACATTCGGTTTTTATAAAGTTATTTATTTGATTGATAAGGATAACTTTATTTATCTTTATTTTGCATCATGTCTGTATTATAATAACCATGTTTTTAATCACAAAAAAGGGCAATACGATCACAATCTGATCCCTTGCACAATAGCTACATAAATCGACTGCCACACCAAAGTCTCATCATCCTCATAGCAGCCTATTAATGTCCCACTGCAGGAACGGGCCTCCTCCTTTTATTTCGTAAAGAGAATATTCACAGATTATAATAATATCTTAGTTGGGTTTTACGACACCCATGGTTGAGATGAGATGGGGTGGTGACATATTGTATTCTTACTCCATCACCACACGCAGTCTATTCTACTAAAACTCTTCAAATATAGGTTTACTATTAATACACGAGCATCGTGTTCATTCATTTTGTTTCCGCAGTTAATAACTGTGAAATTGATAGTCTTTGATCTAAAGTACACTTATTTACCGGTCGCTTCATGTGAAAGGATTTTTAGATTGATATTTTTTTTAGAAGGCGATACCCGTATGAAATTACTTTTGTGTTAAAGTCAAAGAGTTGGAAATTATGAAATAATAATATAAAAATAGATTGTCAAAAAGATTGAGAGCTTTTGTTATTAAATAAGTTTTATGAGGGTTTAATTTGATGAATTGATGATATCTATACTTAATATTATAAAGAGGTAAAGTTTGTGTGTTTGTATGTTTGTGACGTTGTAGGGGGTAATCTCTGGATCTACTGAACCGATTTTAAAATTCTTTCTGTGTTGAATAGTCCATTTATCGGGGAGTGTCATAGGCTATATAGTATCACTATATAGACTAATAGAAGTGGAGCAGTAATGAAATATGTTTAAAAAAGTGACGCGTTTTTTTCGCCGCCTAATGAAGTGGGGACGGGTGGGCTAGTTCTTAATATGATGAATTTTTTTGATACCTCATTTCTCACCTGCTATAGCTTTCACATATCCACACCTGCCGGGACGATTCTAGTAATACTACGCTTTACACTGGCTTTTTTTTAGTTTAGACAGGAATACAATAGATTTTAGTTAATAAATCTATATATACAGGTCTCTGACATTAGATGGGACGGGCCGCTAGAGTCAAATGAAAGGTTGCCTCAGTAACATGAGCAAGTAAAAACTGGATGAATACTTTTTATATCTATTTGATGTCAAAAATGTCTTATCCAAAACAAAAATTTATCTCCAGCAAACCCTGTTTATGCATTTCACTTGCAACCTATAGTTTTGTTTTTTGCTACCTTTTTAGACATATATGAGGGTATTTTTTATTGTTTTCAACTCCTTATAAGCTGCATAACTATATAACAAAAACGAAAATATCATCCAAAATATCAGTGAAAACTTTTAAAAAGGCAAATATAAAAGATATCACAAAATAAAAGCATTTTAGCTGTACTACTCTTAAATATTGAAAATAAACGTAAATTGTCATCAGAGTGTCTGCTCTGTGTTGTTGTTCAATGTGCTAGAGTGGTCCACGGACCCTTTTTACTTTGTACACTCGAGTACTCAAGTGCTAAAGTTAAACATTGTAATTGAGTTTGTACACCGTCTAATTCTTTAGAGGTTTTGCGATGTGCGTGGAAATGGAAGGTAAACATCGGTTAATTTGATTGACATCTTACCTTAAAAGTATTTAGTGATGAGGGGGTGCTTTTTAATTTCAGAGATAAGTTTTTTTTATTTTTGAAGGGTCTTGTCTGCCTTTTTAATTGAACATTAGAATTATGCATATTCATATCTATGTTGTTTATTTTCTGTTTGTAAGTAGGTATGCCTTACAAGTGGTAGACCCCTCACGCGTTGTTGGGGAAGAGGAAAGCACATTTTACAAATAAATTGTTGAATTAAATTCAATTAATTGTTCAAACTAATTAAGAATCACTTGTGTTTCCTTGTTTTTTAAAGACCTTTGTCACATTTGCGGTATTTTCCTTTGTAGTGAAGACATTTACAAGAACATCCAATTAAAAATAAACATTCTCTGTATCACACAAAATAATCAAGGACTTAAATATTTGGTGGATTTTAATGCATTATATTTTGCTCTTAGAAATGAAATACTTTAAGTAATAAAACTATTCTTATGATGTATTAACATATTTTCAGGAATTTGCGCTAACTAGAGCCTTTTCAATGTAAAACATCTCGCTGTAACATTTTGTTATTAAGACCTTGTTACATACTTTCACCAATTGTTATGAAATTAATACGGTGTACGTATTTGAAGCCAGTTATAAATTTAATAACCTATAAAACTGACAAAAAATAATCAAATAAAATATAAAAACAATATATTTATAAAAAACTATTACTATTTTAAGACTCACTTGTCTTCACACCTGTACATAGTATGGCTACTCGAATTCGAAGCATCAATTGAGCCCGATACCGCTACCCTGTTTATTTTTCAAAGCATTTCTCGCGCAACAGACGCCACTGAAAGAATATTTTACTACATACACTATGACAGAGTGTCTGGATGAAACGAAATGTGCCGTCGTGTAATGTAGCATCGACCAAAGTGGTAACAGTGTTAGGATAGAGAAAAATAATTTTATAATTACAAGTATTGTTATAAAAATTTGTAGCCATAGGGCTTCATGGCTTTAGAACACAATTTGCCTCCGTTATGGTAGGTCAGTAAGAGGCAACCAATGTTCATCATAATCATCATAACAGCCCATTAATGTCCCACTGCAGGGATGGACCTCCTTCCGTAATGGAGGGATACTTGGCCTACTAATACCAGAGGAATCACAGACGCGTTGCCGACCTTTAAAAACGGAGTACGCTCGTTTCTTGAAGTTCCCCAAGTCGTAACGGTCCGGAAATATATAACCTGCCAGTATTCATCATAGCATCCCATTGATGTCCAACTGCAGGGGCGGGCCTCCACCCGTAATGGAGGGATACTTTGCCTACTAATACCACGCTGGCCAGACGAATTAGTATAAGGTTTAATTTCAAGTTTTTCTTCTTTTTATTTCGTAAAGATAGTAGGTACGGTTATTCCCTTAGTCGGTTTTTACGACACCCATGGGATGAGATGGGGTTGTACACATATTGTATTCTTAATCCGTCACCACACGGATGATTAAAACAAGAACCTAATTAAACATTTTAATGCTTCTAATCCGGTCTATTTTATGAAAAAGTTTCTAATAAATGAATTTTCCTTTTCGTTCCTATACCCTCTACGTTATGTATACAGAACTAATACGAATACTTTACATACATACGTGTGTGATAGTGGAATGTAATTCGTATTTCTTGGAAGAGCCCACTTTGCCGTTTATCAACGTTCGGTATCCGAGTTTATGTAGAACAGAAATTCTTTTTGAAAGATGGAATTTTTCATACTTGGAATTTATTTTTCTCGCTTTATTTCAATATTTTTATGTTTTCTAATATCCATGGGATAGCTCTGCTTTGGAAAAAGGTCTATAAATGGGAAAGTGTGTCTGTCTGTTTGTCTTTCTTTCACGGAAAAATGGAGCGACGATTTGACGTGATTTTTTAAGTGGAGATAGTTGAAGGGATGGAGAGTAACATAGGTTACTTTTTTTTCTTTTGTGTCCAGGAAAGGGGAACAGTGCTACCCCGAATTTATGCCATTTGAATTAGCCAAGTTTTACTTGATGTACCTACCTATAAATAAGACCATTTTCCATCTCCATTCATTCATATGATGATGACAGGTTTCACAAATAAATGAAGCCTTGCAACTGAAAAGAGATTGTACCGACATTATCCCATAAAATAAAAATTGCCAGCCATAAAATATACCAAGAAGGAAAATAATTATATCGTCTCGAATGAGGGACCTCTTTAGACAAACTTTTGTTTATTTTTCTTAGTTTTAATATTCGTTTAATTGGTTTTTATTGTTGTTGTCTAAAGGTCCTATACAATATATTTAAATGAATAAACTTAACGAATGTCGCGGTTAAAAAATTAGGAGCAGAGACCACCTCCCACTTCGTTAACGACTTAAACAAGGCTAATGAATAAGAATACTAATGTTAATGTTTTTATCAACCCGTGGTAGTAAAACTCGACTAAGGATACTACCGGATAAGTAGGGACTACAAAATTTATTTAATTTTTTATTTTTATTTGAAGGCGATGAAGTGTGAAAGTTTATCTTTTAAGTACCTAGTAGTAATCACTATACATATTTTGTTAAAATTTACAAAAGATATAGAATAGAGCTTAGACCTTTATGAAGATAATAATATAATTTATCCTTTACAAGTTTGCTATAACCGAACTGGGAGCTACACCGACAGTTTTTTTTAATAAAACTGCTAATGCCAAACAAAAATAAACCTTAATAATAACATAGGCAATCAGTCAACATTGTATGGCACCCCGAGGTGCAATTAAAGCCTGATTTTGTTGCTCCCGTGACGAACGTTTTACGCGAACGCAATGTTTTTATATTATATACTGTAAAAGGATTTTTATTATGAAAGCGCGTTCAATATATTTATTATTAAAGTAAAGTGAATGAACTGAAAATGTGGTTTATTTAATTTTGTGGCCCTGTAGTAATGTTCTTACAATATAAGGTGTCATTACCCTATCTCATAGTCTGTGAAAAAACGCGGTTAAGGGACTATTACTTAAAGAATCAGTTTCATAGAAATATAAGTGGACTCAAAACTCTATACTTTGTCATCATTGTACTATAACCTATGTTACTGCATTGGGCGTGTTTGAGGTTGTCGTAAACAAGGACGCGGGTTTCAATTACAAGCTAGAAAATTGTTTTTGTTATCTAGGACACGAATAAAATCAGGATGTACGATAGAATTATTTGAATATAAGACCTCTGGCATGGCAGTCGCATACACAACCGCTTTGCCATTGATACATTTATTTTCCAATGTAATATTAATAATCCATACTAATATTATAAATGGGAAAGTGTGTCTGTTTGTCTTTCTTTCACGGCAAAACGGAGCGACGAATTGACGTGATTTTTTAAGTGGACATAGTTGCAGGGATGGAGAGTAACATAGGCTACTTTCTTTTTTTTTTCTTTTGTGTCCAGGAAACGGGAACAGTGCTACTCCGAATTTAACGCGAGCGAAGCCGCGGGCAAAAGCGAAAAAAAATATTTACGAAAAGCCAAGTTAGTAATTTCTACCCCGCCACACTAATCAGTTAGCTTAGCTTTTCGTGGCACTTATGTAACATTTACAGTATTAACTGTAGACCAATCCAGTGGCGACCTAGTTCTAGAAAGTTGACTAAGTGCGCTTACCGAGTTTGGAGAGTTAGAAATCAATGTCCTAGCTCTATTTATAAGAGATCTATTTTAATGGTTTTAATAAATGTTTATAGTAACTTGTACAGTCACGAGCAATAATATGTACACATTTTCAAATTTTCTAAACTATCTGCACGTTTATCTAGACATTACAATATCAAAATGAATTCGTAATTTAGAAGAGGTTCCGTACAGTTTTGAATTAATCTTCGAATTTTCAATTTTGGATTGGCAGAACTTTAGATAACTGGTTTACAAAATGCGAAAATGTGTACATATTATTGCTCGTGACTGTACCCGCAACTTCGTCTGCTTTAGATTTTCGAAGATTTTTTTAATTTAAACGTTAAATCTTAATAATTATTATACAATATAAGACTGATTCTTTTGGACTATATATTACATATTAATTATTTTTATACCTATTATTAACAATAATACCAATCAATCAATCAATCAACTAGCCTATCGCAATCCACTGCTGGACATATGCCTCTCCCAACACGCGCCGCAGAACACGGTCCAACGACAATAATGTTTTTTGTAAAATATTTACGAAAAGCCAAGTTTTTCTAAAATATTTACGAAAAGTTAGTAACTTCTCTCACTTAATGAACCCGCCACTTTAATCATTTAGTTAGTTTAGCTTTTCGTGGCACTTATGTAACATTTACAGTATTAACTGTAGACCATTCCAGTGCCGACCTAGTTCTAGAAAGTTTACTAAGTGCGCTTACCGAGTTTGGAGAGTTAGAAATCAATGTCCTAGCTCTATTTATAAGAGATCTATTTTAATGGTTTTAATAAATGTTTGTTTAACTGTTTACGTCACATTAGTACTTAGTTATTTATCTTTGTATCTCTCTCAGCCATGAAGCGTCTCCTATTGGATATCATCATCATAACAGCCCAGTAATGTCCCACTGCAGGGACGGGCCTTCTCCCGTGACGGGAGGATACCTGACCTACCATTATCACGCTGGCCTGACGAATTGGTATAGGGTTTAATTTCAAGTTTTCCTTCTTCTTATTTCGTAAAGATAATATTCACGGATAGTTCCTTAGTCGGTTTTTACGACACCCATGGGATGAGATCACCCCCCCGGTGACATATTATATTCTTACTCCGTCACCACACGGAGAATACACTATTGGATATAGGCCTCCCCAAATTGACTGATGGCTCTATCATACACACTTCCGAGGGCTTACCTCGAACCTGCAATACGTGACAATAGGGATGAACGTGTTCGTTTATGGAGTCTGTGCACTACACCGTACCATACCATGTCTGTGCAAGGACCGTGCTATGAACGTGTCAGAAAAAAATGTATTCTTTGTATGAAAACGTTTGAGACTATGTCCACTAGACCGTTCCGTAACCGTTACATTACGTGCCTGATACGGTCTTAGCACGGTCATGATATGGTACGGTGTAGTGGGCAGACTCTTTTATTCGGTTTAAGTCCGAAATACCATGACACTGTCATAAAGTCCTTTCGCGATCTCCTTACGTAAAACTAGGCCTCCCTAAGCTCGCACCACTCCTTTCGGTCCTCTGCCCATTTCATCCTTTTTTTTTTTTTTTTTTTTAAATCTTATTTATTTAATAAGCCATACATCATATGATTAAGTCAGCTTAAAATAAATTACAATGGTTTATAAACTATTGGTACATTTACTACTTAAGGATTAATGTTATAATATTTTAATCTAAGGGACAATGACTGTGTGATAAAACTTAAAAAATTAACACTAAATTTAGCAGTGAACCCTGAGCTCAAGATGTGGTGGACAAAGAAGAGGAGATCCCCCGCAGAGCACTGACTTTCATTTAAGAGTTCCAACCTAGGATGTTCGTTGATTTTACACTCTAGAATTAAGTGGAGGAGGTCCTCCTCTCTGTTGCACCGTTCACAATTTGGATCGTCTCTTTTTTTCATGGTAAAGTTGAATTTGTTAAGTGGAAGATGGTATGTTCGGGTTCGGAAGCAGATTACCAGATCCTTTCTGTTGAGATTGAGTGAGGAATACCACGGTATATGTGGAGGTGCGTTTACAATGGATTTGTACCAGATACCTTTGGTTTTTGAACAGTTATTGAAATAAGATATAAACTGAATGTAATTATCCATTTTTACTTTTGAAAGATGATCAGTATAATGCGGGGTAGTGTCAAGCGGGATACCGTTCTTTAGAGCCTCGGATGCAAGAAAATCTGCTACCTCGTTACCCATTACGCCCACATGTGATGGAATCCATTGCAAACGAACTTCAACCCCGTTACGTATCAATCTATGTATACATTTAATAATGAGGTAAGCTTCGTTTCTACCCACACTGTTGCCCCTAGCACATCCTAGCAAATGCTGTAGACCGCTCTTCGAGTCAGTAAGAATAACAATTTTTCGATAAGATGTCGACTCTATATAATGGATTGCTTCCATGATTGCTACCAGTTCGACTCCCATTATCGGTATACATGAATATTTGATCCGAAATTTGGCCCCAAAATCCGCAGATTCATCATAAAACGCGCAACCTGAACCATGTAACGTTTTGGAACCGTCCGTGTAAACCCGTGCGTAGCCTGTATAAAGAGCATGCATAATGTCATCGGTACGTTGTTTAAGATCGGAAACGGATAATTGATCTTTATGTTCAATGGTGCAAATTCCGTGCTCTATGATTTTATCCCAATGAAGGATTTTGGAATCATAAGAGAGCGAAAATTGGGGCAGAATTTCGAATTTTGACACAGGTAAATTAGAATACTTTCTGAAACTTTCAAGTAATAGAGGAATTTGGTTTTTGCGCCAGTATCTTGAGCCCAAATTTAGTGTGCCGTCTATCAATTCTAATTGTTCTTGAAGATAGTCGGATGTTTTAGAGGAAAGTTTCAGGAAGTATTTGTCACTCAAGTAGGTTCTCCTAAGATTTAAAGGTGAGATGCATAGTTCACTTTCCATTGTAAAGATTGGAGTGTCCCGAATAAAGCTTCCACAAAGACGGAGACATTGATTTTGGATTACATCCAGTCTTTGAAGAAGTCTGGGATTGGCGTTTCCGTAAACTATACATCCGTAATCCAGTCGAGATCGCACCAGTGCTATATACAGTCTTCTTAAGTGAGTTGGATGGACACCCCACTTTGAGCAACATATAGAACTAAGAATATTAACGTATGAAATACACTTTTGGGCAGTTTCTAGAACATGTCGATTCCAGTTAAGGCGGCTGTCTACCCAAACACCCAAGAATTTTGTACTGTTAATGACCTCAATTTCAGTGTTGTTAATTTGAATACTAATAGCAGGTACTTTGTATTTTCTAGTAAAAACGCAAAGTTTAGTCTTTGAAAGAGAAACATCTAAACCGATTTCCTCTAACACAGATGTAAAAACATTTAAACTAGTTTGAATTATATTAACACAGATGTCAATATTTGAGTTACAGTAATACATGGCAAAATCATCGGCATATTGGGAAACCTTAACTGTAGTATTAACGAGATTGTTACATAATTTAATTGTAACTATGTTAAATAGAATAGGTGACATAGGGTCACCTTGAGCTAAACCCTGTCTGCTTGTACGAGTTATTTCCCTACCGTCCCGTAACATATAGACTAAGGTTCTTTCTTTTAAAAATTCTCTAATATATCTACATAGGAATGGATCTACATCAAATTCAATTAAAGAGTCTATAAGAGGTACAATTGCCACATTATTATAGGCGTTACTTATGTCTCCGAACGCGCATAAAACGTAACCTTTCTCTATGAATGCTGTTTCTGTATCTACAATGAACCTACTAAGATTGTCTTGGCATGAGTGTCCTCGCCTAAAACCCAAAGTACTATCGTTAAATAATTTGTTACTTTCAAAGTGATGTTCAAGGCGACGAGTGATCATTAAATTAAAGGTCTTACAAAGGCAGTTAATGAGTGAAATAGGGCGGTATTTAATAGTATCAGAACTTTTCTTTGGCAAAGCTATAAGTTTGATTCTACGCCATTGTTTAGGTATCTCCCCTCTTTTATAAATTGTATTAAATATGTGTAAAATAAATTCTTTAGCATTATCCGGTAAGGTACTAATCATAGAATAAGTGATAGAATCTAAACCAGCCGATGTGTCTACTCTTTTCAGACTCAAATTTAGTTCTGTAAGTGTAAATAAATTTGGATTGAAATTATTATTGTTAAAATCTATGGGTTGTAAAGAAACAGTATCAGGAGTCAATTCTGTTACGAATGAAATTGCTGTACTTTCTGATAAGTAGTCTTTAGGACTACGGTTACCTTTAAGCCATCTAAGTTTCCTCCAGACCTCCCTACTAGGAGTATTGCAGTCAATACTATTACAGAATTGTTGCCACGAATTTCTTTTTGCGATTTTTATTAATTTTCTGACAGCTACAATTTTTTCCCTATAAGTTAAGTAATTTTCAACCGTGCGTGATTTTCTAAATTGTTTCAGAGCTAGCCTTCTCTCTGCGACTGCCTTTGACAAATCAGGGTTCCACCAGGGTTTCGGTTTGAATTTTTTTGGGTTATTACCAATTTTAACAAAAGGAATATTTTTGTTAGCACTTTTTTCAATTATATCTATGAGTTTATCGTAATTACTTTGTACATTGTCTCCGAAATCCAAAACATTACATGCAGACTTAATCTGTTGAGTATACTCCACCCAGTTGGCCTTTTTGATGTTACGTTTCAATTCTAGGCTATTCTGACTACTATCTAGCGTTTTAATAGAGATAATAATATGATCGCTACCGAAAGATTCGTTAGTGACCTTCCAATCAAGATCGAGTGAAAGATCAGCAGTACAAAACGATATATCAGGTGAAGTACAAACTATAGTATCATTCAACTTGGCGCAACGGGTAAAATCTCCATTGTTGAGGAATACGTAATTAAGTTTTGAGCTAGTGTCTGCCAGAAGCCTGCCCCTCGTGTCAGTTGTGTAAGACCAGGCTACGTGATGGGCGTTGAAGTCACCAACGATTAAGGTTTTCTCAAAGAAGTAACTAAAAAGTTCGTGGTAGTCCCTAACACTCACTGTGACATTAGAAGGAGAGTAGATTCCTACGACATGTTGAAGTTTATTGCAGTTATGAACTTCAATGCACAAAGCCTCAATATTATTATAGTTACTTGGAAGGGTTTTAAGAATACAGCTTATAGACTGATGCACCAGGATAGCTACGCCCCCATAACCATCTGCTCGGTCTTTTCTAAATACAGAAAAACTCCTTAATTTAATTTGAGTATCACATTCAAGCCAAGTTTCACTAAGAATACATATATGTATTTTTTCATTATTTAAATAAGAATCCAACTCGGTTAATTTTGGTATGAGACTTTGACAGTTCCACTGAACAATATTCAGGTTAAAACTTGTATTAGCCATTTTAAAAGAGCAAAAAATTGAAATTAAAAAAAAAAAACAAATAATAGACCCAAATAAAAAATGAGAAAGGGAACAACAGACGCAAGAAATGTGGTTTTAAGTGTAGGTTATCTACTTAAAATTACTTATTTGTTTTTGGATTTCTTTTGAGGGATAAGACCTTTAGCTTACTAACAATACGCGAAAGTCTGTTCTTAACGCTGCGATATGTGATTTTAGGTATCAAGTCCGTTAACATTTCTATTAAGTCACTAATGTTATCCGTGTATCTATATGTAATTTCTGAGATGTCCTTAACTCCATAGGTGTCAGTTAGATATTTTTTAAGTTGTTCTCCAGTTATGGGGTATGTTTTACTTGATTCGGATATGAAGTTCTCCAGGTGTTCCAGATGAATTGATTCCAGGTCACTGTGGTGTGTCTTGGGTTTCTTAGTACTCTTGGATCTGTCGTCTAAGCTGGACTGTGAACTTTTATCACTAACCTCTTCGTCATTGTAATCATTATAATGCATACTGAATCCTGTTTCCTTTATTATTTCAGTTTCCATGACATCAGTAGTAGTCGAAGAATCATCAGTAGCTGGGTGTGGACGCTTAAAAATTTGGGTTTCAGTTATTTGAGTAGTATCCTGTGAGTTTTGTGTGAAAGTATTCATGTCGTTGTGAGTCTTATCTGGGCATTTAGAGGCTACGTGGCCATCTTTTTTGCATATAAAACATGTCAAAGTGTCTGAAGAGAAGTAGATCCAATAGTTTGTTTCATCAAAATCAATCGAAATTGTGTCCGGTAATCGTGTGACGTCCTCAGGGGCTATGTAAACTTGTCTACGGAAGCTCAAAATGTGGTTATAGCCCGTTTCATTGAAACCAGCACGTAGGAAAGTGATAGGTGACTGTGGAGTAATATTTATGTCTAGTAATCTCTTTTCTATTTCAGAGTGCGGTATTATGGGGCACACATTGGATATAATGATGCGTTTATTTCTGCTGATAAGTGGTCGGATGGGAAGTTTTTGATTTTGAACTGTGATATATTTTTTGTTATCAATAATCTCGTCAGCAATTTCTTTTGAGGAAACGTATATACAAATTCTATTGTTTGATATTCTTGATAAAAAGCGGATCTGTGATGGTTCGATTATCCTTCCTAAAGCGTGAGCATAATCCTTAATTTGTACGTTTTCCAAGGCATCGATGACAATAGCTTGGTCTTTTTTAGGGAATGCGGTGGTTTGTGTCACAGTAGCATAACTGTGGTTTTTTACTAACGTTTGGGGGTTCATTTTGTTCCTGTAGTCAGAAACGATTAAGTTTTTAAAATGTTTTTACTCACAGAGTAACAAAAAATCCGGTTCCATAATAAAACACTTTTGCACAATGTGGGTAGAAAAAAAAAAAACTCGCGAAACAAGCGAATGTATGAAGCCGACCGTTCTCGGTGACAGGTCAACCAATACTGCCCATTTCATCCTAATATTTAGCTATTTCATCCTCCAGTGACGGAGGGTTACTTGGCCTACTAATACCACGCTGGCCAAATGGATTGGTATAGGGTTTAATTTCAAGTTTTCCTTAGCTTCCTATTTAATCACATGAATATTATTTAGAGTTTGTTTTTGTTTGTTTATTATGTAAATTATGGCTTCACTTTGAACTGAAAGACCATTGAGTGAATTTCTCTTTCGTCCCCGACGATATGTAACATAATATTTTGATATCTCAAGTCGTTAATCTAGAACATCAATAAATACATTTTATTACATATTAGTACAGTAATAAAAATGGAGGGATATGTAATGGCAGCGTTAAAATTACGGACCACAGAACACAATAATGTGACGACAGTGAGTAATACAATGTTGATGTGTATTCTATTTTGTCTATGGTGAGTATGCTACAGGCAGGTATTTGGCAATTTGAATTTTTACAGCTTCTAGTATTCTTTGTACTATGTATTTAAAATTGGAACAAGGTGCGTTATGAGGACTTAAATAAAATATTAACTTGCCCTGGTATTGTATTATGTATTGTTTTACCTATGTCACCCGCCGTGAATTGCGAAGACTGAATCGCGACACCGACATACCTACTCGCTGAACTTCGAAAGGCAGCAACTGACAGATATGTTTTTCTAATAGATTTTCCACAAAAAGTATTAACTATATCTGTATTAATAGAAATCAGCCACCATTTCAAAAAGACAAGTAATTAAATTCATAAATCTTTATCTAAATAAAATATGTTTGTTTCTAAATAATACAAATATTTTCTTCCTTAGACGTGATTTCAGAATCAAACGTAACTGAAAATTTTGTAACAACATCACCCTCTGATTTAAATGATATACAAGTAAATGTATAATTCAAAAGCGACAATTTAAATTTAAATTAATTTGTCTCCGATACTAAAGCTACAATGAATTTAATTATAGCGTGGTGCTTTCCTGAGCCCTATATTTAACTTATTTTACGCCTACGTGATTATGAATACTGAGTGAGTTGTTACTATTGAAGTACAGATTTAGTCTAAAATGTATATAGATAATATTGTTAGTTCGTTAAGATGAAGTGAAAGAAAATTGTATTGTTCGGGTATTATTCAAAGGTTTGGTTTTATTAAATCAACTCATTGTTGGGTTATTTTAGTACAAAAAGTTAATTTATTATCCTTGTCAAACTAAAACAACACAAATAAAATTTGAAGATCTTAAAACACTCAAACAGCTGTGCTTTATTTATTGCTTACTCATAATTTTATTCAATATAGATTCTTTATACTTTAAAATAAAGTGAATTTAATATACCTAATATTTTTTGGTATTCAATTCGTCCCTGTACATTTCGAGTCCATAAATCTGTTGGCACTGTTCATATTCATAACGGATACGCGTATGTCCCTTGTTGTATTAAGTACGTTATTTGTTTTTATTTACGATGAAATAGGCCTACCCGTATGGCCAGTAGGAACAAAACTTTTATATTAACCCTTTCACTACCCAGTAGTGGCGAAGTGTCCATATAACTCGATTCCTACCGGCTTACCTTTGCAAAAACCGCCTAGCATTGCCTATTAATCAATTATAAATCAATGACGCAACATCCACTCAATACAAAATAATATAAGTAAAATAAAAAAATATTCTCTTACGTAAATCGCAATAATAATACATAATTATAGTATTAGTAATTTTCTATATAATTATTTACGTACTCATAACGCCATTTAGTAAAGGTTGTCAACTAACAACTTGTTATGGCTCAGTCAGAGAGTAAAGCGCGCATGCGCGAGGCGGCGGTAAGCCGGTCTCGAAATTAGGAATTCAGTACAACAGAATGTATGGAAATCGTACGGTCACGTGCAAAACGTTGACACTTTGTCTTCATCGATCTAAGGTACCCTATAAGCCGGTGGCCACCGGCTTATTGAAAAGGATAAAAGATACAACTACAACATTGCGAGAGCGAGAAAGCACTATTGCAACCAGTGGACCGACCAATTCAAACGAAGTTTCATTTCACGTTACTTAATTTGCCATTGACATTCCTTTTTATTTTTATCAATTACCTATTTAAATCTAATAGAAATCAGATTTTCTTCTGAATTTTCAGCTTTTAATTATATTTATTTGTTTTTATTTTATTTATTCTCTCCATCTTGAATTTGGCAGAATCATCGGTAAACGATAGGACCATTAGAAGAAAAAACAGAATTATTTATTTTCTGCAAATAGGTTATATTAAAATTCGCTTTCTTGTTTTAGTAAAAATTAGTATGTTTAATTATTTATGTTTGTGTATTAAGTGTTGTGCATTGGTTGACTTTATTTTTGTCGTAGTGCGTTGGGTTGGGATCCTATGGAATATTTTTGTAAGTACTTGTTTGTATTATTTATCAGCAGATTTAATAGTTTGTTGTTTTATGGGACACGTTAATAGTGTTAGATAATTGTCTATCCTATTATGTTTGTGTTGTGTGATAAAACATCATTCTCGAAATTAAATTATGAATATAAGAAACGCGCGCTGTTTGGATTTATTGGCGCACTTTGGGGCGCGCCGGCGCTGTGGATTTACGAAACATTTTAATACAATTATCTCATTTCGATACGTGTAAGTAAGTGGCTTACAGGCAGTATTCTCAGATTCTAAAAGTAAGTAAGTATGTAGATTGATTTAGGATATAGCAATATAAACAATTAATCTAATTGATCAAAGAAATCTTTCAAACAGAGAAACATTTTCGTATTTGTTTTGTATAACTTTTCACATGAGTTCGGGACAACTAAAATCGAAACATTTTCTCACGAATACCTATGAACTACAGAATATAAAATAGAACGGAAGTCCACGGAACTTCGGCTTCCCTTTTATAAAAATCCACCCTTCGCCACTGCTACCCAGTGTATCATATAATATAATTCATTCACATCGGCAGGCTACCTGTTAAAGGGAACCTGTATGAGGACATTAAGGTTTTTATTGACGACCTCTGTGGCGCAGTGGTTATATTACATGGCTGCGACGCAGATGTGTTTAGTGACGGAGTAAGAATACAATATGCCACCACCTCCCGCTTATCCCACGTGTGTCGTAAAAACCGACTTAGAGACTGACCGTAAATATTATCTTTACCAAGTAAAAAGAAGGAAATTATGAAATTAAACCCTATACCAATCCGTCTGGCCAGCGTGGTATTAGTAGGGCAAGTATCCCTCCGTAACGGAAGGAGGCCCGTTCCTGCAGTGGGACATTAATGGGCTGTTATGATGAATGAAAATACAAGTAAATACAAATCAAAGAAAAACAATTTCTCATTCAGATAGGGAAGTATCGGTTCGCACACTGCGCATAGATAGGTAAGTAGTAACACTTTCTCTGCGCGCTCCCTGGACCGTGAGACAGTCGTGATTACGTCATAACGTACACGCTATTTCCTATGCGCGTGTATTATATGTTTTATTATTGATGAGATTTTACCATATTTATATTGTTTATTTATATGATTGGTAAATAAGTGGAACGGTGATTTTTTCCGCGTTTTGGTAGAATCAAGATTCGTCGATTTTAAAAACTTCACTCTCCTACCCCGTGACGCAAATACTGACAAAATCCATTTAAACAGCTCCAAGATAATAACCTGAGATCGTACAAACTGCGAGAAAAAGAAAACAGGAATTAAATATTTAAGAAAAAATAGTATTTTTAATATTTAAACATGGGTTTACAACTCCCTCATCCATCGCTTTCCCGTCGCTCTAATCAGGTCGTTAGTCCACCGTGTTACGGGTTTCCTATTAACTATAATAAACACAACGAAATATTTAAACTAATGTCATCTATACCAATATTATAAAGAGGTAAAGTTCTGTGTTTGTGACGTTGTAGGAGGTAATCTCTGGATATACTGAACCGATTTTAAAAATACTTTCTGTGTTAAATAGTCCTTATCGGGGAGTGTCATAGGCTCATAAGTATCACGCAATGACTAATAGGAGTGGAGCAGTAATGAAATATGTTTGAAAAAGTGACGCGTTTCTTACGCGGCCTAACGAAGTGGGCACGGGTCAGCTAGTAAATTATATACTTCTGCAAAACAAATTAATAATGTTTAAATGGCCACATTACCAGTTTCTGCTTACCTACAAAAACTCAAGGCGCAATGATATAAAATTATTAACCCGTAAATGTCTATGAATCACCTTGTTCCCCGTATTATGGCGCATAAAAGTAATGAGAGATCGTAATTCGCCCGTTTATTAGTCTTAATGTTTATTTGAGTTAGACGAAAGTTTTTTTCACTAATAAAAATGTACATTTAGATACGTTTTCTGCTTAGATTTATTTATACTATTCTTGTGTAGTTTTAGTATGTAGTAACTTGTTGAGGTTTCTCTTCTTCTTTTTCAATATTTATCGTTAGCTAACTTTGAATATTACTACTGGTATTAGTAATAATACCAGTCACAAAAGTAGTACAGTGGACATAATTTATCAAAGCATCACCTATCAAGAGTCGCGGTAAACAGATATAATAGTTACAAAAACCCTATACCAAGCCATATGTAGTTCCTTTTTCCATCTGAATAGTTACACTTAAACACATACAGTAATTTAGTTACCTACACTTAAAGTAATTTAGTTACACTTAAACTTGAAAAAGGGACCCCTTATATTATCTATACTAATATTATAAAGAGGTAAAGTTTGTGTGTTTGTTTGTTTGTGTGTTTGTGTGTTTGTGACGTTGTAGGGGGTAATCTCTGGATCTACTGAACCGATTTCAAAAATTCTTTCTGTGTTGAATAGTCCATTTATCGGGGAGTGTCATAGGCTAGGTAGCATCACGCTATGACTAATAGGAGTGGAGCAGTAATGAAATATGTTTATAAAAGGGACGCTTAAAAACGTTTATTTTGCTTCTGCTGCTTAAACGTATGGAGATATACTGAAATGATGTATTAGAGAATTGTACCTTTAAAAAAGTTTTACAATTAAGTCAACGATAGCATATATCTATCTTCTAAGGTTGACTCACTACGACCTTTTTTATAATAATCAAATTTGATTTAAAGAAATGCATTGTTTGTAAATGTATTTTGTGTATATGGTATTAACCCTTATCAAAATAAATACGTTAATCATTATACTTATTTAATTTTAAACAATATTGTCCTTTACAGCGATGAGATCCGATTATTAGTTTGAAAGATATCTCAGTTTTAAAATAATGCGCGAATAACGTAAAATATCTGTCTAACGCGAAATTAGTAGGTATAGATGAATTTTCTTAGTATCAACCACAGAAATCTAAATAAAAGGAGAAGTGGTATGACGGGGTTTTCGTCAAAACGCAATATGATTAGAACGATTATATAGCTAAAAATGTCTGTCACCTAGGTTTAGCTGTGTTTTGACAACGACTGGGATAACATATAAAATGCCGAGTTGTTCAGTGGTTGCCTGTAAAAATAAGAGCAATAAAAAAAACTTTATTAATAATGGAATCACTTACCATATGTTAGTACATGTATTTTATTGTATTTACCTCTAAAATCATGAAAAAATAATCTTCGATGTCCTCACTATGTTATTTTCATGTTCGGACAATTAAGTACTATAATATTTTTGTAACATATACATTGATTCTCTAATGTTGTCTAAACTAGTCATTCAATGAATATATGAAGCAATGAACTATGCGCTCAACGATATTACGTATGTCAAGTGGTTGCTAACCGTGATCGCTCTAACAACCAAACGATAGTGACGACTTGTTCATGACTACCACTATCTATCGTTTTCGATAAAAAGTCGTGTATTGTAGGAATTTTAAATTGTAAAAGATTTATAAAGTTTAGTAAAAAAAAATTCTTTTTAATGTTAAATTATGTAATTTCAATATAAGTATTACAATGTTGAAATAATATCTTAACCTAAATCAAAGGCGGAGTAAGTACTCTAGAACATAAAGGTTTAAAATGTTGATTACAGTGGTTTTGAAAGTTTTTTTTAAACATGCTTTTAACTGTTTTTATCAGATCAATCCCTATAATCATGCTATTGTTTTAATTTTATCTAGGCGCAATATTGCTCGTGCATTTTGGCATGCGCATGCTCATGCTTGAATAAATGAACTGTACACGCTAAATTATAAATTATCGCTAGCTCTCCCTCACAGAGCGTTAATTTTGTATGACAACAGTCAAAATGTTACAAACTGCTGCGACAATAAGAACGAAAAAGAAGTATGACGCTTGAGTTCCTTCAATCTGCGATATTACGACATCAGTTCTCGGATTAATTTGTTTCACGACATGTATGTTCTTACACACAATATTATTTTACAAAAGTATTGTACAATTATATATTATTATATTATACATATTTATATAAAAGTAATTATTATTTATATGATAAGTATTTAATTTTTAATAAAATATAAGTCTTGTCTATCGATAAATTTTATTAATTATTTATCGATAAGGTCAACGCCTAGCATAAATGTAATTTTTTTGAATGTAGTAGTTTTAAATAGTAGTAGTTCTTCTATCTAAACTTTTTGAAGTTTGTTTTATTTGTTTAAATATAGTAGCGCTGATTGGTTCGCTGTGACACCGTGTAAGGGAGATATTTCAAGGAAAAACGAGACAGAGTATTGCGTTCATTGATAATCTAGATGTAACAGAGAACAGTAGTCTATTCGTAAATTCTATAGCTGTGTGTGTTAATAAAACTGGCGACATTAGGTTTCCATACAAAATGACATTCAGGGCACATCTCCTTTATTCAGATATCTGTGGTATCAACATTTAATTTTTGGTTGGAGTAAGATTTTTATTTTAATTTTAAATACCTGTACTATAAATTAAATCTACCTCAAAAAGATCGCTTGGTCGGACTAAATTCGGAGGGCGGAGGACCCTGTTCTGTGGCGTTTGTTGGAAGAGGCATTTTGTCCAGCAGTGGACTGCGATAGGCTAATTGGTTTATTGATTAATACCATGTACCTATTCTTAATCCATCGTTACATGGATAATCATTATCATAACAGCCCATTAATGTCCCACTGCAGGGACGGGCCTCCTCCCGTGACGGAGTTTAATTTCAAGTTTTCCTTCTTTTTATTTCGTAAATATAGTAGTTACGGTTATTCCCTTAGTCGGTTTTTACGACACCCATGGGATGAGATGGGGTGGTGACATATTGTATTCTTACTCCGTCACCACACGGATAGAATGAATGGATAATACTATATACTAATATTATAAAAAGGTAACGTTTGTGTGTATCTAAGTTTGTGACGTTGTAGGGGGTAATCTCTGGAACTACAGAACCAATTTTTAAAATTATTTTTGTGTTAAATAGGCCATTTATCGGGGAGTGCCATAGGCTATATAGTATCACGCTATGACTAATAAGAGAGGAGCAGTAATGAAATATGTTTAAAAAAAGGACGCGTTTTTTTTGCTGCTCAACGAAGTGGGCACGGGTCAGCTAGTATTATATATTATGAAATCAAATCTATTGGCTTTCCAATTGTTTTTCCATTGTTTACAAACTAACAATTAAACTTTCTACAGTATGTTTATTAGTGTACTTATATAAAAGACGCAAAAACCTCAAACTTACTGACGCAACATTGGCGTATGGTAGTGCCGTGCACGATCGTGGTTTGATCGCGTGATTACGTGACGATCTGAACCCGAATCATTGTATCTTGTTTAAAAATGACAACTACTGGACTAGCGATTAAGCTCTTTGTCAGTGGGACTTACAAACACACATTAAGGGCGCCTTCAAATTTGCCGCTAAGTGTCGCGCGGAGGCAGCGCGACTGCAGCGCTGCGGTCGCGCTGTTTTGTAAATTCATAGAGATAAAAAACGCGCGACTGCAGCGCTACGCCCGCGCTGCGTCCCCGCTTTCGTTCATCGATCGACTAGTGTTGTTTAGAATACTTTTTCTTTTTAATAATAACACTAAGAGCAGTGTATTTTCGTCTGAGTCCATCGTAAAACTAAAACACAACACTACCATTCTCAAACCTAGCGACGGCAGCGCGACCGCAGCGCTGCAGTCGCGCTGCCTCCGCGCGACACTTAGCGGCAAATTTGAAGGCGCCCTAAATGACGCAAAGACCAAGTTATAATTTGTGGTTAGCTCAAATAATTATATTGTCTACTAGCTGATGCCCGCGGCTTCACCCCCGTTGTATACGTAGCTTAAATGTTATTCTACACCCTTAACTACCTATTATTCCAAATTTCATTAAACTCCATTCAGTAGTTTTTGCGTGAATGAGTAACAAACATTCATCCATCCATCTATCTATCCATCCATCCAGTACCTACATCCTCACAAACTTTCGCATTTATAATATTAGTAATATGTTTGATTCAAAACCGTCACCTCATACACGTATGTTTTTTATATAAATAATCTAGCAATTCACACATAAACCATAATATCGCTTCCCCATCACCTTAAAGAGTTGAGAAAAATCGAGGTTCAGATGTGAACCTCGGCAGATATTTGCCCTACATGGAGGGATCTGCTCCGAGCTTATTAAACCGAGGGTTTCAATCTAACGTAGACAAACATTCCGAGAGTGGGGCGGTTAGGGTTGCCCTCGCCTTTATACATGGTGTAGTAGTCTTTTTATTTATATTATTTTCTTTTGTCTAGCACTACAAGGTCTGCTTAGTTTGTGACTAGATGGCGCTGTGTGAATTCGAGAGAGATATTTTTATATATTTTGTTTGATCATTTTCTTGTTTAACTGTCTAAGAATTACAGTACTACTTACTAGTCATCTCTCCGTTCTGATTTTCTGACTGTGTACCTGACATACCGGGACGGGCCTCTAGTGTATGTATATATTTTAGTCCACTATTTCCAAGAGAATTGTAATAAATTCTTAATAAATAGAAATGTCAATATACATAGTATATGTTACTCTGGGGATTTCAATTATTTGTTGGTAAGTTTTTTTTCCATGAAATACCAACCCTACGTACGATTGATGGCTGACACATATATCAAAGGTTATAAGGCTCGTTTTGTTGGCATGATTAGCGATATTTTCTTTACTGTAAACATTATTACATTTTTAAATTGGTTTTTTATCATACATGTTGTATTCAGCGCCATTTAATATAGCCATGCATTATATAGTTTGACAAATTATAATCACCTATCAGCCAAATTGTGTCTACGTTCTACAGGTAATAGGGTTCAAGGAGTGTCGTGGTAACTTAGTTTTACACATAAACCAATGTATGTAGACAATGACGAACTCTTTGGCGTAGTGGTTATATTAACATGACTGCTACGCAGAGGTCTCGGGTTCGATTCCCGCTCAATGCAAATCTTTGTGTGTTCATGACATGATTGTTTGAATTGGGTCTGGGTGTTTTCTGTCTATATAATATGTATTTATTATTATATTATTATATACTTTTATTTCAGAAAAAAGTTTTCCATACATTGGGTTAGTTATTACATTGATACTTAAAAATAACTTTTACAAAAAAAAAGTATATAAGTACCTTTATCCGTTGTCTAGTACCCATAGTACATCTTTGCTTTGTGTTGCATTGCGTTATGTGAATGTGGGAGGAATATTTCATTTAATTCAATTTAATTTATTGCAAACTCTAACAGTGGTTGTCTGGATATCTATCGCGATCGGTACTAAACAGTCTTCTCCTAAAAATGGGATTTTTAATATTTTCTATTTGTACTGAACTAATGACGAATCATTATGTTGCATAAACGGTTTATCTGAATTCAATGTTTAAGGTAGTATTAGATTTAATTTCGCTTAATATTTTTGGTTTTTAAATTGCATGTCAATTCTCGTTTCTTACCCCCGGTTTCTGAATTTTCAGGAACTAAAATGACAGTTTTGACACTTGATTAGTTGATTTTGACTTGATCATTCATTCAGAAACTGGGGGTTAAAATCGTTAAAATTTGGTTAAGTTAACTTTCAGTTGTCAAATTGTCTTATCTATTGTGTGACAATTTGACAACTGAAAGTTAACTTAACCAAATTTTAACGATTTTAAGAAACGAGAATTGACATGTTGAATAAAAACTGTTAATGATATTAAAGAACTGTCGCTTTCTTCTGCAAGCAGTAATTGCTACAAAAGGAGGCGGTAGATACCGACTTTCTATCAAGTGGGCCACATGCTTGTCTGCCAAAGTCAAGCAATGAATAAAATTTATTACGTCTAGACTGCGGTTACATCTTTTATTTGTTAAAACATGTATGTTTTAATTGAATGGACTTAATGTCCTTAAGATTAAGGTTATGTTTTGCTTGTAGTATTATTAGTATGCCATTAGTACCCTTAGTCTGTAACATGTGAAACATTATTCCATTAATTTAATTGTTTCTATTTATTTGTTACAGGTATGTACAAGTTTATTCCTATTAAACCTAAGTTTGGTATGTAAGTATTATAAGTTAGAGATCCTCCGTGTGGTGACGTAGTAAGAATACAATATGTCACCACCCCTTCTCATCCCAGGGTCGTCGTAAAAACCGACTAAGGCACTATCTGTGAATATTATCATTATGAAATAAAAAGAAGGAAAACTTGAAATTAAACCTTATACCAATCCGTCTGGCCAGCGTGGTATTAGTAGGTCAAGTATCCCTCCGTCACGGGAGGAGGCCTGTCCTTGCAGTGGGACATAAATGGGCTGTTATGATGATGACGAAATTTTTAAATTCAACGTTTACTACGTTGCGATGTTATTGATCATCAATATACTCGTATAGCCAATATGATAAGTGTTTAACAGGTCGTTATTAAGAGCTGGGTAGATTGCGATCTCAAAGTTGAGTAAATATTATGTTAGGCGACCGATTGATGTTCATAGACCTTAAGGGTTCAGCTTCTTATCTCAAAACCTTAAGTACGGTATATATTGAAAGTTAGAGATATCAGATGCACTATTCTCATCCGATTAAATACTGGCATTCTGCGAAGGTAGTCAATCTATTCCGGTGTTGGGTCTGATTACTACTTGTGCCTTGAAGATAATTCCCAAACTAGGGACTCCTATCGTCTCGAAGGTGTAGTAATAGGCGAAAACTCGTCTCTGTAATTGAACTTTAAAGGGAGCTAATACCCGCCATTTTCAAATACATCACAACTTAGTAACTCGCCAATGTATAGCCAATATGATAGGTGTTTAACAGGTCGTTATTAAGAGCTGGGTAGATTGCGATCTCAAAGTTGAGTGAATATTATTATAGGCTACCGATTGATGTTGATAGACCTTAAGGGCTTGCGTCGATATTACATTTTTCATTGTGAGCTTCTTATTACTTTACTTTGTTTGTTCTTAACTATATTAATGTTTTTGTTAACTTTGAGAGGTTAGAATAATGGTCTTATTAGCTGGCTTGTTCATAAAGTTTATACATACCTACTTAACTAAATTAGATGTTGCTAAATAATCATCATCTTATCAGCTAGGTACCGTCTGCTATTAGATGTAGACCTCAAACTCAAACCGTTTAATTCCTCACATATTTCTCACAATTTCACACAACGCCATCTAGTCCCAAACTAAGCAGAGCTTGTACTATAGGTACTAGACAACTGATTTACTATTTTACGTTTGTACATTTTGACACTCGTGCTATCTGATACTTTATATATTACTAGCTGACTCGGCGAACTTCGTACCGCCTTAGCGTAAATTTGATGCACTACTTTATTTTGTATAGCTGACCTATCTGTGATAATACATGTCTGTGATGTCATAGATCACCCCAGAGTTTTTTGTTTTAAATTGAATGACGTTGATATCCGCAACGCGTTTTTAAAAAAAATTAAAATTAATTAAAATATTTTACAATCTTAGAGATTTTCTTAATATTTTTTTCCATAAGAACCTTGTACAGAGTAAAAACGAACGAAATAAAATCAGCCAAATCGGTCAAGCCGGTTCTATGATATGTTGTGACAACGGAAATCGGGTTTCATTTTTATATATGTATATAGATAACATGGAGTGAGGTAAATAAATAAATATTTACCACATACTTAACTGTCATGTTTATACTTCTATATGTAATAATAATAAACAATAAACCTCGAAAGTTTTAATGTTAATATCTGTTTTAGAGTTTGTTAAAAAGAATTAAAATTTAACAACAGTTTATTTAGGATCATAATGTAAGTTATATTACAAAATACAAAATCACGTTTCAACCTTTAGGAATACGTTGTTATAGCAAGATAAAAATAGTCCAATAAACATCGAGCGTGCTCGAGTCACGCTTCAAAGTTTACACAAGCTCACATATGATTGAAATTTTTCGCTCTAATAATGTGTTCTAAATATGTTTGTGTTATAAACTCTTATATAGTTTGGCGTCCACTGTTGGACATAGGCCTCCTCCAAATAATGCCACCTTGTGCGGTCCTGTGCCTTTCTCATCCATCAGTTTTCCGCCGTCCTAACTAGGGGGGTCACCACATACATGATTAGATGTAATTGTTCAAAAAGAAAAATATAAAATATAATTTACTTCCTAAAAAATGTATGACTCGCTTAATGAATGTGGACGAGGCACAATCTGTTTGCCAGGATTCTGACAAGTGGCGTTCTGTCGTCTCTGCCTACCCCGGACGGGATAAGGCGAGAGTTTATGTATGTATGTAAAAAATGTCATGTTAAAACACTGTCCAGTTAATTTCATCTACCACATAGTATTAGCACTCAACCCAACACAACATCAAAAACTCTATTACTGTAAAAATAAAAACTCCCAATTTTTGAGTGCCGCCTTTTCCCCGAAAAGTGGCAAAACCACATACATAAAAGGACTTTCATTAAATAAAAAATTCAACAAAGCACACTCAGCTGGGAGGGGTTTCCATCAACATCATAATTTTGTAAAAAATAAGGGAATAACGTGTATTAAGGCCAGAGTTTTTTTGTTTAAATTTAAGCAAGTAGCTTATATTGTGTGTAATTTTGTTGGTTTTAGACTGCATTTTTTTTGTAGAGAAGCGAGGTTGAGCAGTGAATAAGTAGAACAATACTATATTTTTAATGCTGTGCTGTGCTTTAGCTTAGCATTGCACTCTTACTGCGTTTACAGGCAGCCTATAATTGATTATTAACTGGCAGTTATTTTCGTTTACATGTTTATATTCAT
The DNA here is from genome assembly GCA_905475405.1 of Schrankia costaestrigalis. NCBI lineage: Eukaryota > Metazoa > Arthropoda > Insecta > Lepidoptera > Erebidae > Schrankia > Schrankia costaestrigalis. Next base: position 7,841,231 of record FR997852.1, on the reverse strand, counting down.
TCTTCTATGAAGCACAAGATTTTTGGCCGTAAAAACCTCCTTGATATCATCATAACAGCTCATTAATAACCCACTGCAGAAACGGGCCTCCTCCTGTGACGAAGGGATACTTGACCTACTAATACCACGCTGGCCAAACGGATGGGTATAGGGTTTAATTTCTAGTTTTCCTTCTTTTTATTTCGCTAAGATAATGTTCACGAATAGTCCCTCAGCCGTTTTTTACGTCACCCATGGGATGAGATGGGGTCCTTGATATTATAAGAAAAAATCTTAATCACGTTTGTACGGCTCAACTTAAAAAGTAAAATTACTAAAGAGCTTACTGTCCATACTCTAATTAGAGCCTCTCCACAAAAAAGATGATTCATCTAAACTTACTTTTATCATACTAGCATCTTGTTAAAAGTCGTCCACAATAAAATGTCGAGGTGCACCTGGCTGAGGGTGGCAGCATTTCCCCCCCACCACTACCCTTCCTCCTCCTCATTAAAATGGCCGCCGTGCAACTTTCCCTTGTGGAGTTTTTATGTGTTTATTTTGTCTTATATACAGATGTGTGTTAAAGTTGAGGATGTCGATGCAGGAGTAGTATTGAAACAATTGATATTAGTATTTATTTACCTACTGTTTAGAATAGGTTTTTGGTTTGTAATATTTTCTGTTTATTTGCGGTGGAGAACTAAGAATACTTATTGCAATCATCCCATTTCATTAAGACTATATCTTAGCAGGTAAATGTAATATACTGCAAAGCATTAAATTATTCATAAACTAGCTGACCCGTGCCCACTTCATAGGGCGGCGAAAAAAACGCGTCTCTTTTTTAAACATATTTTATTACTGCTCCACTCCTATTTGTCATAGCGTAATACTATAGCCGATAAATATATATATATACACACTCCCCGATAAACGGACAGGGCCCGTCCCTGCAATAGGACATTAATGGGCTGTTATGATGAAAACAAGCTTGGTATCTTCCTTCTCTGTAGTGTACCGTTATTGTCTACCGAGTAAACTAAATTCTTACTGATCCAAAATTAAAATATAGATTTTTCATGTTTAAAAATACAAGTTTTAGTATCGTAATCCTTCTCTCCACCTGTCGTTATGGCACTCAAAGGAAAAGAGGCATCGGATACGTTTTACTACTTTTGTTTACTGAATCTTGTTTCGGTAGAACATCTAATACTAAAATATTATTTTGTTTTCTTTAACAATTTTGTAAAGGAAATATTAAAAATTTGTTTGAATACATAATGTTCGTAATAACAGCCCATTAATGTCCTACTGCAGGGACGGGCCTCCTTTCGCGACGGAGGGATACTTGGCCTACTAATACCACGCTGGCCAAACGGATTGGTATAGGGTTTAATTTAAAGTTTTACTTCTTTTTATTACGTAAAGATAATATTCACGGATAGTCCCTTGGTCGGTTTTTACGACACCCATGGGATGAGGTGGGATGGTGACACACTGTATTCTTATTCCTTAACCACCCGGAGCCAAACATTTTGAGGAATTACAGTGTTTATTAGCGTCAAACGTTTTTACATACATATGAGTGGAATCAATTACTGCTAAGATAGTGAGCTCTGTTCTAATAAACAACTAGCTGACCCGTGCCCACTGTTGGGCGGCGAAAAAAAGCGTCCCTTTTTAAACATATTTCATTTACTGCTCCACTCATATTAGTCATAGCGTGATACTATATAGCCTATGACACTCCCAGATAAATGGACTATTTAACTCAGAAAGAAATTTTAAAATCGGATCATTAGATCCAGAGATTACCCCCTACAACGTCACAAACACACAATCACACAAACGTTACCTCTTTATAATATTAGTATAGATTGAAATAGGTGTAGCCTATTTGCATTTAAGGCTATCGCAGCCAGATACAAAATCTTTCAAACTCCTGCATTTAGTTTCAATGGAACCCACTATGTAACATGTCTAGTGTCATTTGCGAAGCCACACTGTAGATAACTTACAGGAGTCACAGCTTATAGAAATCTCGGTGAAATAATTCAAAAAGTTCTGTCCAAGAACTGATAGATAACCTTTTTATTTATGTGAGCTACTATACTACAGCGCCCTCTGTTAGCATAAAACGTTATTAAACTAGCACAAGTTATTGTCAGATATCGCGTAGCACGTAGGTACAGACACGATCACGTAACGCTATATATCTGCAACTTTACTACTTACTTACTGCTACTACTACTCTGTGGTATATTTGTTACATTCGAATTGTAAAGGTCACAGGCATTTTTATGCTTAAAAGAAGACACCATCAACTATGGTACAGTGGCGAAGGGTGAATTTTTATAAAAGGGAAGCCGAAAAAAAAACTTATCAGTGTCGGTACTCATTTGACCAGCGCAACAGTGAGCCACTGACTGGCTCACTGTACCTACCATAGGAGTAAGCACTGTTGGTTATTATAACAGATTTTTTTATTATTGTTATTTTTTGATGAAAATAATATTATATAAGTTCCTCACTAGGGATCATGAACTGCGTCGTGGGGACTGCCACAAACAGCTATTTAACAGACACAAAGAACAAGATCAGACTCAATAATTTGTTGATCAAAAAGAACTGTCCTACCTGGGAAACGAACCCGTGACCTCGTGCACGTCAACCGCTTATCTCGACCGCTGCGCCACCGAGCCCGTTACAGTGTATTTCGTAAATAAAAATTACTAAAGCTAAGTACGTACTTCATACGTATTCGTAAAAAAATATTATAGTTGTCCCAAACTCATGTAAAGCTAATCAAATCCGAATATGTTTTTCAGTATGGGCATGTTTCTTTGATGAATTAGATATTGTTTTAAATATGTCGCTATATCCTAAATGACTCCACAAATTTTTTAAATCTAAGAATAAGAAACATAGAAAATAATACGTAGGTACTATTTAATTTACAACTGCCTGTAAGCCACTAATATTTATCGTTAAGATTTTAATAATATAAAAATATACCCATCGTAAATTCATCGTGCCAGGCGGCGTCGTTTGTATTCCATAGTTATGTCTGTGTTTCTTATTTTCGTTATTTAATTTCAAGAAAGATGTTTTGCTTACACAATAATTAATCAATTAGTCAACAATCTATAATAATACTATTAACGCTGCCATTATAACAACAAACTAAAATAATAACAACGAAGTAAGTATGTACTTACAATAATGTAAGGCACCCAAAGTACTATGACAATGTCAATCAATGCACAACACTGAATACACAAACACAAATTATACTTAGTAATTACTACTTTACACAACAAAGCGAATTCTAACGATTATTTGCAATACTTTAAATAATAAATGAAAACAAAAATAATGCAACTTGTGATGGAAATGGAAGCCATTATTAAGCATCGTTTCAACTTCATTCATTGCAGTGGGAAATTCAAACAAATTGATTGTAGCTATATGCTATGATCACGTTAATGCTCTCTCGCTCTCGCATGTCGCATTTTTCATCCTTGCAATCGTGCGACAGAGCTGGCGCTCTACGAAGCCGATAAATGCCCGAATGTCTCTTTCCACTCGTCAATGTGCCGGCGCCGCCGCGCTCGGGTACTGTACAACAGGACCTACTACTAGTACTCATAACATCATAACCCGGACAGAGCCGGCTTACCTTTACGCCTACATACGCAGATAAAATGCATAATAATACACCTAGGTTTTGCATGTGTGCGTACGACTTTCGTACCGTCTGTTTATACTGGATTCCTATTTTTGCGCCCGGCTTACCCGCCATTAGTTGACAATGTTTTGTTTTATTTAACTAATTCATTGTACAGAAGCAACTTTCTTTTTACCAGTCCAAATAGATTTTTAATAATGCTTGATGCCCTGCCATTTACATGCTTTTATAATTTCTGGTCTAGCTATGCACAATCAAAATATTTTGTTTCTATTAACAACTATCATTTATCTATTTTTGTTCACAAAAAAATATTGATTTAACAATCAATAGCATAACATGTCTGTAAGTTATTGCATTTAAGAAGTGTTTATTGCATTTTAATTACTATGATACATTTTAAGCACATTGTTACTCTAGTGAGTTATAATAATTAACACATTTGTAAGGTATCACTATTTTATTTTTCATATACATCTTATGGTTTTAAATAACCCCATTCACAAATTAATACTATTTAAGTTACCAAGTCTGATTCAACTAGCAAAAACTTAAGGGGCCCGCCCTGCTCCAAAATTTGCAACAAATTGAAACAAACTTAGTACACTTTTACAATTAAATCAATAATTAAACTCCACCATAGATAAAGCAATTAGACCTATGAGTTATCACAGGCAGATATTACTAAACTGATCATTATTTATAACTACTAAAATTATGATTATTGTTTTAAAGACCAACTGCCAATTTTTTTTAAGAGTGCACTATTCTCACATTAATTGGTAGATTTATAATATAATGCCAATACAAGCTAAAAAATTGTCATAAATGCAACTAAGTATTTCAATACACTGCTCCCATGGTCAAATAATGCTAGCGTTCTGTGAATAAGTATAACAGTATAGTGTATACCTACTTAGTTTAATTTACATATAATAACCTATAATAAAATTATAATGTGAGGTTTGAGTAAAAATCCACAAAAGTTAAAATTGAACTACTGATGTGCACACTGCACACTTTGGCCTGATGGCATGTGTTCATCATCATCACTTGCATAAGCCTCCTGTCGTCCTTTGCCACCTGCATTCTTAGGGCGCTCTATCAGATTTACTTCTTCTACCTCATCTCCAGTGGGCATTACAAATGCAGACCGAGGCGGTAGGACAGATTCTATTTGTTTTAATTGTTCTTCAGTAGCAAAGTTGTCATTGGGGAAAACAATATCAAAGTTTATATACAAATTGCCCTTGTTGTAATAAGAGATGGCGTTATGAGTACGTAAATAATAATTATATTAAAGCGATTTACGTAACAGAAAACTTTTTGTTTTTTTTTTTTAATTTTGTGTACTGAATGGATGTTGGGTGCGTCATTGATTTATAATTTTTTAATAGAGTATGCTTAGCGGTTTTTGCAAAGGTAAGCCGGTAGGAATCGGGTTATATGGACACTTCGCCACTACTATGGTACAATTGTAACTGTGTAATAATGAAATAAAATATTTTGTATTGTATTTTTTATTAGTATTGAGTGTTATAATAGCAAAAATGACTTACTGCAGGATTAGGTATCCTCCAGTTGATAAGGGAAATTTATATGACTTGACCACAGATTACTTATGAGTTCAGACTTGACTTTGCGCCTCTCAGTGCGGTGAGAGATTCTTTCCAGTATTTCATATTTTAGCAATGATATGTTTGTTAGTTTTTTTGTTGAATTGTATCTTACGACATCCAAGGGGCGGGGCTAAGACATATAATATTATTCTTTCTCAGTCATTAAACATAATGAATTAAGTTTTATTTTACAATTTGATGATAAAAATTAGTCCCTTATCTACAATTAAATCATTGTTCCATAACTTTGTCGAGTACCCAATATCTAATAAAGTTGAATAGACAAATACAAACGGACCCTTTCATATTATCTAGCACGAACGAGACCCTCCCGTTAACAAGGTCCCATGAACTTAGAAAGGTAATCTTGAACTAATTTAAGTTTTACCACAAATACAAATCTATATATCTACTAAGAACATCTTATAAGTTATATTATGTACGTTCCTAAGTATTTAAGTTGTATATTATGTACTTATTTTGATTTCCATTTAAGTTGTTGTGTGTATAGAAGAATATTTAGCTTTGTCCATACAACCTAAGACATAAGACGAACAAGCGATCCTCCAGGCAAGCGGTCCACGAAAGAGGTATCCAAGTCTGGTTTCTGGACATCTGCAATGCCGAATACAGACTGATAGGCAGAGACTATTTAGCGCTATGTAGATCGTCATAAATCTTTTTTGTTTCATTTGTAATCGTACATAATCTTTATGCATACTCGTCGCTTCATGTGTAATAAATATGTATGCATTTACAAAAATAAGGTATAATTTAATAAGAATTTATAATTTATATGATGAAGAATTTGTATTGTATTTGTAGTGTAGTTCTCCATAGTCTGAGACTAGATTCTTTAAGGTATTCCTTTTTGTTTAGGTATGTTTCTGTTTCATATTACAAACTCAGCCATCAATACATTTTTATTATCACATCTATAAGTAAAAACTTCACACACTAGGCAATGACGTCACTATCTATACGCGGCTGTCATTGTGTGTGACGAGGGTGGAACACTGAACGGACATCGTGACGATAGCCTAGGTGACATCGACGCGGTTTGACAACGTTTTTTATGAAAACATTTCGTTTTTACTACAATGTTTGTTTTAATTATGAGGTTTTTGTTTGAGTTATGAGGTTTTGTAAAATATGTCACCACCCCATCTCATCCCATGGGTGTCGTCCGAAAATCCGAGTTAAATAATAAGATGAAAAAAGTAATCGAAATAGCAAAAATCCTTGTTAGAAATGTGTATATATTCAAGTAAAATACCTAAGGTTTAGTTCCAATGTCTTAGATATAAGCCCAAACCAATAAATCTGTATATCGCATGCAATATTCTCCGCGTAGTAAAGTGGAGGGCAAAGTTGTAAATGTTAAAACTTGACGAGTTTCCTCGAAGACGCTCCTAACAAGTTGCAGCGAGCTGTCTGGACCGCTCTGTGTAACCAGAAGGCAGACTAACGGTTATCTGTACACTGCTGTTATTTGCTTTTGATTGTTAATGCTTTCTAAACTGAAAATGGTTAACATGATGGATGGATTTTTATTGCATTTAAAAAGAATTACATAATTATTATTGTACCTGCGCGTACAATAAATAACAATGTATGTTGTTTCACGGCGCATTGGCGCCTCGGCTCTGTCATGCCGTAAAATTTAATTTTAATAATAAATAAATAAATATACATTGCCTCACAAAACTGCTTGCACAGTTTAACATGTTTCCTATAATTCTAGCCTTAACCTTTTCTTTCTTTCTTTTTATTGTTTTGAGAATTAATTTTCTAATTGAAAAAAAACAGACTTTAAAAATTAACATTTCAGCAATTTGGTATACATGGAAAATTTTCAGATATTACACATTTATCGGTTTTAAAACCTTTTTTCGTATAATAGCCTTTTCTTTCTGTTTATTTTGAGAAAACAATTATTATTTACTACACTTCACATTTTTATTAGGTGAGTAAATACCATTAGGTATCTCTCCGTGTGGTGACGGAGTAAGAATACAATATGTCACCACCCCGTCTCATCCCATGGGTGTCGTAAAAACCGACTAAGGGACTATTTGTGAATATTATCTTAACGAGATATAAAGAAGGAAAACTTGAAATTAAACCCTATGCCAATCCGTTTGGCCAGCGTGGTATTAGGAGGCCAAGTATCCCTCCGTCACAGGAGGAGGCCTGTCCCTGCAGTGGGACATTAATGGGTTTGTATGATGATGATGATGAAATACCATTTAGGCGGCAACAAACATGTAATAAGTATGTCAAATTCAAGTGTGTAAGTGTCCCACTATCACAGTTATTCGATTGACAAAACGAAAATAGAGAAATAGGTACACGATATTAATAGATTTCTACCTCTATTTCATAAAAGAAGATCCCAAAGAGAATCAATAAACATTGAGTGCGCCTTGTCAATGCCGCCTTCATATTTCAAGGCTATCATACCGATTGCAATTTATCTCCGTGAGTAATGGAAACATATCTAGAACACATTTTTATACGTTACATAAGTTCAGACAGACATTATTTATATATGTATGTAAATGTATCCGAGATAGTTCAGAAATTTGTTTTTAGGTTTAGTGTTGTGCTTGTGATGTTTGTTTTATCGATATTTGGTAAGTTGTACCAATATTCACATTGATCTACAAAGATAAAAGGTTAAGCATAAATATATGATGTAAATTAGGGATCCTATTCAGTATCGGAAATGTCTTTTTTAACAATCAAAATAGAAAACTTTTTCTTTAAAACTACACACATCAAAAAAGTCTAAGCAACATGCATGATATTACAAATTTACCATTTATATTAATTAATTTCTAAGTATTTACTCACTCAAAGTGTATAGGTAAGTAAACTTTTTTGTTATTGATGACATACTGGCTGGTTGTAAAAAAAAAAATTCGATTATGTTTTGTTTTTTTTCATAAAATTCAAATGACTGCGAATTTGTTTGAATTTGAGTGCATGTTAATTGCTACGTTTTAGTCTTGATTTTATAATTTTACCAACCATTTAAATACAGTTGGCGACAAAATTGAATTGTTAGATATTCTTTACGTCATGGAGCGACGTCATTTGACGGCAGATGAAATGCAAAGAGCTGTAGGGATGTTGCAAGCGGGAAGTAATCAATCTCAGGTATCTCGACATTTTGGTATTCATAGAAGTGTTATTTGTCGTCTTTGGCAGCGCTACAATAATACAGGGGAACCCGCTGAACAGCATCCAGGCCGTAAAAGGAGTACAACCACTCGGCAAGACCGGTACATACAACTGACTGCAAGACGCCAGCCGATGTTAACCGCTCGAGAGATAAGTTTGAGGCTACAAAATTCAAGTGGTGTTGATGTAAGTCCCCAAACTGTGCGAAATCGACTGCATGAGTACGGCCTACGAGCTCGACGCCCTATCAGGTGCCCACCGATACGTCACGGGAATCGCGCTCGTCGAAATGAATGGTGTAGAGAACGCATAACATGGACCCAGGAACAATGGGATAAAATTATGTTTTCCGATGAGTCGCGATTCGGGTTTAGGCCTGATACAAGAAGGGTGCGAGTGTACCGTCGACCCGGAAATACTGAAAGACTCAGGTGCGTTCAGGAAGTTCATCCATACAGCGGCTCAACAGTTATGGTATGGGCGGGTATTATGAAGAACAGGCGAACTGAGCTCGTTTTTGTAAATGGAAACATGAACGCTGAAAATTACGTTGAGGATATTCTCAGACCTTATGTCCATCCATTTGCACAAACCTTTGGCTCCGATTTTACGTTAATGCATGACAATGCGCGTTCACATACAGCTCGGCGAACCAGTGAATACTTGGGAACGGAGAACATCCAGGTATTGCCCTGGCCTGCACAATCGCCAGACCTCAACCCCATCGAGCACGCATGGGACATGCTCCAGAGACGTGTTTTGAAGGACTTGGACGGAGTGACAACAACCCAACAGCTGAAGGATTTGCTACAATTCCATTGGGAGCGAATACCGCAAGATGACATAAACAGTCTCATTAATTCAATGAATAATCGTTGCCGACAAGTTCTGAATAGCAGAGGAGGCCATACTTTGTATTAAATTGTCCTATTCTTTCACAATAAATTCATTTTCTTAAGAAATTTCAATTTGTAAAAAAAAAGTTTAGTTTCTTATGTACCTGTATATTCTAATATTGTTAATTTCTGTTATTAAAAGAACTTATAAAGAAAACAGCTGTTATTTTTACATCATAGAACCCTAAAAATATTATTTTAAAAATAAAATACAACGTTATAATTAAAATAAATGGTAAAATAAATTAATATAAATGGTAAATTTGTAATATCATGCATGTTGCTTAGACTTTTTTGATGTGTGTACTTTAATATTTCACAGCTAATTTAAAACAAATGTTCTGGCTCGAATTAAAGAATTTAATGTAAGCCATAATAAATCTCGCATTTGGATTACAGAATCTCATTACCCGCCAACAAATATAATATATATATCGCTTTCATTAAATAGTCTTAGAGAAGAAGTGGTAAGAAACGTTTGAAGGAAACACGTGATTGGAATTAACAATCTGGTTTTACCATATTTAAGAGGAGGAATAAATTTCTTTGGTTCCCCGAACATAATAACGCTTACGTAATAGGTATTTATGTAAGTTTTTAAAACAGAAAGTAGCTTATTAAGAACTTTGCTTCATTAAATTGCTAAAACTAGGGTCAATTTATACTACAGCAGAGTCGAAGCGCATCGAAGCGTCATTCCAAAACTAAACATATCAAATTCAACCTTAACTCCACGGTATACCGCACACATTACTTCTAAGATTGTGCGCGAAACCAATCAGCGTTTGTCAAGCGCAGACGCGCGCATTCGGGCGCATTCGGAAGAATGCGCGCATATTTTTAAAATCTCCGAAGTAATGTGTACGTTACACTGTGGAGTTAAGGTTGAATTTAATATGTTCAGTTTTGGATCGACGCTTCGATGCGCTTCGACTCTGCTGTAGTATAATTTGACCCTAGGCTTTCTTTTTAGGTACAGATATTTATTGATAAATAGACGCCGATTTGTTGGATTAAGTTATTCTTGGGAAGGCATGCGGGTGCTGAAAACATCCAGTATAAGAATACTAAGAAGTATTCACTACATGTATAATAAAATATTCTAAAATATGAAATCGTTTAGCATTTCGATACATTTATCTAGCATTGATCTATCTAAAAACACAACGTTATTTCTTGCTAAAATATCGATACATTATTACTCTATACTAACATTCACTTGTCTTCGCTAACGGAGTTTCTTTTTTTAAATTTGATTGATGGTTTTCTCACTCACTGACATGTATCCCCTAACTCTAAACGCCTCTTAAATTTAGTCAATGTTTAGCTAGATTTCTATTACGAAAACCAACCTTATACGAAACAAAACCTGATCTGCAAAAAAAAAATGATAACTTATACTAACCTAAGCAATGAAACAAATTCAAAGAAGTTTGTGATCTATGGACTTCCTGAATATCCCAATGAGCCTGAACATAACTTACATCAGAGATTAATAGAGCTGTTTCAAGAAATTATGCAGATCGACCTTATGGGATACATAGAGCATACATATAGAGTAGGAAGAAACGGAAACAGAAACCGACCGGGTTAGTAATCGAACTTATAAGTAAACGAATGTCTAAGTATATAATACATAATAATTTATATTTCCAAGGCACTGGACTGTCTCTATCAGAATTCCTTGATGAAAGTGCACGTAAAGAAAGACTCCACCTTCGTGACGAGATGCTTAAGGCGCGGAAAAAAGGGTTGCATGCTGTAATAAGAAACAATAAATTATTTGTAGAAGGAAAAATGATTGACACTAAAAGTAATCCAGAAGAAAGCTTACAAGTATCTCCCATAACTTACAACAGCCAACTAAATCACATGCAGAATAATCAAGAACATAAAAATAATTTTTTTCGTTAATAAAGATAAACAATTCAATATACTTTTTCAAAATATGCAAAGTCTCCGCAACAAAAAAGACTTACTAGAAGCTTTTATGGAAGAATCTCCGCAGTATAAATTAATATGCATATCAGAATCATGGTTATCGGCAGACCACATAGATAGTATTCAGTTTGGCAGTTTCAAGTTCGCTGCGTCCTACTGCCGGAAACAACGACCAGGAGGTGGTGTATGCATCCTTTTACAAAATTATATTGAATTTATAGAGATTACTGAAATTTCAAACATGTCAATAGAGTATGTGATAGAAGTATGTGCCATAGAATTAGTTAGAGAGAATTTAATAATTATTGTTATTTACTGGAATAGGAGAGGGGAGGAGATTTTTTATGAGCAATTAATGCAGATATTAAATTATGTAAATAATAAGTATTTAAAGTATAATATAATAATAGGAGGAGATTTTAACTTAAATATATTTGATAATAACACAAAAACAAACGACTTCTTAAATCTTATGTTACAATATAAATTCAAACAACATATAAAGGAACCAACGCGTATAACTCAAAACTCATCATCGTGTCTAGATCTCATATTTGCAAATTTTACACATTACAATTTATGTACAACGGTGGAGGAGTTAGGTTTTTCAGACCACTGTGGTACCGCGGTACACATGACTATTCCCCAACAGACCAAGCAAATAACATGGTGTGTAAGGAAACGATTATTTAACCATAAAAATGTAGAACTATTCAAAACTAGCATAAAAAATGTAAACTGGAATAATATAATAAAATCAGGTAACAACTTAAACGTAAACTATAAAGAATTTAATAATACACTAATAAAAATATTAAACCAATGCATACCCATTCGAAAATTAAAATTAAAACCAAAATTTAGAAAGCTTTGGCTTAGTAACGGAATTAAACAGTCATGTAAAAATAAAAGATTACTTAAAATACTGACCCTTAAAGCTAATAATTCAATCCTCACACAATATTACAAAACGTATGCAAAAATACTTAAAAAAACGATTATTAGAGCCAAAAAACTGTATTATATAAATAAAATGAAAAAATCTCAAAACAAGGTAAGAACTATGTGGAGTGTTGTAAACGAACAAACTAATAAAAAACCAAAAAAAGATAAATCCAATATACAGCTAAAAATAAACAACAATATTTTTATTTTTATTTTATGTTATTTTATTTTTATTGTTTTTGGGGAGCTTACAGCTACAATACAGTGAATTTAGTTATTATATTATTTCAGATCCTTTACAAATAACTAATTATTTTAACAATTTTTTTGCATCAATTGGAGAACAGGATAATCAAATGCTGGGAAAAGAACTTGAAGGCTCTCCTGTGATACACCCCACTCCAAACACTATGTTTCTCACCCCAGTTGAAAATTACGAAATAAATAAAATAATAAAAATTAAAAATAGCTACTGGTTAGATGAACTTCCACCTTCACTAATAAGACAGTGCGCTGACGAGCTGACTTTGCCATTTTACCTATTGGTTAATCAGTCTTTTGAGGAGGGAATATTTCCAGACTATTTAAAAAAAGCCATAATTAAACCTATACACAAAAAGAACGAAAAATCCGATCCAAATAACTATCGTCCAATAGCACTTCTTCCGACGGCAAGCAAAATATTTGAAAAAGCAATGTGTAACCGGGTTTATTCATTTTGTGAAAAGTACAAAATTTTCGATGATTGCCAAAACGGTTTCAGAAGGGGCAGGTCAACAATTTCAGCTATTTATAAATACATGCATGAAGTTCTAAATATAATAAAAAATAAACAATACGCTGTCGGTATATTATTAGACATGACCAAAGCATACGATAAAGTGCAATATAAAATACTATTACAGAAATTGTATGGGATAGGTATACGCGGAAAAGGTTATGAATGGTTCGAATCATATTTAAAAAATAGAGAACACCAAGTAGAAGTAGAGTTTTTCAACCACAACACATTAGAAATAGAAAATATTAGATCCAACAAAAAAATTATAAACGCTTCCATCCCCCAGGGTAGTGTAATCGGCTGCCTTTTGTTTCTCATATACATAAACGACCTCCCTAAAATAATGGATGAGCCATGTGTACTGTTCGCAGATGACGTCTCACTCCTTGCTTCGTGCCAAAACATTGACAATCTGAATACAAAACTTACAACCACCTTAGACAAGACAACAGCTTGGATGAACAATCACAACCTTAAAATAAATTTTTCTAAAACAAAAATAATGTGCTGCCACCCTTTCCAAAAAACCCCCCTAAATATAAATTTTAAATATAAAAACACCAAAATTGAAGTTGTTTCAGAATTCACCCTACTTGGCGTATCAATAGATAGTAATATTAACTGGAAAACGCACATAAAAAAACTAAAATCCAAAATTTCAAAATTTACATTTGCCTTTCGTGAAATAAAAAAGACCACTAATCTACAAACAGCCCTTACTACCTATTATGCATACGCTTACGCTTGGTTTAGCTATGGCATTATATTATGGTGAAACAGCACAGATGCCCCTACCCTCTTTACACTCCAAAAGAAGTTGATAAGAATCCTAGTCAACATTGATTCCACCGACACTTGTAAACCACACTTCAAAGAACATAATATATTAACTTTACCTTGTATTTACATTTTGGAAATATGTAAGTTTGTGCGCAAAAATGAAAATTTATTTACAAAAAGAGAAGACAAACAACAAACTTATACGTTACGCCATAGAAATAGACTAAACTTACCATCTTCCCGCCTTCAAATACATTCAACTAGCACTTATGTAATGTCTATCAAAATATACAACAAACTACCTGAAACACTGAAGAATGAAACAAGGTTCTTGCCGTTTATCAATAAACTAAAATCTCTCCTTATAGGAAAATCTTATTACTGCTTAAGCGAGTATCTGAATGATAAATTTTAATTGCAATAAATAAATAAAGAAAAGTAATAATAATAATAAAAAATAAAATAATAATAAAAGTGATATAATTATGTAATATTGGTAATATAATGATACTTAATTTAATTTTAATTTATTTATAATAATGATAATATATAATAATAATGTACTTACTTTAATTTTAGTTTATTTATAATAATAAGGATAATATATAATTATAATATTCTTACTTTAATTTTAATTTATTTATAATAATAATGATAATTTTTAATTTTTTATGATAATTTTATATATTAATAATATACTAACTTTAGTTTAATTTTTTTATAATTAATAAAATAAATAATAAATAAGATTATATTTCTATATTGGGTTAGGTCCCTTCCCCTCTCGTATTGCTATGCCCGACAGGGTCCATAATGATCTAATATTATTTTTTAAGTTACCACCTAAGTATACATTGTGGAATGCAATAAATATATTGAGTATTGAGTATTGAAAACCGTGAGAATTTAACCTAATCAATTGACTAAAATTTAAGAGGCGTTTATAAGTAAGGGGTAATGTTTATAAAATAGTTAAATAGTATAGCATTTTTATTGGCACATTCCAAGTTAAAAAACAAATAAAAGAAATATAGATACCATTATATCGATACAATATTATATCGATAACGTATAATGGTATCAACAAAGACGGCGACGCTTGAGGACTTGTTGAGCTCTTGTGAATTATTCAGCCGGCTGACCCGAGACACTGCTAAACGTACCTCGCTACTGACATACATTTATTTGTCTTTGATAACATTTTTATATAGAGTTTCTTATTTTGTCTTTATTTTTATTTTATTTGATTGATATCATAAGAACCTATTAATGTCCCTCTGCGGGGACGGGCCTTCTCCCGTGACGGAGAGATACTTGGCCTACTAATACCACGCTGGCCAGACAATTGGATTGGATTGGTATAGGATTGAAATTCAAGTTTTAATGCTTTTTACTTCGTAAAGATAATATTCACGGATAGTCCCTTACTTAGTCGGTTTTTACGACACCCATGGAATGAGATGGGGTGGTGACATATTGTATTCTTACTCCGTCACCACACGGAGATTGATAAATATGATGATAATTATACAAAAATCGTGACTGAATCGAAACATGTGTGTATCATATTATTTGACTACTATCTATTTGTCTCGGGTTCGTTTACCGCTTAAAGTGTTTTTTTTTGGCATGATAAACATTATTTTTTTCATTTTGATGGAATATTTCTAATTATTATATATATCTTTTACAAAAAAAGTATGTAAGTATGTTTATACATTCTCGGGTACCTTTAAAACAATCTTTGCTTAGTTTGGGACCCGATCGTGTTGTGATGAAATGACATTTTGTATTAAATTCTTATTTATAACACATAAATACGGCCTTACCCCTATCCAGTAAGTAAATCAAAGTTTTACTGTTAGTAATACACCTTAATATTAACTTTAACACCACATGGGAAAACATTCACATAGTAAAATCCTATACGTTATCCTCCCAGATTCGATGGTATATTCCCATAGCTCACGTTACCTGTCCTCGCGTCACTTTATGTTATTCTATCAAACCTTTTTATCTGCCGTGATGGCGACTACTGACAGTTTTCTAAGGTAACCTCCCCAGGGAAATGTATTGCGTGTTATGGGTTTTGCTGGAATGTGTTAACTTGCATATTTTCTTATACCGTGTATCTATACTAATATTATAAAGAGGTAAAGCTTGTGTGTTTGTAAGTTTGTGACGTTGTAGGGGGTAATCTCTGGATCTACTGAACCGATTTAAAATTATTTCTGTGTTGAATAGTTCATTTATCGGGGAGTGTCATAGGCTATATAGTATCACGCTGTGACTTATAGGAGTGGAGCAGTAATGAAATATGTTTAAAAAAGGCGTTTTTTTCGCCGCCTAACAAAGTGGGCACGGGTCAGCTAGTGCACCAATAAAAGTATCTATATGTTTTAATGGTGTTTTTTATTTAGCCTGAGTGAAGGTTATTGTTAGCTGATAAGATAAAAAAGCAATAGGTGTATGCTTTTCTATAAATATGGCAAAGAGGGATAAGATTCTCCACCATAAGACACGAAAAAAAAATTCCAAAACACAATCTAAATATTAAAAGTAAAGACATAAAATATATTTAGAATGACATCCACGCATATAATCTCTGTACACAATTTAAGCACAAATTCGTTGTCGTTAAAGAGAGCGTGATATTATATAAGAGTGTTTGTTATTTTTTCTCATTTTTTACGTGAGGAGGCGGCTTAACTTGACGATGGGGCCATACAATACCTTCTTTATAGTGTGTCGTTTGTAAGCCATTTATGTAGAGGGATAGCAATATTTTTATTAGTGGTTGATTAAACTCCGGGCGTTTTGGAGAAACAACATGATTTAATTAAACCACTTGAGCGGTCATAGCTAGTTGTAATCACAGATTTATAAACAATTTTCTTTTCGGTACCTACACATTTTTTAAATCGGTTCTTTAGATCCAGAGATTACCCCCTACAACGTCACAAACACAAACTTTTCTTCTTTATAATATTAGTATTATTGGTGCAAATAGAAGTGCACATGTACCCTTAAGTGTAGGGTCTCCTTCCTTTACGCGTTGGCTTATGATTCCAATATTGTTCAACCTGTGGATTTTCCATCTACATGTCTCTAGCACAATAGTTATTCATTAATAAATAACTTTAATTAAACTTTCCTAGTTCTCATAATCCAAAAGGCAAGACCTATCTTTACTATTATTGTAAAAGTGTCGAGATTTCGTTACCTATATATAAGACTCTGGTTAAGCAGTGGACTGCGTTAAGCTAAATTGATTAATTGATAAGTGCTGCTCTTAGAAATTTCTCCAATTGATGAATCTCGCAGTCCCTGTCATCTTATTAGTACGTCGTTGTTTAGTATCCCAATTTTCCCAAGCCTATGCCTTCCCAAAACTGGAGATAAGATATCGGCTGCTATCACTTTAGTCAGATAAAATTAAATGTATTCACTACGTCTGTAATCTTGGTATTTCTAGCCATCTCCTAATCCCCGATTCTAACACAAAAAACTCTAACCGTAACACCCTAAATTGCCCTCTGGTTGGCACTTTTCGATTACCTAAACTAATTAGGTTACAGACTTCACCTAATCTTATTAACACTTTAAAAATAACTTTGTACTACGTATTCTTACCATTTGCACTTCCTTAGGCTTAATTATCCTCTGCAGAAACGCTAATTGAAATTAAGCGCAAATGACTCATTTAGCCCCGCGCTCCAGAGAATATATTCTTTATGTAAATGGCCACTATAAAAGCTAGAAAAAGTAATTATTAAGATTAACTTGTGTGAGATATGTTTTACGGATTTTTGCTTCTTATCATCTTCATAACAGCCCATTATTGTCCCACTGCAGGGGCGGGCCTCCTTCCATGACGGAGGGATACTTGGCCTACTAATACCACGCTGAACAGACGGATTGGTATAGGCTTTAATTTCAAGTTTTCCTTCTTTTTATTTCGTAAAGATAATATTCAGGGATAGTCCCTTAGTCGGTTTTACGACACCCGTGGGATGAAATGGGGTGGTGACATATTGTATTCTTACTCCGTCACCACACGGAGAAAGAAGATTTTAACAAGCATGTCAATTCTCGTACCTAAAATTCGGTTAAGTTAACTTTTAGTTGTCATGTTTTTGCTATTGCAATTGTAATGTTTTGTGGTCGTGTTAAAGTTTTATTTAGAGTGTGACAGTTTGACAACTAAAAGTTAACTTAACTGAATTTTAGGTACGAGAATTGACATGAAGTTTAAATTATTTCGTCCTTTTCCTCCAGTTGATACGACTCCCTTGACTGCGCATGTGCGCTATCTTTCCTCTGACAAATATTGAATTCAAGAATATTATTTTAAGATTTCTGTGTGTGAGTAACCAACCCTCAATATTTTATTGAGATATTTGAACGGGCCAAGTTGTTCATTGATCTCTTAAATGTTTTATTGGTTTATGCATAACTTCCTGATAAGAAAATTTACCGATTAGGTAAATTTTGAATTTACAGAGAATTTCGAAAGGTTTTCTTCGGTTTGTAGATATAAATCTTTTTGAAGTTATTCGTTCTATCTGTCTTCTTGGAATTGGAATATCACAGAGCTGTTTTATAACAAACTTAACATAGTTATAAAAAAAGTTTATAAAAAGTATTTGTTTACGTTCTTTATTTTTAAGTAATGAAGTGTTTATTAAGTTATGTATTAAAAGTACTTACTTAGGTATATTTAATTATAAGTTAAATATACCTAAGTAAGTACTTTTAATACATAACTTAATAAACACTTAAGCACACTTTAAGTAAATGTCATACATTTTTACACATCTTTCGTCAGATACGATAGTTAAGAATTAATTAAAAGAGTTAGTAGACAGAAAATTAATTTAATTTTCTTAAGCAAGCTGTGTTTTCTACGTTATACGTTTTCATTATTCCTTTTCCATTTACTTAGTACTTAAGTTTTTGAATGTCTTCTTATTAACTCTTCAATACTCCAGAGAGGAACTTCCTCCTGTGAAGAATTAAGGAAAACTGTCCTACAAATACTACCCTGGCGGTTTGATCAGTAGGATACTATAGTGTTATTACATTGCACTTCGATATCTGTGTTATGATATTTAAAACCGTAATCACCTTTATTAAAGTTTATTAAGTTGAATACGGTTTAACAGATTTTAACTCACAGTAGCTTTTACAAATATAATTAATTTCAAAAAGCAAACTGAGCACATAACGCATACAGAATCCCCATTCAACTTTACCTAATTAATTTTCCAACATTTAAAACTTTCATATTTGTTGAGACATGTTTACTCTGCGAAGTTTACAGCCCGAATGAAAATTCCCGCGCGTTTTACCATTTAAATTTGAATTTAGAACGTTCCCTGTAACCGACGACGTTTATGAATGCGTTCCGAAATTAGCCTTTTAATAGTCCTCTTTGTGTTTGAGATCAGGGTTGCCATGTAATAACAAAAATTATGTTAATGTGGTTTTGAATTAAAGGGCAGAGATGCTTTTAAGACAATGTTATGTCCGGAGACGTTTAGTTTTTACATACGGGCAACGGTTTTTGATGAGTGTTTCGACGTCTCATGCAATATTTATTTTCGGATGCTTTTTTTTCACCTTGCTTAAAGAATGAAGAAAATATTAAGATATTTTGAACTGTTTTATTGTTTAGATCTAACGTTTTGAAGGAAAGTTATGCCAACAGTCTATCGTTTTTTTTGGTTGTAGATTTTAAGTTTTGTTAATCTTAATATTTTACACCCGACATTACTTTGTTTTTGAATTTTATGTCTTTTAAATCGTTGCTATGATTTATGAGAAACGCTTGTTACTCTCAAGACTACATGCAATACGCTTTAATAATGGTATAATAAAATTTAATTAACTGGAGTGTAATAGCCTGGTTAGTTAGAATAAGTGTTTGAACGAATTTTCCATTCCTCACACAAAATCTATGCGTGTTCTTTTTTACTCTGATCTTAGTGAATCTTAGTTGATTTATTATGATTGTAAATTGTATCTTCGTGTGGTGACGGAGTAAGAATACAATATGTCACCTTCCCATCTCATCCCATGTGTGTCGTAAAAACCGACTAAAGGACTGTCTGAGAATATTATCTTTACGAAATAAAAAGAGGGAAAACTTGAAATTAAACCCTATACCAATCCGTCTGGCCAGCGTGGTATTGGCAGGCCAAGTATCCCTTCGTCCTGGAAGGAGGCCCGTACCTGCAGTGGGACATTAATGGGCTGTTATGATATTAAAGTATGCCATCAGCATCATATCAGCCAATAAACGACTAAAGCTGACATGTCTTCTTCCTTATCGATCGGTTGTTCGTCGTCCGAACCAGGTCGTCTGTTCACCGTGTTAGAGGTCTTCCTACCCGTATTTGTGTCTACTTGTACAATATAGTTCAAGCTCTGCTTAGTTTGGGACTAGATGGCGTTGTGTGGAAGTGTGAGGAATATATTTATTTTTTATTAAGTATATTTATATTGGATACTAGCTGACCCGTGCTCACTTCGTTGGGCGGCGAAAAAAACGCGTCCCTTTTTTAAACATATTTCATTACTGCTCCACTCCTATTAGTCATAGCGTGATACTATAAAGCCTATGACACTCCCCGATAAATGGACTATTCAACACAGAAAGAATTTTTTAAATCGGTTCTGTAGATCCAGAGATTATCCCCTATAACGTCACAAACACACAAACTTTACCTCTTTTTAATATAAGTATAGATTAACATCCTATTTGGTATAGGTTATTGTCGAACAAGTAAAAATAAACATGTCAAGGACACTTTTTGTGTCCTTTTTTTGCCATTGATTTATTGTCATGCAAATACATTAGTCGTGATTTATATGCAGTGTATTCATCACAAATGACGTAGTTAATACTTAATGAGGAACCTGCTATGAATATCAATTACATGTAGTATCGTATTAAGGGAATAAGTAAAGTATAAAATGTTCACTTTTTTAATCTGGACTACTCTCAAAACGCACCCTACAAGACACTGGATCATCATCGTCATCATAACAGCCCATTAATGTCCTACTGCAGGGACTCCTCCTCTTCCTCCTCCTTCCGTGACGGAGGGATAATTGGCTTACTAGTAACACGCTGGCCAGACGGATTAGTATAGGGTTTAATTTCAAGTTTTGGTTCTTTTTATTTTGTAAAGATAATATTTACGGATAGTCCCTTAGTCGGTTTTTACGACACCCATGGGATGCGATGGGGTGGTGACGTATTGTATTCTTAATTCGTCACCACACGGAGACACTGGATAAGTTGAAAGATATAATCGAATGAAAAAAGATAAGTTTGATCAATATACATTGGTAATGTTGTAGGCTTAAATACTTGGCAAGCTAAAAGTAATTACTTTAAGTACTCCTATGTGAAAGCGCAAAAACCCATAATCCTTCAGTAAATTACATATTAAATCTCTTTCTAGTTTCAAATGTTGACTTTAAATTGTCTTACTTGAAATGTAGTGTCTACATAAATTTTGCCAAATTTGACACTAGAACTATGACTGCTAGCTATTAATGAAAATACAGAAGAGCCATTTATTCATCAATCAATCAATCAACTAGCCTATTGCAGTCCACTGCCTCATAGGCCTCTCCCAACACGCGCCAGAGAACTCGGTTCTGCGCCTTAAGCATCCAGTCCGACCCAGAGACCTTTTTGAGGTCGTCGGTCCGCCTAGCTGGGGGGCGTCCTACACTACGTTTACCGAGTCGCGGTTATAATATAATTATACATATTATGCTAAAATATCTTAAATATTAAAGTCGTTAGACTAAAAAACTTAATTCTTAAAATTATAATAACCATTGGCATTTCTCATCTAGCTTCGTGGCTGGCGGGTGGTAAATGATTTAATAAAAACACGATATTTTGCTCAAAAATTAATGAAATAATAAACGGTGAAATGAGCTTGAATTTCAGGATTTAATGTGACGCTCGTTTCGGTGTGGGGGTGATTTTAAATATTACGCGGCCGGTTAATTCGTTTGTTGGCCCCGTGTTGAAACGTAATTGTGATTTTTAATCACAACTGCTTGTATTTTATTTGTTTGGGAATTTTAAATATTTTGTAGTTTAAAATTCTTTTTTATATCTATCTTTAGTATGACGAGATGACCTTGTGTTTAGAAGACTTTAGGCATTCAAAAGTTGAATGTCTACGGCGGCACCTGAGACAAATTGATCAATTTAGAGTACAATATTTTACCTATTTGTATTTTTCATCAAGCTTTATCTCAATGTTAAACGTAACTAAGTAAGGAAGAAATGTTTTAGTGTAAATAGCTGTTGGTGAACCTAAAATTAAATAAATAAATAAATATCTATCACTTAAGTTTCCGTACAACTAAAAATGTGAAATAAAATTACTTACTTTCAAGGTTTTATTAATTTTTAACAATAAATTATAGTAGTTAAGAGTACATGCATCGCAGACTTTTTTATACGTATTTCTGAGTCACACTTTCGCTGTCCCGCTCGTGGAGACAATAGTAAAACAATGCAAATGAAACATATTATGGTACACTGCACTGGGAACGTGTATCGTAGAACATTAGGGAGATAATTATGTTTTTATTGAGCCGTTTTTTTTAAATTTTAATTTATAAATATGCTTACGCAATATACCTAAGGAAATCGGGAAGCCGTTGGATGTGGGAAGCACAGGACCGCGTACATTGGAATTATTTGGAGGAGATCTATGTTCAGGACTGGACGTCTATTAGCTGATATGATGAAAATAATGATCTACTTCTTATGCCTACGTTTTTGTAATTTGGTAATTTACTAACTATCGATTTAACGTACACAAAGTATAAAAAGTATAAAGTATTCTGCATGTCAATTCTGGTACCTTAAAATCGTTAAAAATTCGGTTATGTTAACTTTTAGTTGTCAAATTGTCACACAATAGGTAAAACAATTTGATAACTAAAAGTTAACTTATCCGAATTTTTAACGATTTTAAGGTACGAGAATGGCATGCAGAATTACGACAACAAAGATTAGTGGATCGCACCAACAATTGTCTTCGCGACCTCATGCACGACTCTTTAAAAATTAAGTTAAGAAGACTTACGTAAGGATAGAGCAGAAGTAATTCATCATATTTTTTAATATTCCCCTGTTTCCGGTTAAACTAGAAATTAGGCCAACACAACGTTTTAAGTTAGGGGCGTTGGATCCAAGGTTGGAACAAACGTTCATTTGCATTCATACCCGTAGGCGGTTCTTGGAGGCTCAATCTTAGTTCAGCCGTGGCCCGCTTTTGAGTTCGTGGTAAATGCTGAGGGCTGGGCCTCAGATACAGCGTTGTTATTTATTTATTTTGTTGAAGCGATATAGTTTTTTTTTAAATTTTCATGAAAGGTAGTTTATTTCTTTTTTTATTTTCTTTCGTTTCGTTTCGTTCTTCCTTTAGCATCAAGTACATAAAGTATCGTATGTTAATTTTAAATTAACTACTTTTTACGGCACATTTGGCAAGAAATGAGTGGCCACATTTTGAGACAGAAATTGTTCGTTTGCAGTTGAATTTAGTACTGATATTTCATTATTATAAATGGTAGTGATAATATGTGACCGCTTAGTGTGTCGAATATCTACGTGCTTCCAAGGGCATGTTCTAAGGTGGTCATATTTTTTGTCGAGTGACAGCTGTGTTGTTAATCCACATGCAATTGGTAAGGCAATCTTCGACGACTCTCGACTCCACTTTAGCTTTAAGCAAACCTTTATTAATTAACCCTGTTACTCATAAACGCATCTTAAATTTAATCACTGTTTTAGCGAGATTTTTATTAGGAAGATTAACCTTAAACCAAACCAAACCGTAAGAATTTTAGCTAATCAATTGACTAAAATTTAAGAGGCGTTTATGAGTAAGATGGGTAGTGAGAAAAGCTAGTTTAGCCGTAGTTAGGTTCTAAAATGCAAATAAGTTTCAATTTTGACTTAAATTTGCTAATAAGTACAATCATTTGTTGAGTATTTTTTTTTTGTAAAGTTTTTCGTTCCCCAATGTAGTGTGACCGCACCCTACAGCGTGTCGCTCGCGGTCATGTGTTCACACTGAAGCGTCATCGCTTTGACTTTACCGCTCTGTTTACTGTAGACGCTCTTTTATGTATGTACCTACTAATATTAATATATGTATTATAGATATGTATATTAATGTTCAGCTAATAAACGATTTTTCTTTGATTATAATATACTAAGACATAGGGCTCCTCCAAATATTGCCACCTTGTGCGGTCCTATGCCTCCCTCATCCATTGACTTCCCGACGTCCTAACTAGGCCGTCGGTCCACCATGTGAGGGGTCTCCCTACCCTGCGCTTTCCGGTACGCGATTCCCATTCATTCTTGGAGAAGGCCTATGTCCAGCAGTGGACGTCGATTGGCTGATATGATGATGATGATAATATATTGAAAGCAGAGCCGAAAACTGCACAATTGTACAAACTGTTAAAATTACCATAGAAACAAATGTCCCCCAAGACTTTAGACGGAAAGTTACAGATAATTATATAATTTAATAAACAAGAGTTCTTTCACCTCGGACTTCGCCTCATTTAAACTGATCCTTATCTAAACGAACGCTTTCCTTCCCACTTTCCTGTTCTCACGTTTAATTTTGTTTGGTGTCGCCTAATTCATGGCTTGTTAATTGTCATTGTGATCTACAGATAAGGCTAATAGCCACAGGTAATAAATAAATACGACGTTTTAAAGAAGATTCTCTTGTGTGTATTATGTATTCTCCGTGTGGTGACGGAGTAAGAATATAATATGTCACCACCCCATCTCATCCCATGGGTGTCGTAAAATCCGACTAAGAGACTATCCGTGAATATTATCTTTACGAAATAAAAAGAAGGAAAACTTGAAATTAAACCCTGTACCAATCTGTCTGGCCAGCGTGGTATTGGTAGGGAAAGTATCCCTCCGTCACGGAAGGAGGCCCTTCCTGGCAGTCATAGATTATACATTAATACTAACACCTGCAGTGGGACATTAGTGGGCTGTTATGATGATTATGTACATAGGGTAGTTAGATTAGCTATCTTCATTGAAAATAAATTGAGTATATTAAAAGTAAACTTAAACCTAACTTTGTAAGTAATTTCATTTGTAATTTAAGATATATATTTTCCGTATAAATGAGATTAAACACACTCTTAGCTGAAGCCATATAAATACTTTTTTGAGAACGCGTAAGCAAGGTAAAAACTTTTTCGTTCAGATTGTTAACTTAGGTTAATTTAAGTTTATCTCTGATTACCAATTATTTAATCAACTAAGTAACAATGTTAGCAAAACATTTGTAAATATTTACTTACCGTATGAAAGAAAGAAAAACGTATAATCTCGATGCTTACCGGTTTTCCTCAAAAACTCGAGTTTTCTCTTACTTTATTCAAGTAATTTAGTTAGAGTCCCATCTGCAAGGGTTGTTTCGTACAGGCGGTTATATAAAACCTACTTGTTATTATTACTAGTGTGGGCCCACAGTAAATAAACCGATTTTTGCTTAGTACATGTAAAGGTTTTCCCTTTGCTTAAGTTATATTTACGAGGTTCGTTTAATTTTGGTATATTTGGGGTTAAATAAATATGCTTTTGGGCTTTGATCTCGATAAGATATTTCAGAGACTTTATGTATATTCTTATTTTTTATTCTTTATTCGTCTAAACCCTAGCTAAGAAACCAGCCATTTGCTAATAATCATTCGCATGGGATAATGATAGATGAGTGACTGCTCAGGGATTACATTTGAGTGTCTGCGTGCATCGGAGGCCACGTTAGTCGTCGGCTCCAACTGTCGTTGTAGTGACACAGTCGTTGAGCAACGTTAGAGTCCTATTGGTAGATTGAACAACTCTTGACACCAGGTTGGCATAACGAACCAAATGATAAAAGAAAACGGAGCTTGTACTATGTATGATTTATGTACATTTTAATCGAGGGCAAAAAAGCACAGATTTATGTATGAAAACATACAAGTGTTAATATATGCAGATTAACAAATTTTGATAACCTTATCAATCCCCCAAAGAGTTAATCTACGACCGAGATTACGTCAAAATTAGATCTTTTATACCTCGGATACTACATAATACCTACTTACTCAGAAATTGTGACCTTAGCCAGGACGTGATCTGCATAGTAATCTAGTAAAATAAAAATTAAATATAAAGTAAAAGTTTATACTTGTTGAATTTGATTTTATATCTAATTGTTTGTGTTAATAATTTTATGACTCCTTAGGTTTTGATAACGTTTGACTTTGATAGTTCGTAAAGGAGTCTCTGGTACTCGGCCTAATAAACCGGAATTAGTACGGAAATACTTAATACTAGTTTAACGTGTGGCGACGGAGTAAGAATACAATATGTCACCATCCCATCTCATCCCATGGGTATCGTAAAAATCGACTAAAGGACTATCCGTGAATATTATCTTTACGAAGTAAAAAGAAGGAAAACTTGAAATTAAACCCTATACTAATCCGTCTGGCCAGCGTGGTATTAGTAGGCCAAATATCCCTCCGTCACGGGAGGAGGCCCGTCCCTGCGGTGGGACATTAATGGGCTGTTATGATGAAAGAACTCTCTAGTAGGTACTTGACCTAATACACCGAAATTAGTACGTTAATACTTATCCAGAAATAACAATATTTGTTTTTAATATTAATCATTATACAATAACAACATACTTTTATTTAGAAATAAAGCCTTAAACAAATTAAAAGCCTATAACACCATAGAACAAATATTTTTATTTGTAACTAGAGGGCGCTTTGCAATTACTCTTATTGCGTTACATTATAACTTTAGTTACAACCGGGTAGTTTTATATAATATGCAGATTATTATGATCCGGCCTCATGCCCTCTGGGACGCGGCGTTACGTTATTACGTCACTTGTCATGTCAACTTAGCTACTTGCCGCTTAACATGAACTGCGGCTCTCGTGAGGTCGCTAGTTTAATTGTATTTTATGCTTACAAATTAGTTTTTATGTTATTAAAATTGTAGTGAATAGTAGTATTCATCATTATCATAACAGCCCCTTAATGTCCCACTACAGGGACGGGCCTCCTCCATATTACTTATATACTATACTACTTAGATACTTGGCCTACTAATACCACGCTGGCCAGACGGATTGGTATAGGGTTTAATTTCAAGTTTTCCTTCTTTTTATCTTGTAAAGATCAAATTTATGGATAGTCCCTTAGTCGTTTTTTACGACACCCATGAGATGATATGGGGTGGTGACATACTGTATTCTTACTCCGTCACCACACGGAGATGTGTAGTATTAATAATATGTAGTATTAGTTGAGGAATAAACTTTAAACTTGAAAGAGGGTAAAGAGGGTGCTGTTCTGTTTTTTTTTTTACTAATGGCTCCATCGTTTATCTGTGATTTTGCTAACGGCTTGGTTAACATAATAATTTGTTTATGATTCAACATTGTTTTTTTTAAATATTATTTTATTAATGTTATAATTGTTTTGTTTTCAGGTAAGTGGACATTTCCTAGCAAGTTTGTCGCTAAGCACTTTCAACAAGAAAGTAATCTGTAAGTTAACTATTTAATTGATACGTGTATTTGAAGACTATTGTTTTGTAACAAATGTATATCACTTATAAAGGATAAAAATAAACCAAAACTTATGAAAAATAATAAAGTTTTAGGTAAAAATGCATTTAGCACTGATCAAGTTTTGCTAAACGCCTAACTTGTTATGATAGTAAGAAGTGTACTGCACTAAAGCAATAACTTGCTAAAAACAAATTACTAATAGATAATATTAATAACATGTATCGATACAGTTTCCTATTTACAACACCTACGAGAATATGTTAAGAGCTTAGTTTATTAGCTGTAACGAGAAAACTGAATAGCTAACTATTAAGTTTTACACAACAACTTAGTATCTAAGTTGCATAACATAACTCTTGGTTATTGATTACTCGTCTTCGTAATAAATAACTAGCTTTCATATTAGCTGAGATATCGTGAATTACGACTATAGAATCAGAGGTACTACTAGGTTTGACGACCTCTGTGGCGCAGTCGTTATATTACATGGCTGCTACGCAGAGGTCTCGGATTCGATTCCCGCTCAATGCAAATCTTTGTGTGCATGAACATGATTTTTTGCATTGGTCTGAGTGTTTTCTATGTATAATATGTATGTATTTACAAAAAAAAAAGTATTTAAGTATGTTTATCCGTTAGTTAGTTATGATGATACCTTATTTGGATGCGGAAGGCGCAGGACCGTGTTCTGGGGCGCGTGTTGGGAGAGTTCTATGTCCAGCAGTGGACTACGATAGGTTGATTGATTGATAACTTATTTTCTTACAATACAATACAATACAATACAATACAATACAATTCATTTATTTGTCAAAAACACAGGTAATACATAAAATGTGAACTTAAGTAAATTAATTTGCGCTATGTTTTGTCACTCGGACATACAAATATTAAACCACTTTGCCCTGTATTCTATCTAGCTAACCAAGCCTTGCTACCTATAAAACTTTTTAATTAAATAATCTTCTCTAATAATTAAAACGGGTATTGTAAAATCTTGCCTAACTACCCTTTACGCTACGTCTTAGTACATCGAGCGACGTTATATCCCTCGGAGACCATCAATATCTGTTTACGACAATATCGGCACTGAACGTGTCCCAGGTTAGGTTAGGATAATAACTTTAAACCGGTATATACTTACCTACTGAAAAATGTTATGGACTAAGTTACGACAACAAATTACGTTTATGGAAGCATCGCTTTACGCATAAAATAAAATAAAGTTAGGTAATAGAAGTGAATGTCCATACTAAGTGCTCTCAAGTAACGCTAATATTACCACCAATCACGAACATAATATCTCGGACTGATTGAAACCAATGCACGCGCGAATACACCGATACGAATACACCAATGCGAATACATGATATTTTCAATGACTATTTTGTAATGTAAAAATATATATTTTTTTATTGTTTCATATTTATTTAAAGATTAAAAAATCTACATACGAGTGTCGTGATCTTTTTTATGCATATACCAAAGATAACCTTAAGCCGTCGTCGGCCGATTGTAGTTATAAACATAGCTTCTTTAAATGTTTTGTCTTTAAGGTTCAAAATTCTGTATTTTTTAAATCTACTAGATGACACGTGCTCACTTCGTTGGGCGGCAAAAAAAATGCGTCCCTTTTTAAACATATTTAATTACTGCTACACTCCTATTCGTCATAGCGTGATACTATATAGCCTATGACACTCCCCGATAAATGGACTATTCAACACAGAAATAATTTACCCCCTACAACGTCTCAATCACACAAACACACAAACTTTACCTCTTTATAATATTAGTGTAGATTTAGACCTTAACTGCCTAAATAAAGTTAACAATAAACCTAAATGCCCTAATCAGTCTGCACCATGCTTTACATTCTCAAACCAGTTAGCTATGATTATTATGTAGTCCAATTAACTATTAACAAGTTGTACAAAGGCATAACCGCAACTGCCAAATTACATCGTTCTACGTAATTGAGCAGTTGGCTGACCGCGAAATTCTCTCTCTAATTCAATAAGAGCTTTGATCATATTAATTTAGATATAAATAAACTATATAGTATGAGTAAGTCCAAGGAAAATATCATGTTCATAAAGTTTTAGTCTTAATAAGAAAAAATAATTTGCGATAAAAGCTTTTCTTTTAGACGTTTCTAGCATACATATTACTCGAATCAAATGACATGTTTGACAGTCTTGTAGATGGCAGGCTAATCACGGTATGTGGATGTAGTGCACAAAGGTGGCGGTTTCAAATTTTATGTTGGACAATTCATTGTGCACTTGGGACCCTAAATATCATTGAAGAATTATGTGGTCCTTTCTTCTTCTACATAGGTGTAGCTTAGTTTCCAAATCTTCTTCATTGCCAGGGGAAAGTTTTTCCAATACAACTAATTAGTAAACCAAGCGCCTATGCATTCAAGTATTTTGTTTTATTAAAGTTTCTGTCACAAAAATAGCTACTAAATATCCGCCATAGTGTATCGATAACTCGCAGAAGAATTCGATATTCATTAAGTATAAAATCAAAAAAATAACTTTTACATTATTGCCTATGAGCAATTTAATTGTATGTTTGTAATTTTCTTTGTTGGCTTTTTCCTTCTGAAAGGAGGAACACGGTGGATTTCATTATGTTTTCATCTTTTTGTAAACAAACCAAAATGTCGAATATGAAATATCTATTGTCATTGTCAATAATTCATAATATTTATTTATTTATTGCTCTGATTTATAGTTGTTACTTTATTCCCTTTCGGAACATGTCATCCGAATGTCAAAACACCCGTTCCCAAAACATCCATTTCAAAATAACAGTTTCATAAAATGACAGCATGCAAAAATACTCATTTGTCATTAGATACATGCCCCAAAACATCAGTTTCTAATGACACCCTTTTATAACTAATAGCCTAATTCTTAGTATATCAGTTTATATACAAAGAAAAGCTTAATCACAGGCTTAAGTAAATGTGTGTTACAATAACTAAATCATAGTATTAATATATCAATTCAATTTAGATCAACTAATATTATAATGCTGTTTAAACTGACCCGTTTGACATTTTGTTTATACTCTCTCTCTGTAGTCGGTCCCTCATGACTGAGGATCGTAGTGATCAGCGGATGTGGATGATTTGCACCGGCTTTCGATGATCTACCTCCACCGGTGCGCGTTCATCGCGTCTCGGGCAACAGAGCAAAATGTGGTTGATGATGGGCCTCTCACTTGATCGCTCCATCTGGTTGGGGAACGTCCCCGTGCTCGTTTGCCCTCCGTGTTCCCAACAACGATAAGTTTTTAGAGGCTCTCTTCACCCCTCCTCATTATGTGGCCAAAGTAGGTCAAAATGCGCTGCTGGCAGATGGTGGAAAGGCGTGTTTGAATACGTAGCTGCTAAAGTATCGATGCATTGGTGCGCTTGGTGGTCCAGGGTATCCTCAGCATGCGTCTGGAGCACCACATCTTGAATGCATCAATTCTTTGCCGTTCTCTGGCTCTTATTGTCTGTTTTTGAAACGAATAATTAAGAAAAAGGTGGTGACGGGAACGGATGTTTTGGGATTAGTTCTTTTGGATAAACTGATATTTTGAGAAAATTGCAATTTGGAAAACAAACAATTAAGGAAACGGTTGTAATGGGAACGGATGTTTTGGGAACGGGTGTTTTGACATTCGGATGACATGTTCCGAAAGGCTTTATTCGTTTGTATTTTATGTAATCTATATTCCTTTTGACATGACAGAATTATAATATGCATGAAAATAACTATTAATTCTGTAGTTGAATTTAGCACCGGAAAACATATTTGTCAGTTTTGTGACAATAAAACTTTATTGTTTTACATTTAAACAACATAATTCATTTGTTTTTGTTACAAACGTCACATAATTAGATCGTTTTGTCATCAAACGAGTCAATTAGTAGGAAACTGAACTATAATATAATTTGAAGAATCTCTTTCAAAATGTCTTGTAAAGTTATATGTCTGTAAAGTGTGAAATTAATTGATGTCATAATTTTAGAGCACTTTTCGTTCCCGGGTTAAGTGCCACTTATGGTACGGTCTACAAATAAAATAATATTTTAATAATTTCATAATATTGGGGTGTGGTTTTTTTATTTTAAGCAGGAGAATTGTTTGAGCGATTCACAGATCTCAAACAATGAATGAATTTAAACGAATTGAAAACCACCACCTCTACAAAAGAAGAAGTGGTTTTTGTCTGATATCAAATTATTTTGATATTTTATTTTAATTTTAATATTTTAGATCAAACTAGGTATTAGTAGACCAAGTATCCCTCTGTCCCGGAAGGAGGCCCGTCCCTGCTGTAGGACATTAATGGGCTGTTATGATCATGAAAAGATTAATCGTACTGTTGAACTTTCGTCTCATTTCACATTTAAAACTATGAGATCATTAAACCTCTACACGACCCGTGCATATAAAACATAAAGCGAATTAAGTTTGAATATAAAGCTGTTGCTCTTTTTTTAATATAAGTTACAAGCGCTTCCTATAATTTAGTTTTTTAATACTTCTTTTATAACCTACGAGACTAGAATAATCTTCTGTCAAGAAGTGTCCTCTAGATTCAAACTAATCGTACTTGAATTAAAATTTTTAGATAAAAGACTTTCAAAGTCAATGCAAGTAAAATGCATCGACTGAATTTCTCTGTAAAGCCTACAGATGTCTAGACGAGTTTGTATCAAGTACTGTGTCAAGTTTTTTTTTCTTTTTTTCGGTTGAGTAGGTGATATTGTTTTTATTGGCTAAGTCATCATCATAACAGCCCATTAATGTCCCACTGCAGGGACGGGCCTTCTCCCGGGACGGAGGAATACTTGACCTACTAATACCACGCTGGCCAGACGGATTGGTATAGGGTTTAATTTCAAGTTTTCCTTCTTTTTATGTCGTAAAGATAATATTCACGGATAGTCCCTTAGTCGGTTTTTACGACACCCATGGGATGAGATGGGGGGGTGACATATTGTATTCTAACTCCGTCACCATTTGGATAAGTATTTATTAGTCATGGTTTTAGAGACGCTAGATGAGTATAATTAAATATAAGAGACTAAATAACTAGAGTGTTGTTTGAACGCTTAGAATATTTCTTACGACAAAGAGTGTATTCATAACATTTTTATATTAATGCTGGTTATTACTTGCGGCCATATGTGTATGTATGTAATAACAAAAAAAATATAACCTTTCTGTAGTTCCAACTTATAAGTTATATTACTTGATAGTTTTAGCCAAAAACGTGTAGAAGTTTTTGCGTGAAAAAATAACACATATTAACACTAGGCATATTTAGCTTTATAAATTACTAGCTGACCCGTGCCCACTTCGTTAGGCGGCGAAAAAAAAGTGTCACTTTTTTAAACATATTTCATTACTGCTCCACTCCTATTAGTCATAGCGTGATACTATATAGCCTATAACACTCCCTGATGAATGGACTATTCAACACAAAAACAATTTTAAAAATCAGTTCATTAGATCCAGAGATTACCCCCTACAACGTCACAAACACACAAACTTTACCTCTTTATAATATTAGTATAAATAAACTGCTGTTTTTTTGCTGATTGTACTTATTTAATAACGCGAGTTATATAAAAATGAATCGAGTATACAATTTATTATAATTGGTATATTAACTTCGTATTTATTGGTTGTTAAAGATTTATTTCTTGAGCTTGTTTTAGCGATATTTATGCTGAGATAGTTTGGGTACGTTGACAGGATGAACGGTAGGACATTTTCAAAATTAATTAGAACTCTGTACATAAGCGAAATGATGCGAAATGGATTTGTTAGTGTCGTAGCATATTAGTCAATTTAAAAAAGTTAACAATTAACACAATATAATCTTTAACCCTGTCAAAACAATAAACAGAAGTACAAAAAATATATCATAACAGCCCGTTTATGTCCCACTGCAGGGACGGGCCTTCTCCCGTGACGGAGGGATACTTGGCCTACTAATACCACGCTGGCCAGGCGGATTGGTATAGGGTTTAATTTCAAGTTTCCCTTCTTTTTACTTCGTAAAGATAATAATCACGGATAGTCCTTTAGTCGGTTTTTACGACACCCATAGGATGAGATGGGGTGGTGACATATTGTATTCTTACTCCGTCACCACACGTTAATACAAAATAATCTTTAAACCTCTCAAAACAATGAACTGAAATACAATAAATATATATTATTTTATTTTATATTTTCAACTATTTTTATTGTATTAAGTAGTAACGAGTATTTTAAGTGTTCAATATTGTATGCCAAAACTTATTTGAGTTTACAAACTTTAAGGGCGTTGTAGCCTCATCCTACCTCATGGGAACGAAGCCTGATTTATGTATAGGTATGTTTATTTAATTCCATAAACTTTATTTTTGTACTAAAATGAAAAATAACTTTTCGCCTCACAGACGCCGCTCGGCACATCAAACCTCTTTTTATCACCTGCTGCTTAAATATTATGTTACTTTTACTAACATTAAACTTTTGAGTAAGTACTTAGCTTAATAATTTTTTTCCTAACACTTTCACACAACGTCATCTAGTCCCAAACTAAGCAGAGCTTGCACCATGGGTACTAGACAACGAATAAACATACTTAAATACTTTTTTTGTTGTAAATACATACACATTCTACATAGAAAACACCCAGACCAATGCAAACAATCATGTTCATGCACACAAAGATTTGCATTGAGCGGGAATCGAACCCGAGACCTCTGCGTAGCAGTCATGTTACTGCGCCACAGAGGTCGTTTAGAATGAAAAATAACTCTTCGTCTCACAGACGCTGCTCGGCACATCAAACCTCTTTTTATCACCCGCTGCTTAAATATTTTGTTGCTTTTACTAACATTAAACTTTTGAGTATGTACTTAGCTTGATAAGCATTTTAGTTAATTATTCTTCAGTGTGGTGACGGAGTAAGAATACAATGTCACCATCCCATCTCATCCCATGGACGTCGTAAAAACCAACTAAGGGACTATCCGTGAATAATATCTTTACGAAATAAAAGAAGGAAAACTTGAAATTAAACCCTATACCAATCCGTCTGGCCAGCGTGGAATTGATAAGCCGGATGTCCCTCCTTCGCGGGAGGAGGCCCGTCCCTGCAGTGGGACATTAATGGGCTGTTATTATTCTTCAGCGAATTCTTAATTTTCGTCTCGACCAGATCGATTCCTGGTACATCCAAATATGTATGTGAATGTTAACATTGGTTTGGGTAGTTTCCAAATATAATAAGTATGTATAACCAAAAATAAATCATAAAAAGTATATAAATCATATTAACCTATAATAAAAACTTGACTTAGTTTGGAGCTAGGTGGCGTTGAGTAAACGAGTTAGGAATATTATAATATTATATTCTTCTAGATTAGCTTGCTTGCAAAATAGAACATTCATTATACAATAAAATATCGATCTAATAGCAGTATGAGTGCCACTTTGCAAGGATTGTGGAACAAGCTCGCTGCGGCGATATTTCCGGACCTTTACGACTTGGGGAGCTTCAAGAAACGAGCGTTCTCCTTTTTTAAAGGTCGGCAACGCATCTGTGATTCCTCTGGGGTTGCGGGTGTCCATGGGCGGCGGTGATCACTTCCCATTAGGTGACCTGCTGGCTCTTTTGCCTCCTATCATATATAAAAAAAATCTAGTCGCTCAGTGTTCTTTGTCTACCCCTTATGGGAAAAAGACGTAAGCTTATATACGTATAAACAAAAATACTCCATTAGATAATCAAACGTGAACTACCCACTTCAATCTCTTATAACCAGCCCTAATAAAAATACGTATACATTCCGCATGACAACGTAAAGAAGTCACCCTGTGCATTCAACCCGTCATAAACCTTATACAGAATGTAGTTTTGTATTATGTTTTTTTATATTTAGCAGTATTGGTAGCTGTTTTTGAATGTTCATAACAATTTTGTTTAAAAAAAAAATTAAATTATTACGTACAATTTGTATTAATGATTTCTTAAGTAGTGGTTTTGTAAGGAAATTTACATTTTTAGAGAACCTTTTCTGCCTCGTGCAATTTCTCTTCAATTAAAGTGTTTTTCATTCTAGTTTTCAACAACATTTCCTTATGTTCTGTCTTCATGGAAAATAAGTTAATTCGTACACAGTCATAACCGTTGTTCTTACTTTAGCTTATCGAAACCAGTTAAAGTTAATTCGGTATTTGTTGATACATGCCTGTTCCACACTAGTTTACGTTCACCAGAAATCGAACGTCAATACTTAGCAATCATATACAGTAATCCCTCCGTGACAAAAACTGTCCAATATATTATATCCATTCAAATAAAAACAAACATGAACAGAGAACGACACATCGCGATATTATATTGACTGTTGAAGTATAAATATATTTGATTCAATGATTATCCACTCATATGTGTAGTGAAACGTGATATTATATGTTATAATAATATTATGCCTTCTGAAACTGTGACTATGTAAATGAAATGAAATTTTATTATTCTCTCTCACACAGAATATAAGCAATACCTACAAGTTAAAAAAACTAAACTAGCTTAAACAATTAATTTATATGAGTCTCTGTGAGAGACTGGTATCTGTACTAGGAAATCCTGTATGACAGATTACCAGCCTCTCCTCACTCCTGACAGGCAGGGCACACGGATAACTTATTAAATAAGAGTTTAAGAATTGATTAAATAAAATATGTGAATATTTTGCCTTTCGGTTAGCAAGTTATTAAAAGGTTACGTTCTGTCACTAGAGAAGGCCTGTTTTTGCAGTAGAATATTCAGGCCCTAACATGTAATATTAAAAAAAATATGTAGTATCTCATATTGTTTAAGAAGGTTTATCAATCAGTAGACGTCAATATTTTAGATAATATTGATGATTTGTACCTATAGAAAGATATCAGAGATATCGATAAAGTTCAAAGATTCAAAGAAAGACAAAAGGCCCTTTATGATAAAAGTGCCTTTTTGCAGATGTATTTAGAACCCCAAGGCGACTAGTTAAAGTCTGACCCCAGGGCAGTTACAATCCCACATTACCACAATCGTTTGTGATATGGCATGAGTATACAAGAAACATAATTTAGCTGACTGAGCATTCAGAGGCCCAAGGCGGCTAGTAAAATTCTCACCCCAGGGCAGTTAGAAACCAACATTACTACAGCCTGCAGGGTTTTTGAAATGGTATAGAACATCAAACCCTTCATCTTAAAAGTAGGCCCTTCACCCATTTATGATCTCTCACAATGAAGACGTAATAAAATTATATTTTTATTATATTTCCCCTTTCGACATTACAGGAAACCGTAACACCTCACTGAATACAGCCGCGGCATCAATGCGAAGTAACGAACAAGTCGGAATAACGATAACCATTTTTTTTAATGACGTCATTGTGTCGTATATGCCCTTATGTTTATTATGTCACCGCTGACCGGAATGTGTAAGGCTGTGGACAGATTACGTAGCTTAAGAGAAATTATTTTGATATCCGTGGTGTTGGGATGATTGGTGAAGATACCACCTTAATTACAGAGTGTTTGTGCGGAGTAGTTTGATGTTGCAATTTATTGAAAATCATATTTTGGAGAGTATGGAGGCCTGACTACTTGTCTCTTTTTAGTTCACTTGATAATGAAAACATCATATACCTGGCATATTCTACTTGATCACTAATAAATATATGTTCGGCTAGATTAATAGACTCACGGCGACTTGTTGAAGCTTTGCAGTCGCGCTTTTCTTAAAAGTGCGACAGCATTTCTACTAACGCGCGTTAGTTGCCTTACTGTATCAATGCAGAGATGCGACCTCATCGCTACAAAAAATCGCCGTGGGCGAGTGCCCCTAGTTTTCAGGTGCGCTCGTAGTTTGCAGGGAGCGTGGAAAGTGGGTTAATTGTGATACGAGTTATATGTCATTGTGCGGCCGCTCTTGTTTTGATTTGTTCAATATTAATTGGTTTTTGAGATGCGAATGTTTTTACCCGACTGCGGGGAAGCCCAAAAGGAAGGGTTATGTGTTCGACCTGTATGTATCCGTTTCTATGTTCCCTTGTAACTACTCAACGGCATAACTGATTTTAATAAATGATACGTCGTAAGATTCATCGAGTGTACTAATTTAAAAAAAAAATACAATTAAAAAAAAAACATTGTGGCTTTTTGACTCCAAATAAAGTCTTCAAAAAAAAAAAACATCCATTTTCTTATATTATCATATTACGAAGTGAGTTAAAAACATCCATTTTTTAGTTGATTTATTTATTTATTTATTATTGGTTTACCAGCAGTTGTTACAATAATACAATCTACAACATTACACATTTGTATGCTTAATCTAAATGTATGTGTAGTTAAGCATAGTTAGCAATAATACTAGTATAATTGTAACATTCCTTACTAATCCACACAGCACTGCCTATTCTAAAACTAAACAGACTATCTAAGACAATGGATAAACATACTTTTTTTCTACATTCAATTTCTTGCACACAGATTTGCATTGAGTGCAAAATCGAACCCAAGATCTCTACGTAGCAGCCATAGATGACGACAAGCGACGAAACAATTTAAATGTCCATAAAGTTGACTAATACAGTCATATCAAATAGTTATGCTGGAACTATCAGAACAAATAGTTTTAAACTAAAGTTTGAAACTCGTTGTACGAACTAGAATAACACAAGCTAGTGGGGAAACGGGTCTGCGTTATAATTATGAATGAATTCATTTTAGATATTTCGCTTAATGTGCCACTGCAAGGCATACTTCGCTGGACAGATGGTATAGTTCAGAATAATCTAGTTTATAATAAGCCGTATCTATGAGCTTTTTTTTTATATAATGGAAGGCAAACGAACCAGCAGGTCACCTGATGGCAACACCATAGGAATCACAGATGCGTTGCCGACCTTTAAAAGCGTGACAAGGACGCTTGTTTCTTGAAGCTCCCCAAGATGAGATTTACGAATGAGATGGAGTGGTTGAAAGATATTAGGGTTTAATGTCAAGTTTTACAGTTTTAGTTTTGCTAGAGATAAAACTAAATAATTTTAGTTACCGTCAACCTTACGATTTCTCGCCATCTCTCTCTGTTCATTTACTTATATAGTCTCCATATTATGTCCTGAAAGTGTGGTAAAAGGCGACAAAGGGCAATGAACTACAAGTTAACAGTGGTAATCTTATTTTAATCAGGGAAAACTGCGTGGTGTTATTATGCCAAATTCCCTCAAAACATATAGAAAGCGCGTCCTGCAGAGGGACTTACAAAGACTATAAAGCTCTATACACTGTACGACTTATGCCCGATTTACACATCGACAAGTACAGTAGCGAGTTAACTTGCATCATTGGCGAGTTAAGTCACTTTTTGCGTGTGGACGGCAAAAGCGAGTTAAGTAGTAAGTTGCCGATTAAGTTGTTTTGAATACAGCTCGATCCTATTTTTCGGCGAGTTATGGCTAACGCAGACCTGGACGGCATGGCAAAGTATTAGATTGCTTTGCTTTAAAATGATGCCGCGGCATTGAAAGGGATGCCGCGGCATCATTTTAAAGCATAGCAATTTATGTCGTATTTGTGTAACAGTACGGTTGAATTTCCATTAGTAAAAATTAAAATACTTTGCCATGCCGTCCAGGCCTGCGTTAGCCATTAAGAACGAAGTAGCCCCCTCTCTCGCGTCTCCCTCACCCCGCCGGCTCGGCGCTCTCAGCGCCCGCCGTGTAGACGGGCGAGTTTAGTACAGTTCACA
Organism: Schrankia costaestrigalis; assembly: GCA_905475405.1. NCBI lineage: Eukaryota > Metazoa > Arthropoda > Insecta > Lepidoptera > Erebidae > Schrankia > Schrankia costaestrigalis. Next base: position 7,801,932 of record FR997852.1, on the reverse strand, counting down.
AGTTCTAATGTCGTATTTATTTTTATTTTTGTCTGTTTTTCTATGTATAATGTGTATCTATAAAAGTATTTAAGTATATTTATGCGTTGTCTAGTACACATAGTACAAGCTCTGGTTAGTTAGGGACTAGATGGCGTTGTGTGAAGGTGTGAGGAATATTTATTTTTTTATTATTCTAAGTATACTTTTTATTAAAATTTCATTTTTAATGTGTTGCATGTTCAGTGTTAATACTATTTCTCGTATAATAGCTCGTAAATGGGTATTCAATTGTTCAATGTCCATTTTATCGATTAAAATAACCGTAAACAATCTCAGGCGACGCACGCACGACGCGACTAGTCTTTGTCTCTGATCGGCAACTTATGAGCTGTACTCGCCTACGTGTGAACTGTACTTACTACTTATTACTTACTACTTAACTGTCTATATTTTTAACTCGCCACTGTACTTGTCGATGTGTAAATCGGGCATTAGCGACTGAATTACAAGTTGGGTCCAATCTTTGAATGCCCGAGGGCGTTTGATTATGACATTAAGCTTTAAGTGAAATGCGAGCTCGATTACAGGTTAACTCACGCTCCATCACTTCCTCACTTGTTAAACTTGTTATAATTTAACTTGTCATTAACTTTACCTAATTAGTTGTTTTACTTTAGTTTGAGGACTTACTGGTACTATAGTATTACTGGTTCATCACACATACGTCATCTAGTTGACAACAGAAAACTGATAAATATAGTTGTGTTATTTTCTTTTGGAAATGTTATAACATAATACAATTAATATTTTATTATATTTTTCTCCATCTGTGTCGTATGTGAGCCTGTATACACTAATTTATAAGTTTAAAACCGACGCAGGACAATAGTTTGTCAATCAGTCAAATCAATCAACTAGCTTATTGCAGTCCACTACTGGACACAGCACGCGATTGTTTGTGCGATCTACAAATTATTATCCTATTGACTTTTATTAAAATTTCTACGACACGGCATTTAAGCTAGAATGTATACAGCTGTATACGTAGATACAACTACTTAGCGACTATATTACAAGTTAAAGTTCGAGGGTCCAATCTTTGAATGCCCGAGGGCGTTTGATTATGACATTAAGCTTTAAGTGAAATGCGAGCTCGATTACAGGTTAACTCACGCTCTATCACTTCCTTACTTGTTAAACTTGTTATAATTTAACGTTTCATTAACTTTAATTAGATGTTTTACTTTAGTTTTGAACATTGTAATGTATTTATTTATTGGAAACGTTTGTAGGAGGCCTATGTCCAGCACTGGGCGTCTATAGGCTGATATGATGATGATGATGAATGTATTATTATTCGAACATATACAAAACGCCATCTAGTCATCTACAGACAGACAATAAAAAAATATTATTGTTTACTTTTGATAAATACACTGTTTTTGTATTTGTAAATATTTTACATAGAAACAACTAGATACACGCCACTTAAAAAGAACAATATGTGTTCTTTTTAAGTGGCGTGTATAAACAAGGTTATGTGTTTTAATCCCTCCCAGGATAATAAATGTTTGTGCGTTCTGCATATTTTATTATCCTGTTCATTTTGGTTGGAGTCGCTACAATGCATGACATGATTACTTTTGCTCCAGTTCTAAAACACAGTAGGTAAGTATAGTGAATGACTAAAAAAAATTTCACCTTTCTCCTATCATGGATATTGTAAAATCAGTGACGTTAAATCCCAATTTTCTTTCTTTTAGACAGATTTCCATACATACATACATAAACTCACACCTTATCCTGGCCGGGGTAGGCAGAGACGACAGAACGCCACATACAATACAAAGTTAAGTCGCTAGTTTTGCTTGTTGAACAACAGCCCGTGCAAGTGTTACAGACATTAAAAAAGGAGTATAGTACAGTCACGAGCAATAATATGTACACATTTTCAAATTTTCTAAACTATCTGCACGTTTATCTAGACATTACAATATCAAAATGAATTCGTAATTTAGAAGAGGTTCCGTACAGTTTTGAATTAATCTTCGAATTTTCAATTTTGGATTGGCAGAACTTTAGATAACTGGTTTACAAAATGCGAAAATGTGTACATATTATTGCTCGTGACTGTACGTCATTACTAAAAAGTAATTAGTGACTTTATAGCATTTTCGTACGGGAATTTCAACAACAAACTTGTGTTGTTAGTTGCCTGTTGCTATTTATACATTTTAATTAAGTTACATTGTATATTTAATTATTGTCGTTTTAAAAAATAGCAATGTACTCAATAACAAAGTATTGTTTTTCTTAATAACAAAGTATTGTTTATCTTATATTGTATAACTTGAATTGGAAAAATTCTTAGGAGCTATGAGCCTGGTAAAGATTGCCGTAGTACGAAGAATTTGGGCCTTAATCATAACAAACCAAAAGATCCACTATTTATCTTAACATTTCAAGTGCGCGCGCTTTATTTCCTTTTTGCATCCCTTCCGCTATATTCATGGAAGTCGTCAGTTTGGCGATTATGGTGTCTATGCACTCAGGGAATTGCAAAGTCACGATCTTAAATTAATTGGGGATTGGCCATTCCTCGAATGATTCAGTCCATTTGTGTCACAGGCGATGTCTATACAGTTCAAATAGCCAGTTAAAATAATTGAAAACTAACATCAACTGATACATAGTACGATATAATTAAACTCCTGTAAAGTCCACTAACACGACAAACAAAAGTATCCGATGTATTAATAGTGGTTACTGTCAAAGAGAAATTCAGTCCACATGCTTCACACGTTAATACAAATAAACGCGGCTTGCACTTGTCTGCAAGCCAATATAACTACCAGCATGTGGCAGGCAATAAATCAATATCGGACGTTTCGCTTAACGTCTACTTCCGCTTACGACGCAAGCCGTCCCCCGAGGCATGAAGCGGCGCGGTATGTGGTGAAATTTCTCCAGGCTGACTCGAGTTTATTTTGGCAAAGTTTTTCGTTTTGAATTGTACTGTATTGTGTCTAATGTTTGTTAAATGTATTCAAATATGTATGAATGTATGATAAGTGATTATCAAAGTCATTTATAAACAGAATAAGCATTTTAGAGCATACTTATAGCAAGTTTGCTTGAATCTTAAAAGTACGTCTTCAGGAACAATACAGAGCACCGCGCTATGGTGTTGTCATAGTTCTAACTTATCTAAGTCTTTTTGATTTTGACGAAGTCTTTAAAATGTTTACTGTATAAATAGTTTCTTTGACATGGCAGTATTTGTGTACAAACCAATAAACGTTTCTAAATTATATTGAAAGCTAGTTATGATAACTAACGAATATCTAATATGTAACTTTGGAAACTAATTTCAATGGCATTTGTTATTACGGAAATCATTTGACGACCTTCCCTTGTTATAGGCCTATTTGTATAGAGGTTTGTGATTCAGATTCACATAAAAACGTATTTACTTTTGCTGACGAGCATTGGGCTCTATTAATCTAAATTATATCATTTTCTAATTCACTACGCAAAGATCAATGTCCGCACTATTTCACCATCATAAATCTAACTCCTATATAAAAATAAAAATATATGAATGTAAACAAAATAGAAGAGTGTGTGGCAGACAATAAATCAACATCAGACATTTCGTTTTACGTCCAGTTTTGTTATTGACGATCGTTTGTTAGCTGATAGCGAATACAACGAATATACTAGGTTTTTAGAAATTTTATTTACAACGGTGTTTGATGTATTTTTTTTTGTTTGCAATGGATCAACACCGTTGGGATGGTTTATTCGTTAAATGGCAGATTCTGAAAACGGCAGATTCTGTAAATGGCAGATTCTTTAAACGGCAGATTATACAGTCGTCAGCTAAAAACAAAATGTTATTAGACATGATGTTTGTAGCTTTGCTTGACTACCTTTCTAAAACATATAGATGTGTTAATTAGCATTTTTGCACTTACTTAATTTTTGTCTTTTATTACACCTTCCCTTTATTTTATTTTTTTATTGACCTTGAATAATGAAGTATCTCCTTTAGTCTGCTTAGAACGGTTATGTCGTGTAAAAAAAAGTAAATTTGATGATTGTTAAAAATAATAAAGGATGGACTGGGTAAGGGTGCACCCGGTAGGACTTTTTTTATTAAATATGTTGCAGTTGAAGAAAATTTTTGTGTTTAAGGATTTTTGAATTTGATTTTAAGTTAATTTTAATTGTAAACATTACCTTTAATAAATAATGTATAGAATTACGACGTTGTTTGGTACTGTACTCCTGCCGTTTAAAGAATCTGCCGTTTAAAGAATCTGCCATTTACAGAATCTGCCATTTAACGTAAAAATTTATTGCTAGGCTAGTATGTTACACTTTATAAAGGCTCTTTTAGTATAAATACCTACACTTTTTATGAAGATATCAGTCGTTATGAGCTCGATACGCAAAAGTGGTACTGAGCTCATGCAAAAAAATGATACGTAAGCACAACCGCTTTTTTTGCATGAAAGGGTAGTTACGGTTTTCTCTCTATGCAAATATTTGTGTGCATAAACTAGAATATTTGTATTGGTCCGGGTAATTTACTTAGCTCAAATTAGTACAGGTACAGTCACGAGCAATAATATGTACACATTTTCACATTTTGTAAAACATTTATCTAAAGTTCTGCTAATCCAAAATTGAATATTCGAAGATTAGTTCAAAACTGTACGAAACCTCTTCGAAATTATGAAATAATTTTATTATTCTAATGTCTAGATAAACGTGCAGATGGTTTAGAAAATTTGACAATGTGTACATATTATTGCTCGTGACTGTACCTACAATAAAAGTTCCTAAACTAAGCAGAACTTGGTAACCTACTACAGGTAAACCATAGTACAGTACCAGGCCTTAAATATTACACATCGACTTTTCATCATCATCATAATCATGACAGCCTATTAGTGACCCACTGCAGGCACTGTGCCTACTAATCGGCCAGACGGATTGGTATAGGGTTTAATTTCAAGTTTTCCTTCTTTTATTCCGTAAAGATAATATTCACGGAAAGTCCCTTAGTCGGTTTGTACGACGCCCATGGGATGAGATGGGGTGGTGACATATTGTACTAAAAGTAGTATAGGTACAATAAAAGGTCCTAAACTAAGCAGAACTTGGTAACTTACTACAGGTAAAAAAAAAGGTAAACCATAGTACAAGCTTTGGTTTGGACTAGATGGCGTTATCATAATATTACTTTCACATTTAGTGAATAATATTATATTATTTAGATCCATCTTAAAAAACTTTCACATTTATAAAAACAGTTAGAAGTACTTTACAAGAACTACTTCATATAACCTTTCTACCGTTTCAACGATACACACAGACATAGTATCGAAACAAACTCCTTTCATTTCACCGCCTCATGTGAGAACATCGTAAATATCTATCATTTTTTCCCGTATCTCGGGGTAACATAATAAGATAATGATTTGGGGTTTCTTCTCGTACCCTTTGACATACAGGAAATAGAGAATTTTCCTCTATATAACTCAACGAATGATATTAATTCAATATTGTATATTTTATTAAGTATAGTGAATTTCTTATTGTTGTTTGATTCTATTGGATGATTTTTTTTATTGTAATTACTTAGTTATTCTTAATGGATTGACTCGATCGGGGATCTGTTGTTATCCAAATATCAACGTCTCATCATAACAGCCCTTTAATGTCCCACTGCAGGACGAGCCTCCTCCAGTGACGGAGGGATACTTGGCCTACTAATACGCTGGCCAGACGGATTGGTATAGGGTTTAATTTCAAGTCTTCCTTCTTTTTATTTCGTAAAGATAATATTCACGGATAGTCCCTTAGTCGATTTTTACAACACCCATGAAATGAGATGGAGTGGTGACATATTGTATTCTTACTCCGTCACTATATATATCAACGTCTGGTTTCTGGGAATAGTCTAATTTCCACCAATATATTTTAGTTCACATTAATATAGTTATTAGATTTGCCATAAAATAATATTCCGTATTAACCTGTCTTACACTCAAAATTTGATCAATAATATTAGTGAAAACGTTTATATTTATAGCATAAATATGTAATATGATATTGTAGCAAATATTTAATAAACCTTTTTACTTATTTTATTATTATAACCATAATTATTATTGATTTTTGCGGTGATGCGAGAGTCCTAATGCCAGTTTATCAATTAGTATATTATTGCAGTCGTCAGTGTGATTGATTAATTTTTAATTTTACTTAGTTTAATATTATCATGTTGTTACAATATAACACTACAAGTATTAAAATCCTATAAACACAAACTAAACTTTATAGAAATGCGTTCTCCACGAATGCCAGTTATCTTTGGTTTATTGTTTTCCTAAAAGCATATTTCAATATAAGAATTTGGCAAACGCAACGCGAAAAATTTATGCTAATGCAATTAGATTGGAAAAATCTTATTTAATCAGAATCTAATGAATATTTTTTAAACAAGTCACGTATTTGCCGAATACATCTAAGCTTGCGAGAGGCATCTGAGTTATTTTAATGGTTTTCTTTAGATGGATTATAAGGACGAAAGCGAAATAAACATTTTTACAATATTTTTCTTACGAGTTATCGAATTTATTCATTGTTTTATACGGCGCCGAGCCGCAACTACATAAAGCAATGGTCGGGTGGCCTAGAGGTCATGGCGCTGGACGCGTAAAGTCCAAAGACGCGGGTTCGGGTCCCGCCTCGAGTATCAATTTTTGTCTTTCTTCTTTTCGGTTTTTTTCTAGTTATACCTAAGCTTTATAGGTAAAGAATTATATGTGAGTTATCGAATATTCCCCTGCTGGAAAGGATCTTATCCCTTTAAAGAAAAGTACTTGGCATACTAAACCACATTTAACTGACACATAATATCACAAGTAGAATTCGGGGATTAAATTAATATAAATCTGCAACGGATTAGATATGCGATATCTAAAAAATAGGTAACGAAAGGTCGGCAACGAATCTTTGATTCCTCTGGTGTTGCGGGTGTCCATGGGCGGCAGTGATCACTTACCTTCAGGTGACCTGCTGGCTCGTTTGCCTCCTATCATATAAAAATAAAACTGCCACTGCTGCCGTTTTTTACGACCGTTTTGCCTTCTTAACATATCCTTTATATACACTGCTGTCAGAGTGGTTGTAGTCGTCATTTCAGGCTTCAAGATCCATTGCCATTCCTCCCGCATTTGAAACTTTTATCGTGCACACCTGGAGTCAAAACCGGACTTTTACATGGTCTGTCAAGCGCATACGACAGCATTTTCATAACTGTTTATCATACAAGCCTATTAATATCCCACTGCAGGGAAGGACCTCCTCCCGTGATGGAGGGATACTTGACCTACTAATACCACGCTGGCCAGACGGATTGATATAGTGTTTAATTTCAAGTTTTCCTTCTTTTTATTTCGTAAAGATAATATTAACGGATAGTCGGTTCCTACGACACCCATGGGATGAAATGGGGAAGTGACATAATATTGTATTCTTACTCCATCACCACACGGAGAACAAAAAAATCCACTTTACACAATTTATTTATACTCTATACTATTCCATTTATACTCATTAGTTTACAGTAAAAACGTGATAATACTCGCATCAATACTTTTTAGCCCTATTTCCCTTCTTAATAACGCCTCATTACTGTCAGAGGGGAGGGCATTTTTACCTCGTTTCCTCTGCATTGCAAAAGGAAATGAGCCCCTGTTTATCTACCCTCCGCTTTCGACTTCCTAACAATTGTTTGTTGGGTCGTAATTAAAAAGAAGTGGTTTTTTTACTAGTTTATGCTCTATATGTTTGTTGGGATGTTATATGTATGTGTTATAGTTTCTACGAGTGCCGACCGATCTACAGTAAATTTTTCCTCTCGTACGAAATCACATGTCACACGCCGTTTTAGTTCTAGCAGATACGTTGACAATATCTTTATCATCATCATCATAACAGTCCATTATTGTCTCACTGTAAGGACGGGCCTCCTGCCGTGACGGAGGGATACTTGGCCTATCGTTAATATACAATGCAGTTGCCGTTTTATATTTAGTTAGTCAACACAGATCTCAGTAGTTGAAATGTTTACGCTGATTTATCGTCACCACATGGAGAGCGATATAAGATAACACTTCTCGCTACTCATCACGCGGGTTTCGAATAAGGGTCATAGCACATAAAACGTAACGTAAACGGATCGGCATCGCCTCGCCTTTTTCCTCTGTGTCAAACGTCAAAAATCCGATTACGTTACGTATCCGATTAGTGTGCGGTGCAGTAAGGAGTTTCATACAAAGAATACTGAACGGCTCGGGTTGATACGGTGACGTTCCGTTTACGTTACGTTATATGTGCTACGACGCTAATCCGACGAAAAATTATTCCGGGCATTACCCACCTAAACAAAAGAAGACCATTCCCTATACAAAACTGTCTGGTCATTGTAGCATCAGAAAGTCAGGTTTTCCTTCATAAAATGTACAATAACATAATATCGTCTAATCATAATTCTTTTATTTAGAAAGTATTTTATATAGTAAACAAAGACTATAAAACAATAAATCACAGAAATACAAACAAAAAATAAACGTGCACATAAATAACGTCAATCGATGTTTTTTTTTCATACAAATAAGTAAAAGTGTAGTCTCGTTTAAATTGTGGTGTAAAAGTGAACGATTATAGAGGATGTTTCATTTCCAACCAGCACAATAGGATCGCGTAATATTTCAGCAAAAAAATCTCGATTCACACGCGCTTCGATTCGTACGGTAATAGTGTTTGGTGTGAGGCGTGAACTTTAGCGATAACTTTTTTAATTTGTACTTATTTTTCACGCTATTTTATTTATTGATTACATAGTTATCTTTTAGATGAAATCCATTGTTTTTCAGTACCTGCCTATTAAATTCATACGTCGACACGCCAAAAATACATTTTGACTGGAGTTCACACGTTTTTACTTCGCTACTATAGTTTTAAAATAAGATTTAGGGTTCGGCAGTAAACAGTAATTAAAATTTTGAGAACATATTTTTTGCGGGGCTTTACGGGAAGATACTTTTTGTACGTGGGGTTCTAGGGGCACGGTATATGTCGGTCATATTAGTTCTGATTAGATGATCAAATTCAATATTTCAAATTCGTTTTCCGAAGCACGCATGTATTATAAGCCAAAGGTTTCTGTTATGTTAGTCGTAAGCGTTCTTCTATCCAAAAAGTAAATAAAATATTTTTTCTACTTTAATATGTAGAACAATATTTTGTTGTAACTTGTACCACACGTCAAACATAGTTTTTCCGACAGTCAGCGCGAAAACTTTCACCGCACGTCTTCCCGAGTTTCATTGCAGCGTTGCAAATGTTACTAAACAGCAACAAGCCAATTTGGACTTTAATTTGTCTCTTGCAAAGTCTATAACTACCGTTTCAGAAAACTTTGTGTAAAACCTATGCACTTTAAATTTTGTACAAGGAATTATGGTACTTATTTAGATGACTATAAGGCGTAGTAATCGTTGTGAGTGCTAGATTTTCCGGAATTAATACCGCTAATGATAATTAAGAATTCATTTCTTTCTACTTAAGCAGATGAGCTGGCTTTTATATGACATAATGTTTGATTTTATGGTTCACTAACATATATGGGCCCATTAATGTTAGTACATTAATATTGCAGTAATGAAAATGACGGAAGGAAACTAGGGCTACTAATACCTACAATTCAATGGGGGCGGGGGGGTATAATGCGTGTGGTAACGGAGTAAGAATACAATGTCACCAGTGGTGGAGTGGTGGTGACTCACCACCCCATCTCATCCTATCGGTGTCGTAAATACCGACTTAGAAACTATCCGTAAATGTTTTCTTTACGAAGTAAAAAGAAGGAAAACTTGAAATTAATTCTTATACCAATTCCCCGTCACGGGAGGAGCCCCGTCGTCCCTGCTGTGGGACATTAATTGGCTGTTATGATGTATGGTGGGTACAGGGGTTTATGTGAAATTTTCACATGATTCTTGATTCACAAGATTCACAAGATTTTTGTTGAAGGAAAACTTATAATTTTTATACCTTTCGTCTACATAGTCTGGTCAGCTTAATGTTTCTTATTGACTCTTTCCTGAAAATTTATCTTTGCTACAGTATTGATGTGGGTTAACATTTCCATAACATTACAATAGTTATTTTAATGACCTCGCACGTTACATAAAAATATATTTAGTTTAGTTATTATAATTTTTATTGAGGTCCAGGTACGTTACACTTTACCCCATTACTCATAAACGCCTCTTAAATTTTAGTCAATTAATTAGCTTAAATTTTTACGGTTTTGTTTAGTTAAAGGTTGGTTTTATTAATAATAAAACAACCTTTAACTATCTCGCTAAACAGGTATTTAATTTAAGAGGCGTTTATGAACGAGGGGGTTAGTAGTTATGCAATGTTTTTACTTCAGTGGGCCTTTCCTCAAAACCGTCATAGTACCCCGTCCATATAGGAATAAAAAAAGGCTTTTCTAATAATAAAAGTTCAATATAAAAAACTATTTAGCTTAAACGAAAAATCTCTAAAGTTACTTCCCTAATCGTTGGTTCAGTAACTAAGTTAGAAAACAAAAAGCACGAGCTGTGTTAAATGTTTGGTGGGACGTACGATCTGTACTCTGTTCTATTGCTTCGGTAGGTAATTGCTACGGACGAGTGTCCCTATTCAAGTTTGAGACACACTGAGATTTGTGGGCTGATTTTGTACTAGGTAGTAAAAGGAAAATTTGTTGGATGTTGGACTAAGAATACGTAAGGTGTAGGTATTTATACAGGTAGTTTAACTTTGTAAAACTAAAACGAAAAAAAAACCGTATAGCAGGTAATGGATTTCTTATCAGCCAGTATAGGTTGTCGTAAAAATCGACTAATGAAGATTGCACAAGTTTAAAATGGTTATTAATTAGTCTTGTCAATAAGGTGATTGTAGGCTGTATCTGTCCCTCACAGGAGAAGACAAGGGGACAAGTAAAGCTGATAAGAAAAAAGAATAAAGAATGATAAAGCCATTATTAGATAAGCTAATTTAAACATAATCCTCGTTTTGTTTAAGTCTTAGAATCCCTTTGTATCTGTAAAGTTACCTTATACCTCCTTTGTTTTAGATCTAATTTAGATTTTCTTTTGTTTCACTATATTTAAGTACTATAATTATTATTAAAGACTTTAATACCTTAACCTATTTCTATTAAGCAACAATGTTTTGAAATTTTTCCCGATAGAGTAGTGGTAAGTGAAGCTAACATGCCGGAAGTTGCAGGTTCTATCCTCACGTCATTTGAATTACCTCGGTGGCGCGACGGTAGCGCAAGAGGCTGACGTGCACGAGGTCGCGGGTTCGATTCCCACGCAGGACAGTTCTTTGTGTGCTCCACAAATTGTTGACCTGAGTTTGGATGTTCTTTGTGGTCGTTAAATAGTTGTTTGTAAAAGTCCCAGCGACATAGGGCATGATCCCTAGTGCTGGAGATGCCTTTTTTAAGAAAGAAAAAGAAAACATTCTTTTTTGATCCTCGTGATGATGACAAAAGGGTTTCTAAAAAAAGATGTAGGTAAATTTATTAAATGTCTAGTAAACATAAAACTTAGTTTAAGTGTAGGAGGCGTAATGGGATTAAATGAATAGTATTATATTGATATACGGTTAACTTATGTTGATCAGCCAACCAAATGAAGTTTTGTTACAATAAGTTTTATGTTAAAGAAAGTAAAAAACTAAGGAATACTTATAGTGTTGATGCGCAATACCAATATGGAATTTTAAATTAATTCATTTTGCCGTACATTGTAAATTACATGAAGGACGACGATCGGCTCTTGAAGGCCTTTGTTTCCTCATTTGCTGAACATTTCCTTATTACTCGCTTGTTCTCTCCATTAACTCGAGTGGGGTGTGTCCCAGCCCTTTTATCTGGTTGTAACCGCTTCGATCCGGTCCAGAGTGGTACGGTCCGGAATTGAACGGCTTAATTTACGTAGGGCTGCTTAACTGATGTTGTAAGATAGTGGTTTTTTGTTCTTGTTTTATGCTTTTTAGGTAAACAATATTTTTGCTTGTTTCTCTATTATTTCTAAGGGCTTTAACTTTAACAGAACGAGGTTATCAATTCTCTCGGTTGCTTGTAATATTTGTTTCTAGTAGGTCCCAGACCTTACTATTTATTTTGAAAGGCTCAATTTACTCATCATTAACCAATTAAAACTAATTTTAGATTCTTGAAATAACTGCACTAACGAAGTTGCGTGTTATATCTGTCGCAACGCTCTGCTTTTGCAGTCGACTTTTTTAAGTAGAAAATATTATTTATAAGCACGTAAGAGGAAGTTTGTTTTATCCTTAGACTTCTTCGGGCCTTTCATCTTGTCCATCTTGATTTTGAAAGAGTGACAATCAGAATAAACTGACATAAATACCACCCCTCTATATAATACTATGTCTTTCACCTTGTTAAATCTATAGTATATTGAGGACTACAATAGTAGTGTCCATCCAAGTGCGACGGCACATCCCTTAATGTACGGTGTGTAGTCCGGCGCGGGTGATTAAGACGCTGCTTTGAAAATTTTCGAGTTGAATTCGGCCGTGGCCAGAGGGGCGCGCCCCTCGGCGCGCGAATGAGACGGATATACTCTCGCTCACGCGCCGCCGCGCCGTGTGCGCCGTCGTCGTCCCACCGGCCCTCAAGGACACGTTATCGCTCTGTGCCATAGTACAAATATATACAGTATTTCAACTTCATAGAAACGGACGAAACGTGAGTTTATACCTACACGCTCACGATCGCGGAGGGAACAGTCGCTACTGTGCCGCAGTAACGAGCGGACTGTGTGTTATAAATTGAAACTAAATATATTATTCATATGTCAATTTCAAACAAACATGGCTGATATAAATACCTACCTTACTAAATGACTTAGGTATTTAATATTATAATATAGTATTTTTTTTATCACGAAAACGGTTTGTTGTACTTAGGTCAATAATAATGAAAATTTAGCCCCCCTTTATGTAATCCCCCATGCGTGTCTTTCACTTTGATCTAGGTAAATTTAAGCAATGACATCGATGTCAGTTTTTGAATGGATTGGTCACCCATCCATAAAGTGACCTCGATGCCTTTATTTTGACGTTAGAATAGATCTAATAGACCTGTTTAAAGTTTGGTTTTGGTTATCGATAAATTCAATTTCAAACAAACATGGCCAATATAATAAATACAGTACCCGGCCGTAAATATTACACATCGACTTTTTCTCTGACGCTCTACGAAGCCGAAATTGACCGATTGTATTTTTCTATAGGTTGATATGCAATATAAACGGCCCGGTACTGTACCTACTTTACTGAATGACTTGTTAAGTACCTTCTTAATATTATAATTTAGTATTTTATTTATATCACAAACATGGTGGATATAAATACAAACATATACATGTTTCTTTAAATTAAATGTATCAATCATAAAACAACACGTTTTTTACAGAACACTTCCTATTTATTTAAATATAAAATAGAAAAATAAAAAGTATTAATATACAATTACAAAACTAAATGGAAACACAAAGTAGATCGCATGTTTACTATTGTTTATGTACCGCGCACCCATTTATAATAAATATTCGGCCCAGTTTGACTACTGGTTATACTGTGACGTCAGTCCGCGGTAGGTAACAGAAAATTCTGTTACAGAAAAACCTATCTACCGGTCTATTATGTTTATACATGTAGCCCCTATTTTTTTTAATTTACACCCGCGCAAGGTATTATGAAGGCACAAAGCGCATCCAGATTCAGGACAATGATTTGGGGATCACAAAAATAATTTGACCGCCTCGGGGTAGCGGTCGCAGTGCACGAGGTCGCGAGTTTGAATCTCACGCAAAACAATAGAACTTTAAAAAAAATACAATAGCCCCACTATGTATTGTCCTGTGTCGCGGGGTATTTACAAACATTTACTTAGCTGACTCAAAGAACATCCAGACTCAGGACAATAATTAGTGGATGGAACAAATAAAATTGTCTTACGTGAGATTTGAACTCTAGGTGATTTTCCACCAGAGGGGCGAAACGAGGCAAAAATTGAAATCTTTATGTAAAAATGAACCGTATTGCTTAGGAAATAGAGTATATATTAACTTTGTAATAAAAACACTCGCTTCTCGCGATAGGCCTATTGTTGTTTGTTGCTACTTTTTGTTTGTGTAAAAATGAACCGTATTTTTTCTTAAATAGAGTTCAAAATACATTAACAAGAAACACGCATGTCGCGATGTCAATTTTTGGTGGAAAGAGTTCGGTGCGATTTCAATTCTCGTCTCGTCTCGCCCTTGTGGTGGACTCTTCATGCTGACTTACGATTACCGATTACTGCGCCCGCCACTGCCTAAGGCAGACAGTTTTTTTGTGTGATCCACAAACAACGGTCCTGAGTCTGGACGTTCTTTGTGTTCGTTTGTTTCATGTTTGTAAACGTTCCCGCAGTGGAGTGCATGAGAGTTCAAATCTCACGTAAGACAATTTTTTTTGTGATCCACAAACAACTGTCCTGAGTCTGGACGTTCTTTGTGTTCGTTTGTTTCATGTTTGTAAACGTTCCCGCGGTGGAATGCATGAGTTCAAATCTCACGTAAGAAATTTTTTTGTGTGATCCACAAACAACTGTCCTGAGTCTGGACGTTCTTTGTGTTCGTTTGTTTCATGTTTGTAAAAGTTTCCGCGAAAGTAAAAAGTATTATTTAGATCTTATCAGTAAGTACCTACCTACCTAAGCTTGCAAATAAAATAGGTGAGTAATATTATTTCTTAGATTTTTTCAGTTTCACACAACTCCTAGGTACTGTCGCGGAGACTTTTACAAAGAACATCCGAACTCAGGACAGTAATTTGTGAATCGCTCAAACAACTTTTTTGGTTGGATTCGAGCCCGCGACCTCGTGCACGCAAGCCACTACCGCGACCGGCCCGCACTGCCCGCGCCACTGAGGCCATTTCAATTACGTGATCTTGACGAAAACGGTTATAAAACTTATTACACTTGAGCATATAGTCTAAAATCGCTTATATAAACAAACGCTTGCATTATCAAAAGGGTCAACAGTAACTAGGTACTTGGTTGAGTTATGGCGAACATTACCTAAGTTTTATAAAAGACATAACTACAAAAATATTTTACGAACCAATGTTATCGAAATAACTATTATAAAATAATACTATTATTTACTTATAAAAGAGAACAAAGTATTAATAAAAACTTAGGTATATATTTTAAACCTAACCTATATATTTTACCTACGATTAAAAATTACGCGATAAAATTTAGTACGAACGGTGAGTCGACATGCACAGGTCCGGCGTCGAAGAGGGCCATCGCCCGACTGAATCGTCGACCGTACTCATTCTGTATCGATCGTTAACTAATCGGTATAAGGTCTGAAATTGCGATGCGCCCGCAACGATCCGGAGCGCTTAGAAATTGCTAAAATCTTATTTGATTCATTAAAAATTATTGGTTGTAGTTATGTAATGATATTCTACAGTAATACTAATATTGATGTTACGAATGTATTTGAGTAATTCCTAAGCATAATGATAGTGTACTTTCCGTGTAATATGTAAAAAACTGTTTTTGTAGAGGTGTTTTCAAAAATAAATATGATCGAGCCAAAATCAAGCTATCGCGTTTTGGTAATTACAAAAACCTAGTTAAAGGTATCAATTTACCTATATTAAAATTCTAGATCAATAGGTCTTTTCATAGTCCTGTAGTAGTTGATGAAAGATAGTGCATTTTATCAATGTATCATCTTAACTGCACCCTTCTAGATAGAGGTGGTTAAGTGATGAATATTGATGTTCCTCGTACACTGATACACTCATACTTTGGACTGGACTGTGCTGGTAGTGTTTCATTTGGATAGTGAGATTAATATACTGTATTCTGAATAAGTGAAGTTTATCTTGTCTGTTTAAGTATCAGGTACATAATGTCTTTATCACATGTCACCATGAGGATGTCGTAAAAAGCTACTATGAGCAAAGGGCAAAGGTTCCCTCTATACATGAAGGATGAGCCATCCTTAGAGTTCACAAGTTGCAATAATGTTCCTTAATATACAAAGCTTGCTTATTGTATTTACTAAGTTCGAAACTGTTTCTGTAATAGCCGATTGCTGTATTATCAGCATAAAAAGGGGAGTAAGGTAAGTCTTCTAAACAGTCAAAAGTCTCATGCAATAAAAAAAACCTTACACAATAAAGTGATGTAAATAAATCATGTTTTTCAAAATGACATTATATTTTTCACGAGAATCCATAATATTCAAAACATCTTTATATTAATCATGCTCGGTTCATTAATTTCACGGCACCTTATCGTTTCGCGGCAGGGCGATGAAAAATTACAATTCTTGTGCTACTGTTAACACCAAAGCAAGCTTGTTATACTAAGTGATAAATTGACGCTTAACACTTTATGTTTAATCTCTCATCTTGCACTCCTTCGAAAGAGATCATGAAGCTTTGCGAGCAAAGAAGCTGGATTCTTTGTCTTCTTGTTTAGGCTCTTGACGTGACTCTTTTCCTACTTGTTTATGGTTTGGTTAGTAGCCAACGTGGTGTCCAAAATTGTCCATATTTGATTTTTCCTTTAATCAATTTTTTGTATGTGCTGGCCGTTTGATTTTGTTGTATAAAAGTATTGGTTGTATTTTACTTATAAGTATAAGTTCTGCCTAGTTTGGTAGTATATAACTCGATGGTTTTGTGCTAATCATCATAAAAGTTAATTAATGTCTCACTGCATGGACATTGTGACAAAGGGAAATTTAACCTTTCATTTTAACAGTTATAATATATTATACCGCGTTAATCTCCCGTCTAATGTGTATCAGTAGCATGATGACAAAAGCTTTGAAGTTATAAATAAATGAATGCTCTACAATCCAGATTACTTGGTCTTTATTGTTAAAAGCTTCCTTAAACGACTCGTTTAAAGGTATTCAGATCAATTCCCAATTCCATTCACCAATTGACTTGAATCATTGCTTTTTCATTCATACTACATTATTTCTCCCGGGATCTTATAATCTTTTTTACATCAGAATTAGGCAACTTGTAACCATTCAACGTGCGTAACCCTGATTCAAATACTTAAGTAGCTAACCTTAATATTAAACGAGGATGTTCGGCAATAAAATTAGCGATTTTACGCCAAACTCACGAACAATATTATGCACTCGAGTAGAGTTAAATTACTCGTTTAATGGCCCCATCCTTAGATGCTTTCTTGCTCTCATGTAGTTTCGTGGTAACGTTAAAGTTTAACTTACTAAGAGGCGGCTTTAATTGTGAAATGATCTTAGGGCATGTGTTTTAACTTCCTGTGATATCCGGTCTTTCAAAGAATGTCATGAAGTATTTTATGACTATCATCCGTTGTCCTCATTTATGGATTGTATTCGCGCTTTCAGGATCGGTCCTATTCATCGTTGTCATAACAGCCCATTAATGTCCCACTGCAGGGACGGGCCTCCTCTCGTGACGGAGGGATACTTGGACTAATAATACTACGCTGGCCAGACGGATTGGTACAATTTTTGGTTTAATTTCAAGTTTTTCTTCTTTTTATTTCGTGAAGCGATGCGATGGGGTGGTGACATACCTATTGTTTTCTTACCCCGTCACCACACGGCGAATAAAATTCAGTCTTATTGCTATTACATTATTTTAATAAAATGTAAAGCGACAAATGGTCTGGTTTTAATTTATACTCTGTGTATTAACGACTCTTTTATTGTTTTCAGGTAAGTTCCTGGTTAAATAACTAGTATGTAGCATATTTTTCTGATTTAAATGTAAGTACTAAAGTTTATTAGTTTTGTAAAGGTAAAACAAAACCTTGAAAATGAACGAGAAATAAGATGGCACAAGTGCTTAACTCATTTCATGGGTGTCATAATAGACGACAAAGAAAAAATCGCAACAAAACATCTGTGCTTCTGCATAGAATGCTAAGTTTTTTTCCGTCACTATAAATATCACGTTATCATATGAGTCTTTCTATATCTATCTCGCTTGCACTTACGGGTCGTAACGTCTTCGTCTCCCGTTTTCAACCGACTTCAAAAAGGAGGAGGTTCTCAATTCGCTTGTTTTTTTTTTTTGTAATAGGTACTCAAATGGTAACGAGCGTGTATTTGTAATTGCTATAAGGTGGTAGATAAACAATCGATCATAATCTTAAATGGTAACATAAGCTTTATCTTGTGTTCTTAATTTATCCATTTTAAATAAACACAAACGCTTATATTAGTTATTTAGATTATTTGTTCGTAAATATCAAACAGCATTTATTTGTAGTCATGATACGTAATGTGGCATTAATCAGATTGCTCTGCATTTTCTATTTTGAAACGTATTTTGTTTTAAGTCATAAGCTGTAGCGTGAGCAGCGGTAAATATAAAGTGATTTTCTGAGTATTCGTATAAGGGTTCAGCCAACACGAGGACAGAATAATTCCTTAGTCTGCCAAATAATGAAAATCTATTACTTGCTACTCGCAAATGTTTTTCGCAATTAGGCAGGGTAAAATCATTTTGCAAAATTAAATGTGCTTAATGGCGACTGAATAGTAAGAAGTAGAGATGTTTAGGGTGGAATCGACATAGTTTATGTAAGTTTTTTTAATCTATGAATGTCGTAAAGCGCTGCATCTCATGTATTATACCACAACAAACTAACGCGATGCATTGCGATTGCAACAATCCCAGTACACAACGGCTGCAAACAAAAGTAGCCAGTTCAATTCGACTAATGGAGAGAGATAAGCTCTCGCATTACCTACGTCTCTGACGTACACTTGAGGCAAAAGTATTTGCGTTATAATATTTCGCGCAAGTTTACTCTAATGTACCCCATTGTTTTGTATGTAAAAGAGTCGAAATCCCGAACGAACTTCCAAACATTGGGGCCTGTCATGGACTTGAACTGACGAAAATCGCAGGGATGAATACCGTGTGATCTTAACTCAAAGGCTGGAGTCCCCGGCATAAGTCTGGCTCTCTAGGTTAGCCCTAGAGTCCGCCAACGGATTAGTTCCCTGTGATTTTAATGACGAAAGTATGAAAAATATTTTTTATATTTCAAGTTAATTTGTACAGTAAAATAAGTTTTTGATTGTTCGTGTGATGTGAATGTTTTGTTTGGTTCAGTGCATAATGTAGAACACAATAAGTTACCACACGCTATGAAAATGTATTTTAATAGATGAACCCAATAGATATTAAGTATGTGCATATATTTTCGAAAATTTAGAGAATAGAAAAATACTGTTGAGTTTTTAAAGAAAGGGATAAAAAGTCTTAATTTACTAAATCTTCTCACATATAAATTTTTACCTATAAAGCTTAGGTATAACTAGAAAAATCCGTATAAACCAATGGTTAAATTTGGTAGTCGAGACGGATACTCGGGTGGCCTAGTGGTCATGGCGCTGGATGCGTATAGTCCAGAGACGCGGGTTCGAGTCCCGCCTCGAGTATCAATTTATTCCAATGTCTTCTTTTCGGATAAATCTTCTCAGTCCGTGTTTGTCGTTAACTTATGTCCCGTGGTTAAGGAATATTTGTCAACTTTCTTCCTACACTTCGGCCTTGCTACTTCTGAGTTCTGATACATACTAGCCCCCACTCCCAAGGGAAAGGTCGGCAACGCATCTGTGATTTCTCTGGTGCTGCGGGTGTCTTTGGGCGGCGGTGATCACTTACCATCAGGTGACCTGCTGGCTCGTTTGACTCCCATTACATAAAATAAGCTTACTCCACTTGAAATCGTTGGAGTAACTGGCAGACGTTGTAGTTTAATTTCCAGGCATCATCAGTCTGTTGGATCCCTGATTGAAATGTCTATGTTTAACCACTTTAGACTTTTAGGTAAGTAATTCCAAATTCGTTAGATCAATTTTTTGCTGTTAATTGTTGGTGATGCCTCTTTGACGTGTGGATAGCGAATGACCTAATTTCCACTGATACTGGACTTTTTATAGACCAAGTAGTAATGTTGCAAGTTGTTGCTCCTATAATGAGTGTTCTTGCAACATTTGCATATTGTATTAGTGACGTTTTTATTGTTTACGAAATTTATTTAATGTTTATTGACCTAGGGTCAATGTTGTCAAAGATCAATTAACGTTTTAACGTAGGTTTTGTTTTAAATGATGTTGATTTTATTTGGGTTTTATGTTATTATTTTTACTCTCTTTTTACTCGTTATACCAATCATCATGACAGCCCATTAATGTCCCACTGCAGGGACGGGCCGCCTCCCGTGACGGAGGGATACTTGGCCTACTAATACCACGCTGGCCAGACGGATTGGTATTGGGTTTAATATTAATTATAGAATATTATTTTAAGTCCGGTGTGTTTTTTGATGCTAAAGAGATTTCTACTCATTTATTTGAGGACTAAGGAATAAATACGCCTAACTTCCATTGATTGTCATTTATATTACCATTGAGACGATTCGTATGCATTAAGGTAATTTGTAGAAACATAAACTCACTTGTTCTCATGCTGTTAGACATCAGGGTTAGGTTGCATGCATGGTCTGCTAAGTTTATGTATATTTGCAGACTTGTTTTTCTTTATCCACATTCATACACACATATCTTCATTCATGCCCGTGGTATCGGTGTAGAAAATAGTTAAACTTAGAAAATATTTCCAGAACTCCATTATTGTCTAAGGAAATTTCAGCAGAGATGTTAGATGTCACTTTATTGTAGGTAACACACACTTACACTTATGCACTTTATAGTAAGGTAGGTGTGTAAGTGTTGGGTTAATAGTGCAAGGAGACGTGCCATGTTTACTGTTGTATTGTTTAAGTGCACATTTGTCTGCACTACAGCCTTACATGCACCAGACCAGGCGCTAGATATATGCGGAAAATTACTTGGTAGCAAAAGAGTAACTTTCTAGATATACTACTGAAATGTTTTATTCAGGTTCGCAATAAAGTCAGTTTTTCAATCATTAACAGATCAGGCAGTGACTGTCCACTGCTAAACAAGGCCCTTTTCGGCACTGTTCAATTCACTCCTCCAACAGTTTCCCTTTGCGATAACTAGTTCGTCTATGCACCGTGTGAACTGCTGACCTGTTTTAAATAAATTCTTTTACTTGTTGCTTTATGTACGGCTCTGTGTTTTTTGGGCATTTATACTGGTCTTATGTGAGAAACTAAATAGATCAATCCATAACTACTCTAAAATTACAATTTATTTAAAAGCATCATTAAATTCTTAGCTTATCGCATATTTGTGTTCAAATTGGCACAACGTAATTATGTGTTATAATCTCTTCGGTATATTTTCTGATAAAAATACATTCTCGTTATCTTATCACACATTCTGTGTTCATTTATCAAAATATGTTTTCATTATTGTCATGACTACGGTCCAGACGACACTTATTCGCATTAATTTATCAATTTGTCGGTAATAACACGGAAAGTATTTTATTATTGACCAAGAGTTATTGTGCGATATGGATTTTACTAATAAGGTAGTCATTATCACTGGTGCTACCTCCGGAATTGGTGCGGCATCTGCAGTACTCTTCGCAAAACAAGGCGCTAAGTTGTCACTCATAGGCAGAGACGAAGACAAAATGACAAAAGTTGCTGAAAAATGCCAACAAGCTAAAGGAATAGATCCTTTAACTCTTCTAATTGATCTAACTGCAAAAGGAAGTTGTGCTGCTGCGATTTCCAGAACCGTTGCTCATTATGGCAGAATAGACGTCCTCGTAAACAGTGCCGCTAAACTATCAATTGGGTCACTATTTGACAACAACATTGATTCTTTTGATGAAATGATTAACATCAACCTTCGTGTACCATACAAGCTGACAAATCTGGCCCTACCATACTTAATTAAGACAGGAGGCAACATAATTAATTTCAATGCATCAAAACAGAAAAAGATACGACATGGATTTCTTCCGTATTCTATAGCCAAGTCTGGATTAGAGAGATTCTCAAAATCTGCTGCTATCGAACTTGCAAGTGAAGGTGTGAGAGTAAATTGTATACAACCTGGAGTGACCAGAACTAATATACTAGACAATTTAAATATGTGCGAGGAAGAGAGACAAAAGGTTTACGATGGTTTAGCACAAGAAATGTATATTTTGGAACCTGAAGAAGTTGCGAAAATGGTTGTATTTGTTGCTAGTGATGTGTGTCCTAATTTGAGTGGTGCCGTGTTAAGAATTGATGCTGGTTCTTCTCTTAACTAATTGATCTCAATGGTGAAGTGAAAACAAAAACTTTAAGTTAACTCAAATTAAGAATATAAAATAATAACAAAAATAAATTACGATATTTGATGTGAATTTAATATTTTTTATACTTTCTGTGTTAAAACTTCTTGTGTTTTTATTGAATTAATAACATTTATTATAAGTAATGTGATCACTGAATTACAATATTATTTCTTTTTTTACAAATGTGTACTACGAGTATATTTCCTATGTGAAGGCTAACAGCTGTAATTTTACCCCATACTGCCATTTCTCGTAATTCTATTTGATATTTTTTATTTCGTTACATTTTTAGTGACAACTATGGTATCTGCATATTTATTATTAAGATTGTATTTGTAGATTGTGATAAATTTTCCTATCTTATTGAAAATGTAACACCTGGCCTAAAGATACACCCAACGGATTTTTTAAGTCATGACATTACCGGACTTAAAGCACATCCAGGCTTAACATAATGGTAGTTATAACCATTTGATAATGTTTGAAGTAACATAACGTAGGATTTTGAAGCATAGAGTTATCAAATGTTATCACTATTTAATTCTTTTACTATTGTCAATTACAATATTTGTTTCGACGATTAAATTAATAAACTTCCTTGATAATGCTATTTATGTATAGAACGTCTCAAAATTTTATTTCGCTAGTGATAAGTCGAGTAAACTATAGTTTGAGTTATCTGAAACTGATATATTTATATCACGTTCGAGGCGTATAATAAATATAAATATTTCTGGGTTATATTTAGTTGTACCAATAAATAGTTTTATAAATATTCATTCATTGTTTTTATTCGGATTTCCTGGTAGATTCCATATTGCAGATCTGATTGGCCGTACAGATTTAGCATAGCTCATACCATTAGTATGATATTTAGCAATGTGAAAAATTAAGTTTCTGTTCCGAAAGTCATCGCTATTTACACTTTCTCTGACTCATTGGACAGAGTGAGATTTGTTAAGATTGTCATGTTTTGTATCGAAATAATTAAATCTGTACATGCTTTAGACCTTATTTTATCTAGGTGGAAATATTTATAGTAGGACCTATGTCCGGCAATGGACGTCCATTGGATGATATGAATATGCTTTAGTCCATATTTATGTCACCACTGGTGACTAATAGGAAGCCAACCATTAAATAATCTTATTGGTACACCTCATCCAAAATAATCACTGTATTATAAATGCTACAAGTTTTGCACAGAATTATACGTAGTTATCAGATAACTACCTAAAAGGTCTGATAATTAATGGTTATAGTATCTTATCGCTCAAAAATATTATTATCAATAACATTTGCACTAATATCTCAGTCGCGCTCAAGACTATACATACTTAATCATTTACCGACTAAATTTTAATTTAAAATAATTTTGTTTTAACGATCGCGAAATTTAATATAATGGATTTTACAAACAAAGTGGTGATTATAACGGGAGGAAGTTCAGGAATTGGTGCAGCATCAGCATTACTCTTTGCAAAACATGGCGCTAAATTATGTCTAATTGGAAGAAACGAGGAAAGAATGAAAGTTGTTATTGGAAAATGTCAACAAGCTAGTGGATTCGAACATCTATATATTCTATTAGATCTGACTAAAAAGGGCAGTTGTGCTGCAGTGATATCAAAAACTGTGGCGAAATACGGAAGGATAGACGTCCTTATTAACAGTGCTTCTAAGTTGGTAATTGGATCACTATTTGACGATAATGTTGACGCATTTGAAGAAATGATTGACATACACCTACGAGTACCTTATACATTGACACGTTTAGCTTTGCCACATTTAATAAAAACTCGTGGCAATATAATAAATTTCAATGAAACTAAGCATGCAAGAGTTCGACATGGATTTCTACCGTATTCAATAGCTAAATCTGGCGTAGAAAGATTCTCAAAAGTTGCGGCCTTAGAACTAGCAGGTGAAAGTGTTAGAGTGAATTGTATACAACCAGGATTGACAAGAACCAATATACTCTCCAATTTAGATATGGACGAAGAAGAAATGCAGAAAGCCTACGAACGTTTGTCCGAACATATGCGTATTATAGAACCAGAGGAAGTGGCTAAAATGGTTTTGTTCGTTGCTAGTGGAGTGTGTCCCAATTTAAACGGTGCCAGTTTACGGATTGATGCAGCTTCGTCTCTGCGCTGAATTATTTTCAATAAAGCGAATCAGAACTCTATTTTAGCGAGTTATTTATATTTAGAAAACAATGTAAGAGCACAACAAATAAATTTAAAAATATAAATAAAGCTATCACTGTGATTTTTAGCGATGTAATAAAGCCTATACTCGAAGACAAAGCCTCTGTTCTGTAAGTAATAGCAAGCTATACTTTCTCCTGGAAAGAAAGCCAGGCATTTATTAAGGGTGTTATGTGTTGCCTCGCAATAATTAGGTCAATATATGCTTTAGTTGATTTTTACGTCACCATTGGTGACTAATAGAGAACTATCATTGAGTAATCTTATTCGTACACTTCATGCAAAAAAATCATCTTATTATTTATACCTACAAATTTACACAGAATGATACGCTGTTATCAGTTGACTACCTAAAAGGTCTGATAACAATATGTTCTATTATCTTATCGCACAAAAATATTATTATGTGTCACCAACACTTGCATTAAGATCACAGTTGTGTTCAAGACTATACTTACACATATAATATTATTATAATATCAGCAAAGTTTTTATTTAAAACAATATTGAATACGATCGACAATTTTGGTAAAATGGATTTCACCAACAAAGTAGTGATTATAACTGGTGGAAGTGCAGGAATCGGTGCAGCATCGGCATTAATCTTTGCGAAACATGGCGCTAAGCTATCACTAGTTGGAAGAAATGAGGAAAGAATGAAAACTGTAATTGGAATATGTCAACAAGCTAGTGGATTAGAACACCTATATATTTTATTAGATCTGACTAAAAAAGGCAGCTGTGCTACAGTGATATCCAAAACTATTGCGAAATATGGAAGGATAGACGTTCTGGTTAATAGCGCTGCAAAGATAGTAATTGGATCATTGTTTGACGATAACGATGACGCATTTGAAGAAATGATTGACATACACCTACGAGTACCTTACAAACTGACGCGTTTAGCTTTACCGCACTTAAAGAAAACTCGTGGCAATGTAATAAATTTCAATCAAACTAAACATGCAAGAGTTCGACATGGATTTCTGCCGTTTTCAATAGCTAAAGCTGGTGTAGAAAAATTCTCAACAATTGCAGCCTTGGAACTAGCTGGTGAAAATGTTAGAGTGAATTGTATACAACCAGGAGTGACTAGAACCAATATGCTTTATAATTTAGATATGGACGAAGAAGAAATCCAGAAGGCCTACGAACGTTTGTCCGAACATATGCCTATCATGGAACCAGAGGAAGTGGCGAAAATGGTTTTGTTTGTTGCTAGTCGAGTGTGTCCTAATTTAAACGGCGCTAATGTACGGATTAACGCTGCTTCGTCTCTGCTCTGAATTTCAATAAAGTAAAACTCAAACTAGCACTCTATTTAGTCAGTTACTGTAAAAACATTTTAAGAGTACTACAAAGATATTTCTAATTTAATTCTAAACAAGTTGTTGTTGCACAGTTATATTGTCTCAACGTTGAGTTAGATATGTTAAGAATTTTCTTCTTATAAAGTAATTTAAGTCTCCTAGTTTGTAAGTAGCGATGTTATTTCAGTTGTAAAATGTTTTTTTTTTAATGTGTCTCTTTGTTATTCGTTAATATACCTATTGTATTAAACTTAAGGGCTTTGATGATATCACGATCAAAAGTCCTATTCACGTTGCAAAGCTAGTTCCAGCTACATCAATAGTCTGTGGTGACGCGTTCGTGATTTCATTGGTATGCAGCGTGCGAATCGCGATGGACATTCTGCCATATCGATGTGAAATTATGGTGAGGATTGCTCTAACTTAATATTGAAAGCATTGTCCGAACTTGTACTCTGGCTACTGTTACTTGTTCAAGGGTTAATTTGTATGTAAATTCTTTGGGCTTTTAACCAAAGGTACTGAGCTTTTACTTTAATGTTCCATGTTTGTCAATTTTCGTAACATACATTAAAAACTATTCAATGTTGATTAATTTGATACTATATTTTTAATGCATCTAAAAATGGTGTTCTGCTCAGTATTGAAACGAAAATTAGAAGCAGGTATTCTAAAGTAATTTATAAGTGCGAGAATGCCAATTGTGTCAAATACTTTATGCAAATGTGTTATATCAAATACTTTTGTAATTTCTATCATTTTAACTAAATTTGTAGTTTTTAGTTAGGAAAATTTACCTACTTAAATTAAACTAACTTGTGTATTATTATAGTTATGCTTCATGAGTTCAGCTTAAGTATTAAACTTTTTACAAATATTAAAGACTTTAGAAGTTTAATAACCTGCGACTATCGAACTGATTAGTCGAAGCAAAGTAATTATAGTAATCTTACTGGATCAAAGAAGAAATTACAATAAAATATTGAATGCACGAAGGAAAACTTGAAATTAAACCCTATACCACTCCGTCTGGCTAGCGTGGTATTAGTAGGCCAAGTATCCCTCCGTCGAGGCCTGTCCCTGCAGTGGGACATTTAAAGGCTGATATGATTGAATAGACAAACACACGCTGACACGTTGACATCTGTTGCGTCCCATCAAGTGGCAAGAGTTCAAATAGATCACATCCGTGTATATTGTCAGTTTACATCCGAAACTTGAGCCATGGCATTGTATGCTGAATTTTAATATAGTTGCTTATCTCGAGAAACGAGATTGCAACGATTTGGAAATGAAAAGTGTGTTATGCGGATGATTTTAAAGTGTTTTTTGCCATTTGTATAATAATAAAGTTTTATAAGTTTAAGCCAAGATATAGAAATATTATGAGATAAAAATAAAATTAATGTTATGTTAAAAATGCTTGGCCATTTTGCACAGCACTGTCTCACACTTGTAGATATTTTGATTTAAGTACTCCATTTGTAAATATAAAATAAAAATATTTTTCTATTTATTTACTGTTATTATTGCCACAATGATGATCATAACGATGATAAAATAATAAAATTCTATTACAATAAAAACAAATCATGAATATTTAGTAGTTGACAGTATAAGTTATTTAATAATGTGTAATTGTTGACATTTCAATGATATCCCTTTGTTTTATATCAAAAATCGTTATAATAAATAAAGAAGCAAATGTATTTACTACGAATCCAGAAATGATTCAGAAAACCGGTTTTTAAATGTATATAATTTAGTAGTTCCCACTGAAAGAACCCAAATAAAATATGACACACTTTTTCTAAATCGCAACGTCAACACACTGACAGAAAGGAATATTTTAACAGCCAGATAAATTATCATTTCAAATGAAACGTCAAATATATTGCACGCAAGCAAATTATATATTTCTACCAGACTTTTCAAAATAATGGCTACTCTCGAATGCGATTTGTGATCATCATTATTAACTCATGTATTTAATTATATCCATTCATCATTTCGTATCCAAATATTTCAGTATCACTTTTATATCGTTTACCAAAATAAATTCCTTTCAAACTATCAAAACCTAATAATCGTACAGTCTGACAATCACACACCAATTTAGAACTCTATCCCGTTTTTCATAGGGTTTAATTTTGATTGGCACGAATCTACAATGGATGAAGTTTACCCACAAACTTGGACAATCGCCAAATACCGGTGGTGGTAGAACCATAGGTTGCTGTGCATTTTGTTTTGTAGAGCACTTTGGTCTTTGAGTTGCACGAGACGACGGGTCAAGATAAACTGGTTTTAAGATTAAAAATATATTTGTACGAATAGACTTTGTAATTTATTAATCACTGTGATGTCGCTTTGTAAATTCTAAGCTGACTTTCCTGTCGTTTTGTTTGGAATTTTCTCACTGATGCGTTTCATGTAGATTACGGATATTTTCGTTTAATTAATCAATTGTTTAACATGAGTTTATTTTCTTAAATTTTGCTGATTGTCTGACATTTAAGCTATTAGTATTAAACACATTTTTATTGAGATTGATTGAAATTAAATTTATGATGGTTCTTTAGATTTTCTGTTCGTATTTCCTTTAGAAATAATCACATTTTTTTTTAAAGGGGAAAACTAATTGATTAATGATAGATTAGACTTTTAGTGAGCTAAAACAAAGGATCTACGGCAGACTATTCTTTTAAGCTTCCGACGACGACTAAATAGTATAATTGCAAGCTACCGATTACACGGCTTTATTTTCCGTCTTTGTCGAGAGTTAAATTAGACTTGTTTTGGGCTCAAACATTGTCTCATCCCATGGGTGGCGTAAAAACCCACTAAGGGGCTATCCATGAATATTAACTTTACGTAATAAAAAGAAGGAAAACTTGATATTAAACCCTATACCAATCTGTTGGGCCAGCGTGGTATTAGTAGACCAAGAATCCCTTCCTCACGGGAGGAGGCCCGTCCCTGCAGTGGGACATTAATGAGCTGGAAAGAAGAAGAAGAATACATCTGGTCAGCGTGGTATTAGCTGGCCAAATTCCTTACATCGTTTTAATGGTAAATCACGTTGATAATATACAGTGACAGCCAAACCAAAGGCTAATTAATTAAGAAGCGAATAAAATACTTAAGAATGTAGCATATCATAATTCTTCTTTGATTTTCTGTAATACAGCTGTTGTATGCCTATCAATAGGAAGAAGCAGCACCGATTATAACTACTTGATCGACAGCTAATTGTAAATAAGATCATTTTATGCACATGACCTTTCACGTTGGCCATATATTAGCATATTAATTGACTTATGTCTCGAACCAATATAGAAACGATAACATTTAAATTGGTATGTTTATTTGTACTTACGAGTATGTAGTGACTAGCTGACCCGTGCTCACTTCGTGGGGCGGCGAAAAAACACGTCCCCTTTTTAAACATATTTCATTACTGCTCCACTCCTATTAGTCATAGCGTGATACTATATAGCCTATGACACTCCCCGTTAAATGGACTATTCAACACAGAAAGAATTTTTAAAATCGGTTTTTTAGACCCAGTGATTACCCCCTACAACGTCACAAACACTTGTGTTTTCGTGACGTATACTACACTACTTTCCCCTTTTATAATATTAGTATAGATGATTAGTTTTCGTTCTTGAATCTGTCTTCAGGGGTGCCGTAAAAATCGCCTAATGAGAACTAGAGATAGAGTTTAGTTTACATGAGATGTTTACGCACTTATCTACCTAGTTGGGTTACTGCCTGTTGCGCTTGTCGTGTTTTATTAACTTCCACCAAGCCAAGGTCCGTGTGGTGACGTATTAAGAATACAAATGTCACCACCCCATTTCATCCCATAGGTGTCGTAAAAACCGACTAAAGGACTATCCGTCAATATTATCTTTACGAAATGTAAAGAAGGAAAACTTGAAAATAAATCCTGTACCAATCCTTTGGCCAGCGTGGTATTAGTAGGCCAAGTATCTCTCCGTCACGGGAAGAGGCCCGTCCGCAGGGGGACAATGGGCTGTTATGATGAACCCAGGGTATCCCAGAAAGCTATCAGCCTTTTCAGGCTACTGCAGGCTTTTGGAACGTTGTTCGGGATGGGAAATTTCGTGCACGTTTATCTGTCCCGCTCTGAATTTCGTGAGAGCGAACTGTATCTTAAAAAGGAATTGTTTAAAGAGCAGTAACCTGTTAACCACAAAGGCTTCGCGTATTTAAATGTTGAAGGTTGCGGGCAAGCCTTTTTAATGGCACCGGAACTGCGATCTTTGTTTGCCGGCATCCTACACTGTTTGTCTATTCAGTACAGCATATTATTATCAGTATATCATGCCAGATAATACATTATCTCTAAAAGTAACGTGACAAAACTATGATATGAAGATTACCATTCGGATCATCATCATCATAGCAGCCCATTAATGTCCCACTGCAGGGACGGGCCTCCTCCAGTGACGAAGGTATACTTGATCTACTAATACCACGCTGGCCAGACGGATTGGTATAGGGTTTAATTTCAAGTTTTCCTTCTTTTTATTACGTAAAAATAATATTCACGGATAGTCTCCTAGTCGGTTTTTACGACACCCATGGGATGAGATGGGGTGGGGACATATTGTACTCTTACTCCGCCACCACACGGATTTATTCATTCGGATACATCGTCATAATTCATCAACAGCTTCGTATGTTTAGTTTCGGTAATGAGAGTAATCTGAGAACCGGCTAATGCATTCGCCGCGGGCGTCTTAATAGATACGAGTACGGCATAGGTATTTTGTGACATGACACAACTGAGCATTAGTGATATGTTTTTCTTTTTTGTAAAGACGAGTAAATTGCGAAAGAATTTTATTACAATAGTTTGTTTTGAAAAGAAAGTTCTTGGGTTTTACGAACAATCATACTATTTACAGAGTTAGTAGTTTATTTATTTTTATTTATCTATTTTTATTTTGTTGGGAGAGGCCTATGTCCAGGCGTGGACTGCAATAGGCTAGTTGATTGATTGATTGATTTTACTATTTACAACTATGGTAACATTATAGTTTAAATTGTACTTACTTTTGTTATTAGCTGGTATTGTAATAGGGAGCAGTATTTCTAGCCGCAGAAGATGCCAGATGCCCTAACAGATGGTATAGTAGCCTTTAAGGTGGAAAGTTAATTTTTCTTAGTTGTGGTTTTTTTCGGAATCGAGGTCAACCTTCCGTCAGTACTTTCTATAGCAAAGCAGGAACAACATGACCTAACCGTAATACCAATTAGTTATTTTTAACCTTATCTTACAGCTATTGTAATCAATGATGTATTATTATGATTATAATTAGGCATTCAGCATGATTTATAAATTTTATTGTTTGCTCTGTTGCTACGTAGTACTTTCGGCAACTTATATACAGTTTAAGCCATGTTTTTTTCGTTTGCTTTCTCATTTTATCAATTTAGATAATCTTTTAGACGACTATCACGAAACTTTCTAAAAAAAAAGTTGATTTTTCTTATTGATCCTATAGCTCCCTTATTCATTCACAACGTCCAACGAACAACCGTTGGGCAGTTAGCCCGCCAGGCACAATTACCCTCGCCTGGTCGGAGGTTCCTTCCTTTTCGTTGGAGGCGTGGTGCTGTTACGTCACCGCGACCTCCACGCTACTATCAGTCATCTTATTACGTGACCTGCTACTGCCACTTTAATCGAACAAGCCTGATCTAAATATTATGTTTCATACTACATATTACATAAAATGATGTTTATTTCTCGAAAAACATATGTGTAATGTATTTGCTTGAACCAAATGGCTTTGTAATTGATAATGTTATCTAAATGACAAATGATAAAAGGCCCACCTAAATCTTTTCGCACTAAAAATCAATAACAAATCGGCGAGCTCTAGATTAATTTCGTTTGTTTTTCTTTTAAAAAGTTACTTTTATCTTTGAAATAAATTCATCATTATTATACCAGCTTAGAGACTGACACCAGCTGTGTAGACTGCAGGAGTAATGTTTGGTAAATTACTTGTTGCTTTATAGTTTACTAGCTGACCCGTGCCCACTTCGCTAGGCCGCGAAAAAAACGCGTCCCTTTTTTAAATATATTTCATTACTGCTCCACTCCTATTAGTCATAGCGTGATACTATATAGCCTATGGCACAGAAAGAATTTTTGAAATCGGTTCAGTAGATCCAGAGATTACCCCTTACAACGTCACAAACACACTAACAAACAAACACACAAACATACAAACTCACAAACTTTACCTCTTTATAATATTAGTATAGAAGTATAGATGAAAGTTATGGTATACTAGAGTCTTTATGCGCTGTAGTAGGTACGATGTCGATTACCTATTGTCTCAATAATTTCCATAAGGAAAGAAAAAATAAGGAGCAAGTTATGCTATTACGCAAAAAATCCTTCCTTATACTCACTTATTTCAGGTTAGTACTTTCGGACCAATAACATAATTATTAAAATCATGAACTAATTATAATATAGCCACCGGACGTCATCGACTATTGGTAACAGACCTTGCCGAGACACTTTCTTCTGCCCTTAGTCACTCAATCTGAAATCGTAAGTAAACACACATAATAAAAACGCTACGAAAACTTGAATAAAACAATAATATTAAAGCATCGCTTGCAATATCATAATATCGATATTAAAAAGTTGAATTACGTGGGTAGGCAGCGAAAAGTTTAAATTTCCGGTCGCTCTAGGCGCAGGCACCCGTCGGCCGTCATTCTGTGAACGACACCCTACGAATGAGGACGTATCACGGATATTAATTTTAACTTTCCCTTTTATCTGATTTGTGTTTTAATATTAGTGGTTTAATAATATTCTGGGCTTTTTTATAATAGACTGAAGAGAAAATATGGTTTAAAATTAAAGTTATGCATACAGCAGGTGAGGGAATGAGAAATCAGACTTTTGGGGTATCTTAATAAGAACCACGATTCCAAGAAAAAGTAATCCTTTAAAATAAATCTAGCACATTTAAATACCGAGCCCTGTGGTCGAGTGGTCGTGTTTATCAGTTAAGTTATTATTTAAGATAATAAATTGGTATTACCCAAAATATCTTTAAATACGCCTCTACGCTATTTACTTCCAAACTATGCAGAGTTTGTACAATTGGTAATGTATCGCGGATAAACCTACCTAACCGATGCTTTAAAAACAATATTACGGAACAAAATACAAAACTTCCGTACTCGTTTCTGGTTTTAAAGGTTTAAGCATTGTATTCTATAGAAACAGTAGTCTTTGTTCTAAAAGCAAGTGACCTTTATTACTAGAAAGTGTGTTTTCTCTTTAGCTTAGAGGCAACAAGTGAAAGGATACAGCCCAGATTCCTTGCTGCTGTTATATCTTATACTGTACGTACTATATTTAGATTTCCAGATTTTATGTGAAATGCTGTGTCTATGTATCATCTTTACGACAATAAAATGTTATCGGGCGATTAACACGGAATACTATTTAACTGTATTTTGAACTAATTACGGCGCTTGTACACGCTAAGAAAATTTGCCGTGTTTACGCCAGACAAGACAAATCTTCGTGTAGACGTCAAGAATTTTGTCTTTTTCGTACACGAAAACTTTTCTTGTCTTCCGCAGACAAGACAATTCGGAACGTGTACACGCCAAGATTTTTTTCGTACAGTCGTCAGACGGGCGTAGGGCGCGCAAGTAATAACAAGTGTGATAATCAGTGTGAGTTTTCTTTAGTAAAAATGTTAACTAGAAAGCAAACAAGTATGATACCCTACTACACCGCTCCCCGCCCCTCCGCAACAACGTTCGCCGTGTCTTGTCTTGCTCAGACAAGAAAATTTTCTTATGCATCGCCGACGCTGTGTACACAGGTCGTGCTTAAGGTGGGTCTACGCTAGACGAACCGAGCACGAGCCGAACACGAGCGGAGCCGTTCTCGGTTTCGTCGTTCGCGGCGTCAAGTGTGGACGTGCAACGAACTTACAACGATCACTGTCCTCGAACGTAGTTTTCCGCAGTGAGCTCGCGGCTCTTGGCGAATATGGACGATATTAATATTGCAGCAGCCGCTGCTGTTGCCGCGATTATTATAGCAGTGGTCAGCAAAAATAGAAAAAGGCCAAGACGATGGGGATCTACAAATATATATAAAATGAGATCCAATCAACAAAATTTAGATTTGCTAACCATTTTGAGAAGTCAAGAAGCAACTGGCCAATTTAAGAACTTTCTTCGAATGACATCAACAAACTTTGAGAATCTACTATGCTCAATTGGACCGCACATTGCGAAAAAAAATACCAAATTTCAAGAGGCTATATCCATTCAACAGAGGTTGGCGGTGACGTTGCGCTTTCTGGCAAGTGGCGATTCGTTCACCAGTCTCCAATATACTTTTAAAATGTCCAAACAAGTAATAAGCAACATTATTCCGGAAGTCTGTACAGCACTATGTATTGAATTAAAAGACTACGTAAAGGTAAATATTATTTTTATTTTAATAGAAACAATATGGTTAAAAATGTTAATTTATATAAATTCAGAAAAATGTTCGATAATATCTGATAAAGTGGATTGTGTATCGACGGAGGATGGCTGCTGATAAGAGGAGTCAATCGCATTTAGATTGGTAGACTGACGAGAGGTTGACGGTGATGCTGAATACTAATTGGACGAATAACCTGTTTGGTAACCAGTGCGATAAGTTGCTTGAGAATGTGAATATTCATAATGGCCCATGTCAGCTTTCATAATAATTTCAAAGATTGCATGCTGCATTGCCATCTTTGTTTGAGCGCTATAAGTGTCTATTTTTGAAGCCAAAAAATCCGTAAACGCTTTTGTGTTCTTATCAACACAACTAACTTCTGTTGGTGCTCCAAGTTTCTTTTGTACATTGTTTAATACATCTACAGCGCTTTTAAACAATTCGTTTCCCGGTTGATTGAATCTGCGGGGTTTTTTAGATGGAATAGACGGTTCTGTGTATGTGTCTCTTTCCTCTTCCGGATTATTACTCTGTTCCTCGGCTGGATTATTATTTAATTCCTCTCCCAGAGTATTACTCGATTCCTGTAAAAAATAATTATTATTATTATTTATTTTTCAGCTACCTGAGACTTCTGATGACTGGCTAAAAATCAGCAAACACTTTCAAGATACATGGAACCTGCCACACTGTGTTGGAGCTATTGATGGCAAGCACATAGTCTTGCAAGCACCAATTCATAGTGGAACTGAATTTTACAATTATAAATCATTCTTCAGTATTGTTCTTTTTGCATTGGTTGACGGTAATTGCAATTTCCTATTCGTTGACATCGGGTGCCAAGGTAGAATATCAGATGGTGGCATTTTTAAAAGTTCCCAATTATGGACAATGATTCAAAACGCTTCTTTGAATTTACCACCATCGCAAACATTACCTAACCGGCAAATAAATATACCATATTTCTTTGTTGGTGATAGTGCTTTTGCCTTACATGAAAATGTGATGGTACCCTACCGTGGAAATCATGTCATGGGTTCTAAAGAGAGAATTTTTAATTATAGATTAAGCAGGGCTCGGCGAAACGTTGAAAATGCTTTTGGCATAATATCTGCAGTGTTTCGCGTATTAAGGAAACCAATGCTTCTAGAACCTAAAAAAGCTGAGTTAATTGTATTGACCACTGTTTATCTACACAATTACTTACGTTCTAACAGTACTGATTATAAACTTCAAATATTGAATAATACAGAAGAAACTACACCGGCTTTAACTTCTTTTTTGCCCATCAGGCAAATTCCAAGACGATCAGCATCTCATGTCAAAAAAATTAGAGATGAAATAGCAGATTACAGTATTAAAGAAGGCAAAGTTGAATGGCAGCAAGAATATGCTTAAACATGTGTGATAATGACTTTTACGCCACCCTTGGCCGTTAAGTAGGAATTACAATATTTTTAATATAATTCTAAAAACTTACCGTATTCAATCTTTTACGAGGTTTGTCACGGTCATCCAAAAATTTTAGATTATTATATGCGAACCACCTACTCACATACACTTGTGAATCTTGTGATGCACCTGTAATAATAGATAGTCAATTGTATACTGATTATAACACAAAGTTCAAATAAAATAGAAATGATTATAACATAAAGTTTAAATATAACAATAGAAATGACTTTTTATTACCTTTGCCAGTGCCCTTAGATTTATCCTCTCTTTTTTTCTCTCTGCGATATGAAGCCAATAAACTAATAATTTTAGTTTTGCACAATTCTACATCCTTACCCAATTCTTGGGATATACGTGACCATGCATCAAGCTTCTTATTTTTTTTATAGTAATCCTCATGTTTTGGGTCCCATATCAATGGATTATTTTGATATAATTCAATTAATTGCACGGAAGCATCTTCGGTCCACGTTTCCATGATGTTCGGCTCGAGCGACCGACGTCTGTCACTAAACACGTCCACGAGCGCACTGCGAGCGCGAAGCAAATCCCTTTGTGTTCGTCAAAAAACCGACAACAGGCGGAACGCAGCCGAACACGAACGATATGCTCGCAGCGCGCTCGTTCGAGGCTTGTAAGTCGGTCCACACTATACGAATTGTGTTCGGCTCGTGTTCGGCTCGTGCTCGGTTCGTCTACCGTGGACCCACCAACGACACGAATTCTTGCGTAGGCCCGGCGATTTTTCTTACCGTGTACAAGCGCCGTTAAAATTTAAGCAAAACAAAGGTTAATAACATTTTTTTTTTCATTTTACATCTGTAATGCATGGCACATTAATCTTCTGTTTACACTTAAAATCAATAATAGTGGAATTCGATGATTTAAAAATTATGAGTATAATTACAACAGATGGCAAATATGTGAATGATAACATTCTAAGCTTGTAATTAATTGTTAGTCAAGTTTAGCTTCTTTTCTATTATAGATCACCTAGTCCTAGTTACCTTTCACATGCTCAAGTTCATCATGACATTCTCAGGATAAATAGAGCGGTGTTATCCTGAATTATTAGTCCATTAGAACACCACGCTAAGAAAATTTTAAAACCTAAAGCCATCAAATACTTTGTCAAACAGTTGCCAAAGGCTCGATGTCATTAAACTAATCAAAAACCTTTCGCAAAATAAATTTAATGAACCCTTTCGATGTCTTTCAAACATTTTGGCTTTAACTCTTAAAAAAGTTATAAAAAGTGCGACAAAAGCTAGCGAGTCGGACTTAAACAAAAGAGGCTCGAGATTGCGGTCCCATTAAAGATTTCTCAAGTTTTTTTATTTCTTTTTAAAAATATAGAAAAGGGCCGTCAGTGTATTTTTCGGTTTTTATGTCATTAACTTACGGTTTTTTCTTTAATTTGATTGGCGTCTTTGAAATGCTTTTTTTTATTCCTCGTGTATACGTAATAATATGCAGAAAATACCAAAATGTGTTTTCACTATGACATATGACTATTTAGGTGAAGTAATCTTCAGATGTAAATTTACTATGAGGTTCTTTTAAGATGCATGATACAAGTTTACAGTTCAAAGGTTTCCTTAAGGTATTTTAAGTCGATATTAGGTAAGTAACCAATATTGAATGAAGGCTCCCTTCCTTTTTTCTATGTATGTAGACATAATGAACTAATATGGTAAAAAATACTTTCGAGCTTACATGTTTTGATCTTGTAAACCCTTTCATCCCTTCTATTCGTTTCACATGCTCCAATGAAAACCCTAAATTAAATAGAATTTGCAGTTATAATAAGGAAATAAATACTAGAATATTATTTTCCTAGTTTTATACATGATATTATAAAACCTTCTCCGTGTAGTGACGGAGTAAGAATACAATATATCACCACCCCATCTCATCCCATGGGTGTCGTAAAAACCGACTAAGGGACTGTCCGTGAATATTATCTTTACGAAATAAAAAGATGGAAAACTTGAAATTAAACCCTATACCAATCCGTCTGGCCAGCGTGGTAATAGTTGGCAAGGTATCCCTCCGCCACGGGAGGAGGCTCGTCCCTGCAGTGGAATATGAATGGGATGTTATGATGAATATGTGACTTCGAAATGTGTAACAACAAATACCACGACCCCGTAAGCTTATTAATACGATTCACGTAACAACGAATGCACGCCACCACGAAAAACTTAGCAACTAATTCATGCGATCTCCCATAACAGAACACCTAATTCGCTAAATACACTACAACATCAAAGCTACGAAACGAAATGTCTAACGTTTTCTTTCTATTGTTGATTGTGCGATGTCGTATTGTCGCAAGCGTATGATTTGTGCCTAACATTAATACTGTCCGGCAAACGTGTACATACTGTTTACCTTTTGTTTTCTATTATAAAACTCTTTGATGATGTACTCGTGGTTTTAAGCTTTGTTTTGAACCTAATTTATATTACTTGTAAAGTTTATTTTACATTAATCCCATTGCAGGCATCAGCAATGACGGAGGGAGAACGTTAGTAAGATAAGACCTAATATTAGCATTCAACGGATTCTCCGTGCGGGTGCCGGGTCCATCGCGTGATAGAGGACGGAACACTTGCATAACAGCGTCTGAGACTTACGACCCAGATGTAGGTTTAAGGAGGCCCCCTTACAACGCGTTAGCGGTCACCTTCACTGTCTGCTATGTTCCGTCCTCTACCTATCCAAATTTGGTATGAACCTAACAACGCCGTTTTGGATTTAATACTTTGCTAGGCTAGACGAATTGGTACCTATAGGGTTTTATGTCAAGTTTTCCTCATTTTTTGTTTTATTTGGTTTTAACGACTGCCATGGTATGTTAACATCTGGTATTTCGACTCTTAACCTTAAAGAGATTTTATTTTTACCCCTTTGATAACTTGGATTGGAAGGCTACCGTGATCTTATCGGGGGCTTAGTTCCGTATTGAGGTCGCTGGCAACCGGTGTTTGTGATGCCGAAGCTGTTGTTACGACGCTGTATTTGTCCAGCAGTGGACTGCAATAGGCTAGTTGATTGATTGATTTGTCGACTGCGGTCGAACCTCTCCCGATTCTGCTCAACCTCCTCTTTCTGCAACATCGCCGTTTCATTACAGCAGAAGGCAATACCGTTGCTTTCATTTGGTGGAAGGTTTTTAAAATTACTATACATCCTTTTTCTAAAGCCTGATTTACACATCGACAAGTACAGTAGCGAGTCAAGTAGTAAGTTGTTGATTTAAATATAACCTATTTTTTGGCGAGTTAAGAACGAAGTAGCCCCTCTCTCGCGTCTCGCCAACTTAACTCGCCAAAAAATAGGATGGAGATCTATTTAAATTAACTTAATCAACAACTATTATTATAATTAGGAGAGGCCTATGACCAGTAGTGGACTGCAATAGGCTAGATGATTGATTGATTGAATCAACTACTTACTACTTAACTCGCTGCTGTACTTGTCGATGTGTAAATCGGGCTTAAGAGTTAATTGTAATATATGAATCACAAATATACAGTTAAGTCGTCACTCACTGTGCTGGTAGAAGACAATAGAGATAGTTTTATTTAGTGACGACGACGTTTCAAACGGTGCCAACTGAAATAGAACCGAGTGTCATTCTTCTGATTGTCTGTGGTACTAATGTATGAGACAGCGGGTTAT
This sequence comes from Schrankia costaestrigalis, assembly GCA_905475405.1. NCBI lineage: Eukaryota > Metazoa > Arthropoda > Insecta > Lepidoptera > Erebidae > Schrankia > Schrankia costaestrigalis. The sequence goes on along the minus strand of FR997852.1, from coordinate 7,762,330 downwards.
ATAATAGATTTTTTAAACAAATCTGTTTATGTCTACACAGTACGGTTAAAGTACTGATACTAGTAAGAAGTAATACGATAGTTAAATGCTTATAAAAAAAAATCCGGACCGTTACGACTTGGGGACCTTCAAGAAACGAGCGTACTCCCTTTAAAAAGGTTCGCAACGCATCTGTGATTTATCTGGTGTTGCGGGTGTCCATGGGCGGCGGTGATCACTTACCATCAGGTGACCTGCTCGTTTGCCTCCAATTACATTAAAAAAAAATGTTTATAATTATAGCATCCTAATTTTAACGTTTTCACATGTGTAATTATATTATTTTTAATTTTTTTATTAAATGTATTGCAAGTTAATATACCTCGCATCGTAGTATGCGATCTTATTAGAAACTAAGCATATCTCATACCTACCTACTATTTATATATTAAACACATTGGTTTAGTAGCCATGAACTTACGCCATTATACGTAGCCTAAAGCGCCGATTATGGATTACTAGACTACATGTAGTCAACTACATCTTGTAAAGACTACATCTTGTAGGAGACTACATATTGTAGGAGACTATTGAGGATGACGATTCAGCAAACGCTACAGGCTGTGCTTTAAACACCATTCGATCAGGACAATTTAGTTTATATTAATCACTTCACTCGTAATTCCTGACGCTTTTATATACAATTGTAATGTTGCGCGAAACCATGATAGTGCGTTATGTGCCAAATATTTATAATGACATATGTATGACATTTTCATTATGACATAATATGACATAATGTGACATTTTGTTATGTTTATTATACAGTTGTCATCATACAATAGTTATTACAACTATTAAACTATATCGTGATGAATGATTATAAATATTAAATGGAGATTTGCCGGGAAAGTATCAAGCAAAATAAAGACAAAAAGCGTCCCGCGTTAATACCTACTCATGATCATAACTTACTACTTACTCGTTTCAAATGAGAATGTGCATGAGCCTGCGCCATATTGTGACATCATCCAAAGAAACTCGTAAGGCGTCCGTGCTTTTTAATCGAACTTTGACAGATAGAGGTCATTGACGCGTCCATTCTTATTTGAATCGCATAGTATGCTAGAACATAGCTAAGCTACTGCCACACCCTTGGTATACATTTTTTTACTTGCTACTATAATCTTCTATTCTCCGTGTGGTGACGGAGTAAGAATACAGTGTGTCACCACCCCATCTCATCCCATGGGTGTCGTACAAACCGACTAAGGGACTATCCGTGAATATTATCTTTACGAAATAAAGAGAAGTAAAACTTGAAATTAAACCCTATAGCAATCCTTGGCCTACTAATACCACCCTGGCCAGACCAGCGTGATAGATTCTATCTAAATTAAAGCGAAAAAAAATCTTCACGTAAATAAACTATTTTCACATATTTATGTTGTTTCTGGCCACTTAAACTTAAATTCATATTGTGTTACTAATGACAAATAATAGTTTATTAAGTAATTTTTTTATTTTTTTATCCAATGGATGAGGGAGGCACAGGACCGCATAAGGTGGCAATGCTTGGAGGAGGCCTATGTTCAGCACTGGACGTCGATTGGCTGAAATGATGATGAAGATGAAGTAAAATTTACAACATACAGATAAAATTATGTATTCCTTATGGGAACTATATTTTTTGTCACCAAAATTTATATTTGTCATCAAGTTGTATCACCTAATAAATAGATCTATCGCCACGAAATATTTTCGTTCTCAGATAAACAAAGAGTGTTCCCAGGTATGAATTACCAGATTATTGTTAGTATAATGTGTAAAATATGAGATGAATTACCAATAAAATTGTAGTGCATTAAGTACATGAATATAAACTTCGTTCTTATAATAAAAGTTTTATTAAGTACTTAAATAATAGCTTGGTGCTCAGAATGGTAGATCTGTCACCAAATAAATCGATTGATCGATCCCTGACTGCGACCCCTTTTTATTTGTTATTTTGTCACCAATACATTATTTACATTTTATTTCGTTCAGTTATTAAAATAATGTATTCGTTACCAATTCAATACATCAGTTTATAATTTTAACGAAAATATGTTCAAAAGGAAGAGGAAGGGAAGGGAGACACATTGGCGCGCTTTCGGGCCTCAACGAATTAAATTCACAATCCAAACCAGCGCTGATTACTCAGTGATTGTTATTTTTAACAATTAATATTGATTATTTTGACTTTAATTAAGTGTTTTATTTACTATTCAGCTAGAAACTTAATTTAAATATATTTATACTATCTGTGGAAATTAAGACCCTTGGGGGAGGCACATGGCCAGTTAAGTAGTAGACTCTTTTGGGTGAAAAGATGATGACGACCACCCTACATTTTTAGACCTTCATGAAATATTCTAGTGATGTAATATATGATTTATTGGTGATCTCTTTAAATTAGTTTGCTTAAATACTATTAGGACAAACCTATTCTAATACATACAAAACCATTTATTTGGTACTTGACCCCATATCTCCATGATTTTCGGTAATTTATTGTGGAATTGATTTTATATTGTTTGGTGACTACATTTTGGTGACAAATCTACTATTTTGAGGGCAAACCCTATTATTTAAGAAACACAAAATGAATTAAATTGGTGACAGCTTAAATCATACCCATTCTTTATTCGTTTCAAAGAATACAGAAGGACACTGGGTCACACGTTTGTAATTTATACACGAAATGAAACGAAATACCATTTCTCATAACACTTCAAAGCGCACAACTTACAACTATACTTCATTGTATATTGTTCTTATTGTCTTGTGTTTATTTAACGATTAGATAATTTTATTGATGACAATAAATAACTTCGTCTTCTAACATATTACTTTAGTGCGCTTTTGTGATGACGGGGGGCGCGGTTTTGTGGGAGGAGCTATAGTTAGATCATAAATAGTACTAACAAAAAGTAACAATTACCTACTTGTTCGTAATGATATTTATGTTTTAAGTGGTGTCTGTCTTTCCGTTCGTCATTTTTGTGAATGTAAGTAATCCCGCACTTTGACAATACGTAATCTACATAGTGTTACCATTCTATCGCATAGATTTTAAACTATCGCGATTTGTATACATATTACTATTTAACACGGGTCTTACTCGCGGAATAAACTACTTAGTCTAGATACTTATAGGATAAATACCTAGGTTTTTCTCCGACTTACATTCTATCGCATCCCGTTGACTGCCTTGGAGGCATAGAGCTGACCTATGCGTCTAACGCGCTTATTCCCCGTCTATTTTGTGAACCGATAATGAGACTATACTTAAACAAAAGCTATACTAAACTCAAAAATGGCTATATTGGAGTCTAATTTCATGTTGAAGGCTTCGTCTTCTAAAAACTTTAAGTCGGGTAACTTAATTATTCATCCTAGCAACACTTTAAACAACAATTTCAATAAAAACACCATTAATCAGAAGAAGAAACGTAAAGGATCGTAAAAACTCAATGTAATTTAATAACAGGCAAAGTTTGATCGTTAACTTATTTTTAGAATTAAATTTTATGCTTTTATAAACGATTCTGGTAGAGAGAGAGTTGATTGACTGTCCTTTTACATAGGAAGGCCTGTATTTTGAAAGAAAATAAATAAGGAAACATAATACTTAATTATAAAATTTACAGTCCTGTTATTTTACTAGCTAATTGATCATTGTATTTTTTGTTCCAGGTAAGAACGCTGATATATAACCTCTATTTAATTGAAAAATAGTACAACTGTATGTAAGTTATAATATAAATTACATTTATTGTAATGTTGGTTTGTTCACATGAAAAACAAGTTACATTTCAAAGAGAAACTCTGATGGAGAAAAATGGTAAATAATTTTTCGATACACTAACTCGACGACTTTGTGGGATTATCCCTCAGTCACCTCTTTACTTTACAGTGATATTTCAGTAGCTAGGCAAAATGTAGGCAGTTTTTTCGGGCGATTTTAATTTACTTTTCTCACCGTTTTCTCAAAGTTACCATAATAATTTCATGGATGGGTCATCGTTCAATTGTAATAAACTAACACGGTATTTGTTGAGTAGTTATAGTACCTTAGGCTTATTATGAGGATAATCCAATGACGTTATCCAATCACTTCAAACACATGCCATGTTGACAATCCTCTAGGTACACCAATCTCAGTTAGTCCTACAACACACGTATATCATGCTCGTCCATCACACGATGACATCGTAAATCATAAGACTTCGTCCTGTACGAAACGTCGTCGCTGTGAACATAGATCAGCCGACGAATGTGTGACAAACAGTCAAATTGTCTTGCAATAAATATGACACTTCGTCTTGCTTCGTGTCTTGTCTTGTTTACGTGTCAGCGTTTTGCGGTTAAGGTGTAAAATTTGAAAGAGGGTTTTTGTTGGGCTGTTTCCTGTAAGAATTGGTATGATCTAGCTGAGGTAGTGTGATTAAGCTCTCATTTTGGAAGGAGGGGTTTTGTTTTTTCGTATGTATTTATGTGTGAATGTATGTATGTACGCAGGGTGGGCAGACGATATGGTTAAGTGTGGGTACCGTGTGTGTGGTACATTGATGAGGAAAGCACAGGACATAGGAAGATGGAGACGTTTGAAGGAAGCCTAGATTTTATCAAAAATTATTTATTAGATCGGCAACGCATCTGTGATTCCTCTGGTGTTGCGGGTGTCCTTGGGCGGCGGTGATTACTTACCATCAGGGGACCTGCTGGCTCGTTTGCCTCCAATTACATAAAAAAACAATTTGAAGTAAACAGAAAAGGAATGCTTTTACAGCGTCGTCACACGAGTTCTAAAATAATTTTCATTTAATATTGGCACCAACTTTACTATAAATAGTTACTCTAAAAAGCATAATGTAATAAATAAATTAATTTAGTTTGTCCAACTGTCCTTGCTTACATTGTAACAACACTAAATATGCCACATTGACATACGATTATAGCATTTATTGCCATGTAATTAGACTACACCATCAATAAATACAATTTTACATATTATAAAGTATAGTTTAAAATAGATTCGAGTTTATTTAATTTCGTTCAGAAATGTATTAAAATGTTTTATTTTCGCGTTAAATTCTCTAAAGTAGTAGTCATTCATTCTGAGTCAAAAGACGGTCATGTTTTTTTTTTAGAATTTACTTGGTTTTATTCTTTTCTCAAGACTTTGTTATCAACATTTTACACTATTTATCCTATTTGCGAATTATGGTTTTTTTCTATTGGTGGCGCTAGTGAGCCACATAAAGGCCCTTAACTCTAAACTTTTTATCAAGACGCTAATTGTAACTTTTTGGTTCCGAGCTTCCAAGTCCAAATATCTCAACCTTGAAAACAAATCGCTTGCAAAGTTTGTTTTAATCATTGCCTAAAATAGATGTTTCGTATAAAACTGCGAGGGGAAAATTTGATACAAAATAAACAAAGCTGCCTGTTGCCTGGTACAGTCAAATTCTCTTTTATTACGTATCTAAGAGGAAAAGTAGGTCTTACTTCTGATGTCGACTGCATCTAGAAAATGCAGCCTTACAATACTTGAATTTACTCACATAAAAAGCGATATGGTCAATTTTATTTAGGATGCTATATAAATAAAGAGGCAAGCTTACCATTTATTTAAGTACAGCAATATAAATTAACTTCAAGTAAAGGAGTCATTTATGCTTTGTTTAAATCAATCTGCCGGGAGTCCCTCATCATCATATCAGCCAAAAGAAGTCCACGCTGATCACAGGCCTTCTCCAAATGTTTCCATCATCATCATCATTCATCTTAAGCTTACTGGTAGTCTTGCTGACATTTCAACCACACGTGTATGCTAGATGTATTCCGGTTGAATCCTAAATAAATAAATAAATAAACAATATGCAAATGCAAACCGTTTGAAGTCTTTTTCGCTCAAGTATACCTTTGTCGCTACCCAGGCGGCCATTACTTGACCTAGCACCAAGTATTATATCATGTTTATGTTTTTATCTTATCACTTAAAACTCTAATTACGACATAGATAAAAAACAGCTTAAATCGGTTATTAAAGAAATATATTAACTAACGTACTATAATAATTATAAAATTGTCTTTACATTTCATGCCATACTCGCAGCACCATCTAACAATAACGAGGAACCATTTAAACCGGGAAACACTTCACTTGCCGTCAAACATATTAAGGTAGCAACTTCTTCAGGTTCCAGAACCTTCCTACTTGGTAACTTCTCTGCTAATACTTCATACGTAGCATCTCTCATATCTTCTGGAATGTTCACATTCTCTAAAATATTCGTTCTGGTCAATCCTGGACTAACAGTGTTGATTCTAACTCCCGCTGATATTAATTCAGCTGCTGCATGTTCCGTAAATACTTCGATTGCTGATTTAGCCACAATGTACGATAGCAGTCCTGGTTGAAATCGCCTCGACATTGATGAACCTATATTTATTATATTCCCTTTGGAAGTTATTAGGTACGGTAAAGCCAGTTGCGATAAATAATATGGTACTCTGAAGTTTATGTTCATTAGGTCGTCAAACAAATCCATGGAACCGTCGAATAGAGATGACACAGCAACTTTTCCGGCACAGTTTACAAGGATATCTATTCTCCCATACATTTCTATGGTTTTCTTGACAACAGTTTCACAGCTGCCGGGTTTCGCCAAATCCAGTTGGAGCCAAAGTGGGAAGAGATTGTTTTTTCCGATACATTTGTTTGCGGTTCTCATTAATTTCTGTTCGTTTCGCCCTGTTATTGTTAGTTGGGCTCCGTAGCTCGCGAATGCTATGGCAGTGGCTGCTCCTATTCCGGAACTCGCTCCAGTAACTATTGCTACTTTGCCTGTGAAGTCGATTTTATCCATTTTTAAGACTCACTTATGCTTGTGATGATTTCAAACCAGCTGTGTTAGGGTTTTCAGCCCTTATCTATAAGTTGTAAGGACAATCTTCTTGTCGTTGACTGATGCACAGCACTAGAGTATGACAGTCGTATTAATTAGATTTTGTATGTAGTAAAACTGGACTTATCACCATTATTTTAAACACACTACTGTTTTAAAGATATCACTTGTTCAAAATGGCTGGTTATCAGAATATGTACATGTGCGTACATCTCACACGATAGTCGTACGATTACTAACAACCATCCTTGTTGTTATCAATGCCTTATCGTTCGTTATCATTGGTCTGCTTTTTTGTTTACCTACATGTTATTATGTCGGTTATCAGAAGTATTTGTATAAATATAACTTTAACGAGATATTAAGTCTGGACTGCAAAATTGATAACAGATTTGAATTACTATGTGTATTTTACGCTTAGAGGTTAATTAATCGAAACATAATTTAGAAATCTATTAACATTAAAGAAAAATGTTTGGAGAACCAGATATTTTGCTGTATGTGCCTGCCACGCTGGAGGCTCTAGGTTCTATAAACTCCAATGCAAATCAAACGATCCGTGAAATACAGTTCGTTCCACATTTTTATCAATTTCGATCCATTGATGTTTACTAATGTAATATATGTTCTTTATTTTATAATAATAGACCAAATACAAGGAAAATACGCTCATCTCACAACTGACAACAATTATGACGTCAGACTATCATTAAAATTATGTAACGCAACTGACCTTGATCTTGATTAGTATGTATGAACTAATAGCCAACATAATAAATAAATATTTGAAATGTTGTTTTTTTTAGCGCAGCATACTATACTTTTTACCATTCAGCCGGCATCGCCTGGTAGACCCGATGGCTAAAAAAGACTAAGACTACCACCCGGCCACACAAATAACATGTATTCTAGCCCTTTATTTTGCACCGGAAGGCGCAGTGTGGGGTGACCCGCCGCACAGTAGACCGACGACCTGGTAGGACGGCGGGAAGCCGATGGATGAAGGAGGCACAAGACCGCGCAAGGTGGAAACGTTTGGAGGAGGTCTATGTCCAGCAGTGGACGTCCATAGGCTGATATGCATGTATACCCTTTAGTTAGATAAATAAGTCCATCGTGTGCTAACTAATAGACCAAATTTCACCCCAGGACTAAACAAGACCCTTCCCTACATCGGGACATGCCACGCCTTGTAAGATTTATTCTCAAACCATAGTAATATTATACGTCTGCAACTGACCTTATTTCTAGAGAAAATGACGAAAAAGTATTTCATATGTGAGTATTTCTAGCCGTTGATGAAAAACCTTTGTATTGTTTCGAGAGCTCACGAGCTAACACAAAAAAAAATCTTAGGAATTCGCATAACGAGAATTTTTACTTTACAGCGAAAGAAGTTTTTCATCAATATTACTATGAATTCATACTTAAATCATGCGTCTTATTCCTGTGGGAGTGGGCAATACTATGAAATGCCATTTCCAATCCCAGTTTGCTTTATCTTCTCTAATATTTGTTATAAAAAGTGAAAGAAATCTTATACAAATGGAACATAGATCATTATTTTGATTAATAATTTTGGATTGGTAGCTAGAGAAGGAAACATGGAGAACTTCAAAATGACCGCTAACGCCTCGTTAAGAGGACTTAAACTCTCATCAAGGTGGTCAATCCTAGATATTGTCATAATCACAAATGATTCCTCCTCAATCACACTACGGATCCGCGTGCAAAGTCCATGGGAATCTGGTTTGATATTCCATCAACTTATTGTATTCCCAGAAGTTTCATAACTTTTGATGTACAATTTACCGCAAGCCGCAAAATTGTATTCATCATTATTATTCGCTTGTAAACAAACAATAACCTAGCACTGATATTGTACTTTAATTTCTCGCGATAAGGTTCAATTTCGAATGAAAATATATTATTATGTGTAGTTTGACCAGTTCATATTCGTATCTCTTATTGTAGGAATCCAGTGATAGACACAAACTTTGCCCTCCTATTTGACAAGTGTCCAATCAGTAGCACATTGGACCTAAAATTATTTTTGCGCCGAAAGTATATAAAGGTCATGTTAATTAACAACCTTTTTGTGTCAAAAGTTAAAAACGGTCGTGTAAATTAACATTTTTTATTTTTAAACATTGCTTTACATACACAGTGACTCATCAGTTTATGTGTTGTTTAGAATTGTTATTCCTACTTATTCTTATTTAATACTACTAACGGGTTTTACCCACCTAAATGTTCCAAATTTCATCATCATAATCGTGGTTGCTATAGCTATACCTAATGTAAATACTAAACCTAAGTGGTCGTTTTGATTGAAGAAGCGTTTGCCTTTATAATTAATGACATTTTATAATGTAAAAGAAACAATTAGTGTCAAAGTACAAATTCATTTATTACTATAAATACTTTATTACAACCCTTAACTGTCCCACTGCAGCGCTAGGCCTGCTTCTGTGATTGCGGGAAACTCCAATACCATGCTGGCTAGGCGGATTTGTATCGGGTTTGTTTCGAACTGTCTTTCCCTTACTATGTTGTTATGCTTTTCAATCTTTCTCATTCCGAAACGGGCGAAAGGAATAAACACTTAGTATTCCTACACCATTATCGCATGAACAAATCACAATCTAAACACTAAGAATACACTATGTATAACACTCAATATGACGATGCAGCACCATCCACTGTCAAACTAGCACCATTCAAATTTGGACAAATATCACTAGCAGCAAACACAATCATCTTTGCAATCTCTTCTGGTTCAATTATAACATTGTTGGGCATCGCAGTCGCTATCTTATCATAAGCCTGATCCATAAACTCATCCTCCACGTTCAAATTTGCTAAGATCTTAGTTCGTGTAATACCGGGACGTACAGCGTTCATCCTTACACCTTCACTGACCAATTCTAACGCTCCTGCTTTCGTAAATCTTTCCAAAGCATCTCTTATCATTGCAAAGGGTAGGAACCCAGGTCTGACTCTCATAGGAGCACTGAAAACGTTGACGATATTGCCTTTAGTCTTCTTTAAATGTGGCATGCACGACTGAGTCAATTTATAAGGTACACGAAGATTCAAAGCGATCAATTCGTCAAACTGCTCCATCGTGGTGTCGAAAAGCGACGTAACCTCTGCTTTTCCTGCGCAGTTCACAAGCACGTCAATCCTTTTGAAGGTCTCAACAGTTTTTCTGATAACTTCATCGCAGTTTTTGTCGACTGTCAAGTCTAAGAGAAGGCAAAGCGGTTTTATTTTGTTTGTTTCTTCGCATTGCTTGGCTACTTGTAACAGTCTCTGTTCGTTACGTCCCACTAATGAGAGTGTTGCCCCGTGTGTTGATAGCAGCTTGGCTGTCGCTGCACCGATGCCGGAACTCGCGCCGGTCACTATAGCAGTTTTCCCGGTAAAATCCATGTGTACACGACCGCTTATATTGCGGTACGACGTGCGACTGTCGGGTTTAGGTGTTTGGCATGTGTTGTTTGTAGAACAGGTTTCCACTTAGTAATGGCGTGTGTCTCAAAGTTTTTACGCATGATATGTTTTAATCGTTTATTTTAGTAATCTTTATAAAAACCTTTTAAACATCTTTATTAAATTATATAGACTTCTGTTATCGAAGTAATGTGATTTTTTGTGATTTAGTCCAATTTGTTATAATGTATTATGTATACCTGTAACTCATTTATTTTTATACTTTTAATCCGTGTTATGACGGTATAAAAATACGCGGTGTCAACACAAATCAACAAATAAATCATGGGAAGTTAAGTCAACGAAGGGAAACTTTCTGGATATTATCTAATTTTAGACAAAATAATTATAATCATATCATTAGGCACAATTTGGGAGAATACCCGTTCTTTCTAAATATTAAAGTAAAAAATAAAACAATATGAATAAGTTTAAAAAAATTACAACAGATTCAAAACTTTGAGAACAACAGTTTAGTTACATAGTAGCGGTGCGTCCTTCACCTTAACCTGACAAAACCAATAACATGTTGTGATTAACTTACCTGTTATTATTTAGAGGCCATGTTCGGCCGTCTTTAGTAATATGTAATGTTTTACTTTACATTATTTTTTTTACATATTTCTTGCTGCTTTTGTGTCTAGAACTTAGGTGTTAAGTGCTTTCTGTGGTGTTATAATTAAAAATTATTATTCATTTACAAACACGGTGGACCGACGACTTGGTTAGGACGGCGGGAAGCCGATGGATGAGGGAGGCACAAGACCGCACAGAGTGGAAACTTTTGGAGGAGGCCTATGTCCAGCTGTGGACGTCCATAGCCTGATATGGATGGACATTTAATTAGTTTATATTTTTATTAATTTCTTTTTAGAGGCAGGACAGAGAACTGTAAATAATATTTTTAGCTAAGTATTTAAAGTGTTGTTCAAGCTTGGACTAGTTTCGATTGTGTATTCACACATTACACTTTATTAAATGTTGGGCATATTTTAATTAAACTTAATCTTTATAGCGATCTAGGGAAAGTAGATAATAGTCGGCAAATGCACATGTTTAAAATATTGACATAAGTACGTCAATTAATGGTTATCCATGCCTAAACCTTTGTTCTCTTCCACCATCTAGTATACGCTGGGCTATACCACGCTGGCTTATTAGTACCTATAACAGTTTGTTTAAAATTTTCTTTTAAGTCTTATTTCCTTAGTTTTGATATCATAGAAAAAATATATACGAACCATTCGCAACTTCTTAACTATAATTACGTAAAAATATAGTAACTTTTACACAAAAAAAATGAAAAATATGATATGTAATAGTTCATCGCATAGCCCGTAGGTACATGTAAGTTTATATCTAGTAGCGGCCCAGTTGTACTCGTAAATCAGTCTACCATTCGACATAATACACTAGCGGCTAAACCAAACGAGATTTATTGCTCCACACTATCATATTCAAAGTGAAATGTATCGCCATTTTGTAAGTAATAACTAAATTGTTTCGATGGCGTTTTTTGTTAGAAAATATATATTTTTAGAGCTTTTTGTATGATGCAATAGAAAGGTTTTTAAATGTTATAAATTAATCATTTTATCAATGTGACTTTAGAGACTTAAAATTAACAACACAGTTATAAATCCTACTTCCTATCCAAATAATATTATAATTGCGAAAGTTTGTGAATATGGATGGATGTTTACGTCGGCATGTAATGATTGGGTGGTGACACTATTCTATATTATTATATTCTTACACTGTCACCTCACACTTTGAAATAAGAGTTAAAAAAGTGATATAAAATTATGTAATATACATCTTTGCTTTGCCGCTTTTGGTATACGAAGCTTTATTTTTGGCTATTAGCAAAACTGACTCGTTCCCGCTTTTAATGTGAAAGCTCAAATTTGTGACGATTATGCATTACAGGCTAAGAGCTTGCGTCTTGAGTTTTAATTGTTTTAAATACTAAGTAACTTCTTTGTATTTTGATGTCAATTATTGAAAAGATAAGTAATAAGCATTAATCACGAAATTAGAATGGTAGACAAAGAATTATTACATACTCCTTCTTTATTTCTATTCAATAGTTAGGCTCCTGTAGTAGTCGTAGTATCATTGATTTTGTATTCTTACAAACATATTTTTAAAACAAATGAAGACTATCTAAGATCAGGCAACAACCATCATATCAGCTAATTTGCGTTTACTGCTAGACATTATCATAACAGCCCATTACTGTCCCACTGCAAGGACGGCCCTCCTCCCGTGACGGAGGGATGCTTGGCCCAATAATACCACGCTGGCCAGACGGATTGGTATAGGATTTAATTTTAAGTTTTCCTTCTTTCTATGTAAAGGTTATATTCACAGAGTTACTCCGTCACCACACGGAGTAATACTAGAAATTATGACGCCCAAGTACTTTTGACTTCCGCGTCCTATGCAAAGACACCTCACCTACGGTACCACCTAGTGTATTCAGATTTTTATTTGGTTTTTATATTCGCCTATTATTTCTTCACTACATAGAATAAAACAAAGTTGTTGTCTGTCCGTCCCTACATATATGCTTAAATCTTTAAAACTACGCAACTGATTATGAAGCGTTTTTTTTAATACATAGAGTGATTCAAGAGGAAGGCGGTCGCTAATTAATAATAAAACAAAATCATATTAAAATGGTGTTGTCCCTGTGTCCGTTTGTCCGTGTGGTGACGGAGTAAGAATACAATATGTCACCACCTTATCTTATCCCATGGATGTCGTAAAAACCGACTAAGGGACTAACCGTAAATATTATCTTTACGAAGTAAAAAGAATGAAAATTTGAAATTAAACCCTATACCAATCCGTCTGGCCAGCGGGGTATTAGTAGGCCAAGTATCCCTCCGTCACGACAGGAGGCCCGTCCCTGCAGTGGGACATTAATGGGCTGTTATGATGATATTAACTTGCCGTCACCTCCTCACCTGTACACGAAGCTAAAGTTAGTATAGTATTCAGTAATATAACCACGAATTGTAAGGTACGTGTTCATAATAAGAATTCATCAGACGGCCCCACAGTTGCGAGAGTTGCTTAACGTAATGCCACCACTTTGTATACTCCTTTGTACTTAACCGGGAATAATTGCGATGAAATTTTATTGTTGCAAAACCTTTTAGTGGAGGGGAAATCGTGTTACAGTGTAATTCGATTTCTAAGCTACTGTAATCTCTTTTCAAAATGATCATAGAATTGTTTTATGAAGAATGTTATTTAATCATTATTATTAATATTTAATTCAATTAACTTTTCTGTCTTTGTTGTAAAATATTATTTGTACTGTACCTAATTGTTACTTTAAGATGAAAGAGACTGGTCTCCACGACACAGGGACTCCTAGTGTAGAGACCAGAGATGTATCTCAATTATGTGTATACTGTTTTTGAACAATAAAGATATATTATTATAATGTGTCCGTGTGGTGACGGAGTAAGAATACAATATGTCACCACCCCATATCATCCCATGGGTGTCGTAAAAACCGACTAAGGGACTAACCGTAAATATAATCTTTACGTAAAAAGAAGGAAAACTTAAAATTAAACCCTATACCAATCCGTCTGGCCAGCGTGGTATTAGTCGGCCAAGTATCCCTCCGTTACGGGAGGAGGCCCGTCCCTGCAGTGGGACATTAATAGGCTGTTTTGATTATAATGTTTTGGTTAGCGTGTAGCAGGTTATGTGAAATGTTTGCTGTAGGTAATGGTGATTAACGTGGCTCTTAAGTGATGTAAGTTTTGTTAAAGTCAACGATATGTTGTCAAAAGTGATAAATAATTATAGCACACTGAAAATTAATCAATCAATTAACAGTTTTAAAAAGGTAGTTTAGATTCTATTGATAATTTTATGGTCGCTGGGTCGAAAAAAGTGGGGTTTCTGTGTAATGGCGTGTATTCAAAAATATAATTTAAAAAAATAATAAAACTTTTGTCATCACCTAGAAAATTATTAGACAAGTTAAAAAAAATTACTCGCAATAACTTTAGCTTATAACAGGCTTGGTCGAGGAAGTAGCTTAAAATACTGTAGCCCAGCAAATATTACCAGTAGCAATGTGGGCGTACCTGTACATAATCTGATCTGACCCAGGTCGGCACAGAACAGCAAAGGGCGGTTTGAAGCATGCTTCGATCCGTGAGGTACTGTTACAAAAACATATTTTCTTACGGCAATAAACCTTAATATGATGCAATCTTCGTGTGGTGACGGAGTAAGAATACAATATGTCACCACCCCTTCTCATACCATGGGTATCGTTAAAACAGACTAATGGACTATCCGTGAATATTATCTTTACGAAATAAAAGGAAGGAAAACTTAAAATTAAACCCTATACCAATCCGTCCGTCTGGCCAGCGACCTATTAGAAGGCCAAGTATCCCTCCGTCACTGGAGGAGGCCTATCCATGCAGTGGGACATTAATGGACTGTTATGATGATGCAATAAAAAGTAAACTAATTAGCAGACTAATTATTAAACTAAGTATCATAAACTTCAAATTCCTTTTAATTTGTTTCATAAATATAATTTATGCGAGTAAAACTCACAAATAAATTTAACTTAACCAATTTGTATGCAAAACTGTTGCGCGACAAAACTTTTACTAATTCTATTATTATTTATATTTTATTTACTTTTACTTTCATTTTTTTTTTACTGTGTGATGACAGAGTTTAAATTGATGAGGAACGTGGGTGATATAAAAAAAGATTTTATGAAAATTCATAGCTATGAGTAAACTAAACTCTTTCACCTTTTGTTTTTGTTTGAGATAGAAAAGCAAAAGCAATAAAAAAAGTTAAAATTACTCTCGATAGTAATCCATCTGGCCAGTGTGGTATAAGTAGGTATTTATCCCACCAGATTGTGGGATATTTAGTCTATTTACATTACTTTACTGAAGTTAAATTGGGTTAGATTTAATCTTAACCTACTTTTGTGGCAACCACGGGACAATATAACAATAAGAAACAATAGATTATTCATTACTTTATAAAATACTAGCTTAGCCCTCTTTGTAAGGCGGCGAAAAAAACTCGTCACTTTTTCAAACATATTTCATTACTGCTCCGCTCCTATTAGTCATAGCGTGATACTATATAGCCTATGACACTCCCCGATAAATGGACTATTCAACACAGAAAGAATTTTTAAAATCGGTTTAGTAGATCCAGAGATTACCCCTTACAAACACACAAACTTTACCTCTTTATGATATTAGTATAGAAGAGCCCAAACCAAACGTAAATGACAGCCGTAGTCCACTAAAGTTTTAGAATGTGAATTAAATCTGTCAACTTTGTACTAGCCACTACTACACAGAGAGTAATTAGTATAAAAGTCAAAAAGTTTCACAGACTCAGCCCCTTTGAGTCTCTCAAGATATTGCATCCTGTACTTTTACTCCTTAGGGTCGTAGCACACATATCAAAACGTAAATGGATCGGCACCGCCTCGCGTTTTTCTTGGTGTCAAACGCCAAAAAATGCGGTTACGTTACGATTCCGATTAGTTTGCATTGCAGTTAGGAGTTTTATACAAATAATACTGAACGGCTCGAGTTAATACAGTGACGAAAACACAGTGAAATAAACATTACACAAATTGTGATATAATAATTACATAATATTTAAAACTTCAAACTTCAAAATGCTTTATTTCATAAAATTTATCACAAATTGTTTGAAATCGTCTTTTAAAATTTACTTGAAATTCAAGCTATAGTTAAAATTATTGATCGACACAGACAAACGCCACAGCACTAAAAAAACCGCGTTGTATTGTCCAATGTAAATTAGAGGAGAAATATAAAACCAATCTACTACTCAAATCTACTTGTCTGTCTGTGTTGATCCATAAATTCCAGTTTCCAAATGCATAGGGCCAAAACTAACTATGCTAATTTGATGCTTTTCCATATAAATATAATATTAAAATGTAGCATCATCCTCTCTTCTAAACTGCCATACTCAACAGGGTTCATATTATTGTATCTGTTATATTATAAGTAACACCTTTTTGTAAAATAATGGAGTGCAATGAAGATATTATATATGGTATATATATTGAGTATTGACGATCCCGTTCCGTTTTGTTATATGTGCTACGACCCTTATATAAAAATCGTACTGTTTTAACTTGGTTTCTCTTGAGAAAGTTGCCTCGTGAAATATTTTATAACTGCGACATTATGAAGAAACGCTTTTGTCTAAGGGGGTTTTTTATTTCTTGTTTGACTTTAAAGAAGTGAGATGTAATGTCAAATTGGTTTTTAACTGAATGTCGTTTTTATTCTCGGCATGAAAATGTTCCTGTCATTTGCAGGACTCTCGGTTATTTATTATATACTATGGAATACATACTAGGTTGGAATTGCAAGTTATGTTATTTTCTACCGGTCAGTACTGGTAGAAAAAAAACACTTTAAGTGCCCTAAAATACACACTACGTTAGAACTTCGTTTCGTTTCAGCACATATCATCCCACTGCTGGGCAAAGGCCTCTAAGTACGTTAAACTTTCGGTCTCTCCGCCTCTAGCAAAGCAAATGAAAATCCTTTTTTTTCACCCTTCACACTATATTGTATATGTATTTCTTCTTGTCCGTATGGTGACGGAGTAAGAATACAATATGTCACCACCCCATCTCATCACAAGGTTGTCGTAAAACCGACTTAGGGACTAACCGTAAATGTTATCTTTACGAAGTAAAAAGAAAGAAAACTTGAAATTAAACCCTATACCAATCCGTCTGCCCAGCGTGGTATTAGTAGGCTAAGAATCCCTCCGTTACGGGAGGAGGCCCGTCCCCTGAGTGGGACATTAATGGGCTGTTATGATGATTTCTTCTAATGTATTAATACATCTAATATATTAGACCCAAATATAACTTAAACTTTGGATAACAACTATACAACAAGAAATTGCCAAAAGCAGCTTGAACCTAACTGACCTTGTTAACGAATTTGCTCTTAATATAAACGGAGAAGGTGGAGTTCAACATATTAACCGTTTTAACAGACATGACAGTCCTAATCTTGTGAATAGTAAACGGAAGAGTAATAATACTTACTTAAAATACAGGAAGTATTTTGTTTGACGTTTCGACACTTTAAATGTTCCTTAATGAGAGATAAATACGAAATGCCACCACCCAATTTCGTTTCTTAATTGTTGTGAAAATAGGTGAAAGATTTGTTAACCAAAGTTTTTTTGGCACATGACCTCGCTGAGTGGAAACTTTTGGAAGAGGCCTATGTCCAACAGTGGACGTCCATAGGCTGATATGAGATGATGATGATTTCTTAACCTGAAACCTGATCTTAAAAAAAATAAAACCTAAGATAAAAATTGTAAACCATACTTTATACCCAGTATGGTAAAAGTAAGCCTTCTTCTCGTTATTCTCGGCACAATTTTCAGGGCTCCCAAGGACGGCAACAATTTGCATGAAACCTACGCAATCACATCACGGCGAAGTCTTAAAGAAACTTGTATATTAATAGTCTCTTGATATTCCCTACCTGTTTACATAACTTTAATTGTTAATTAAAATTCGACACACGTTCGCTGATAAAACCATTGTTTAGATAACGCGAGTTTCTACTACTAGTATTAGGTTTATTACAGGCTTATATTACAAGGAAAACTTTGTGAATACTATAAACACGAGGCCTACTTAAGTCTTGAAAGGATAAGAAGCGTTTTCTTCATAACAGCCCATTAATTTCCCACTGCAGGGACGGGCCTCCTCCCATGTGACGGAGGGATTCTTGGCCTACTAATACCACGCTGGCCAGACGAATTGGTATAGGGTTTAATTTCAAGTTTTCCTTCTTATTATTACGTAAAGATAATATTTACGATGCCCATGGGATAATGGGATGAGATTGGGTGGTGACACACTGTATTCTTACTCTGTCACCACACGGAGAACTATTAATACCTAACTATTATACAATTTTTTTGAAAAACGGCCTTATGCTTTATACATACTAACACTCGTAGTATGTACTAATACAGTGGTATTTCAACTACTATGTTCTAAAATAACTCGATTTATTTCTTAAAAACTAACTTAAACAAAAGATAATAATACTAATAATACTTATTAATATAATTATTAAGTTTAACCCGTCACTACACCCCACTTATTTATGACAAGTAGGTACTAAACAATGGAAGGAATTTTAAGTGCGTTTTACAACTAATTACCGACTTTCCCTCTGATTTATATTTGTTAAATATTTATTGGGGATGTTTTAGAACAGGGTTGTGACTGTTACGCCTCTCTTGTTTATGTGTATTCCTTATTTATAGGTTAATTTTGTTTGAGGTCAAATATGCTGTATTAATTTCAGAGGAGAGCAATGATTTATATTGTTTAAAGGTCTCTCTATTATAATTTTGAAATATGAATGGTAAAAGTTTAGTTCGGACCTCAAAAATGATTCATTTTGGATACCTATGCGGCGTGCTCGTAGTAGTCGGACGACATTTTTTAGGTCGCGAGTACGGTTCCTACGCCGGATTCCATTTATCTCTAAATAATTTTTCGCATACGAAAATGGAGTTCCTCAATGAAGAAACGTTCCTCCACACTAAAAGGAAAAACACTTAGCCTAATTATGTACCTACCACTCTGGCCAGTGTGTTGATTTTAAGCCATCTTTAAATCTGCCTTCGCGTTAACGTAGGTTTTTATTGAGTACGTCTTATCAATTTTTCTTCTTAACAGCCCATTAATGTCCCACTACGTGGACGGGCCTTCTAATACCACGCTGGCCAGACGGGTTGGTATAGGGTTTAATTTCAAGTTTTCCTTCTTTTTATTACGTAAAGATTATATTTACGTATAGTCCCTTAGTCTGTTTTTACGACACCCTTGGCATTAGATGGGGTGATGACATATTGTATTCTTACTCCATCATTACACGGAGAACTTATCATTTAGTAGTTCATTAAAAAAATAACACTAATTCAAATACTAAACTGTTTTTATCTATTTTATAATTTCGGATAGCGAATAAATTGAGCCCTTTTACCCTTATCTCTTAAAGCCTTACGCCCAAGGGTCCTTAGCACCACAAAGTGCCTAAAAAGTCCGCCGAGTGTGGTGTAGCGCGATCAAAGAGTAGGAACGTGCTTGAGGCAAGTCGAGACCCAAATGGTGTGGAGAGATGTTGTGACCATAAGCTTTATATTAAAATTTAGGACAATTTCTTGTCTTTAATTTTTTGGAACTCTGAAATACAATGTTAATTTTATAAAAGCTACACGCCTTTAGTTTATACAAGGAGCTGCATAAGATAAAGATATCTTATTAAGCCTTTACCACCATTTTTGGTTATCGTGGTAACATTAAGCCAAGTATTTAAATGGCACTAAAGATATAAAAATGAAGCAGTTTCTTGAGGTCGATGTATTTCTTAACGAGATACGACTTTTTATATGGTGATGAACTTAGTAACACAGTGTCCAACGTCATATATCATCTCATCATGACCAAGGTATCACTATTTATTAACAGGCGACATGACTAGCAAAGAAACAAACCTTGATTTAAAACCCTTTACCGATACGTCTAACCAGGCAAATGTGGCCTTATGAGTGGGTTATTTTTATCAAAAATGCACTATTACGAGTATATCATTATAATTTTATTTTTTATTTTTTCATTTATTTGGGATACTTACAACTAGCATATACAATAAACGTAACTTATAGATTTATGAAGGTCATTTACAAGTTTCCGCTGATAGAGTATGTAATAGGATAAGAATAACAGCAGTCAATAAGTACAGAAAAAAGAAAGAATCAACCGAAGTAATTTTGCACTAAGATATTTTTAAGTTTGAGAACACTGGTATTAAATAGATCTAAATCGAGTTTAGAGGAACATTCGTTGAATGATCTACTAGCACGTATAATGTAAGAATTTTGTCTATAAGTAGTCTTGGCGCCAGGAACAAAGAGTAAGCGAGGATTACGAATGTATGCCGTCCGTGTTACAAGTCCTAACTTGTTTAATAGGTCTGGACAGTCAATCGCGCCGTTTGCTATTTTGAACAAATATGTCAGATCTGCTATGCGTCTACGTTCACACAGAGGAAGGATGTGGTATTTTTTGCACCTTGAATTGTAGTCGGAGGTAAAAGATCTAGTTTTATATTGTAAGAATCGTAAAAACCGCTTCTGAATCTGTTCAACTCTGTCAATGTAAATATTATAATTTGGGTTCCATATTTGCGAACCAAATTCGAGGTGGCTGCGGACATAAGCACAGTAAAGAATTTTGTACGTCTTAATATCTTTAAAATCTGCGGAAAGTCTTAAAATAAAGCCTAGTGCCTTTGAAGCCTTCTTTATGATGTTTTCAACATGTGCATCAAACAGCAATTTGGTATCAAACATTACACCCAGGTCCCTTGTGATATTATTGCGTTGTAAGACAGTATTATGAAGTTTATACTGATAAGTAACAGGGCGCGGCTTACGAGTGTAACTACTAACAAAACATTTGGAGACATTAAGTTCAAGCCTGTTGAGATGACAATATCTTTCTAACTCGTTTAAGTCATGTTGGAGATTGTGACAGTCAGTAAAACTGGTTATAGGGCATAGAATTTTCATATCATCAGCGTACAGAATAATTTTAGAATGAGAAAAACACGAATCTATATCATTAATAAATATGACGAATAGTAACGGGCCTAAAAGGGACCCTTGGGGGATTCCTGATGGTACCTGAATAGTCGTTGAGCTATAACCGTTAAGAACTACTGTTTGACAACGATTTTCAATGTATGATTTGAACCACCTAAACAAATCACCCCTGATTCCCACTTCAAGTAGTTTACGCAATATAATGGAATGATCGATGCGATCGAACGCTTTTTTGTAGTCTGTGTATACCACATCAACTTGAGAGGGCAAAGACATGACTTGTGTAAGATAGTCAGAGCAAACGAGCAAGTTGGACACAATTGACCTGTTTTTTAAAAAGCCATGTTGGTTGTTATTTAGAGAGAGTTTGACACCGTGATAGACTGTAGAATAAACAATTTTCTCTAGTATCTTTGCAAATAAACATAGCTTAGATATAGGCCTATAGTTTTCTATTAGGTCTTTAGGGCCCTTTTTATGAATAGGAGTAATAAAGGCTGTCTTCCAGATAAGTGGCACTAAAGCTTCGCTAAGTGAACGTTTAAATATGATAGTAAGAGGTCGTGACAGACTTTGTGCACATTTAGATATAAAAATGGCCGGGATGCCATCGGGCCCCGCAGATTTGTTCAGGTCAATAGATTTTAGTAATTTTAACACCTCGGCCTCGCGGACTTCCACGGAATTCACATCCGCAGCAGTGTTGCTTAGCATATGATTATTAACAGCTGAGTCACACGAGTTAGAGCTTTGTAGAAAATTGTTATTAAAAAAATCACTGAACATATCGCAGATCACAACACCCTCCCCAGAGGAATGTCGACCGTATGTCATATTTGAAGGGTAACAATTGTCAGAAAGCTGTTTTCTTTTGACGTATGACCAAAAAGCTTTAGGCGACTTTTTGATGCTATATTCTACGGATTTTATATATTGGTTATACATCTCAGCTTCTACCGTTTTTGCACGATCTCTTAGGATTATAAACGAGTTATAGTCTGATAAATTGCCATATGTTTTAAATTTTTTATGATATTTGAACTTTTCTTTTAAAATTTTAATTAATGGTGATTTGTACCAAGGTGGATATTTAGAAGTAGGCCTAAAAACTTTAGAGGGCACATACGAGTTACGTACTTCGTCTAACCTATTATATAACAACGTTAACGCATCGTCCACCGACCCTTCACTGAGATCTTTGAGCCAGTCAAATCGGTCAAGATCTTGTGATATGGACGTGAAATTAGCAAATTTATACAAGTACTGCCGCCGTTTTTGGCATGGCAATGCATGATAATCGGCGAAGTTTGCAAGAATGCTTAGGGATACATGATGTGGATCTTCCTGAACTAGCGGGTCAATACACTTGTCGACTTTTAAAAGATGATTACAAAAAATTAAATCTAATAATCTATTATTTTGATTTAAATGGCAATTGTATTGAAGTAAATTACATGTGTTAATTATATCGAAAAAATCCAATTGTATAGAACCACTTATATTATCAGGACAAAATGACTGACTGTCGTCGGCAGGGTGCCATATTAAATTTGACTGATTAAAGTCTCCTAAGATTAAAAATGAATCTGAAATGTTGTTCAGAACAATGTCATTTAATTTGTTACAAAAATTACCTAATTGAGCTAACAATGAATGCCCTTGACTTTGTTTACACACATAAATCGAACATATGTGAAGTTTATGCAACGAACCCGGTCTCGTACGTTTGAGCGTCAAAGTGACCCAAATATCCTCAGCCGATGAGCGCCAGTCAGTGCGCTCAGTTACAATAAGCTCCCGCCTAACCGCAATGAGGACACCACCTCCCATAGTTTGACCAGTGTCAGTGTAGTTCCTGTCGCGCCTACAAACAACATAACGATCGTCAAACAATTCATTGTTATTAAAATCATCATTTAACCATGTTAATGATAATGCAGTGTATTTTGCCTGAAGCATACTATACATTATTCTCCCCTATTCTCTCAAATTATCCCCGCGAGACATTAAACATACAGTTTACAATAATAATAACGTAACAAAGTAAAATTTCACATTACTCACAAAGGCTTTTCATGCAAAAAAGAAAAAAGTAAGTATAAAATATTAAGAACACCACTCTACACACGTTTGTCTCTGAATACTAAAACGGGAATATCCGTATGAATTTTAAATGATGTGTACTCTAGTCTTTTGATGTAGGAAGAGGTAAATCTCGGCCGTTTAGTTGTTTATACTAGGTACGGGATGCGGTGGATGGAGCTTTATCTTTTTTTATCTTTTCTTTTATTGTAAACTAAATGTCAAGACTTCATGCCTGCAGCTTGAATGAATATTAGAAGAGTAGTTGTGAATTCTTTGTGTGTTTTTATTTTTCTCTTGTGTTCCTGTGATAATTGTAGGAGAAAATACATGTTTTAGTTTAAGGAAGGCTCTCCTCTGATGACGTTTAGATGTTTAGACGGTTATACGTCGAGTTTTTCTTAATAGAAAGTGCCTCTCTTTTCATGTCCAATCAATGAAACTTTTTAAAATACTTGATTACTTTGGTAGACATTAATTTAATGGATTTTAAGTTTATGTACGCTTATGGGTCATAGCACAATAACGTAACGTAAACAGATCGGCATCGCCTCGCCTTTTTCCTCGGTGTCAAACGTCAAAAATCCGATTACGTTACGTATCCGATTAGTGTGCGTTGCAGTAAGGAGTTTCATACAAAGAATACTGAACGGCTCGAGTTGATACGGTGACGTTCCGTTTACGTTACGTTATATTTGCTACGACGACGCTAAGACAACTTTCTATACTTCCCACAGAAATATGGGACGTGTGTAGATTTCGAACTCGCGATCGACGGGCTTGGCGGCTGCATACACAACCGTTTTGCCACCAAGGCACTATTAAACGTTTTAACAGTTCGTTTTAATTGCTATACATTGCTATAACAGCAAGTTAATATCATGGCATCCATTAGCGACTATCGTACTCGTATCTAGCAGAGGAAGAAGCGACACATAAATTACCTACAAAAGGGGTAGCAACACGCATCTGTGCGGGGGACACAATGGGTTGTGAGAGATAATCTTAAAGTAAGCTGTTGAGGTAACATGTTAGCTGTTTATGAAGTTTATGAAAATCTGTATATTTTTGGTGGTGTGTTGACGTTTTTTTATTTTTGAATCGACGTGTAGGGGAGAGATATACTTTGTACAAGTCAAAGCGATATTTTATTGGATCAAAATATATTTTCTAAACTAAATACATCATGAGTACCGAATAGTTATTTATAAATGGAATAAGTAAAGTGTTTTTTTTAATTTTACATAATGTTTATGACATCATAAACATCATCGCTTGGCCACCAAACACTGTTTGTTACCGATAAAATAGACTTTAAACATATAACTAATATACACAAACACTCACATACATTTTTATTTAAGAAAGGCAGAGTCCTGAAACGCATATACCATAACTACAGCAATTACATTAGTCATGCAAATAACTTAATATCCTTTACCGCGTCCGTTCTCCCATCTAAACCACTTTTTAATTCATCCCCCATGATATAATCTTATGAGTTATCTCTCGGTGTGCATCCGGCCGGGTGGCTTATCCTTGTAAATGATTTATTAGCTCGCTAATCTCTATTACCTAATGTATAAAGTGGAAAATATCTTGTTTACATATGTGTGTAGGCTAGGTGGACCGACGACCTCAAAAAGGTCTCTGCGTCGGACTGGATGCGGAAGGCGCAGAACCGTGTTGTGTGGCGCGTGTTGGGAGAGGTCTGTGTCCAACAGTGGACTACAATAGGCTAGTTGATTGATTGATTGATATATTTTGGAATGCCACGGTGAATAGCCTCTGTGGTAAGCCGTTTGGATGTCTTGCTCGAGGTCGTGGGTTTGAATCCCGCGCAGGACAATGTTTTGTACGATCTACAAATTATTATCTTGAGTCTGGATGTTCTTTGTGCCTGTTAAATTGGTACGCTACACATAGCATGATTTCTAGTTCTAATATAATGTGTTATAATTTGTGTTGACAACCTCTGTGGCGTAGTGGTTAGGTATATAACATGACTGCTACGGAGAGGTCTCGGGTTCGATTCCCGCTCAATGCTAATATTTGTGTGCATGAACATAATTGTTTGCATTGGTCTGAGTGTTTCCTATGTATAATATGTATGTATTTACACAAAAAAAAAGTATATTAGTATATTTATTCGTTGTCTAATAACCATAGTACAAGCTTTGCTTAGTTTGTGACTAGATGGCGTTGTGTGAATGTGTGAGGAAAAATTATTTATTTATTATTTAATGTAATAATTATTCTACATTCCAAGTTAATCTTCTAACTGTTTTCTTTTCTTTCTTACAGGTAAGTTCAAGAAATATTAAAGTTCGTTCAACAATTTTTGTAAGTAAAAGTATGTTTTTCTTATGTAAAACTATATAATATAATTGTGCCACTCTTGGGATTGAGTAGTAATACAATGGATATCTCAAGATTAAAAAACAAAGGAAGGAAGAAAGAATAGAAAATATTTATTGAGCAAAGCACCACAAAAAATACAAAATTATAGGAAATTAGACGAGATAGACCGCAAAGGTGCTGGCATGTTGATCTAGACGCCTTTACGAGACTGGCTAGAGATCGTGAAAGATAGGGACGTTTGGAAAACTATAGCAATCCTTGCCCGACAGTGGGACTAATTGGGCTACAAAAAAAGTTGAGTAATGAGGTTATAGTAAAAAAAATTGCAACGTAAACAATTTTTTTGCAAGGCAATCTCTTCAGGTATCCAAGCATATTATTTCATTGAACACGTAAAGGTATACATTGTGTGTGACAGTAAAAAGTGTTATGTTTACTTGATGGCTGCAACGTGCAAACCTTCGGGCCAAAATATTACACCTGATATACAATGCCCTTTACGTGCCGTTTTCACATCCATGTTATACTGAAGGTCCTTTGTGACATAGTGACCCAGATATTTTGTTTACACATAACATAACAGACCATTAATGTCCCACTGCAGAGACGAGCCCCCTCCCATGACGGAGGAATACTTGGCCTACTAATACCACGCTGGCCAGTCGGATTGGTATAGGGTTTAATTTCAAGTTTTTCTTCTTTTTATTTCGTAAAGATAAAATTCATGATTAGTCCCTTAGTCGGTTTTTACCACACCCATGGGATGAGATGGGGTGGTGACTTATTGTAGTCTTACTCCGTCACCACACGGAGAACAATTTTGTGTTTGATCCTCTTTAATGCACTAACGGCTAAATTAAGGGTTACTGATAGGTAACATTTCCCAGTTGGCTTGACTTTGACATTGATGTCGTTCGGCAGTTGCCTCTTAAGACTAATTCTCGTAATTATGTTTATGAAGCAAGATTGTTTGCTTAAAATTATTCAATTTTTTAACTGTATAATTTTGAGAATTACCCTTTACCTTAGACAATGAAAATAACTATTCCATTCTAATTTAGCCTCCAATACCGCGTGCAAAGGCCCAATCAAGAGTTAAGTGTGGTAACAGCCCTGTTAAACCATATTGATAGCATAGCGTATATTATTTCCGCAAACTTTGTCTATTCAATACGCAACATTGTCATTCGAAAGGTTAACTAGACACCGGAGTAATAGTGAAGTTATGTTTTATAGAGAGTATCCTACTAATATTATAAATGCGAAAGTTTGTGAGAATGCATGGATGGATAGATGTGTGTTTGTTACTCTTTCGCGCAAAACTACTAAAACTTAAACGGATTTTGATGAAACTTTGCAGCAACAAAGCTTAAACATTAGAATAACATATAGGCTACAAATAATAGAGACTTTTCATCCCTAAGTCTCACCTTACGACAATAAAGTGATAAAAAAGGGACTAAAAATAAAAACTGTCACAAACAGATCTTATTTAGTCGGTGTCGTAAAAACTTCTTAGGGAACAATTTTTTACAAAATTGTAAATGGATAGTCTGAAATCTGAAAAAGAACATAAGTTACTTTTTTCAAAACACCATGCGGGCGAAGCCGCGGGCGGAATCTTTTGATTGAAATATTAAGACTCGCAACAGTAGGCACCTCAACTGGCTTAAACCAGGTTCAAGTACAACAAATCAAACAATGCTGTAAATATGAATAATTTAACACTCAACAAATCTTTGAGAACCTATTGTTTAGTACAATAATTCACGTCTGCATTTTAGTTAACAATGTTTATGTAATTCTAAATATTTAATAAGATATTTACGTTGCTAGTTTGCTTTTCATTAACGTTATTTTGATCAAAATCAGCGAAGTATTTCTTCTTGCCAGCCTGTCAATAGCCTGTTTTACGACTACTCAATCGCGCGTTTATAAGTAGCTAGCCACTAGGATTGCGCGTCATTTTTATACGCGTGTTCTTGCACATTAAAATGCTATTTTTCGCTTGAGAAATATACCGTGTAAAACCTTCTTTAGTATATTATTGTGTCCTCTTATCAATATTGCCTTCTTGCAACTATGCTTTTTCAATCCCGTCTAGTCGACGTATAAGATGCTGAAAATTCAGTATTTATGACTATTTTATAATAGTTATAAAGTGTGGTGACATTATTAACATTAATACTTAGGTAATCTTTTACTACAACGACAAATTGCCACTTTACAAAGCCCTCTAACTACAACCTCAAAAATACAAACCCATCAAATATAAATATCGTATCGAAATTCTCAAAAACTTTTCCCACCTATAACACGCCATATCAATCTATCATTCAAACAATACGCGAGCCGTACAAAGCGTCGAGCGCGTTCGCTAAACAAAAAGGGTATAGGAAACGCCTCTGGGCGCCATCTATTGGCAGGAAATTGCAACATCGATCCGTCATCTACCCCTCCGCGATAGGAAAGTGATGAATTGGTTACCGGTGGACTGTCAACACTTGGCGATGTGTGGTGAAATTGTAGACAAGTGCTTATAGGAAATTTGAGGGGCTTTTTTTTGGTTGGTAATTACTTACTCCAATTTCGGTGTGTTTGATTTCTGTTGGATGTG
This sequence comes from Schrankia costaestrigalis, assembly GCA_905475405.1. Classification (NCBI taxonomy): domain Eukaryota; kingdom Metazoa; phylum Arthropoda; class Insecta; order Lepidoptera; family Erebidae; genus Schrankia; species Schrankia costaestrigalis. The sequence goes on along the minus strand of FR997852.1, from coordinate 7,734,124 downwards.
GTTATATAGTAGATATAGTGCGATTCCAGCTCAATGCGAATCTTGGTGTGGATAAGAGTTTGCATAGGTCTAGGTAGTTTGTATGTATATGCATATTAAAAAAATATAAATGTGTTTATCCATTATTATCCTATAGTGTTCGCTCAGCTTAATTAGGGACTAGATGGGATGTATGCATGTGTCAGGAATATTATATTTAATTATGGTAATATTTATGCAGATGCTACATTCAATTTAACACAATTCTGACCTCTAATTTAGAAGCCGATCCAATGTCTGACGAGCTTTCATGGACTTAAACGAGGCACAAATCATAATAAGTACGATCAAATAGAATGCAAAACAATTAAGTACTTAGTCTATCAGTACGTATTGACAAACACAATCACATAAAGGTATTCCATGTTCAACTTTTAAGTAGTTGCCAATCCTATGAGCTTAACTCTGTCCGTTTTATCCGAATGCCTTGCTTCTACCCGGTTGTTATACGATTCCAACGAGTTTTGACCAATGTGTGGTCGAATTGGAGTGGTAACTGATGCCATTTTGGGTGAATACACTAAACCTTATTTGAGGGTAGAATGAGTTTTGAGTACTTACTGTTAATAATGCTAATTCATTTGATTGTTTATTTAAGAGGAGCGTGGTTGTGGTGTTGAGAATCGTAAGAATATTGAGCGGTAAGGTTGTTAATTTACACTCTGGTAATAACATAACATCAGTAGCTTAACACCAGAGGCTCTTATAACCAGACTGTTTTACGACATGGTGATGTTACGCTATCTCCCTGATGATAACGAGCACGCTTGTCTATTTCAGATGCAGAAGATATGTGTATTTTCCTTACACCCTTCGCTTGTTACCCTGAAGCATAAATCCAATTGCCCTTGTTACTTGCTTCTTCGACCTAATTCCAGTATCATTAAAATACTACTGCATGGACTTGAATTAGGCGGTCAGAACGGCGGTAAAAACACAACAACGTACTTAAACCTGCTGTAACTCAGTAGCAGCTTTACAATCACTTCACACATGAAGCAGTAAATACATTTTAAAAATAGAATAATCAGAATAAAGCACTCCGGAACACTTTCCTAACTAAGTTGGCCGTATTACTCGGCTTAAAACAACTTAACGTGGACTTAGAGGTATTTGTTGACCGCAACGTGTCTACCAACTTTGCCCGTATAATACCATTTAGGAACTTTGGTCGAATTAACTTTTTAAAATCGAGTTAATGGAGGTCTATATAGGAGTGGAGTGTTGCGCTCGAAACTGGCAAGTTACAATCTTCTTGACAAATGCATGATTGAGGATTTTCATTTTCTATTTTAGATTTTTTAAATTGGGGTGCAAAGGTTTTTCGTTTATATTTTGTGTTGTTTTGCGTTTACCAATTCACATATTATATACTAAACAATTTCACTGTATGGGAAAGGACTGTACAGGTTGTCACTCATCTCTCAGTTGTAGTAAAAAGTGATTAGGAACTACTACTAAACATTCAACCCTTTTACTCATAAACACCTCTTAAATTTAATCACTGTTTAGCGAGATTTTTTAACCTTATGCCAAACAAAAACGTAAGAATTTAAGCTAATCAATTGACTAAAATTTAAGAGGCGTTTATGAGTAAGGGGGTCAGTGTTGCTTGTAAATAAAAACAAGACACAAATGGAAATAGCTGACCTGGGTATATATCTGCAGATAAATTTTCCTTAACCTGGAACCTTCCAATGACGGGTCACCTCTGTCCACGATTAGGAAAATTTTAGACATAACCTTTACCAATCCAGATACCTAGCTTGGTATAAAGCCTACAAACGATGATGCACATCGTCGAGGAATGTCCCCGACGTCGCTTCTCTGGGGGAATGCGTGAACTCCACAACCTTACTCCGGCCGCAAAAGATTGGCTCTTCCAGCTGGATATAGATGTAAAGCAAGCAAAAAGCAAGCAAGGTTCAAAGCAGAAGCCATACGCAATGATGATGATGATAAAGCCTTGATAAGATACAAGCACCGTTACAGAAGTATTCATAACTCGGATGCTGCATTTAAGGAGGAAGTTTTGTAGACGAGAATACAGTAAAAACTAAGTGGTCAACATAAAACGTACACTTACTGTTGTACTGTAAAGTACACAGTACCCAAAGTCTGTACTAGGGAGACGTTTAATTCCTTAAACGCCTCTTTGAAGAATTAAATTATCCCTCTTGAATCAACAGGTCTCAATTTTCTTGTCCCTCTTTGATTCACGTTTGATGTAAAATAAGTTACTAGTAGTCTGAAGCCTTTTTCATTTTAAAAGACCACTCATGCACTAGTAATCATGTCATGTGTCGCAAAGACTATATAAACATAAATTTAACGGACACAATAATTGAATTATTTTCTTATGCAGGTAAAATTAATTAACTAAAAATTTAATTAACTTAACGTGACTGTTTCCTGTTTTTAGTTTTTTTATTTTTGTTTCTCTTTCTGTCTTCGTGGCAGTCCTCTGTTGTTAATGCTCTCTTTATTTTCTCTAACCTAGTTCTATAAGTGATGACTTGTAATTGGCTGCCAGTGTCACATGTTAACTTTTGTATTGGTTGTATTAGCTGTAAGTCACCCATAATTTATTAAATAAATAAATAAATAGGGATTCGAACTTGCAATCTCGTGCACGTGCATGCCTTTCCACCGAGGCAGTTAAATATGCGAAAACACTTATGTTTTCTCTATAAACAAATTTCGTGATTATTCCAATGCCATTTCCCAGTCCGATTAAATCACATTGCCATACAATTCTATTTATCCCCTCATTTGAAAAGCCTCTTGAAAATACAAGTTCAGAAACATTGGTCCGTAGCGCCCTCACGTGCGGTACGTGATCCAAACGAGATTTAAATTTAGAACACGAATCCGATCGAAATTCAAATCGGGACAGGCGATTGGATTACTGACGGCCAATCGTGTGGCTTCGTTATATGTGTGCTGTGTAAAATCAAAGAGGTTTAAGGTAGTTTCGAACGCTTGATTTAAATTTTAACGGTTTTGCATTGTACTGGTTATTTGTTCGAATTTTGGTATGATAATTAGATTATAACAGTTACGTTTGTGAAGCTAGGTATTTTTCATCGTTTTTTTTAATGGTAATAGTCTCCATTCATAATAACTGGAAACTGGAATCTGCACATTTCATAATCCAAAGAAGACAAACCTAAATTCCCACAACTGTCGCTTTTGTAAGCCATGTCATTAACAGCGTGACTTCGCAAAAAGCACCTGAGCATGACACTCCATGGGTCTAAGGAAAAAACTAAAATGTCTTGAGAATTAAATAATTCTGAAGAAAAAGAAGTTGGAAATTTTTTCCTCCTAACAATGCAGGATTTGAATGCTGTAAATTATTAAATCATCCGGTAAAGTTTTGGCTTGCCATTATGGCTAACATATTATTTAATGGCATGTTCTCGAAATGGTTTTTATAAGACGCGACACATTTATAAATTAGGATTTACATAAAATAGAAAGACGTGATTGAGTTAGTCGATTTGAATGTTTTTTTAAGCCCGCTCTACACTCGCGGTGCGAAAGGCCGCGAAAGCCGCGAAACGCGTGTGTGGATGGTTTGGCGCGTACACGTTCACTGTTCAAGCTTTGCGCCGTTTCCCCGTTCGTTGTCGGTTTTTTGTCCCGTTACAAAGGTTCGCGCTCAGTTCACAAAGGTTCGAGACTGCGAAGCTTCGCGAGCGTGGAGAGACACATTTAAACGCGAAGTTCACGGCAAGAATCGCGCGCGAGTGTAGAGCGGGCTTTAAAAGTAATAAATACAACCGAGTTGAGAACCCTTTCATAAGGACATTTATTTCTTTACCTAAGAATTTCCTTACATTTAATATACTACTTCTAATATATTTTATAAGACCGTTTTATTTGCATTTCGATGTCACTCGTATCTATATATATTTTTTCTTTAGGAAACCAATCTTTTAGCTATTTACATATGATCCTCTTACAAGTTGTGAAGATTCACACTTGACCGGCTCAATGCGACCCCACCCTTCTCATCTGAGGAAAATGTCGGTGTCATACGGATGTTTTCTTAAATAGGATTATTTGAGAGGTTTCTTGAATAAATATTTAAACAACCATTGAACTCCGAATACCTATATAATCTTGAACATGATATTCGTTTAATTTGTACATATTTTTATTTTTATAAAATCTATTCTATATCTATTCTAAAACAAAATAGAGTTTGTAAGTGGTAATAAATAACTGATGGTACTTTGTTTTTTGTCAATACGCAGATCTTATTAGTCTATGCCTACCTCCATGCAATGAAGCCTTGAGTGTGTGAATATCATAAAATTTATGTCTTACTACGGGTACGGGACTCTTCTAGTGATAGCTGGCTTACTAACACCTTGTTAAACGAATTGGTGTAGAGTAACACCTTACTAACACCTTGTTAAACGAATTGGTGTAGAGTTAATGTCGAGTTTTCCTTCTTTTGTTTACGTAGAATTAATCTTCCGATTTTACGACATCCATGTTATGGAATATAGTGATACCACCATGAAATTTAGCTCTCCTTACACGGCCCATAAATAAATATGTTATAATAATTACAAAACACGCAACTGTTCCAAATAGTGTGAAACTTAATATTGTTAATCCGAGACCGTACATTAACCTTAATGCATCTTAAATAACGAACGTTAGAAACTTTGACGAATGTATTCTAGGGACCGTTCGACATGTGTCGATCAAAATATTTAGGTTAATTGTGTGTACAGCGAAACTTTAATTATTATTTAATTTGACACATTTTTGTTTGCTTGGTTACAAAAAGCTATTGTAATAGTAATAGTGTGATAGTTATCCGTGTGGTGACGGAGTAAGAATACAATATGTCACCACCCCATCTCATCCCATGGGAAGAGCCAAAATGAGAGAAATGAGAATCAGCCAAACGTCTGATCAGCGTGGTGTTAATATGAAAAACCCTTCTTTAACTGAAGTAGCTCAGTCCCTGCAGAGGGAATTAAATTGATTTGATTTCATGACATCCGTGCGCTACACACATCTCTGTAGTGTAGGAGTGTGCATACTTCTATGGGAATAAGGCATGACTTCGTGTAGTAGTTTAAAAAAAAAAATCCAAATTAACATACATATTAGTTATATCCACTAGGTTTAATTCATTATTTTTACAAAACGGTCATCGCCACAGAAATGACAAGATATTTCTTTTTGTATTTTATGTAATGATTCCTACACCTACCAAAACAATTTGATCATCAAAACCGAATAACAAAAATACAATAGCGAAAAGCGTGCCATTTTGATGGAACAGTTAACAAATGCCAGTCTCTATTGGCCAGGCTATAAATAACAAACGCAGCTCATACATCGCGAACTCTACACGTGTACGGAATCAATCATAACCCACACACGTCGAAATGTATAGTGCAATATTATTGTGTAGGGATGTTACGGAGCTCCGTTGTTGGAACGGATATCTGTGATAGCATATTTTTAGTGTGTTTGTTGTATTCTTTAGTCCACTGTGTGGTGTAAGTAAGTACACAATATTTGACCACCCCATTTCATCCCATGGGTGTCGTAAAAACCAACTAAGGGACTATCCGTCAATATTATCTTTACAAAATAAAAAGAAGGAAAACTTAAAATAAAAACCCTATACCAATCCGTCTGGCCAGCGTGGTATTAGTAGGCCAAGTAGACCTCCGTCACGGGAGGAGGCCCGTCCCTGCAGTGGGGCATTACTGGGCTGTTATGATGATTATTTATACAAATCTTCATACAAGCATATCGGTTTCGAGAGCTACGCAATCGGTACTCCCAATTTATTTCAGATTCTACAAGGTTTTTGAATTTATTTCAATGATATCAGACGTCGGATTTCTGTACGGTTTATGTATCTAGATCCGACGGCTGTGTATCAGAGCCTTATCCGTGATGCACAAACGGAAACGTATGAAGCAAAATCTCAGTCTTTGCGGTTCGAGCGAAGTTCGATGTCCAAGGTGATTATTCAGTGTTGAGTTTGTATTGCAATTTCTCATAATAATCAATTGAAGCTAGAGAAAATTGACTATCTGGGTCATATGTCCAATATATTGTCAGGGGTACAAAATTCCTTTCCTATATCACATGCAATGCATTTTCTGTTTGATAGTAACAGATTTTGTGTTTTGTGTCGCAAATCTGGTGAATTGAGAATCTGGTAAATTGCTCCTGAGGGGATGAATCTAATAAACTTGTACGGAGAACTGTACCATTTAGGTTTTTTATTGTATTTTTAAACGTGCCGAAATGAACATCGAAATTGAACACTATGATGATTTTGTGATGACAATATTTTGCGCTAATATAGTAGACCCTAGGGACTTTCGCGTTTTGTCAATTAAGTTTGAGCCATGAGTAATAATTCAGTCTGGTTTATTTGTAATCAAATGCGGTCAAAGGGGTTTTAATATAAATTTGTGGCAGCCGAAAATAATGTTTGGATTAAAATACAGCTTCGTAGGATCTTTATGGTTATTAATTAAGAAATTTATTATTATTTAGGTGGTAAAGGCTTAGGATTAACTTACTTTTTATTTATTTTTCTTTTTTGGATCGTGGATTAGGTATGCCTCTCCCGGGGACTTTCGTTTTTCTTTAATTGTACATTGCTTTACGATAAAGACGATTGAAACAAAGGATTCTCTCATAGCGACCAATACGTTATAGAGGCATTTAAACTTTTGGGTCCTGTATAGTACCTGTTAGAGTGGTGGTAGAATCATGAAAATAGAAATAAGTAAAACACTTTTCCGTCTATCGCAATTCACATACTAATAAGTCAAGCGAAAACTATCTTCTTTTCGGGCAAATAATTCTTTTACGACAATAATTAATTTGCGACTCGAGGCGTAAATAACACTAATCAAATTTTCCAATAATTACCACGTTTTCCTGCCAACATGAGACAGGTAATTAATAAAAGGAAAAACGATGTCAAAAGCGAACGCGCACTTGTGAGGGCGAAACAATTTGCTCGCCGATGCGCGTCCGTGTGACGTTTAATTATTACAAACGGCAAGATGAATTGGCGCACAACGTGGGACCGTCGAAAAGTTTTGGATGCGAGTTTGTTTTTTTTTTGCGCGTTTTGTTAACGTTTGAATGATTTTATGATGCTTTTAGGATTTGGCTGGCTGTATTTATTGTGAAAAGATTTTATTTAGTATAGCTAGTACTTTTTCGTGACTCCGCTTTCTATAATCTGTAACGAAGGGTACATTTTTTTTTAGGGAATAAAAAGGTACAAAGATTTTATCATCATCATCTCAGCCAATTGACGTCCACTGCTTGGACATAGGCCTCCTCCAAATATTGCCACCTTGTGCGATCCTGCGCCTCTCTCATCCATCGGCTTCCCGCCAGCTTTACGAGGTCGTCCGTCCACCGTGTGAGGGTACCAAGTTTTTAAATAGCTATTATTCCTACTTTAAATTCATTTCTAAACTTATTCAAAACCAATGAAATAAATAATCAGTTTGTATCAAATACCAGTTTTAATGTAATATGAAACACACGCAATTCTACAGACAAAATAATAAAAATTCATAAGTTTCACCACATAGCCATTACCTGCTCCGGAATGAAACAATTGCCTTGTCAATTATCTTTTAGAAAATTTTTTCGTGTTATGGGGTAATTAGAATTTCTATATTTATTTTATGACCGGACAAAATAATATAAATGAAACAAAATAAGGAAGCGTTCTGTAGTCTCTGCCTACCCCGGACGGGATAAGGCGTGAGTTTATGTATGTATGTATGTAAAATAAGGAAGCACAATGCAATTAAAAATGTAAGTATTCACACTTCATTATTGAACGTATAATTTAGTCAGTCCCACGTTGGGCGCCAATGCATCTCGCACATGCAGTAATTAAACGTCAACCGTTCCGCATCGACGCAGAGAGCAATAACTAAATGGTTTTGGGCTTATCTATTTTGTAAAATTGTACATTTATTTGATTACCTTTTATGTTAAACTAGCTGATGCTCGCGGCTTCATCCCCGTTGTATAGGAAGCTTAAATGTTATTGTACACCCTAAACTACCTATAATCCAAATTTCATCAGAATCCATTCAGTAGTTTTTGCGTGAAAGAGTAACAAACATTCATTCATCCTCACAAACTTTCGCATTTATAATATTAATAGGATTATTATCGTAATGAATGTAATTAAATGTTCTGAAATACATACATACATAAACTCACGCCTTATCCCGGCCGGGGTAGGCAGAGACGACAGAACGCCACTTGTCACGATCCTGGCAAACAGATTCGGCCTGTTCTGAAATATTTAGTAAGAAAACGGTCTTAAACAAATGCATTTGTCCGTGTGGTGATGGAGTAAGAATACAATATGTCACCACCCCATCTCATCCATGGGTGTCGTAAAATTCGACTAAGGGACTAACCGTAAATATTTTCTTTACGAAGTAAAAAGAAGGAAAACTTGAAATTAAACCCTATACCAATCCGTCTGGCCAGCGTGGTATTAGTAGGCCAAGTATCTCTCCGTCACGGGAGGAGGCCCGTCCCTGCAGTGGGACATTAATGGGCTGTTATAATGATATGATGACGTGCTATCTCTAGGTTCATACCTCTGTTGATGTTGAGTTGAAATCTTGACTTATAACTACGCTGTTTGGGGCTAATTGGTACAGGGTTTGATTCAAGTTATTCTTTCAATACTATACTCGTTTAGTCTCCTTAAGTCGATTTTTCGTACAGGGAATCAGATCAGGTTTTGTATTCCTTTATCCACACGCACCAACGTACAAAATGATTACTATTTTATAGACAACAGGCAGGATAAAATCAATCATTCAATTAATAATTTAATCAATAGTTACGTCGACGCTTATGCAATACTCAATTCATATAAAATTGCGTAGGTATATGAATTGGACAGGCCACATTACAAATTTATCAACTGTAATTATATTTGTATTCCTCTCAATTATTTCTCTCACATATTCTTTACTACTACCGTGTGGTGACGGAGTAAGAATACAATATATCACCACCCCATCTCATCCCATTGGTGTCGTAAAATCCGTCTAAGGGACTATCCGTGAATATTATCTTTACGAAATAAACAGAAGGAAAACTTGAAATTAAACCCTATACCAATCCGTCTGGCCAGCGTCTGTGCAGTGGGACATTAACATTGACTTGGCCGAACGGCTTGGTACAGGGTTTTGTTACAAATTTTCCTTCTTTTAATTACGTAAAGATAATATTCACGGATAGTCCCTTAGTCGGTTTTTAAAACACCCATGGGATGAGATGGGGTGGTGACACACTGTATTCTTACTCCGTCCACTCCACTCCACTCGGAATTTATGACATATATAACATTTTAAAAACTATTTAAACAAAAGTCAATGTCCACAGGCTAACTTGTAAGTACAAGTTACACGTCTCTCTACTTAAAACAATGCTTGAACGTATACTTAGTATCGTCGTACATAAAACATGTGCCGGTCCCAACTTTCAATCCGATTAACAGACGTAGACGCTCGAACGGTCTGACACTCCTACTCGTAGTTCTATTTTAAATTCCACTTGAACGTATTGTTGTTTGTTTATAAGAATAATAGTTTACACTATAACCAGCTCTGCAATATAATTTTTTTACCTCACTTTACTTTAATACAATCATTTTAGAAGAGAGAGAGATGAAAATCTTAAAATCTAATGCATGGTTAAAATATCCTGATTATCCGAATGTAGGTAGACTAAGGAAAGGAGGTTTGTAAGTGGCCTCTACTTACTTACACATGATTTTACGTGCCCTTTGTTGTGTAAAGCAATCCCATGCTTAAGACAAGCCCGATTTACCTATCAGTTTGCACTTCATGTAAATTCGACCAATAGTTTCTGAGAGGAGTTTAGTAATAGAGCTTATGCCAAGTCCCCGAGTAGAAAGTTTACTAAGTTAAAAAGAAGAAGGTTCTGCTCAAGACTTCTTTGACGACCTCTGTAGTGTAGTGGTTATAGTACATGACCGCTACGCAGAGGTCTCGGTTTCGATTCCCGCTTAATAGAAATATTTGTGTGCATGATCATGAATATTTGCATTGGTCTGAGTGTTTCTATGTATAATATGTATGTATTTACAAAAAAAAAAAAAATATAAGTATATAAGTACTAATATCCGTTGTTCTGTTACCCATAACACAAGCAGGATAAGCTTATCTTACTTTGGGAACAGATGTCTCTGTGTAGATTTATGTCCGTATATATTTATTATTATTACTTATGGGTCACTGAAACCTTTCTAAGAGAGTTAGAGTCTACTTAGCTAAAATCTTTTTATGTCCAACATTAATTACACGTCGCCATTTCTTAACAAAGACGTATGGGATTAGTTTCATCCCAGTGTTCTGTGACATTTTAAATCTGATTAGCAACAATGCACTAGCCGCTACATTTTAGAAAAAGATTCTCTGACCGCGCTGTTGTGTTTTTGCACACAGATTCGATTTTATAACTTTGTTTTAAAATAGATACCAATTAATGGACCCTTACTGACGACCTCTTATTGCCACTTAATGGCCCATGACATGATGAATGACATGCTATGCAGAAGTCTGATGTTTAAATGTCTAATGAAAATATTTAAAAAGACTATGTCTAATCACTCTTTTTTATTAGCTGTGTAGAATTATTGAAACTTCCGTGTGGTGACGGAGTAAGAATACAATATTTATGTCACCACCCCATCTCATTCCATGGGTGTCGTATAAACCGACTAAGAGACTATCCGAGAATATTATCTTTACAAAATAAAAAGAAGGATATAGCCTTATGATACACTAATAGTATAAGAAACCTCCAGGTTTTATTAATGAAAGCTAATACCTAGGATATCTGTACATTCGTAACAACATCTGCTTATGAAATCTTAACGAAAGCAATTTAGCATAAAGCACGGGCTTGCAACAGAAAACTGATACAAATGAGAACGTCCACAGCGCTTGTTGTAGAGATAGAAATCTGTATTAAAATAGCGATAAGCGGAGCGACTTGCGTAGCGATTTTAATGCAGTTACCAACCTACATTACTACGCAGTTATTAATATTGCACGCTTATTAATAGAATATAGCCAAGAGCCGTTAGGGTAGAGAGGTTTGGAGTGGCAACCGCGTACCGGGAGACGCTGGGTGAGCAGGGTCCTCACAAGTGAGATGGATGACCTGGTAAATAAATAAATAAATATTCCTCACACTTTCACATGTAACGCCATCTAGTCCAAAACTAAGAAGAGCTTGTACTATGGGTACTAGACATAGTTAAATACTTTTTTTTGTTAAGTCTGCGGTTATGTACCGTAAAATTTAGTTTTTATTATTCTCCCCACACGCTAAAGTCAAAAGCTACTTTATGTCAATGTTTAATTAAATGTTTGGTACTAACCCTAGCCAGACTTCTGATGAAATAAAACACTATGTACTATTCGTTCGTAAAGTAAAACTCAAAGTTACACGACATAATAAAATATTATCTAAACAAGCCAGCAGTGTAACCCCACCTCATGTTCCGTAATTCTCAATCTGCAGTCTTAAGTTTGTAATTAATTTTGCATCAGCCTGTTATCTCGTAGTTGCATATCTTATGCACCCGCTTTAGTACTTATTTAATTTATAATAAAGTTGTTTTTGCAATGGTCCATTGTGGGATATAAAGTGCGGGTTCTAATGATAGCGTATTGTTATTATTTTATGAAAAAGGTAGCAACAGGCGTCTTCTAGAAAACCTTGAATAAATTCATATGTTATACTCGTACTATTGTTTTATTACCTAGTTTTAACTTTGTTTGGTCTCATAAAATAAAGCGCGGATTTGTTCGTTTAGATTGACAAAAAAAAAACTAATGTCTTTTTGTCGATGACAATATTTTTAAAACGACCCTGGTTATAATTAAACAGTATCTCGGGATGTAGTTATTTATATTATACTAAACATTTTCCCCCTTACTAATAAACGCCTCTTAAATTTTTATTCAATTGTTTAGCTTAAATTCTTACGGTTTTGTTTGGTATAAGGTTGGTTTTCGTAATAAAAATCTCGCTAAGCAATGATTAACTTTAAGAGGCGTTTATGAGTAAGGGGGTAAGTGTTTAAAAATTCATAATAATATTAACATATTTTGCTTTTATAATTTATTTACAGTTAGTTATGTTTGATTTTAATACTCTACATAGATTCATAAATTCGCTACTACTGCGACCACGCCTCACTGGAAACTACGAATAACTAAGTTGAAGTAGTTTATTTCAGTTGATTTAAGTTTGCGAGTACTTATTGTAGAGATGACTTGAGGGTGACTGCGCACTTGTTCCTCGCTGTGTTTATATACGACATGTATATTATACTTGTCGTAACGTGTACGAGGTAAACTTTTGGTAAATAATATACGTCTACCTTTAGCTTTGATGCTTCCGTGTTTGTTTCTTAGTGCGTCGTAAATATAACTTTCTTTTTATAAAACTACGCTTTCGTAACTAATATAATAAACATAAGCTTTTTAATAATATTTTATATTATTTTATACTATTTATAATATAAAATATTATTAATCAATTTATCATCATCATCATCGGATGATGACAGTGTATTAACGCAGGTACTACTTTCCCCTACAAAATTTTCGTCGTCTAGTGATAGAGGTAAATTAGGCTATACTTAATATAGGCGAAATCTAGTAAACTTTAGGGACAGGTAACTGCGAATTTTCACTGAGTCAGCATTTATGACACTAAAACGCAAATATCTATATGGTATCACATCCTTTGTCGCTGGGAATTTTACATAAATGGGATTATCTGATACAAAGGATTTCCTGACTCAGAAATCCCCTTGAGGCAGGCACCGACTTAAAGCACACGATTGTCACCAGTATGTGTATGTGTACATCGAAAAAGCTTTATGACGTAGTTTAAAATCAGTAAAATTCAACAATACTTACTCCTGTCTCCGGCTCGGTCTGGATGCGGAAGGCGCAGGATCGAGTTTTGTGGCGCGTGTTGGGAGAGGCCTATGTGGACTACGATAGGCTAGGTGATTGATTGATTACCCCTGAATCCTCAATTATATTTTTTAACATAATGTTACAAAATAACAACGTATTGACGTCTAATTAAAACTACTTATCTAAGTTTACAGTTTAAGTTTGTTTACCCCACTTCCAAGGCGCCAGTAGAGAAGAAGCAGCGTAACAATTTAATCCATTAGTTAAATATCTTCGTAATAATCTGAAAAGAGCTTATAATAAACAAGACTGGCCGATCCCCACAATATGTCCTAGCTAGCAAATTGAAACTTGCAACCAACCCTCGGCACATATTTTATTGCTATTGCACTCCGCAAACCGAGTTCCGATTCTAAATGCGGGTAGTTAGATATTTGCCTTTGTTTATCTGCTAATATAGCCGATAGGAATCGTGGCTTTGCGGTTTTAATGCTCGTAATAGAAAATTGTCGACCATGTGGTGAAGGTTTAAGAATATTTCCACAACTTGTGTTTACCTCAACTTTTGTTATGGTAGGAAGTAGAGATGGTTTATTTGTTGCCCAGCTAGGCGGACCGACGACCTCTGGGTCGGACTGGATGCGGAAGGCGCAGCACCGTGTTTTACAGCGCGTGTTGGCAGATGGCTAATATGTCCAGCAGTGGGCTGCGGTAGGCTAGTTGATTGATACATTATAGATACTACATGAATACAGTCTTGTACAAGTGTCTTAATTATAGCATCAGTAGCTTGCTTAGTAAAAATAAAACAAGAAAATAAGTTAAGTAAAAATAAAACACTTGCCTATTATGAAAGCCCAAACTAATAATTCTATGTTATTTCATATTATTGTGTCATAACTTTCATTAACTGCTCACTTACATCTCGTGAAGTCCTACAACTAATGTGTACTGTTAATGTGGAGGACGACTAGAGCCTTACTTACGTAAGGTTTCGTGGACACTTTCCTGTTGCGAGGAACAACCTAATTTACTACGTACTGTCTTTTCTATTTTCATATATCTCATTTTAATTGTTGGAAAGCTTAAGTTACTTACGGTGTTTTATTTTTATGTTTAGTTTTTATTTTATAACTACTTAATGGTTGAACTTAAGTGTATGAATGTTACGTTTGTGTGTTTCAATAGTCTAAAAACGTAATATACTTATTAGGTGTAAACTCTGATGGGGAATGAACACAGAATGCTACGTAGGTGCTTTACCGAGCTTGAATTAACCTGAATGAGTGAAAGTCATTGAAATAGCCTTACCTGGTGTAGGTAATATTCACTAACAATTTTTAGACTTTCTCCGTGTAGTGACGGAGTAAGAATACAATATGTCACCACCCCATCTTATCTCATGGGTGTCGTAAAAACCGACTAAAGGACTATCCGTGAATATTATCTTTACTTCTCTTCTTCTCGATCTTCTTTACGAAATAAAAAGAAGGGTAACTTGAAATTAAGCCGTATACCAATCCGTCTGGCCAGCGTGGTATTAGTAGGCCAAGTATCCCTCCGTCATGGCAGGAGGCCTGTCCCTGCAGTGGGACATTAATAAGCTGTTATGATGTTGATGATGAATTTTTAGACCATCTATGCAAGAAAGGTTGCAAGCATTTTTTTATATGATGCCGTTTCAATTTTCATCACATTTTCATTTTATAATAATTAATATTCCCTAGTCATTGTGATAATATCCGCTTCAATATCCGGCCCTCAGTCCTAGCGGTTAGATTGTTTTTCAAATCCAATCAAAAATATTTGATAGACATAATTAAAATTTGTGTGGTTTCGACGTTGTTTGCATTTTGAAAAATAATATATTTAATGCTTTTATTGAAAAGGTAATTTCCTTTACTTAATGTAATATTAAATAGTATCTTTCGGTATGACATTATTTTTAGAAATTGTAATTAAATATTATTGAATTATGAAACGATTTGTGAAATATTGTAAATAATAGATTTAGCTAATAAATCTTATTTTTGAGTTGTTTTTAAATTTTATTTTATTTGAATGCTCATGTCTGAGAATATTACATGTAAGACAAGCTTATCATAACAAACTACCGCATCATAACGAGATGTAGAAGGCACGCCAGTCATAGTGAAAAAAAATGCTACTTTCACGCTAAACACACGGATTGATGTAACGTTTTTCGTCCCTTTTTTCTTCTGGTTTGTCATGATAATTTTATTACTAAGTATAATACATCACGGATATTTCTACAGAGCGCCATCTATTCCCAAAGTAAGCTAGGCTTAACCTGCTTGTGTTATGGGTAACAGATCAACGGATATTAATACTTAGATACTTTTTTTTTGTAAATACTTACATTTAATAAGAAACAGACCAATGCAAACATTCATGTTCGTGCACACAAATATTTGCATTGAGCGGAAATCGAACCCGAGTCCTCTGCGTAGCAGTCATGTTGTATAACCACTACGCCACAGAGGCCGTCAATCACTATATCTATTATCTTTCGATTCTATGCCTAAACTATATTAGCTCAGAAGTCAGTGACTCTTTTAGCGGGATCTCACAGATCCTCCACGGACAATAAACACAGCAGATAACTAAGTACTACCTGAATTGACAAATTCTCTTTGAAAACCAACATGGATGCGCTTTTCCCGATTCGTCCCCTTAATATTGTAGGGAAGGGACAATCGAATTTGTGATCAGATTGTAACTTATGTGAAACGTACAAATCGAGTTTCAGTAGTTGCTCGGTTTTCGTTTCCCGGTATCGGATTCGAATCGATAAATAATAAAATTCAATTTTAAAATTATGGCTTTGTCACTTTTTGGGTTCAGCAGGATAAAAAATATTATCACTTTGGATTATTTTCTCAATTTACAAAGGGAGAAATTTGCTATTAATTTCTAGTTTTTGATTAGAAACGAAAAAATATTATAATAGGTCGGGGAAAAAGTCTTTTCGCATAACGTAGGTATAAACTTATAATAAAATTTCTTTGACTGTACTACTTGTGTCTTGCTGGTTTTGGTAACATTAAAAAGGTTACATTATAAAGAAAAGAAAAAAATAAAAAAAAGTTGTTTCCCGCTATTTTTCATTTGTTTTTCTCTCCGTAAAAATGAGTGAATCTAATGAAGAAATTCGATACATTTTAAAATTTTATTATAAAAAAGGCAAAAATGCAACTCAAGCAGTGAAAAAAATTTGTGATGTTATGGACCTGATGCAGTGTCAGTAAGAGTAGCACAAATTTGGTTCAAACGTTTTCAGTCCGGAAATTTTGATGTTAAAGATGCTCCTCGCTCTGGTCGCCCTGTTACGAATAAAATGGACGCCATTTTTGAAAGAGTGGAGCAAGATCGGCATATTAGTAGTTACGATGTAGCTGAAGAACTGGGAATTGACCACAAAACAGTTTTGACCCATTTGAAGAAAGCTGGTTATACAAAAAAGCTCGATATTTGGGTGCCACACGAGCTCACTCAAAGAAACTTAATGAACCGTGTACTCATTTGCGATTCATTATTGAGACGTAATGAAACCGAGCCGTTTTTGAAGAGATTGATAACTGGCGATGAAAAGTGGATCACGTACGACAAGAACGTGCGAAAAAGGTCGTGGTCGAAAGTTGGCCAGGCTTCACAGACTGTGGCCAAACCTGGCCTAACACGAAATAAGGTGATGCTGTGTGTATGGTGGGATTGGAAGGGCATTGTTCATTATGAGCTTTTAACGCCCGGCAAAACCATCGATTCTGATCTTTACTGCCAGCAACTGATGAGATTAAAGGAAGCAGTCGAGAGAAAACGGCCGGAATTGATCAACAGGAAGGGTGTGGTCTTTCATCACGATAACGCTAGACCACACACATCTTTAGCCACTCAACAAAAATTAAGAGAGTTCGACTGGGAGGTCCTAGTGCATCCACCATATAGCCCTGACCTTGCGCCTTCAGATTTTCACCTGTTTCGGTCTCTTCAGAATTCTTTAGGTTCTGTAAGGTTGACCTCAAGAGAGGACTGCCAAAACTATTTGTCCCGTTTTTTTGATCAGAAGTCCCAAAGTTTCTACAGTAACGGGATAATGTCTCTGCCCACAAAATGGCAGAAAGTTGTTCAACAAAACGGTACATATATATTGTAAATAAATGTAAATAAACTTTGAAAAAAATGTCTTGACTTTTCATACAAAAATACGAAAAGACTTTTTCCCCAACCTAATATTTAGCTGCCTGTCGCTATTTTTCTTGGGCATTTTCTTCAGCGTATGACAAGTAAATTAACTTATTTATTTATTCCTAATATTTTCTACCTTTCCCTGAATATGCACTGTATCCTATTTTATCCACTGTTATCCTCTGTGGTAAAAAAACCCGTATCATTTTTTTTACTCTTTTCTGCATAAATCTGCATAACTGCAAAGTCTAAATGCATGAGTAGAATAAAACGATTTATTTTATTAAGTTTTGTCTTTTATTTTATATAAATTTATTTTATCCGTATTCGAACAGTTACTAAAACAAAATAGAGTTTATTTATAATTACACAAATCTGTAACACAATTCTTTACCTTTGTCCATGAAATCAATCGTCGCGTCGCTTTACCTACATCATGTCGATACCCTAAGAATAACACTTCGTAATATGTTCAGAGACTAAACTGTTACTATGCATGACTTGCGATCATAATAGGCCATTAATGCCCTACTGCAGGGGGGCCTCCTCCCGCGACGGAGAGATACTTGACCTACTAATACCACGCTGGCCAGACGGATTGGTATAGGGTTTAATTTCAAGTTTTTCTTCTTTTTACTTCGTAAAGATAATATTTCCTTGTTTTTACGACACCCATGGGAGATGGGGTGGTGACATAAATATTATATTCTTACTCCGTCACCACACGATTTATTCTAATTAACACAAATCTGTAACTCTCTTTTCCCGTATCCATGAAAGCTATCGCCATATCTCACCCGTATCATGTCGATACCTAACGAATCACACGTTCAGAGGCTAAAACGTTACCAAGCATGACTTGCTTGTAATATAAGATATTATTACTGCTAGATTTGCGCATGACTCAGCTGTATACAATAGCTTTACGATGACGTTAATTTTGTAATAAAAATTTTGAGGTGTTTCTTGTAAGGAGTAATGATTTTACAATAATATTATTGAAAAAGTAAGGCGATGTATGTAGATTATTTGAAAACCTCTGCCGCGTAGTGATTATGGCTCAGCTTTAATACGTAGAAATCTCATGTTATATTCCCGTTTAATGTTAAAAGGTCTACAACCGTTACCATGATTAGCCATGCCGTAGCCATGTGTTGCGAGAACTTATAAAGATGTGGATCGTGCAAATAAAATTAAATTGTTTAATCTGTCCTGGTCGTAGAATTTGAAACCAGGTCCTGAAGCACGGCAACCGTAAACACAACCGCTTTACTACTGGGGAAACTTATATAGCATACTAGCGGCCTGTCCCAGCTTCGCACGGGCATTATTTTCTCGCTTTTTAGTTGAAATTTTTCCTGATTTTCTTTTCTATACGGACACGGTATATCACGGAGCCCGAGACCTTTCCAACGAATGCAAAACCGTGGAAATCGGTTTGTGCGTTCTGGAGTTATAGCGTCAGGAAGGAAAACCCGAATTATTTTTATATAGTACTAGCGGCCTGTCCCGGCTTCGCACGGGCATTATTTTTCCGCTTTTCTGTTGAAAATTTTCCTGAATTTTCTTTGCTATAAACCTCACGGAGCCCGAGACCTTTCCAACGAATGCAAAACCGAGGAAATCGGTTCGTGCGTTCTGGAGTTATAGCGTCAGGAAGGAAAACCCGACTTATTTTTATATAGTAGATTATGTTATTAATATTTTTACATTCGACATAATAATCTAAATATTAATTATTTTTAGTAATTTCGTGTTAAACTAAATTAGTTTGGTTTGCTTTTGTAATTGAATTAAATACTGATAATAATCTTTTGTGCCCTTTGTGTTATCATGAAGTTAAAACACTAAGCTCCATAAAATCACTTAGTTTATTTAAAGGTCAAATATAGGTTTTATCTCACGCGACTTTTTAAAATAAAATTTTAAACTAATAACTTAGTTGTAAATGGCTATTTTACTAACTAGGTGTAGTTTTTCTTAGGCATTTATAAGCAATTATTTAGGTTATGGTTTCTAAGTATTCTAGGAGACTAGAGTTATTGACTAAATAAGTTAAGTAGGTATTATAAATATAGTAAATAAGTTATATAATTCTTATAGTACAAGCTTAGTTTGGGACTATGGCGTTGTGCGAATTTGTGAGGATTTAAATAGCACATATAATGAGGAAATGGTTTGAAGATGCAGGGTAGAAAGACTCCGATGCTTTTGGCAAACGTTCTGAGAAAACTATGAGCAAAGTCTGTGTCCCTTGGCTCATATGATGTTCATAACAGCCCATTAATGACCCACTGCAGGGATGTGACGGAGGGATACGTGGCCTATTTATACCACGATGGCCAGACGGATTGGTATAGGGTTTAATTTATATTATTTCGTAAAGATAATATTCACGGATAGTCCCTTAGTTGGTTTTTACGACATCCATGGGATGAGATGGGGTAGTGCCATATTGTATTCTTACTCCGTCATCACACGGAGATATGATGTTGATTCTGATTCTAAGTAATTTATTTATGATCCAGGTGACATGAGAAAGTAACATTAAAGTATTATTAATCTATAACTCTACAAGCCTAATTAATAAAAACATTAAATAAATTAATTTAACCGTATCGATATTTGATCCTATGGTCACGGAAGCAACGAATAGACTGACGACGATTCCGTTCCGTTATATCATTATAATATATGTACACACACCAACAGATCAAGTTAAACATTTTCATTTGAAATTGTGTCTTATTTCAAGGTATTAAGGTACATGAGTGTCTAGCTTGATTAGTTGCTGTGTGTACTCGGTTAAACATACAACATACAGACAGACTGGCCTTTCAACATTATGTATTATTAGTGTCACAGCATGTTTCTCTTTGTGGTGCTGAAATAGTATCAAGAATTTTGATTGCTATTTTAATGAGGTGTTAGTGCGATAGAGTGTGATTATTGTGTACTAGAACTACGAACGACTTTTAATAATAATGGCAATTTGTTTATTATTTACTTTCTGTGTCCGGCATAGCTTGATCTGAGGCATCCTACATTTTTAGGTTTCCGTACCGATTTTGGAAAAACGGAACCCGTATAGGATCACTTTATAGTCCGTCTGTTCGTCTGTCTGTCTGTCTGTCAAGACCTTTTGTCTCAGGAACGCGTGGAGGTATCTAGCTTTCAATATAACTAATAGCATAGCTATGTATATCACCTAAATTATAATAAAATATTACCGACAACATCAGAATGAACATAATAAAATATAATAACAGTTGTGCGTCGACATTTACAGAACAGTTATTGTCTATCTACATTGTTGCTAATCGTTTCTTTAAGTAATACATTGTTTCTGTATTATTATTAGAATGCAGCTGTAGAGATGTTGGGCGTTTAAGGCACAAATGTAGACATAACTGACTTCTCACTGCTCCAGTGGTCTCTCAAGTTTAATATTCACGGACATCTCTGGATCTCTCCATCTACACAGCGCCATCTGTTCCCAAAGTAAACTA
Source organism: Schrankia costaestrigalis (assembly GCA_905475405.1). NCBI lineage: Eukaryota > Metazoa > Arthropoda > Insecta > Lepidoptera > Erebidae > Schrankia > Schrankia costaestrigalis. The sequence goes on along the minus strand of FR997852.1, from coordinate 7,713,348 downwards.
GGCTTAACCTGTTTGTGTTATGGGTAACAGAAAGGAATCCCACTGTCGATTTACCACGCAAGGGCTTTATTTACTCAGTGTGCGTTTTGCGTTATTTGTCCCAAAGGACTGTTCCAAATGGTGTTGCTTCTACGTGATATGTGCTTTTCCCATAGCCGCCTTCTTCAAATCCTATCCCTATATTAACTTTAAAACTTTTGCGTTTCATTTTATTATTATAATAATACTATCTGGTATTAACGTGTATAGATTTTAGGTAAGCACTTAAATTATTTACCTTGAGCCGCTCGACGTTTCGGCCAGGTTACACCAGCCACGGTCACGAGTAGACTATATTTTCGAGACTTCGACACATGACAAGACGCCCTATAAGATTACTCACTATAAAAAACAAATGTAAATAGGATGCTAATTACTTTTATGTATTAATAAGAATCTAATTTAGGTATTTAATTACAATCATATTTTCCTCAATTTAATACAATTTCCATATACCCAGCTCGTTTCGCTACCATTTTAATAAAACATTTCTCCTTGAAACATTATAAATCGTACAAATTAAATGCGGTGCTAATTTATTCTTTACAATAAATACGTTTTATGAAACAAAATGCCAATAAAAAGTATTTATTAAACAAATATCAATAAATAAGTTCGTTTTATTACTTTTTCTGATATTATTCTGTACAAGGGATCGCCATTACAGATGGATATTATTTACATGGCGATTTAATCTTAGCTGGCTTATTAATTATTTTGACATTTTATTAAAAGTTTTTTAATTTCGTTTTAAATTGAATATATATTTTTTGTACTTATAAAGAGACGGAAATATTACTTTATTGAACCTGATCGCATGCGAATTTAATCTAGAATTGAGAACAGCTGATGGTAGTCATAAAATGACTTTACGACGTCGTGATCACTTTGCTGTTCTGGCCATATTTCCAAAAATAATCAGTACTTAAGGACAAATTTTGTACAAGTATTGATAGATATCCGTGTGGTGACGGAGTAAGAATACAGTGTGTCACCACCCCATCTTATCCCATGGGTGTCATAAAAACCGACTAAGGGATTAATCCGTGAATATTAACTATACGTAATAAAAAGAAGGAAAACTTGAAATTAAACCCTATACAAATCCGTCTGGCCAGCGTGGTATTAGTAGGCCAAGTATCCCTCCGTCCCGTGGAGTAGGCCCGTCCCTGCAGTGGGACATTAATGGGCTGTTCTGATGATAACAAAAATCATACGATTTAAAATAAAAACATTAATTTACACAGCAAGCAAAATAATTGACAATCGAATTAGCTACTCCATGGAATCTCAAACAGACGCAACGTAGTAAATCTTGTTGTCTCTCTCTATCGTTCTGTATCGAGACCACTTGATTGATGAATGGGCACTTCAGACTGTAGACGTAGCCGTCCCTCCCCCTTCCACCCCCACCACTAACAAACCCTCAATACACTGTTCTGTTTACTATTTAATGAAGTTTCATTTATGATGAACTGGAATCGCAGAAAATAAAAATAAAATAAATTAAAATTTATAGGTAAATGTTATTTAAAAAAAACAAATCTTAAAACCATTACGTATACTCTTCAATTGCAACATTGAAAGTTTACGGCTGTCGCGCCTAGATGGCGTTGTACAGTTAAGTTCTAAGTTGCGGCCCGGCGCCGTATAAAGCAATCGTTCAATTTGGTAGTGAAGACGGTTACTCAGTTGGGCTAGTGGTCACGGCGCTGGACGCGTATAGTCCAGAGACGCAGCTTCAAGTCCCGCGTCGATTTTTTCCATCGTCTTTCTTCTTTTCGTACTTTAACTAAGATTGTTACAAGTACTTAACTTTTTTCTTTTCCTTTGTATATCTTATTAATATCTGCCAATTTTCTCTTAGATACGTGAGAGATGGTGTCGCCGTGTACCTACACTGAAAAAATTTCATCGACAATGTTTATTAACACTATTGTATATAGCGAAAGCATAATGGATCTGTAACATTTGTATTTTTCATACATCAATGAAAAAACACACGATTTCCTACTCAATTTCCTTTGCCTGAAATAGAAATGTTAAAAACATAAATCGTTTAACTTAACTTCGCAAGAACAAAAGAGCTGATCAAAAACATTTAGATTAAAACATAAAAGCTATCTATCTATCTATCAATCAGATTGATGGCATATCAATCAATCAATCAGTAATCGCTGGTTCAGAGTTTTTTGTTGCTGATTCGGATGTAGGAACAGTGTCACTCATTCGTGGATAAGTTCTTTAACTCCTTCCTTAGAAGAGCCTTATATATTTGTGGGGGAATTAAAAATGGTTTTTTTCGTTTGATTTTAGTAAAAAAAAATATGGATATTTTCGTGGTTTGTCCCTAATAATTAATAAATCCAATGTAAAAATGTTTTTTTCCGTGTGGTGATAGTAAGAATACAATATGTCACCACCCCATATCATCCCATGGGTGTCGTAAAAACCGACTAAGAGACTATCCGTGAATATTATCTTTACGAAATAAAAAGAAAGAAAACTTTAAATTAAACCATATACCAATCCGTCTGGCCGGCGTGGTATTAGTAGGCCAAGTATCCCCCCATCATGGGAGAAAGCCCGTCCATGCAGTGGGACATTAATGGGCTGTTTGATATGATGAAAAGAGTATTAAAAAAAAATATCTTTATTTCAGACTTAAGTATGTCCATAATTTACTTTGTGATTAGTGCGTTATAATACGTAGGGGGTAGCTTTGTTTTTAGTATTTTAAATAATACAACTCCCGAATTGTAACATCACACTTAAATAATATATTGTTTTATTTTTACATAACAAGAATGTTACTTATAATTGTTTACTTTTGTTACAGGTAAGCACCAATTTGAAACTTGCAGAATAATAACATTGAGCACGCCATCTATCTCTAAGTATAGTAACGTAGGCATATACTTAATAGTAGATTTTTCACTACATTTCTATTCGCGATTTTCTGCCTACCAAACTGGAACAAATGTCTGTGTTCTTGGCTCGGCTCCCTGCTAGTTGGACCATGGGGGTCGGCTGAATCCGAAAAGTAGAAGTCTTTAAGTTAAATCACGCTATCACCTCACGGAGAAAGTATCAATATAAGCCCATTAATTTCACAATGCAGGGACGGGCCTCCTCCCATGACGGAGAGATAGTTGGCCTACTAGTACCACGCTGGCCAAACGCATTGGTATAGGATTTAATTTCAAGTTTTCCTTCTTTTTATTTCGTTAAGATAATATTCACGGTTTTTACGACACTCATGGGATGAGACGGGGTGGTGACAGATTGTATTCTTACTCCGTCACCACACAGAGAAAGTATAAATAATACAAATAAATATTTGCACCATCTTAGAAACATGTTACAATACAAGAAACCCAAAACTACTCTCGTACACAATTTTCAAAGAATCCGCATATAGAAGATACATGCTATTGTATGTATGTATGTATGTAAGTTTGTGAGATGCAGTGGGCACGGCGTGAATCTTGAAATCCTATCCAGAGCTGTCTTGGAGCACAATAAACGTGCAGCTTATGTGTCGTCGTTGGTACAAATCGTAAGATAGAGCGATTTGTTTTCGTTTTAACCGAAATTTTTAAATTACTTTTTGTTCATAAAAAGAAATTAAAATAAAGAAGACAATACAAACAACAGCTTGCAACCATAAGGTTATATTACGCGAGGCACGGCAGACGTAAATTATGCGACTGGTGCCCCCACCATACTTAGTCATTTTATGCACACTCATACTCTGATTCCATTACAATTGGGGTCGATGTAGGATATTTTCTGTTTCTGTGCTTTGTGTATCACTCTTCAACTATTTGACGAGTGATACAGACAGACGACCTCTTTGGCGCAGTCGGTATATTACATGGCTGCTACGCAGAGGTATCGGGTTCGATTCCCGCTCAATGCAAATCTTTGTGTGCATGAACATGATTGTTTGCATTGGTCTGAGTGTTTTATATGTATAATATGTATGTATTTACAAAAAAATATAATAAGTATATTTATCCATTGTCTAGTACCCATAGTACAAGCTTTGCTCAGTTTGGGACTAGGTGGCGATGTGTGAATGTGTGAGGATTATTTATTATTTTATTATTTGTCTATCCCTTTTTATTTTCTTGTACTCTCTCGCCAACACAACTGTTTTTCTGCAACCTATGAACATTCATATTATTTACCTTATTATAGGTGCATGGACAATGAAGATCTCTTTCCATAATAATTCATACGAAATAATACTCAACTATTAAAAAATAATCGACATTGCGCTTACATTGCTGTCCTATCGGAAAGTAGAATATATGAAATTAAAAATTTAAGTGTGCATAAGTTAAGCAAAACGAACGAACAAAAACGTAAAAGTTCTTTACGTTATTATAAAAAGAAGCGTGGCAATAGTAAACTGGGTTTCTCATAAAAAAACTTACTTTTTTAGTTTACTTAAATAAAAGCAAGCTTATACACATAAACTTTATTTAAAGCCTATTTCAGAGCATATCAATTATGCTATTTTTCATTCCAGGTGTAAAGTAATAAAAATATTGTTTTATGAGCTGTTTATTATTCATTCGAACAAATCTCGACGAAATAAACCAAGATCTAATAAACCGTTTGGAAACAGAGTATGTTACATTTTATTTATGGACATAATACGAATAGGCTTGTTGGATTATTGTACATATAAAATATTTGTAAATATTTATTGTGGATAGCAAAATAAAAAGAAAGTTATCTGTATTTCGTATACCATGAGTCATTTGTGCTATGGAACATTAAAGTTCTGATAAATTAAAACATTACTCATTACTGTAATTTATGATTATTTGATTTTTCCGACAACCATTCGGTCTATTTTACGAGATTGAATCGTAAATTAAAAAGTTTATTTACATTTGAGAACAGTTTTATTGGAATTTTAATTTACTTTACATAAATTAACTTATCATCTTCATCTCAGTCAAAAGACGTTTACTGCACTGTCTAGACTTATTTTAGTAAAATCTTGTTGCAAATTTCGTCTACTCGGTTTTGAAAACACAATATTACATCTTAGAAATTTCTGTTTCCATTCCGTGATACCTGTTTCAGTATCTAACACATAAAAAGTAGCAAGGTCTAGCTACAGTCCACAGATGCTTTGGTTTTCATTGGCTTTGAACCCAAATACGTGGAAGGCAGCGGGAGACACCTTTGCCTAGCAGTGGGATGATAGAGACTGACACTAACTAACTGTATCTAATACAAATTGGAGCATATACATCTATCCCTCCGCCACAGGAGGAGGCCCGTCCCTGCAGTAGGACATTAATAGGCTGTTATAATAATGATGAAAAAACCAGTCGTACCCGCTCCGCTCATGTTTTCTACCACACATAGTATCGTTCTCAAAGTGTCTGTAAAGCTCAACACTAATGTCACGGAACGATGCTCGCCACTGCCTTCTTTGTATATCCCAACTTATAATTCATCGCGTTTTTATTTCTTTTAACAACTATTTATTGCCGGAGTCATGTATTATCCTATCTTTGGTAGTGCGATTCGTTGATCTCTTTAAAGAAACCCGTGAATTTAGTCTTTGCAATCATGGATAATTGATAAATCGCAATGACGAAGAATCTCCGTGTGGTGACGGAGTAAGAATACAATATGTCACCACCCCATCTCATCCAATGCGTGTCGTACAAACCGACTGTGACAAAGGGACTGTGTGCGAAAAAAAAGAAGGAAAACTTGAAATTAAACCCTATACCAATCCGTCTGGCCAGCGTGGTATTAATAGGCCAAGTATCCCTCCGTCACGGGAGGAGGCCCGTTCCTGCAGTGAGACATTAATGGCCTGTAATAATGAATGACGACGCATTATCAGAAATGTATTTTAAAGGATAGTACACTTGATATAGGTACGTCTGTCATGTCATTTTTCTGGAGAATAAATCAGGCGAATTGTTATCAGTTGTTCTCGTCTTGTGAATATATGCTACAATAATGTAACTAGAAATTTCTACCAACAACTTGCTTTTCAATAATCTTTTGCATTTAGAAGTATCTTTTTCGGAAGCGTCCGGCTCCATAAAATTGTTCGAAAAACTGATTGAACTATTTATCGTTCAATTTCTAATAGACCAAATATTGCGAAAAAGTTGTCTTTTTCGCAATATTACAAGCAAAATATTTGGACTTGGCTCATGAGATTGTTGACATGTTGGAATGTTAATTCGTATTGATCGAATTCGGTAAATTTACTTAAAACCACCAAGTGTCGAAGTCAGCGTTTGAGGAACATTTACTACAAGCAGGCACGAATCATTGGATTGAATTTCGAAGTCCTGGGCTAGGCTAAAAGCAAAAACTTTACATACTATAAAATAAAAATTGTCTGAACAGCATAGTTGACCAAAGTATCTTTAAGGTTAATTATCTGCTTTTATTTCTAAAGATGTATATCCAATAATTAAAAAGTTCTTTCACGTTCAAATTATTTTAAGAGTCTTTTTATATCTCCGTTTAATGTCCCATATTTCCTTTTGAAGACTTTCGAAGTTGAGTATCAGATCTAAGACGATTTCGACAATCATAGTTACAATTTAATTCGTATAAATAAACTGAATACATAAGCGCCGATTACACTAGACTACATATAGACTCCTACATAAGGACGTCCTAACTTTTTAGTGTTAGGACGTTCTGTTTACACTGTCCTACATGTGATTACACTAGACTACATGTATTCTCCTACATGATGGAGTTCACTACATGTAGTCTAGTGTAATCGGCGCTTTAGATCTAAATCGATTTCTAAACGATTAATCTGTTAATCGATAATGTAATAAAGTGCGTATCGCAGGCGTGTGTCCGTACAGAAATAGTTCACAATTAAAGAGCGGTTATTTTTGCGTGCACACGTCCGACGAGAAACAGGCCGTCGGTATGTTCAGTGTAAGGCACGAGCGATGGGCGGCGATTAAAATTATGGCTTTGGACTCGATTGGATTATAAATGATAAGTCTTACCCCCGGTTTCCGAATGTCTGATCAAGTAAAAATCAACTAATCAAGTGTCAAATTTTTGTTCCTGAAAGTGATAGTTGACAAGAGTGTTGACACTTGATTAGTTGATTTTTATTTGATCAGACATTCGGAAACCGCATCAAAATTACATGTTGCAAGTTGGTGCCTACATCAAGATTTACTGTCCTGTCGGAACAAACTTTCGTGTCTACGTTTAGTGATATTTTTATTTTTTTATTATTAGGTTCACCAACAGCTAATTACACTAAAACATTTCATTGCAAGTGTAATAACTAATTAAAGGCAAACGCCGCATGCCTTGTACTAACCCGGTGTCCTACGTTGGCGACGTACACGACGCGACGCGACGAACGCGACTCCTTCGTAGGACACCGCGTAAGACCGTTAATTGCACATTTAAAATTGTCTCATACATACTACTAATGAGTGTTTGATGAGGACTCCATTAACGTATAATAGTTCAAACGATCATCGATCTTAGTTGCGCAGGGTAATGAGTATTCAGAGAAGGATATGAGATCTGTACGAATGCATCGTTAATAAGAGATTAATCTTATTCCTATCGTAGCATAAGTAATGTCTTACAGAATACAATTTAATAGGAAATAGTGTTAAATTATTTGAATGTTGTCTGTACTAATATTATAAAGAGGTAAAGTTTGTGTGTTTGTGACGTTGTAGGGGGTAATCTTTGGATCTAATGAACCGATTTTAAAAATTCTTTCTGCATTTATCGGAAAGTGTCATAGGCTATTATAGTATCACGCTATGACTAATAGGAGAGGAGCAGTAATGAAATATGTTTAAAAAAGGGACACGTTTTTTTCGCCGCCCAACGAAGTGGGCACGGGTAAGCTAGTACTATGTATTATAAAAGTCTTTTGCCTCCTTAGTCGGCTTTCACAACACCTCTGCTACGAGATCGGACAGTAATGCTTTGAATTCTTACTACTAACTAAATAGTCCTAGTAACAATAACATGAACTAAAAACGCCTAACGTTATCGACCAGCATTTATTTATTCAAAACATTGTACCTACTACGGTTAGCCTCCTTAAAACATCTTTTTGTCTTAAAAAATTCAACAGGGCCGGCTCGCCGTGTGTCGGACTACGGTGCCTACCTCATTGTGTAAGGGTGGGTGCACACTTAATTTATTTAACGGCCGAGAGAAGAGTGTGTATTGTGTGTTTAATAATAATTTGTTGTTACGCTTAGGTACAAGGGACGTTGTGCTCTTTATATGTTACGATATTGTTTTTTATATTGTTTGAAAATAAACTCTATTTATTGTTTTCCTTACTATAACTATATTTACTGTTATTATATATCTTTATAAAAAATTCTACATACTGTCCTACCCTGCTTCAAAATATCCTGCTGTCATTAACTTTTTTAATACTTTGTTTGAAATCGTAAAAAAGATATACTCATTTATGTTTCCATCCACATTATAATGCTTTGGCAGTCTCTGCCTTCTCAAAAGAATATTTTTTCAATTTTACCTTTCTTCTTTCAAATATTTATTTCAAAAAAATATACTACCTTCGAGACTTGGTTTTTATTCCACACAAGTATTATGAACTAGAAAATAAATATTTTTATTTATTATGTAATCTTTGTACTATTTCTCTTATCGCATTTAAAATCGGAAACTAAAATCGTACCGTAATCGTATCGTGAAGTATAAATGTCCCGAGCCCTACACAGCAGTAGATTTCATCTAAATAATATAGTGGAGTTTCGGATTCGTTTGCCCTACGCTCAACGTTCCAAGAATTCTATCGCGAATAATGCATCGTGGCCAATTTGTGGCCTCTCGTTATAAAAATTGGCCTCTCTAATCTGTATTTATAAAGTTATTTATATTAAATGAATAGACTTCGCTTAATATTCCCAAGAAATAAGGAAGTTCTTAATTAATTAGTTAGTGGTGAAATGGCATGGGAAGTTGTCACCTCATTGTAGAGACAGTTACGCAGACAACGAAAAAAAAAATTTCATCGTACTATCATCATCATAATTAACAGCCTACTTAAAAAAAAAAGACAACTCCCGCACTAGGGATCATGCCCTGTGTCGCGGGGACCTTTTACAAACATTAATTAACGGACACAAAGAACACCCAGACCAGGACAATAATTTGTGGATCTCACAAATTATTGTCCTGCGTGGGGATCGAACCCACAACCTCTTGCACGGCAGCCGCTTGCGCTACCGTCGCGCCACCGAGGTCGTCAAAATGTCCCACTGCAGGGACGGGCCTCCTCCCGTGACGGACCTATTGGTATAGGGTTTAATTTCAAGTTTTCCTTCTTTTGACTTCGTAAAGATATTATTATTACTAACATATCATCCAAATATTATGTCCACTGCTGGACATAATATAAGCCTCCTTCTACCGTTTCTGCTGCGCGGCGATCTTTTTCCTCTCTGTTTTCCCTGTTTTTCTCCCTCTTGGCCTCCTTCATCAGGTCGTAGGGCTACCACCTTTTTGGTAATAGGTTCTTCTTTTAGTACTTTGCAATTCTTTCAAAAACTTGTAGTTTTACTTTAACTATCACTACTAAACTTTATACATTTCTGATCAACTTCCTTTATTTTGAACCCATATTTTATTTTAACATATGTGGGAGGCTTACAGCTGTAATATGCATGGACTCAAAAATAGTTACAAAACGCCAATAACAAGCTTCCACAGATATACAAAAACATTTAAAACTAAGTTGTTGACATTAAGTAAATTAATAACTTAAAAATACTACATTAGTAGACAAATACTATACAATAACAATTTACTATACCATTACAATAATATGTGCAGTCTAATAATTGTTGGTAAATAAAACATAAATCTCTATATTTTTAGAATATAATAGGTAGTTTATTCTTTAAAACTCTTATAAAAGTAAAAGTGTGTTGTAAGAATCTTATATATGACTTAGTTTAGTTTTGTTAGAACTGATATACACATTCGATTGAAGTTAAACACTTTATATAGGTTTTATGGTAGTTTGTTTAAAATTAACTATTAGTTATTGACGTTTCAGACATGTTGGAAAGATGCTGCAAATTAATTAAAAAGGGAACTTATGTGGGCTGGAAATAAATTATCTTATTGAAAGATTTTAGTGTCAATTTAAGGGTGTTGGTTGAATACTGTGTGTTAGATTAACTCCTTCTGTAATAATGGGCCTAGTTACGGCCTACTACATATGATGCATGTTTCGGTGTAAAATTTTAATGCATGAACGGGTAAAATAGTGGTAATTTGTATTTTGTTTATTTATTCATCATCATCATAACAGCCCATTAATGTCCCACTGAAGGGACGGGCCTCCTCACATGACGGAGGGATACTTAGCCTACTAACACCACACTGGCCAGACGGATTGGTATAGGATTTAATTTCAAGTTTTCTGTCTTTTTATTTCGTAAAATAATCACGGATAGTCACTTAGTCGGTTTTTACGACACCTGGGGCAAGAGACTGGGCCTTGCGACCATTAATTTGTCGTGGTCTTTTTTTTTTTATTAAGGTCCTGTTCCCAAAAGATAAAAATTATAAATAAAAGTTTAAATTCGCTTATACAAGATTTATTTTAACAGATTATTACTTAAATAAACGCTTTATTCAAAGCACTTTAACGTTGAGCCGACATCGTACAAATAAAAAAAAAAAAACATCGTTTTCCCCACCTGAGCCGACGTCAAGCTTCACGAGATGCTAATAAAGATTTATTGTTACAATATTGTTATAGGATTTTACTCTATAAATAAGGTTTTACTCTATAAAAGGCCTGGCCGCTGAAGAGTGCGGGTGCAGAATACAAGGTTGCAAAATACAAGGTTGCAAGATTGATCCCTTTTCAGGACAATTCATTATTTGTCATCATAACAGCCTATTCATGTCTTACTACAGGGACGGGCCTCCTCCCGTGACGAAAGGATACATGGCCTACTAATACCACGCTGGCCAGACGGATTGGTATATGGTTTAATTTCAAGTTTTCCTTCTTTTTAATACGTAAAGATAATATTTACGGATAGTCCCTTAGTCGGTTTTTACGACAGCCATGGGATGCGATGGGGTGGTGACATATTGTATTCTAACTCCGTCACCACACGGACAATTATATACTCAATGATAACCTATATCTAGAAAAACTCGATTTTTATTTATTATATTTTTAATTGTCCCTATTGCCAAGTTTAAGTTACTGATAAATAAAAACTTTTTCCCTCGTTATTGTCTTCAACAATTCAATAATTTGACTAAAAACAACTCATAATTTCTAGTCTTAAATTAATTAAGAGTCGTCGTCCCTCTCTCTGGTATTTTATCATAATAATCTATGTTGAAAAGGTATAATCTAGTTAAGAGGGCTCCCAAAGTATAACAGAACAATTCTTTGTTATGATAAAATATAATATGAAAGGGGTTTCGAGAAACTTTGCTACCGGTTGCTCTCTCTATCTCAAATTTATCAAAGGAGCTTGATATCTCGTTGCCATTACTGTTATGCATAATTTGATTTGTATAAGATGTTTATTGGTGGTTTTTGTTTGTGTGGTAATGTTATTTGAATGTTACCAGCTCGTCAGTTGAGTGTTGTATACGCTGATTTAGGGAATATGACTTAGCAGAAATTAAAGGAGGAAAATTTGCTGACCTGCAAAATGATGACTGCTCTGACTGACTCAGCATAAAAGCTATCTCCAAAATACTGCCATCTTTCACATAATTGATATTAATTAAAATATTGATTTGAATAGATCAGATCCTTAGTTTGTTTTCCGTCTTTTTTTTTAAATATCTACTTCAGCATATTTACTTATTTCATATCAATCTGTGTTTTTTAAATATTCATTTTTGTACTTAAACAAGACAATATAATCCTCACATAATTCTTACACATTCACACATCGCCACCTAGTCCAAAACTAAGCAAAGTTTGTACTATGGGTACTAGACAACGGATAAACATACATAAATACTTTTTTTGTAAATACATACATTTATACATAGGTAACACTCAGACCAATGCAAACAATCATGTTCATGCACACAAAGATTTGCATTGAGCGGGAATCGAACCCGAGACCTCTGCGTAGTAGCCATGTAATATACCGACTGCGCCACAGAGGTCGTCTAAAAATATTTAAGTAATAAATAACTAAACAAAACGTAAACAATACAATTTAATATAATTAATTGTGGGTAGATGAAGATACCAAAGGCTGTCAACGAACGACGCAATACTAAACCGAATACATTTTGATTTATTTCGTTCAAAACCTTGTTGTTTACATTTCACTCGTTCATGAATTAAATAATTTAAGTCTTACTGTGTTTAATTCATTGAAGAATAATTCTTGCCGGCGTATTTCATTGTGGGCTTAAACCCTTTTGTTATGTTATTTGTGTAAATCATTGTTATTTTAAATTTAATCAAATAGTTTTATTATTTATAGTTAAACTAACGCAAATAATAAATAAGGTAACGTTGAATGCTGTCTTCAGCTTAAAATTATATTGAACTAGTGATCCGCCCCTAACTAACGAGTGCAATACAAGATTATGCATCATCATAACAGCCCATGAATGTCAGGGACGGGCCTCCTCCCGTGACGGAGGGATACTTGGCCTACTAATACCACGCTGGCCAGACGAATTCGTATAAGGTTTAATTTCAAGTTTTCCTTCTTTTTACTTCGTAAAGATAATATTTACGGTTAGTCCCTTAGTCGGTTTGTACGACACCCATGGGATGAGATGAAGTGGTGACATATTGTATTTGTTACTCCGTCACCACACGGACACAAGATTATGCATGTATTATACATATTAACCTTTCTCTTGAATCACTCTATCTATTAAAAAGAAACCGTTTAAAAATCGTTGCGTACTTTTAAAGATGTAAGCATATACATATATGGCATATTAAGCATATATAGCGACAGCGTCTTTATTTTATTTTAAGTACCTAATGATATTAACCCTTTCCCAGTGCAGTGTACCATATATGGTTCACATTCATTGTTTTACTATTGTGTCTGCTGACGGCACTGTGAAAGTGTTAAAACAAAAAAGTAAAATACAATTTCTAGACCTTTTTCATTAGAAAGTATTACCACAGCGCAAATTCTGAGGAAGTGGTTAAAATTTCAAATGTATCCGAACCCCAATCCCCTTCAACATTTGAACGTTGCATATTTGATGTGGCTCCCATCCAGGGGTAGGTCGGCCGGTTTCCACACTTGAACATGCTAAGGTATGGAAAGTACGTTGAAATTAAAATGCTTTTTCAACGAAAGGTAAGGTAAAATTTATATCTCTGAAATGCAGTTACTTTCTTATTATTATATTTTAATCTACTGAAATGAATACATACTTTTTGCCGAATGGTACATTTAGCTCAATTTAATTTGTACGAAAAATAATCTACATACGTTACGACTTATTCTTATGGGGGTAGGCAGAAACTATCTCCGTGTGGTGACGGAGTAAGAATACAATATGTCACCACCCCATCTCATCTCATGGGTGTCGTAAAAACCGACTAAGGGACTATCCGTGAATATTAACTTTACGAAATAAAAAGATGGAAAACTTGAAACCCTATGCCAATCCGTCTGGCCAACGTGGTATTAGTAGGCCAAGTATCCCTCCGTCATGGGAGGAGGCCCGTCCCTGCAGTGGGCTGTTATGATGATACAAATTTAAATTTAATTTATTTGTTAAACAAATATAAAAGAGATACAATTCCTGTAAGTAATTAAAACTACTTGTGTCGGGTATGAGCCGTAACTTCTCCAGATAACACAAAGTTTTATTTTCATTACAGTTGATAACAACTTTTGTCACTGCACAGATCAACTAGTCAAAGAGAGTTATATGTAATGCTTGTTGTGTGTGTGTTTGTTTAGACATAATAATAGGTCTTTACCTATAAAATTGCCATTTTGTATGAAGATTATATCCAGAAGTGAGATTTTTCATACTACCTAACGTTTTCTTAGTTTTTTCAATAATTATATATTAAACTTAACAGAATGAAATTTGGTATACGTAATGTCGCACATTAAAGCTTTTACTTCTAGTGTCTATAGTGTTATAATCACTGAAAAAAACAAATGGGAAAATCCGCTGTTTTAAATTGGACCCATGTTCACAGGCTTATTATTAATAACAATAATAATAATTTTTATTTATTATCTTTTGTTAGATATTAGTTATATTCTATATTTCCTAAATAACACAAATAATTTTATCTATATTATGTATAATTATGATAACAATAAAGAGACTAAAGACTGCGCAGAAAAAAAAACAATTTCATAGCGTCGCCTGAATGCTTATTTGCTCAACCGACCATTTTGACGAATTTCACTTTTTAATGCAATTTTATTAAGGATCAAATTGCGGTTCGATTGGTATATAATACTTGCTGTTTGGACTTAAAATACATTATTTATAAGGAATTTAAGTTTTTGAAAACTAACACAAGAGAATTTAAGCTTAATGCTTAATTGCTCAAAGTCCGTAGAGAAACACCAAACGTGCATCCGAACATCGATTAAGTGCTTAAGTATTCAATCTCCTCACAGGTAACCAATCACGACATCGCATTTTGATGACGCAGTACGCCGCCATTATTAATTTATTTTGTGACGAAGCTGGTGCTCGCACGCAATTGAGTTAAAACTAACGCGAAATATAGAAAAAACGTATTAATTTTAATAGAAAACAGTACCCGAAATGTCAGTGACGAAATATAAATCGGAAAATATAGTCACAACAATAGAAAAGAATCGATAACTTGTATTTTTGTTAACATTTCTTTGCAGATTATCACTGCGTATCGTTAACTTATACTACAGGATGTTTAAATTTAATTCTTATAATTTCCGATTTAATTAAATCTTTGAATGAAATTGTGATGTATCTATAAATGAACAGATTGTTTCGAACATTTCGTAAGGTTGTAAAATATAACTAATATAATAATAAAAAATATTGCTTTTGTGCGGCTACTGTCAAAATATACCTGCTACTTGCATGTTTGCTAATTGTTAAATGGGTAAATTTCTTAGCATTAAATGGGTAGTTTTGTGTTTACGTATACCTTACGCTTTGTGTTCGCAATGATGTTAGATGCTAGATAAGAAGATTAATACTATTTTTTACTCGCCACAGATCCATTGCTCACATTGTACATCTATTTTTATTATGTCCGTTGCTTTGCATTTTCTTCCCTGTTTTGGATGAGAAATTCAGAACTAATTACGCCGTTGAGGGATGAATAGCCCATAAACTAAAGAATTCCTTATGAAAACATAAAGAATCGTCAAAAAAAGGGTTAATTTTCTTAAAAAAAAATCCATTCTAAATTGTTTAAATAGTGTCAGTATATTAATTATTTTTTATACGTATAGGTATGATCTTATCACCGTTTTATTTTCAATTTATGTCGTTTTTATTGTACATATTGAAATGAAGAAGTAGAGTCACGGTAATACCATAGTTCCATTTTATGTTGACATTACGTACGATGAATCAAGAATCCGACGAAAGAAGAATACGACGAATAAGGACTAATTCAAATCAGACACTAACCGAAAAGAAAATAAAATATATTAGAAGTACCTACAAATATATGAAAGCTGACGACAAAGTCTTTATGGAATCTCTAAGGTTTTGACAGGATCAGACAACATAAACAATACCAGGCGAAGTAAACGATCTTGTATCGGTACAAAAACAAAAAAATATTGTATTTTTTATTTATACTCGTATTGTATTATGTATAGGTACCTAGTGTAGCAACCAACCACATTCTTAATTTATGAAAAAAAATTATCTGCTGGTCAAAAAAAGTTGGGTTTTTATTTATTTTATCACTTTTACCAATATGTGTTGTGAATTATTAATAATTACTACTAAAAGTAATAAATTTCGATCGATTAATCACATTTACCAAAACGTGTAATTATTATTAATAATAACCGGTAATTATTAATAATTTTCAATTAATCACATTTACCGTAACATATATATCAGTGTTTTTTTTTTAAATTCTGTGTACTTTTAATAATAAATAGCCAGTTAACTAGTTATTTTTATTTACCACGATACACAAACACACTGTATTTGGTTATAGGGCACTTAAGTACTAAATATATTCGAATGCAAAATGCTCAACCTCCACTCCAGTAGAGGTCTATCTCCAATTGCATAATTTGTTTTGTGTTTATTTGCTCAACCTCCATAAAAAATTGTGAAAATAAACATAACTGTTTGACTTTTTAATGATTATTTGTAATATATCATTTCATAAACACGTTAACTATTTTTTTAATATAAAACTTTTATAAAATCATATTATTTGCTTAAACTAATCAATAAAACGTCTCTGGTGTAAAATGTTGCAAATGGAGGTTGGACACTTAAGTATTCGTGCGACGATAGGTAAAGACCTACTATTATTATATAATCTAAAAAACTCTGTACAAAACTTTACTTATGATTGTTTTTCTGTATTGAACAAAAATATTCTACAAACAACATTAAAATTGTTAAGACTAGCTTCATAATTCCTGTGTTGTAATGTTTTTAATTAAATTTACATACATAACAAACAGAATGAAGGCAGAGCAACTCATTTAAAATGTATGTCTCCGTGAAAATGTGGATTGTTATATAATTACGTGTGATGTGGGGATTTGTGTGGGGTGGTTACCTTTGTGTAAAGGTTCTGCACTCAGGAATTAACTTTGTGAGTTCGCGTCTTCACTGAGATTTGCTTTGTGTGGTGCCGACTTAAAATGTTACGTGAAGTAATTCGTAAGTAAGTCTTTTTTGACATCCGTTTTTAAGAATGCTTAAAAAGACTTCACAATGGCAAATCTATGGTTTATACAGGTAATATCACGTGTAATTTTTGTAACCTAATAACTATTTGGTGATTACAAAAATAATATAATCATCATAAAAGACCCGGACCTCTCCGTGTGGTGACGGAGTAACGATACAATCTTTCACCACCCCGTCTCATCCCATGGGTGTCGTAAAAACTGACTAAGGGACGACTATCCGTGAATATTATCGTTACGAAATAAAAAGAAGGAAAACTTGAAATTAAACCCTATACCAATCCGTCTGGTCAGCGTGATATTAGTAGGTCAACTATCCCTCCGTCATAGGAGGAGGCCCGTCCCTGCAGAGAGACATTAATTGGCTGCGATGATGATGAATAGACCTGGAAGTGTACTAGCTAGGATACTTAAGAAAAGTGGTTATGTTATGGACCTATAGGTGCTTTAATTATTATTTTTATTTCTTTTATTTTAAATTATCAAATTATTACTAGTATTGTTCTTAAATAAATAATAAAACCACCCGAAAGGACTCCATTTATTTATAAATATTGTTCAAAATGTGGATGAAAAATCAGTCCAATCGTTTTCATCCTCTCCCATTCTGATTTTTGCTTATTTATCCCATATCTCGTTTGCGTTAATTATTCCCAATTAAGTTAAAAACGTGCTAGAAGGCGATTTAACCGCAAGCAAATTGCATTTTAACATAAAACCTTTTACCCACAGCTCATTAAACCCTTTTAACGTTCCGCCATGGATTCATTCATGTTATTATTGTATAATAGGGATAATGTAAAATTTTAAGTAAAAACTTTGAACACCACGACGTGTTTTTATAAATTTATAAAGCTGTAACGATAAAAGGTGGTATTTATCAAAGAAGTTGTAGGTTTGAAGGGTAGTTAAAGGCATTATGGCCTATTGTAGGGGAGAACCTTATCCAATGACAGAGAGGTTTTAGCCTATTAACAGCACTGTAATCTAACGAATGATTTAAGAGCTGTTTGTTTTTCTGCTGTCGCTAGCTTATACCATAGGCCGCTTGTGCGTATCGATAATCCGAAAAGAAGAAAGACAATGGAAAAAATTGATACTCGAGGCGGGAATCAAACTCGCGTCTCTGGACTATACGTGTCCAGCGCCATGACCTCTAGGCCACCCGAGTACCCGTCTCGACTATCAAATTTAACCATTGCTATATACGGCGCCAGGCCGCAACTTGGAACTGTACAACGCCATCTAGGCGCGTTATCGATAAGATGCGATAGTGTGGCGAGGTTGGGTATTGTCATTCCGAAGGAAACGTAACTGCCTCGGTAGCGCGGCGGTCACTGTAGCGACTGTCGTGTTCTGCCTTTCTGCTGATCGCGAGTTTGAATCCCACGCATATCAGTTCGATCCACAAACTGTTTTCCTGAGCTTTGATGTTTTTTGTGTCAGTTAATTTCATGTCTGTAAAAGTCTCGGTCCCTAGATCGAGATTTGTCTTACAAAAAAAACATGTTTAACTTGCATTGAAGATTACTAACTACCGCCTTACCGTGTTTTACTGTTTATCCCAAACTCGAATAAATAAATAATTTAGCCTCACACATTCACACAACGTCATCTAATCCCAAACTATGCAGAGCTTGTACTATGGGTACTAGAGAACGGATAAACATACTTAAATACTTTTTTTTTAAATACATACATATTAAACATAGAAACACTCAGACCAATGCAAACAATCATGTTCATGCACACAAAGATTTGCATAGAGCGGAAATTGAAGCCGAGACCTCTGCGTAGCAGTCATGTTATATAACCACTACGCCGCAGAGGTCATCTAAACAAATACATCAATCATGAGTTGAAACATAAATATATTTCTCTTTATCGTAAAATATCGAATCCCAGATCACGTAGTTTTACGTATGGCGACTCTGAATGACCCCAGATGCAAGCTCAGCTGTATTACTTTCAGTAAGAAGTTTATATGCTTGGCATATCTTTGCTCCTAAATTCCTTTTTTTAAAAGATTTTACACATCAATACACGTTTTATTTTATTTTATATTTACAGGTATTGAACAGAAATAACTGATGAATTATATTTAAATAATGATTGGTATATTTTATTTAAGTACATGTTTATACATAAAATAAAATAAAAAACTGTCTACTTGTCGACAGAAAAATACATTTTTCTGTCAACAAGTAGACAAGTAGAGTTTTAATGAGTAAGTAGTCTTTTCTTGAGTGAGTAGTCTTTTTTTAGGTAACCTTTGGAACGGCTGGACCAATTTTTTCTTTGCTTTGTCTCGGGAAGATAGCTAATGTTATCAGGATAACTTAAGCTACCTTAATTTTATAGTGTTTCGCGCAAAAAAATTCAATGGCTGACACATATTTTTATAGGACTTTTTTGGCAGATAGCTAATATAAAAAGCTTTAAAAAAAAAAGTCATTACAGCTACTCTTTTACAAAATTAACATTAAGGTTTCTTGGAAAAAATAAAGACCATGAAAATAATTCCTACTTAAATAAACTTTCCTTACTAAGTCGCTGCTAATCTAAAAATAAAATCAAAATAAAATAAAATCAAGCTTACATTCTAAGTAGGAGCTTATTTCGCTGAGTCTCGTGTGGCTCAGTACTTTTTGCTAGCGTCGGCGTCGGGTTAATTCTAACTTAATCCTCTGTCGACAGAGAATTAATCGGCTATCACATGCAAGCTTAAGCCTTTTAGTTTGTACAGTTTTTTACCTTGATATATACACTTCAAAGTGATTAACTCGAAAGACTAATAGGACGTAAAAGTGATTTAGTGTTTTATGTACTAGCAGATTTTGTAATAGAGATTAAAATTAGTGCTTTTGGCATAGAGATTGCCTATTAAGGTAAACAATAATCGTCCTTATGGACAACTATGATTTGAAATGAAGTTTAAATGAGGGAAGGCAGTCTCCGTGTGGTGACGGAGTAAGAATACAACATGTCACCACCCCATCTCATCCCAAGGATGTCGTAAAAATCGACTAAGGGACTATCCGTGAATATTATTTTTACGAAATAAGAAGGCAAAACCTGAAATTAAACCCTATAATATATAATAGTTGGGTAAAATATGTATTTTAACTCAAACTCCACACGAACAGATGCAAACTAAAAGCATTTAATTAATCATAAATTCCAAACGACTAATTGCAAAATCAACATGCCAAATATATATTGCATAAATGTCTATTGCAATTTAGTTTATCTTTATATGCGCGTACGCATATTATGCTTGTCCGTCAACGCGCGTCATGCCTACGGAAATAGCCGAACGTTGACGAGACGGAAATAGCAAAACGCATGTCGACGAAACTATTTGTCGCAAGCCTGTCTCGTGATTCATTTGGTACATTAGTATATTAGATGTAACAGTTTATTTGATATTAAATTAGTAATTACTAGCTGACCCGTGCTCACTTCGTTGGGGCGGCGAAGAAAACGCGTCCCTTTTTTAAACATATTTCATTACAGCTCCACTCCTATTAGTCATAGCGTGATATTATATGGCCTATGACACTCCCCGATGAATTGACTATTCGACACAGGAAGATTGTTAAAAATCGGTTTATTAGATCTAGAGATTACCTCCTACAACGTCACAAAATCACCTACACAGAAACATACAAACTTTACCTCTTTATAATATTAGTATAGAAGTATAGATTAAATTAGTAATTATTAGTTAAGTATGAACTTTTTAGGAGGAGAGTATAAAATAACGTATTGTAGTTGGGAATACATTGGAAGTTTAAAAGACATCGCATACGTAATGAGAAGAACCGTAATAACTATAAAAAAACTTTGCACTTACCGGTAAATAAAATTTATAAAATAATATATTTTATTTCTTAACACTTACTTTACTTTAAACGTCTAAAATAAGGTTTCATGTTAACAACGTTACTTGAAGTTGTAAGTGGTCATTTATGGCAAAGTCGTAAATTACCACTATCAATTTCATTACAGTTGATCTTTTAGTTGTGTGCCTGTTTTTTTACCCACGATTGGTGATTGAGCACAGGTCAAAAGTTGTGACTTTTTGTCATAACATAATATACCTACCATGTTATGACATAAAAAAATTGATGTTTTCCTGAAACTTCAATGCTCCCTAAACTTCTTCCCTATACTGAACTATTTTAGTCAATAATACAACGTGAAAAACGAACTAAATCGGCTAAAAACCACAACAAAAAAAGAGTGTTAGTGGATTTTTATTTTTAACATCGACCCCAAAACGTCATAAGTCACGACACTGACTACAATATGAAAACATCGTAAAATGTGTTTTAAATGTCAAACATTAATGTTTAATTTTACTTTCTTGTTGTATAAAAATAACGTTTGGCTTGGATAAAATTAGTGGAATTGGTTGAAGACTGCGCGGCGAGACTTTTTTATATGAAATAGCGTCATGTCTGTAGTTGAGTCATGAGTACTGGTTTGGATATTAGAAGTTTGATAGTTGTGTAGATAGATGGCGTTGTTTTAATAGTAGTTTATTATTTAAATAATCCTCCGCGTGGTGACGGAGTAAGAATGCAATAGGTCACCACCCCATCTCATCCCATGGGTGTCGTAGAAGCCGAGTAAGGGAATATCTGTGAATGTTATCTTTACGAAATAAAAAGAAGGAAAACTTGAAATTAAACCCTATACCAATCCGTCTGGCCAGCGTGGTATTAGTAGGCCAAGTATCCCTCCGTCATGGGAGGAGGCCCGTCCCTGCAGTGGCACAGTAATGGGCTGTTATGTTGATTTAAATAATAGCTTTTGCTACACACGCAAAACATAGATTGGTAAAGGGTTGTATGTCAAGTTTCCCGTATTTACTGTTTTCATTATTTAAAAATATTAAAACCTTTTTTGTTGTATTTTCAGGTACGTGTCTTTTGAATAAATCGTTAGCAGTAAGTAAACTATAAATAAGCCATATATGGTTCTACAGAAAGATCACCATTTTTAGAAATTTCTCTGAAATCATTATGATCAATTTCTTAAGGTTTTGGTCAGATTTTCGCATTTTATAACAATGATGGTTGGCGGTCTTCCACTGTGCGATTTTCGCGAAGCTTCCTACCGCGAACATTTTGTTTTGTGGAACAAGCTCGCTAGGGCGATATTTCCCGACCGTTATGACTTGGGGAGCTTCAAAAAAACGAGCGTACTCCCTTCTTAAAGGTCGGCAACGCATCTGTGATTCCTCTGGTGTTGCGTGTGTCCATGGGCGGCGGTGATCACTTACCATCAGGTGACCTGCTGCTGGCTCGTTTGCCCCCCATCATATAAAAAAAATCTCTTGGTTTCCAGCGAGTGCAGAGATTACCAGCAAGCCATTTTTTAAAGCCGCGTACTTTTTATACGATAGGTATACCTATAGGTTTTATAAGGCCCATACTTACTTCTCTATAATTTTAACTTGACGACCTCTGTGGCGTAGTGGTTATATAACATGACTGCTTCGCAGAGGTCTCGGGTTCGATTCCCGCTCATGATTATTTGCTTTGGTCTGAGTGTTTCTATGTATAATATTTATGTATTTACAAAAAAAGATCCGTTGTTCTGTTATCCATAACACAAGCAGATTAAGCCTAGCTTACTTTGGGAACAGATGACTCCGTGAATATTTATTTATTATATTAATATAATTTAAAACACATTCTCAAAAACCTTTATACTTACCTCGCCTCGCAAGATTTAAAAGATAAAACTCGCATAGTTTTTCCCTTCTAACAAGAAGAGAGCTCAGTAAACAAAAGCTAGCAGTATATAAAACTTCCAAGTGATATACACTAACGGCTCAAGTTAAAATGGCGTATTTAAACTTAAACTAACATAACCAACTTAACGTGAGACGTTTGTAAAATTTATTATTGACCTGTGAAAATGGTTGTTGTATTCTGTTTTTATAATGTTTGTTTTGGGAATAAGGTAGGCTTATCCTAATGGTGGATAGTGAGAGCTTACTAGTTAATTGTACTTATTCATTAACCGACTTTAAAAAAAGGAGGAGTTTCTCAATTCGGTTGTATTTTTTTTTCATATTAGCCCATGGATGTCCACTACTAGACATAGGCCAGGCATTGTCCAAATGAATCAATCTTCACCTTGCGCAGTTCTGTGCCTCCCTCATTCATCGGTGTCCTGTCTTAACTAGGTTATCGGTCTAATACTGCTATTCCTAGACCATTCGAGAGCTTTTTGATAAAATGTGGTAGTTCTAAAGAGACTTCATGACCCTTGTTGGCAAAATTATGGGCATGGAGGACTCCGTCTAAATTAAACGGTGTTTTTCCCAGTTGTCAAGCTGTAAGCCGTCAAAAGGATAATCGATAGAGCCTGGATTATAATTGTACGACGGGCTCTCTGTTCATACTAATCGGATAATTACGAAAAAAAACACACTCGGCTTAAGCAGATTCTGATGTGATATATGTGTATGTGTACGGTCGGGGTATTTGCCGCTCGACCACCCTTAGGCGAGAATCGCTTGGCACGCGGCGCATGCGATACGTGGCACGCCCACGTATCGCATGCGCCGCGTGCCAAGCGATTCTCGCCTACCCTTAGGCGAGAATCGCCAGAATCGCGAGAATCGGTCGAGCGGCAAATACCCCGACTGTACAATAAGCGACACAAGGGGTAATGCGGAGCAGAGAGCATTATCGGCCCGTCGTTTGTCTGACAAACAGTAAAAACCGCCATACTTACGCGGGCTGTAACTTTCGTATTCGTATCTATAGCCAAATGATATTTCCTAGAGCTAGCTCTTAAAAGGCTGCCATAAACTCAATTCTTCTTTATGGGAAAAATCTGTTTCCGACATCAGATTAAAAATTAGGATGAATTGATTGCAATAGTAGTTGTGACTAAAAACATATGTGAATACTATACTCTTTTCTGTATTCATGAGTACTTTGAGGAAAAAACTAGTTTGTCAAGGAGAAAATTAGAATGCGCTTTCCAGTTAGCGCGATCACTATAAATAAAAAATGCAACATAAAATACATTTATCTACCATAGATTTTTTGGTCATCATAATAACATCCCATTAATGTCCCACTGCAGGGACGGACCTCCTCCCATGACGGAGGGATCCTTGGCCTACTAATACCACACTGGCCAGACGGATTGGTATAGGATTTAATTTTAAGTTTTCCTTCTTTTTGTTTTGTAAAGATAATATTCACGGATATTCCCTTAGTCGGTTCCTACGACACCCATGGGAATGATGAGATGGGGTGGTGACATATTGTATTCTTACTCTGTCACCACACGGAGATTTTTTGGTAACATCAAAATAATTAAGTATGAAACTTGCTTCTTACAAAATAGTTGTAGTTCTTTCGTATGACCACAAGCTAAGTGCTAAGTTAAAATTTAACTCGAGTATAGAGATTAATATTTAACTAAAACAATTTATCATCCCGGACAGTTTACTTGCAGCAAGTTTCAAAAGTGCTCTGACTAATTTCGGTGGAAGATTGAGCACATGGCTCGGCTAGTTGAGAAATCTTGTAAAAACTAATTAGTTTTGCTACAGAATTTAAAATGGCGATCACATTTATGTTAACATACCTTTTTAAGTTTTTATAACTAAATAAATATTCACGGACATCTCTACACAGCGGCATATGTTCCCAAAGTAAGCTAGGCTTAACCTGCTTGTGTTATGGGTAACAGAACAACGGATATTAATACTTACATACTTTATTTTTTGTAAATACATACATACTATACATAGAAACACTCAGACCAATGCAAATAATCATGCAAATGCACACAAATATTTGCGTTGAGCGGGAATCGAACCCGCGACCTCTGCGTAGCAGTCATGTTGTATAACCACTACGCCACAGAGGCCGTCATAACTGTAAAGTTGTAGTCGAGCAAGCGACTTAACTGATAGTAAATTTACGGTTATCAAGGACAGCTGTAATTTTAAAGCACGCCTAAGCCGCTGCCTATACAGAAGTTGATATATCTGATAGATCTAAATACAGCAACAGTTTTACACTTACTCTTCTGCCGCCTAATAGCAATTAAAACATAATAGAAATCGTTTCTTCAATTTATTTATTTATTTTATGGTACATCAACAATATACATATTAAAATCTGTTAACAATAAATCTTAGAAATAATAAACTTATTTAGCCGCTTGAGTGCCACCCGCTCGTAAATAAAAACCCGTTGAGTGCCAATCAAAAACGTTATCGCATGACGATCGGCGCCCCGTCTGATAAAAGTTTAATTTATGAGCTTTATTGTAAGGAGTTTAATTTCAAGTGCTGTTTTTGTTTAAGCTTATGAATAGGGCTATTCTATTGTGTCAAAATTGTATACATCTGTTGAGTCAATGTTTGTACAGCTAAATGTAAACATAAGTCATTGGAAAAAAATACTTTGCATGAGTATATTTTAAACTTGTAAAAACTTACCAACTGTTTCTACAAGACACTTAATACAATATACACGCACACAAATTCCCCACAAAGTCACTAACACACTTTAAAACGCAAACTAAACTAAATTAAAAACATTTTATCACAAAATCTTGGGAGTGACTTCGCGCGAAAGCCACTCGAACATAGACTGACATTTGTGAATTTATTTCTAATACTTTTTGTTCTTATGTTGGCACGGGGTCATTTTAATTGTATAGGATAATATGTCTAGTTTAAAATAGAAGGGACAAAAAATGAGCAAAAGCACTAGTTGGAAAGAAACAAAGCTTATAAAACCCGACTTAAAAAGAACACGTCTAATAGGGACGATCGTCCCTTTAGGCACGCTACGGGTAAAATACAAAAAGGGACGATCGTCGCTTTTGGCACGCAAGCGGTTAACTTAATTAACTTAATTTGGTATGAAGCCCGATTTACACATCGACAAACGTACGAAGTAGCCCCCTCTCTCGCGTCTCGTCATCTTAACTCGCCATAAAAAAAAATAGGATGGAGATATATTCAAATCAACTTAATCAACAATTTACTACTTAACTCGCTACTGTACTTTTCGATGTGTAAATCGGGCTTTAGAACGTAATCAGGCTTAGTAAATAAACAATTCAGTTTTCCTCTCCAAAGGTAATATCTTATCTCTTAATTTAATGGGATGACCACATCCTACATGTTCCTCTAACCCATGCATTTAAATAACTCCTTTATTTGTCCTTTTTAAAATCGTAACTTCTAACATATACAAATCAACCAGTAGATACCAGCAACATAAATTTAAACAGACAAATAAATATCTCTTCCATACCATGCAATAAAATATCTAGCAAGAATTTTTATTTAGAGGTACTACCTAAGGAAGACGGTAAATGATGTAGAAGAACTCCCTGCAGTCCCTCAGGACCTCAACGTAGTGGATATACGGACCACGGAACCTGGATTATAAACGATATGATCCCTTATCCCGAATTAACATCGAACGGATTCCGAAATCGGCTAACCATTTAGTTTTCATGATCGGTCGGCTATAAAAATGTATTCGAAAATTTTAAATTTTTTCCCTTTTCAATATTTAGGGTAATATTCACGTGGCGTATTTTCATCGGCGTATAGTTTGCCGGGAATTTTCATAATATTTTCGGTATTACTGTCATATAATGATTGTTATAAGAATTAATTCTGGTACTCCATCTCTGTAGTTTACGGTGCCGTAAAACCTACGGTAAAATTACACCTGCAAGGGTATATAACGTCATCGTTATGTCTCATCCTGAAATTGTCATAAGTGAAGGTAGACATACTGTACAGTTTGTACACTTGTAGATGTAGAAACCGGCGGGATGGGCGTCGTTAGCATTGGTCTGCAACCTGTCTAAGAGAAGGCAAACTCTGAAATCAAACCCGGTGCGACGGGCATCGTTAACATTGTGCAGTAGTCCGTCTAGGAGAAGGAAACTCCGAATTTAAACCCGGAACACGTTATAGTTTGACTGTTCTTTTACTCTATTGTGAACCGTATTAAGTATCGAAACACACTCGTCGCGTTTTATAATAACATGCAATTTATATTAAAATTATTACACGCGCTCGCTTGGTCGGGACGCGTGGTCAGCAAAATATATTATGTACAGTGTTCAAGACTGTACACATACTATTCTATAAAAGAAAACTTGAAGAAAAACACTAACTACTTAAAAACCACTAAACCAATTTGAACGGCCCTTTCTCAACCCAGTCTTAGATGTTTAATGGATAAATGATTAAAATGAATCTTCTATGAGCTTTTCGTGCTTTGTCAGAATTTTTTAACGAATATAGTCAAAAGATGAAAGAAACAGTTCGTTTTCAAAAAATTACTAATTGCTAAATTATGTAAGAGTAATATTATATTTTACTACTAATTATCATACAGTTAAATAAAGAAAAGAGTAAATTCAGACGATATTACTTTGCACAGTCAGTACACCCTCGTACTTTATTTTAAATGAAAGCTTTACTCGCTGTACAAAAACGGCTCATATTTTTGTTATCTAAATGTTTTGAATATAAATATACTGAGAGAGAGAGGAAAAGGGTTTTTACGAGATTCATTTGGTATAAAAGCTTTATTAATATTGTATTTAAAACGAATCAGGCGGGTAATTTATTAGCCATTTAAATTGAAGATATTTTAAACACAATCACGCCTTGCTGTTATGGTAGTAGGTCGAGGCTACTGTACACCATTTTTACGTCAAAAAGACGTAAGTCCAATGCTGGACATAAACCTTCTTCAAAATACTACTGATCGGTACAAATTAGCTATTCTTAAGATTTTCTTTACCCATGTGGTGATACAAACTCAGAATACAAATCGTCACCCTCTTTGTCCTTTCATAAAACTCGACTCAACATGTCGAAAATAAACAAGCATTTAAGTCGTCTGAAAAAGAAAAACCTCTTTAGTTTGCTATTACACTGGCTACCCCGTGCCCACTTCGTTGGGTGGCGAAAAATCGCGTCCGTTTTTTAAACATATTTCATTACTGCTTCACTCCTATTAGTCATAGCGTGATACTATATAGCCTATGACACTCCCCGATAAATGGACTATTTAACACAGAAAGAATTTATAAAATCGGTTCAGTAGATCCAGAGATTACCCCCTACAACGTCACAAACACACAAACTTTACCTCTTTATAATATGAGTATAGATTAGCTTGAAAAAAACACATCACAAAAATTAATACCTAAGTATAACCAATTCCCCGCAACACAGTATCATAAGCTCAGTAATTATCTAACTACCCTCGTGTAGGTATAACCGCAACAAACTATCGTTTTCCAGCAGCAACTTTGTGCGGGATGCCATGCCGGATGTCGCGGCATCCACGTTGCCCCCGACTTCCTGTGTTAAAGCTTTGCCTCTGACTACTTTGTTTATTATATATGAAGGTTTATGTACTGTGTGAGTTGAAGGTATTTAAGAGAGGAGTTATTTATTAGGTACGAGGTAAGGTATGGCAGGTTGAATACTTTGTCGTGTATCTTTATTATTTAGATAGATTATTTGTATCGTCAATGCATAAAGTATGGATATGCAAGTAAAAATATCTGCCAAACTAAAAATAGCTTTGCAAATAATTATAGTAAAGCTCTGAGAAGAATGTACCCCTTAAAACTCAGACTAGGTACTTACTACAGACTATAGTACAGTTAATTTCAATATAAGTACTAAAACTAAATTTTAGGTACATTTATTTAAGCTAGTTTTCAACCAAATTAGAAAAGTTTATTCGTAATCCTGATATCTCAAACCTAACCTATTACAATAAATAATTAAAAAACCACATACCTAATACATAAAAAAATCTTCTAAACTAATACTCAAATTTGTAACCAAATTTTGACAAACGAGCGTGACAAAGATGCAACCATCCAGAGCACGCGACAAAACACGTGTAACATTGTGTCAAAACATATCCACGCGAGACTTACTTCGTAAACGCATTAAATAATTATCACGCTAACATCTGTTCCTAATACAAACCTAAACATGCATTTAAAAATGTCTAAATTAATTCTTATTACAATAGATATAAGGTTTATTATGTTATGTTAGGATAAGTGTGGATATAATTGTGACATTTCGAGGAATCTTTGATTTAAACATGTGTGACCTATGTTTTGACGTTTACGGAGCTAGCTTCGTGTCAGCCGATTGTGATATACGGTTACAAATTTATTTTAATCCTTGCTGCTCGAATTTAAACCTTATGTTTATTACTTAAGAGTTGTCTGAATTACAATACGTATGTTGGTTATTTTAGGGATTTTTTTCAATTATGGGTGATGGATGTTAGTTCGACCCCGTTTTAAGTAGGAGTAAGCCTTTACAGTCAAAACTTCGAATTTATCATTCCACTGTCTGCTTGTAGAATTATCTTTTTCGGAGATCAGCTAATCTTTTTTTTTTAAATTTTGAAAAATCATGTATTGGGTCTTTTTGACGTATTGTGTGGGGAATCGGGTTTAACACTGCACGTCAAAAAGAAGCCCATCATTGAAGAAGAAACACTTGATGATATAGTAAATAAAGTTTTAAAATTTTAAGATACCTTGAAATACATACATCTCCTTATCAGCCTATGAACGTCCTCTGCTGGACATAGGCCTCCTCCAAACATTTCCACCCTACTCGGCCTTGTGCCTCCCTCATCCATCGGTTTCCCGCTGATATACTCAATTTTTTACATCAGTATTTGTCTTGTTGGCAAAGCTGTTGGTCGTATTAGATGGCGTGCTAGAGTTCGCGTTTTTGAATTCCCATTTCTGCGATTGTTAAATGATTATTTTAAGCCTGGATATACTGTATGTCCTTTTATTTCATGTCTGTAGAAGCCCCTTAAGCATAGGGCTCTCGTTTCCTATTGCGGGAGTTATATTTCATAAAAACAAATAAAAGAAAATCTGCTAGCAAATAATGTATGAAATATGTAATATAATAAAAACAAATTGTGAAACCGTTCGTAAAAATAAACCACAAAAGAAAATAAGCTACCACTATACCCCTTCCAGCGTAAGTTTAGCTTTTTGACAGTTCACGTCCATGAAGTTTCGTAATACTTCCGCTTATTTTTCGAACAAATTATATTGTATTTCATGGACGTACCCATGTTTTTTTCAGTTACCATCGTTACTTAGTGATGAACACTCATAACGATGACCACCATTATGAAACAAATTACAAATAATCGGTTGAATAAAATAAATGCTATGAATAAACCTGAACTCTTCATAATACGTTTATAAAATGTAATATAATATTTTAGATTAGCTATAACTCGCGAATGTGTCACGCGATAAATTATGTATTTTATATAATACATACCTAAGCTAACTATAATTTTATCATTTTAAGCTATAGGCTCATTCTCTTAACATAGAAGAAAGTAACAATAATAAAATGATAATGTAAGTTGATGTAACGATCCAAATGTGTAAAATAAAGTAATTTGAAAAATCGCGAAATCGCTTACAATCGTTTGGCATTACATTCGAGATACTGCTGAACGTTACTAACGTCAATCTGTCAAATGTCGTTAAATATAGTGGAAAGGGTATAGTAATATTAAATTTAGTAGTTCCCTAAAAATTCCTCGAAGTCTGGCAACATTCTTATTCATTTAAACACAATTTGCCGGTACATTAGAGCTCCCTCAGATATTTAAAATAAATCCGTCCCATTCGGCTGGATCTCGGGAGTGCTCGAATAAAATTTTAAAATTTTCTTATAATAAATTTTGTATGACGGTCCATTCTCTGGGGAATTATGAAAGATTTCAATGTGTATTAAAATGTGTGAATTTTGAATTGAAATTTTCTGTATTAATAGTTTTATGTTTTGTATTTCGATTTTCCAGTAATTTCGGGCTTAATATTAATATTTCTTACACATTCACACCACAACAATCTAGTCATAAATAGATACAATTGATACGTGATGGCAAAGTGTGAATAAATACACGGTTTCACCACTTACCAATTTCTTGCCTACGGGAGTCGTAAAAGCCGCTTATGAGAAAGTGGCAAATGTTCTCTGTATTCTAAACAATAAATACTTTTGTTAATACTTTAAAAAACCTGCTACGCGTATTGTATACAATTATTGTATTAAGTTTTACATTATTAAGTGAAGTACAACTGATAGGCAATCTCCATCCAATTCACACCGAAATACAATCGCGTACGAAATATTTAAACAATGCATTTATTTATTTATAAGACTTTATCAGGCGAGAATCCTTTCCTGTAGGGCTGTCGCGAGCTAAGTTGATTTTTTACCCGACTGATCAAGATGCAGTGTTATGTTTTTCTTGATTATCATCATAACAGCCCATTAAAGTCCCACTGCAGGGACGGGCCTCCTCCAGTGACGGAGGGATACTTGGCCTACTAATGCCACGCTGGCCAAACGGATTGGCATAAGGTTTAATTTCAAGTTTTCCTTCTTTATATAATGGACTGTATCTTTCTCGATTATATAATAGACGTATTATGTTTGAGTAGATAATATCTATTTATTTCGACTTACTTTCTTTCCATTTGACAGTATGTTTCATTGCAAACTTCTGTAGCCTAAACTGCTACAAAAGGTTGCAATAAAACAAACAAAACCGATTGTATGTGTTTCAACTAGGATCGTTTGAAATTGTTTGAGAATAACTTACCTATCTATCGTTCGACTAAATTAGAGTTAAAGACGACTAAGGATGTACGTAATAATGAATTTCTCTGGCAAGGAAGGAAAATTCAAGTCGATACCAACACAACTGACCAGCGTGCTATCTGTAGGCTATATTACATGGAGGAACTTTATCATTGCAGTAAGACATGCATGGGCTGTTGTCTAACAATAAAATCCTTTACGTTACCGATACTTTTATGTGTCAACCCTAAATACGCGTGAATTTTTTAATCACGATGAGATGAAACAATGTTTGGACCATTGAGTGAAACTGGCGATTGTCTGAAATATTCACTCGGTAAGGTAGCCGATCCCGAAATTGTAATCTGATTGCTTGGGGATTTTTTGGGAAATTATCTTTTATTCGTAAGAATGATTTATTTATGAAGTTGTATTGTTACTTAGGTTACGTAGTTACCTTTACAAAGTCCAGTATATTCTAATTTATGTTGTTTCCTATGTATGATGTTTGTATTAACAAAAATGAGTTAGTTATAGAATAAACCCAGCTTAGTATGACAATACATGGCATAGTTGACATTTTTGATGATTAATATTATTGTTATTTAGTCCTCATTTTTATAGTGAATACCATGTATTGATACTCTTAATAATACCTCATTGAATTGTATTTAACTTAGTTTTTCATTTCCGATTCAATAAAGATGAAAAATTGATTTCATGTCTCCTAAAAACCTTTTTCATTGGCACGTGAATTGAGCGTGCACGTTGAGACGATAATTAAAATGTTAAGAAACGTGACAACCCTACGGGGAAAATAAAAGGGAGGACTTAAAAGTGTTTCTTTCAAAATTAAAGCAATTTAAACATTGGGAGTTTTTTTTTCTTTTATCTTTTCTTTGATGTTTTAATATAAATTGATGATTTGAATGGCGTCGGGAAGTGGGAACACTCTTTTGTGTTGCGTGTTTGATTACCGTACAGTTTTAAACAATTGCGAGAGGCTTTTAGTAGAAGTGCCTTGTTTTAGTAACGAAAGTAGAGTAACATCGC
The DNA here is from genome assembly GCA_905475405.1 of Schrankia costaestrigalis. Taxonomy (NCBI): domain Eukaryota; kingdom Metazoa; phylum Arthropoda; class Insecta; order Lepidoptera; family Erebidae; genus Schrankia; species Schrankia costaestrigalis. The sequence goes on along the minus strand of FR997852.1, from coordinate 7,680,645 downwards.
TAATAGTTTCGGCGGCTAATAATAGATTAGCGAGTCTTTCAATAGATTAGCGAGTAATATCGGAAAATCTAATCTTTTTTTCTATAAGTTTTTTTGTAAAGTTTATGCACGATATTACTATGGTACTAATAATTAATTACTTTTTTGTATCCTCAAAAATATTAGAAAAATATTTGGTAGATCTAAATTAGTAGATAAATAATAAGATCAGTAAATGTTTTGTTTAAATTTTTATTGAAATCTAAATAACGACCTTTTTTTTTCATTCATGACAGCCCATTCATGTCCCACTGTAGGGACAAGTCCCCTTTCGTAACGAAGGATTACTTAGCCTACTAATACCACGCTGGCCAGACGGATTGGTATAGGGTTTCAAGTTTTCCTTATTTTTATTTCGTATATTTAATATTCACGGAAAGTCCCTTAGTCGGTTTTTACGACAGCCATGGAGGGGATGAGATGGGGTATAACGACCTTATCACAAAAATATCATTTGTCAGACCACCTCCTCTTTTTAGCAAATCCTCGTTTTAACTATACACCCTCATATCCTCTAGACAACCTCAACATACATGATATACCCTTCAACCATCGATGTTTTATTATTTATTGTACATTGTAGTAACGTATCGTACTAATACCACGCTGGCCAGACGGATTGGTATAGGGTTTCAAGTTTTCCTTATTTTTATTTCGTATATTTAATATTCACGGAAAGTTCCTTAGTCGGTTTTTACGACAGCCATGGAGGGGATGAGATGGGGTATAACGACCTTATCAAAAATATCATTTGTCAGACCACCTCCTCTTTTTAGCAAATCCTCGTTTTAACTATACACCCTCATATCCTCTAGACAACCTCAACATACATGATATACCCTTCAACCATCGATGTTTTATTATTTATTGTACATTGTAGTAACGTATCGTAATTGATTATTCATAGTACACCCCGAAAAGAGCAATGGAACAGCAAGGTTTAATAATTGATTCATACATTAAAAGCTTGGAGTAAATGCCAAGTAGCTACCCTATAGCTAGGGCTGACTCGTTATAAATTATTGTATTTTCCTAGAAAGCTTATTAGAGGTGAATCGAATAGTACTGAGAAAAAATACTCTAGCTATAAAAAGTTTAATACTGGCAGAAATGACTTTTCTTTTCATTATTTTTTCTTTTTTTATAACAGCCCATTAATGTCCCACTGCAGGGAAGGACCTCCTCCCGTGACGGAGGGATACCTAGTCTACTAATACCACGCTGGCCCGACGGATTGGTATAGGGTTTAATTTCAAGTTTTCCTTCTTTTTACTTCGAAAAGATAATATTTACGGTCAGTCCCTTAGTCGGTTTTTACGACACTCATGGGATGAGATGGGGTGGTGACATATTGTATTCTTACTCCATCACCACACGGGGTTAGCTTTTTATTGGCAGCTTATACGCGACCTAGGTAGGCATCACGACTGAGCCTGCTCGATGCAGTCATGTGCAAGTTTTATTTAGTCCAAATGGATGGGTACAGTAGGTAACTAGTGAAATTAACGGCCTCAGGGACTTGTGTGATTGTGTTCCCTTGGTGACATGGCGACAGCATTACTAAAGTTACTACTACTCGTTTGAAATAAGAATGTGCATCACCCTGCGCCATATTGTGACGTCATCCTAAGTAAATTCGTGAGGCGTCCCGGGTACTTTTTAATCGAACTTTGACAGATAGAGGTCATTGACGCGTCCATTTTTATTTGAAACGCATAGTACGTACTACTAAGCCTTGTATTCTATAGAGCATTGTTTCTTCTGCATCTGGAAGCATCTAAAAGCGTAAAGCTTAACTTCAATTAAATTGTTCGTCCTGTCGTCCACAAACAAATTTCTAATAAAGGAATTATTATATACAAACGCAAACAAAATAAACATTAAATACCGCAGTTATATACGTTCACACAATAATCTGTTGACTCGAATATCTTTATAAAAAAAGGTACAAATATATTTTAAACTCCCGAACAAATAACCAACAAATTAGCTCTCCACCGTTAACTGACTGCCGTTGTTTTACAAAACGTCAGATAAATCTTTTCACCCCTACTACGCTAAAGCGAACCTATTATAAACGAAAAAAAAGCCTAAACAAAAACTCACGTGAATTATTTATTTATACGTCAATTAGTTAGGCACAACCCTAAAGGTACAGTAGGGCTGTACGCAACGGTGTTTTTAAATATTAATTAATTGATGCGGATGTGGAAGCGTTTCGTGTTGCTTGCCTCTTGTTTAGGTAGGCTTTTTTGTATTTTTTTTTTCGAAGTTGTAAATGTGTAAAACCTAATTTGTTTTGAGTACGGTGAAAACTTTCAGCGCTTCTCACGCTTAGATTTCCAAAACGTCAAGATAAAACAGTGATATGTAAAGAAGTCTACTGACGATAGTCGCTGTACTGATACTGTAACCATCTCTCTGTATGTAACTTACATAAATTGCCGAAGAGACACCAACCCTATTAGACCCTTAAGGGCGCTAGAGATGACATCACAATCTTTTCTTTTTTATAAGCCCTCCGAATCAGCAGGTCCATAAGGGGAAAAAGTCATCCAATGACATTTCAGCGTTTATAAGTATAGAACCTGTCAAAATGCCTGCATCGAGCACACGAATGAGTGACTGTTTTAGAATATAGGCGACGAATGGAGTCCAACTTCATTTCGTCGCCATCACTTAGCTCTTATCTTCCAAATCTAATCGTAATATTTTTGATAGTTCAGCTAGTGGTAAGCTATCCCAGTTCCTGAGACGATTGTTTTCCTGGAGAAACATGGAGGTTTTATGTTGATTGCATCCCTAAGGAAGTCGTTTGGCGAACTTCCAGCTCTAAATCAGCGGAATCTTGCGAATTGTATGCTGTGCAAAATTATTTTACCTATTCATTTTTGTAAGGGCTTCCGCTTTCATGTGCTATTTAATTAAGTAAATAGAACAAAATATAATGGTGTCATATGAATGATATGGTACCCATAAGATCGATATATCATCATTTCCAATGTTAAACTACCTACATATCGGTATAATAAATGCTTCGGTGACAAAGGAGTCATGTATATTCTATATACATAATATGCCGTGCCCTACAGGGACCATAATTGTACCTAACATTATTTTAATAAGACCTGTAACTAACATTATGGAGTGCTATAAAAATGAAATTGAATTGAAATTAAAATTGCATGTGGCTGCCGAGCACGAAGGTGGATACACATCCCATTAAGATAATTATTTGTGTCATCCTAAAATTATTGTCATGAGCCTGGATGTTCTTAGTGCCCGTTTGTAAAAGTTCCCGCGATACAGGACTACATCACTAGTGCGAAGGGTTTTTTTAACTAGAAATATCTCGGTAGCACATTGGCAGTATCAACACTAGTGCTAGAAAAATAAAATCAAAATTTACAACTAAAGTACTGTAACCACAAAAAAATGTTCAAAAAAGTATTATTGTTTACAAGTGAATCAATTTGGCAACGCTTGCGGCAAACCTGTGGATGTGTACCGATAGCAAATTAACTTAAGTGCTTCGCCAATTGAATTTTATTTGTTGATTGTACCGGTACCCTTACAGAAAAACTAACCAAAAAAAGAATATTTTTTTTGTTCGCAGTATATAGCTTGCCAAAAAAAATGGCAAAGGGGGTTGTGTCGCTATTTTTTTAGGTAAATTTATGTTGAAACATTCCTTTGATAAAACTACGACTACGTTTGTAAATATACACTAAAAGTACTTTCTTTTATATTATTATGTATTATTTTTTTATTATTGCCTAGGAAACCCATTAATGAACCCAACGTAACCAACCGCGTTGAGCACCTAAAAATTCGGTCTAACAATTAAAAGGGTCGGTGTTTATCTTTCACTTATTTTGTCGGAATTACTCAAAGCAAAGCAAGCAGGTGTCAAAACTCTTAGACCCGTTAGTTGTGAGCTTACCTAAACAAGTTTCCCGAACATCCTATCTCCGTATGGTGACGGAGTAAGAATACAATATATCAACACCCCATCTCATCCCATGGGTGTAGTAAATTTATGTTGAAACATTCCTTTGATAAAACTACGACTACGTTTGTAAATATACACTAAAAGTACTTTCTTTTATATTATTATGTATTATTATTTTATTATTGCCTAGGAAACCCATTAATGAACCCAACGGAACCAACCGCGTTGAGCACCTAAAAATTCGGTCTAACAATTAAAAGGGTCGGTGTTTATCTTTCACTTATTTTGTCGGAATTACTCAAAGCAAAGCAAGCAGGTGTCAAAACTCTTAGACCCGTTAGTTGTGAGCTTACCTAAACAAGTTTCCCGAACATCCTATCTCCGTATGGTGACGGAGTAAGAATACAATATATCAACACCCCATCTCATCCCATGGGTGTAGTAAATTCCGACTAAGGGGCTATCCGTGAATATTATCTTTACGAAGTAAAAAGAAGGAAAACTTGAAATTAAACCCTACACCAATCCGTTTGGCCAGCGTGGTATTAGTAGGCCAAGTATTCCTTCGTCGTAATGGGCTGTTATGATGAACATCCTACATCACTTCGTGGTTAATCATAATCATATCGTCCAGTGCTGGACATAAACCTTCAAAACTTTCCATTTTTCGCAATTCTATACCTTTCTCATCTATTCATTCCGCCGCCTTAACCAGGTCGTGCCTCCACCGTGTGAGGAGTCTCTACCAATACCGACAATGATTCAGTTTCTCTCCTTGTATGACCCAATGCAAGCCTTAAAGTAGGACATGATTAATTCAGCATGTTTAATATAAGCGAATTAATAATACAATATTACTTAACTACACAGTTTGCTAAAGTCGTCTCGCGTGCGGGTGTCAGTTATACAAATAATTAGTTGCAGCCGCAAAGTTTGAATTCCCTCTGAGCTCACAGGTAGCTAGTTCATTACCCGTGTTATGCTTTGTATAAGTTATAACGTTGACATGACTGTTGGTATGTAGGTAAAGATGGGTTAAAATTTCAAATCAGAAATTAAACCTAAATTATTCGTCCTAAAAAGAAAATAAATTGCAGAAAATATTTTGAAATCAATGTATCAAAAAAAAAAAATACAACCGAATTGAGAACCTCCTCCTTTTTTTTAAAGTCGGTTAAAAATAAGGATTAAAAAGTTTATCGAAGAGGAAAATCGCTGTTAGACTAGACGTGTTAGATGACGACCTCGGTGGCGCGCGGGCGTAGACCCAGCGGCTGCCGCGCATGAGGTTGTGGGTTCGATCCCCACGCAGGACAATAATTTGTGAGATCCACAAATTATTGTCCTGAGTCTGGGTGTTCTATGTGTCGATTAATTGATGTTTGTAAAAGTCCCCGCGACACAGGGCATGATCCCTAGTGCGGGAGTTGTCATTTTAAAAATTAAACAAAATTAAAATTAAACTAGAACTAAACTAAAAATCAATTTTCTTTTACGATTTTTAATTAATTTTCAAAAGGCTGCTGCATGGCAATGCATTTAGTGTGTACATTGTAGACCCTACTAAAGCTGCTATGTTTCTTCGACTATCTTTTTCCTTATTTATGTGTTTACTCAAATATATTATTATAGCATGTTATTTATTTATTTTTTCAAGAAAAAAAGGCACAATATTCAAATATCGTTGTACGCGTTCAGATAACAAATTAAAACATAACTCCCGTGGAGGGTCCTCGAAGCGTGAGGTCCCAGTTTTTAATTATTACCCACCCCAGGGACAAGAGGGGGGGGGGGAATGGAAAATTAATTATTACAATATAAGCTTCATAGTATGTTTGTTTGTTTCTATTGTATCATGGATGATAATGCATTGTTTGTGTTTTCTTTGGGAGTTTTTTTTAACTATTTTTGTTTTTAATTGTAATAGTTTGGCTTTCCGTGTGGTGACGGAGTAAGAATACAATATGTCACCACCCCATCTCATCCCATGGGTGTCGTAAATACCGAAAAAAGAAGGAAAACTTGAAATTAAACCCTATACCAAGCCGTCTGGCCAGCGTGGTATTAGTTATGTGGACATAATTCGAAAATAGATTAGTTTTCCTTCACCAAAAAGTGTAGGATTAAAATAAAGAAATATTATACGTTAGATACGTTTAGAGTGTCGTAATGACGACAAAAGGCTTAGTACCTACTTATCTTTTATTATCTCTAGCTATAAAGGAAAATTTGAAATCAATCCGAAAGACGTTCATTTAAATTATTAGACAGCCATACAATAATAGTTCGTCAGCAGAAAAGGGCCGTCTCTGCAATGGGACATTAAAAGGCATTAAGGAGGAACATTGTTACTGTTTCTCTAATATATATTCACGGACATCTCTACACAGTGCCATCTGTTCCCAAAGTAAGCTAGGCTTAACCTGCTTGTGTAATGGGTAACAGAACAACTGATATTAATACTTGTATACTTTTTTTTTGTAAATACATACATATTATACATAGAAACACTCAGACCAATGCAAATAATCATGTTCATACACATACATATTTGCATTGATCGGGAATTGAACCCAAGACCTCTGCAGTGATGTTACATAACCACTACGCCACAGAGGCCGTCATATAAATTATATCCTATACTAATTAACTATATTCTGTTACTAACCAACGACGGTATGATTGATGCTAGTAAATAAAGAAAAAGCGATATCATCAAAATGAACACAATGGCGCTCTACCTACAGTGACTGGACAAGGAAACTCATTTACTGATAATAGTTGCGCCGTCGTCTTTAATAAACCCTAGTGCTTATGAACTACTACGTTTGTGACCTAATGTCTGGTATAACTGTTGTTTGTGTGGCGTGTTTTGTAAAGTTAATTCTATTTCATGTGGCTAAGCTCCTTTCGAAGAATTAGACCATAAACGCAAAAGGCCAACTATGCTAAATTGATGCTAATAAATAAAAAATGCGATATTATTATATCTTTATTTATTAGCATCAATTTAGCATAATCTAAAAATCTAGCTTTTTCTATGCTAATAAATAAAAGATTTTCTTTCATATCATCAAAATAATTCCAATGGCTACCTGCATTCGTTCGAGCGAAGTTCGAGCTACCAGATGATAGGTCTTTTAAGAAGTAGCCGCCGTATAGGTTCGTACCACATAATATGGTTCCGCTTAATTCACCTCTATGTATAAGTGCAAAAATGTTACTGTGTATAGATGTAAGGGTACAACAACGTTTGTCTTTAGTAGGCGACTATCACTTACCGTAAAGTAGGCCGCTTACCGGTCTGCCAACTTAAAATAAAAATATAGAATTCGTTTGATGAAGATACAAAGAAACTACAAATTAATTAAGTTTGAAGCTTCACGATAAAATCTTTATCTTTTTGTCTAAATTCATTTATCTCACAATTGTATATTTCTCAATACTAACACAGTCACAATAAGAAACAATTTCTTTAAACGCAATAAAGCAGTTGACTGATACAATAAAGTGTCTCCGGTACAGAATACAAATTCACTTGAATATGTAAAGTTTGTACCGTCCGAAACTATTTTGTTTCTCTGCATTCGAACTAGATTGGTTGTATCGCGAGAATACGTGGTTAAAGTAAAGGGTGTTTTTGAGTGTTTTTTTTCTTTACGTTGGTATTTTAATGTATTTTATTTATCGAACCTGATGTTGAGGGCAAATACAGTCCAGAAATGAAGCCATACTCAAGAATTCCTAAAGGACTTTTTTTAAGTGATTAAGATGTACGGTTTTCTACCATTTGTATAATTTAATTTGTGTGGCAATACGTTGGTTTTACTATTCACCACATAACTGAAGCAGTGGAATTAGCTCGATCAATCTTACTATTGCAATTTTCATTATTTTCGCCTATACCAGTCTAATGCTGGACATAGACATCTCCTTATTACCGAACCCGCTTTGATTACCGAACTGGGCAACAATGGGTACCCATTTTAGACTGCATAAATTCATACGAGATCGTGACCTATAAGACAATTTGTTTTGTATTTCCCTTTTCTATCAAGTTTCAGCTACTACAAAACAAAATAATTTTACCGAATATATTCAACTATAAATATATTATATTCGTATTTACATTTCCAATAAGTTATTTTCACAACAATAAGCTAAAGAGAGAATACGAATAAAAAGCAATATCGTTACAAGGCACTCGACGTACCAATATACGTTTACGTTTTTTTTTTATTAAAACTACCGGGATCTAATGTCAAATGCAAAATGTTATTACGGGCCCGCAGTGTAAGGATTTCAATTTCAACAAGTGGGGCTGATATTGCCCCGTCTCTGATTCGTACGTACACTGCAGGCCGTGGTGGAATGGTGATAGCTTTTATATTGCTTTTTGTTTTTTTTTTATATATTTTTTTTTTTGCAATTGGAATTTTTATTTTGTTTTTAATCAGTTGATTTTGCTATCGGTAATTTAGTTTTATAGTGAACTTGTATAAAGGGAAAGAGCCTACCCCTGTAAATGGTTCATTTTTCTACATTTTTGTGTAACTTTCAACCGTTATACTTATTTACTAATTCTACTGTCTGTGGAAACTTTTAATTGGCCTTAATTTTATATGTTTAATCATGTATATTATATCTACTAGCGGTAGGTTTTCCTAAAATTGTAAAAAAATAAATAAATAAGACAGCTCGTATGAAGCTTACACTTTCGCAGTTTCGTAACAAATAAGAAGATTATGTAAAACGTCTAAAATGTTTACTACAATTAAAAATTTTGAGAATGGTTTTAGATTACATACAAGGAATCAAACGCTATGTAACCTTACACACATGCAATTACCGAGAACGCATTCAGTATTGATCTTGCTAACACAGTAAGTAGTAGCAAATAATTAACAGAGGAAAAAAAAATTAAGGACTCAAAAAAAAATCAGGTTTAAGACAATTTATTTATGAATCGAAAAAACAATCATTGTCCTACGTGGAAACCATATTTTAAAATAAAACTTATCCAGGCATGAGGCCTACTACAAGAGGTATCTTAAAAACAAAAACATATTTTCTTACTTAACATTTACGTGACGTAGCAATGAATTTCATCGCCCCAATTCCTCAATATTTTTTCATTGAAATGAACATGCGATGAACACAGGGTGACATATTAAAAGCAGATCGATACATATATCCAGTACCTACACGTGTGAACATCTAACAATGTGTTGAAGATAAAAAGCTGCACATCAAGTGATTGGTGGCAACCGTCCCTCAACGTCACTACCTGATCTGTCACGTGTGCTCCATTTAACAAAGCACCTAATTATTCTAAATGTTTGCCACGTAACACAGTGGGCTGAAAATCTACTCAATGAACAAATTCTTTTTAACCTAACTAGATGAAAGAAAGATTTATTTTGTTGCACACATAAAAAATAATATATAAACAAAGAAAAATTAAATTTAAATAGTTCACGAATATGCTCATAAAATAGGTCCTAACCTAACTCGGCTAATAGCTGTAGCGTCATAGACACTACAGCGCTGGTATTCTGCTACGCCCTCGTCTAATATTATTATACTTATCATCATCATTTCAGCCAATCGACGTCCACTGCTGAACATAGGCCTCCTCCAAGCATTGCCAACATGTGCATTATACTTATATTATTATTATTAACTAAATCATAAGAATGCTATACCTAAAATAAAATAAAACTTTGATGAATTAAAAAAACAAACCGCACCTGAAATCGTTATGTAGGTATAGTATGTCAGGAAAACACAAATAATTAACACCTATATTTTAGATATTACTGTAAAACCTTGCCGTTTCAGAGATAATCGGATTTTTCTTACTACCTTCATACAAAAATCCAATTTTTTTAAAATACGTTGTTGTATACGGTGTGAGTAGTATTTTTCTGTATGAAAAATAGTATCTAATAGGACCAATATTCGGCAAAAAAAACCGACACTTTAAATTTAAATTCCTAAGTCTTAAAAAAATATTTTCAGCCCACTGTGCGTCCCCACACTCTGGTACGGAACACAATGTGATACTAAATATAGAAACGACAATACCTACTGACATTTAATTGTTAATTTTATTAATAGTATACTTGTAATTGTTGTATAACGAACGGGGAGTAATTAATTCTGCCTTGTTTGTTCGTTTAATTGGCATTTTGTGTTTTGCTTCTTGTGTATTTTAAATTAAATTAAATTTAATAATAATAATATAATAATAATAATATAACCTTTATTTCAGGCTGCATAGGCCCATAGAAAAATACCTTATAGACTAACATACATAAAACAATATAATATATACCTTAATGACTAACATAAATAAAATAATTATATTACTTCCGGTTACACCTTTCCTTCGGGTGGAATTAGTCCGCGGAAGCGACGGAACACCACGTTCTGAGGCCAGAAGTCAGAGTCCAAGACATGCTGAAGGTACAAGTTCGGTATACGCAACACGAACGCCTTGAAGTTCACGTTGCGGCGAGACTCCAATAGCTGTACCCTCGGCCTGTACTTCAACTTCCGGTGGACGTACTCGACGATGTCATTTACCTCCGTGGTGTAATGGAGGCGAGATATGTACACCGGAGTGTTCGGCTGGGCGGCACGCAGATTGACCTTGGGCTCCGCAGGAGCAGTTCCGCAGCAGTTCTTGTTTTTTCTTTGACGGCGCTTCTTTTGCACCGTCACAAAACCGTCGTTTTCTCCTCGACTCGGTACCTTTGTAGACACCACAGTCTTGACTACAGGAGCCATAGGCGTGCTCGTCATCACCAGCGGAGCCGATGACTTAGTAACACGTGCGGCGGTATGAGGAGGAACCGCGAGGGCGGAGGCAGAGTTGAGCGGCACGTTGTCTGCACGTTCTGCAGTCTCAGCGTTCGTCGGCGTTGGCGACAAAACTGCTGACGCGTAGCTAGCGGCCGATGTATCGAGGCGGCACGCTCCTCGACGTGTGTTGACATTGACACAAGTCGGTGACCTAGTTGCAACAGTAACATTCTTGCGCAACTCGTCGACTTCCTGTCGTAGACTTACCACGATTGTCTCAGATGAGCTCAGCTTCCTTTGCACATCTGCCAAACTTGCCTTCAAAAAGACGATGTCCTTAAGGAGGCTGGTAACATCGACGTGGTCGAAGGTGACAGGAGGCAACTTGTTGAGGTCCTTTGCCACAAACGTCGGCACGTCGTCAGGGTCGGTTTCTTTTAGTAGCGTGATGATGTCTTGTAGGCTTTTCTTTGTCCCGTCACGCCGGCGGGACACCATCTGGTCACGTTTATTTAAAACGGTATACAACTAAGCCTGTACAAGCTCAAGGTGAACGGCCTTCGTGACCATGCATATAAATACAGCAATATATCCTTTTGTTGTTCTAATGCCTTTGCCTTTATTCGGTTATTTCCTTCCAGAATACATCGTGTTGCGCTTGTTTTATAATTTTTTGCTTTGCTTGATTAATTTCTGCTAATGTTAGATATGATAATTGCTTTTTATCTTGCTTTCTAGAAATAAATTTTAATATCCATGCTAGGATGCGGACAGTCTTGTTTATAGAACTAAATTTGTTTAATAAAGAAGTAATAATGCTTGATTCCTGTTTGATAATAGTATGTACTTGCTCGGGATAATATGTTTCTTTGCACATACTTTCGCAGGTAATTTCATCTAGTATAGTCTTCTTTGCTTCATAGGTTTGTAACCAGTTGGGTCCGTGCCACCATAGACTATGCTCTTTTAACTGCGACACGGTCAAGCCTCTACTTGCGCAATCTGCGGGATTTTCATGCGACTTTACGTATCGCCAACACAATGGAGGCATGATTTCAGTTATTTGTTTCGTTCTATTTGCTACGAATGTTACATTTAAGCCTGTTCATTTTTGGGTTTTCTACAGTTTTTATTGGGGGAAACGTTTTGTATCGAATAATTCTGCTTGACCTAGATAGGCTTTCGCAAGCGATTAAAACCCACGGTGTTTTTTCTTACCGATGATGGATCCAGCTTGAAATGAAGCTTTATGACAACCGTTTTGTGGTGGCTTGCGATAAGCTTGCTTGCCTTTCCGCTATAGACAGCAGTTAACGGAACACGTACGTTGTCCTCGCTGGCTTGCAATGTATTTTAAACTTGTCTTTCTGATTTGATTTCTCTGTGGCCAAAGAATTTTGAAGAAAGTAAATTACGTCGCTGCTTTAAATTCAAAATTTATACTAAACTATAATAAACATGTGCGATTATTTTGTCCCGCAGTGCATTCACTTCGCGTCGTGTTAGCTCAAGTAAATGCATAATATTTAAAATATCAGAGACGCTCTTAGACGCATATATGTAAAGCAAATAAATAAATTTACATGTTTTTATCATTTACATAGAGAGAACACGTGAGCTCATGTAAAATAGAGATGACATTTGCATTAGTGACGCTGAATTTTATGCAGTAACAGAATTAAGCAGGATATTCAACGTCGCTTTGAATAGAGTTGGTTTATAAATTTTAGTTTCATGTAGAGCTTAAGTTTGGCATTTGTGATGTATTTTATAAATTACTTGTACAAAGTACTGGTGGTTAAGTCTCTTTAGAAAAATGTGGTCTAGATTGGTATGTACCATCGTAATTACTTAATCCACCGAAAACAGTGCAATTAAAGCGATATGGGTTTACACCTTGTATTTCAGGGTGATGCGTGCTAAGGCATTATAAACTTTATATTTGAACGGGAGAACAATACTGTCTTTTTACTTGTAGTCCAAGAGCTTTAAAGAGAGTCTGATAAAATATATGGTAAGCAGTCACAGGAATCCCAATATCCAGTCGTCTATCAGTGCAAATTGTGCAAACTGCAACTGGCTGTTTACTGCTGTTAGTAGGTGTAAGAAACATTACTCCCAAAGGTCCCTTTACTCTTCCAAAGCATTAAATCCTCTCTAAACCTTAAACACTCGCTATTTATGATGCTGAGCTAATACTCGTACGTTGTCGTGTTCACCTAATTTATTCATTTATGTAATAACATTCATAGATTGTTTAATATTAAACTGTATTGGTGTATTCTATATTTTATTGCTGTTGGGTGTCGTCGGAATCGGCAACCCTTTGTCCTACTGCAAAGACAATTTTAGGAAATGTTTACTTCTAAAGACGGATTGATATGAGGTTTATATTACGTTTTTATACGCCTCCAAAAAGAGGAAGAGGTTCTCATTCGGTTTTAGTATTTTTTTAAATGTCCCTGTAATTTCATAATCGATACAAAAATCTGAATCGTTTAGTCCAGTTTAATACATTAAGCTCAAAATCAATTCTACTGTCGTAGGCGGCTCTATTCTTTTAATGTATTGTAAAGAAGATAGTCACCATATCGTCATAGTATCTAATTTTAAACCTTAAAAGTTAGTGCATAAGATATATAATCACTTAAACATATTAGACTAATATCTTATTTTCTTTGTTTCAGGATGTGGTACACACAATAAGCACACCACACGGACAAGTACAGAGGATTGTTGTATTCAAGAAAAACGGTGTACAAGCCATGGTTGAATATCCTTTACAATAGTATTAGTATTTTATTTTTAAACTTCCTCCTCCGGACAATCCGTTTGTTTAATGATCTCTCTACTTGAAGAGAGGGGTAAATAGGTTTTTGAAGGTTCGGAAAACGTATAACAACTTACCACCTAGTGGGCCGTATGCTTGTTCGCCATCAACGAGGTTGATTGATTCAAACCCAGTTTTTGTATAATTTTTTGTGTAATAATATAGAACAATAATATAAAGAAAGAAAATAAAATAAAGAAAACCATTTATTCTGGCATAGCCGTCGTTTAGTACAATCAACATTGATCAAGTTAGAACTTACAAAAAATAATAATATAACGAGTACTTTTACAAACCTCTAATTAACTAACACAAAGACATTCAGACTCAGAGTAAGTATAGCTCTGCTTGATTTGGGACTCAATGGCGTTATCTCGATGTGTTTGGTATATTTTATTCTTTTTACCATAGTAAAATAAATCAGGATGAAAAGCGAGTAAGTTTCAGATAAATTCTTAAAATAGAAATTAGCTCTGTCATAATCGTACCTGAATTACGTTTTAACGGACCCCAAAAATATATAATTATACTGGAAACTTCACAAAATTGTATTAAATGATATACTTAACTATTAAACACTCAGGTATATCTCTTCCACCGCAATAATATTACAGCTCACACAAATTTATTAGGTCATTGCTTGCGTAATGGTCTGGTCGCGTTTTATGTCGCATTCAAATATTCACTTTTGTCTCGCACCACGGCTCTGCTCAACCCACTGTGCGTTATTTACTTTTATTATTTTTTATATAAAAAGTGTTAATTTTTTATTACAATGTATATGCTTAATGTGCGTGTTAATTTTTTTTTTGTTTGTTAAAAAAACGAACTTTATACAGAGTGTTGATAACACATACTTCCGTTTAATTAAATGATAATTTCGTTTGCCTGAAAAGTTCTGAGAAATTATTTTTGTTTTAGATAACCTAATTTAAATTTATTCAAATAATTTTGATTACATTTCAATGGGACTTACTCGTACTTATAAACCCCTCTAACCTTTCAAACAAAAAACAATATTTAAATTGGCTAGGTAGTATAAGGGCTCTGATAAGAAAGAAGAGTAAAAAAACTCAGAATAGAATTTCCACATACTAGTATTATCTCGATCGAATATACGAATTGTTTCATTATTTAATACATTTTTTTGTTAATGTAATAAACAACATTTCTTCAAAAGAATACCTAGTCCAGGAAAGAAAAACATTTTCTTCTATCCATTGCCAATGGCGGCATTTATAAATATCAACGACAAAATGAATAACTATTATAATAATATGAGTAATGGCCGTCATTTGAATTGTTTTAATGGGTAATATTAATTCTTTACGACATTTCGTATTTGCATTCTTTGCTCCTACGCGTATGATTATTGCCAGTATTAGCAGCAGTTAAAATAACGTTATTTTTTTTTAATCGACTATTTTAAATAAGAGGTACTTAATGTAGGTATTTATCCCTAGCTAAGTTGTTTTATAAAACAAGAAAAAAAGAATTCCAAATAGGTAATGCTAAACTGGTCCAAACAATAATACTTAATAAGATATAATTATACGATAATCGCTAAATATAAAGAGTTAGGGCTCTTTCAATTTTGCCGGTCCGTGCCGTAAGGCACGAAACGGCTAAATTGAAAGAGCTCTTAGACAAAGATAGATAAATTGTAACCAGACTGTGTCACATAACAAGATTACAGCACCACAGACTCGCTATCGTATTAATTGATAAATTATCTGTCCAGCATCCCCCGCCAGACGGTAATGGAATAATGTAATTTGATTTTATGACTAACTCGGTCATTAGGTTAGAAAGCATCGCTATGTACCTACGTATAATTACAATTATGAATCTTACTATACTATGTGTAGGTACATAGGACCTCTGTGGCGTAGTAGTTTACAGTTCTTTCCGATCCACACATTATCGTTCTGAGTTTGTACGTAATTTCGTTTTTTTTCGGTTTAAGAACAACTTTATTATTTCTCAAAAGAATTGCATACATGATTCACTTACTGAGAAACATGTTTTTAACTTAACTTAATATTTAGAGCGCACAAAAAATGTTCACATTAAGTATACACAAAAATACAATACACCATCACAAAGTACTAACCAGACACGAAACAAATTTTTTATAACAATATCAATAAATGTGGGTAATTTGTACTTGCGGAGAATGCATGGTGTCACTTACCATGGAAAGTATGATGATATCGTGTACCCACTTAAACCCATAGTGTTCCTCTCTCAGTCATCAAAAGGCCAGGAGGGCGAGATAGCTGGCATTACTCAAACTGTTTCTAAGTACTACTCCGAAAAAAGGTTTGGGGCAGGGCCATATCCTTTCTCTATTATAGAGAGGCGTACATGGAATACGAACGCCGTATTCTATGGCCAAAAATAATGTATAACCCGGTCACATTATCTCGAGACCTGGCGTCGATGACGTCACGTCGCGTCGGACGTACCGTATTGATGCGCCCGTGGAGAGCGCAGGGGTTGAAAGGAAAACGGGACGCGAGGTTCGTATTCCAGCAAAGTCTCTAGATAATGTGACTGTGTAATAACTATCCCAACTCATTCTAATTAAGAGAAAGTTTGCAAATGGTGCCTATCTCTAGGAAAACTTGGCATAAAACTCTGGGTAAAATAGCTGCTTAGCGTTGATCAAGTCTCCATTCCTTTCTGAAGGAGGTCTGTCACTCCAATAAGACAGTAATGTACAAAACAATTCGAATACTCCACGCTTATGCAAATAGTAGCCCAATCAAAATAAATGAATAAAATTACAATAAATAAACATTGCTTGACGATAAACCTTATTGAATACCATTTTATCATTAAAATACTTGTGATTTTAAATAGGTATTAATTTGAGCGGAAATTTATTGCTTTATTTTCATACATAAACTCACGGCTTATCCCGTCCGTGGTAGGCAGAATTGCCATATTTATATATATTTTTTATATTGCTTTATTTATTATTTGACAATTCTTTTTGTGTTATCAAATAAGAGGTAATTTAGCTCTGCGATCCACAAATGATTCTCTGAAGCCTGGATGTGTCGTCTGTGTCCGTTAATTTGATGTTTGTAAAAGTTTCCTGAATAAAGAGTTTTTTCTAGAGCATGGTATGTAAAGATTATTTTTGGTTTTTTTTTATATTGTTATTTTAAAGGTTTATTAACTATAAACAAATAATTTGAGTATTTTTGGTTTCCTACCTATAGTTTATTTTAAATAAATATTTTTAGTTTTACTTGTGATGACGTACGCGGCTGAATTACTTGAGCAATGAATGCAGAAACATACTTGTTCGGCCGGACGCATGATGTCATTTAGAGATCAAATGAAAGACAAAGTAATTCATTATAATCTCGAAATGGTTTTGGAATCAACATAGATAAACTTTTACTTTACATACCGAATTCTTGCATTATATACTTTTTTTTTCTTTAGATAATAAATAGTTATTTATAGAAATGAATATGTGATTTCAATAATTATTGAATGTTTCAATCACATTATATTTCTTTATTTTAAAAAAATCTTCTGTCTTTCTTAGGCGTTAAGTAATTATTTATAGAAAAAATGAAATAGTTTATTGAATTATTTTCTTTAATGTGTCAATCAATGTATATTATTTCCTTAATTCCTGTTTATACATTTGAAAGCGTAGAATCAGCGACGAGAGCTAAAGAAGCGTTACACGGATGCGACATATACTCTGGATGCTGTACTCTCAAAATTGAATTTGCCAAGGTAAGCACACTTTGTATTATTTAATATTCATGTCATCATCATCATAACAGCCCATTAATGCCCCACTGCAGAGATCGGCCTCCTCCTGTGACGGAGGGATACTTGACCTTCTAATACCACGCTGGCCAGACGGATTGATATAGGGTTTAATTTCAAGTTTAGGGTTAGGTAAGAAGCACGTAGAACAGATAGCTGATGGCTCAGAATGGATTGCCATAACAGGCAACCGCTAACCGGAAAACACTAGGTCGCTGGTTCGATTCCTACGTAAGACGAAGAGCTTTGTGTACGATCCACAACCTATTGTCCTGAGTCTGGATGTTCTTTGTGTTCGTTAAATTAATGTTTAAAGTCCCCGTGATGAGTCACTAGTGCGGGAATTGTCTTCTTTTTAAAAATTGGACATGCATAAAAGATGAGGCAGGAGGTTCAATGGATAAGAGAGGCATTAGACCGGGCAAAGTAAAAATATTAGAACTATGCCTATGTCCAGCAGTGTTATAAAAACGTGGGTACTTTAATAAAAAAAATAGGCAATTATTACTTATCTGATTTTGATGAAATATTGATCAAATTTAAAAGATTTTTCAATCGGTTTTATTTTTTTCTGAAGAATAAATTTCTAGAGTCTTTTAAAAACTGTATTTCGTTCAACGTAGGTAGATACATCAGGTAAATATCGGTCAGTAACACGAAACTTATCTAAAAGCCTTCACTCAAAGGCTCTCAGTGTGTTTGTATTAGTGGTTCAGATTACCACTTAGAAACGGCACTTTTTGGTACTTTTTCTTATACTGTAGCTTCCTACGTTATATAAAGATTGATTTGATTTGTTTTTTGTTCTAAAAGTTTCAATCTAAAAATGTTAATAAATTGTTTTACTTTTTCTAGCTCTAAGCATTTTGCTAGGTCCTTGTAATTATTTAGTTACTGTACAGGCAGCATTAATCAGGTTTTTCAAAAATCGTTAATAAAATCTGAACTTTGATCTCTTTGTTAATGTAGGTAATTTGAAATTAAATCAACTTTTTACATAACGCCATCTTTTGTTAAAGTCAGAGCTTCTACTTTAACGGACAAATAACACCAAGACTTATAAAAAAATCATTGTTCAGCACACAAAGATTTGCGTTGAGCGGGAATCGAAACTGAGACATTTGCGTAGGACCCAATTACGCGAAACCATACGCTAGCTATTCAACTCCATCGCAGTTTTAGTTATTATTATTAATCAGGTTTGAAATTATAGTCTTGTAAAAAAGCAGAATTCTGAAAAATTAAAAAGGAGTAGGGTATCCATGTTTCGCTTAAAACAATGCCACCGGTCTCTGCTTACCGTAATGCCGAATACTTAGTCTAATGTTGACAACTCAAATATTTAGCTTATTCACACTCTCTTTACTCCGTACGGAAGGATTTTGCATGAAAATAAAAAAGGCGTTGTTGCACCGCTCTGTATCTCTCTCATTTAGGCAAAGCATACTGTTAGGGTTGCAGTAATGATTAGATTAGGATGAGTCGGTTTACTGGTAAGACCGTATTATATATTGGTAAAAAAACGAAGGTAGGTATACACTTTCAATTCTCGTTATATTGTAATGAGTTTTAGGAAATAGCAACACAGGAAATTTTAGCTGCTGGGACGGTCAAACATGTAGCGTATGTTGGCCTAGAGATATCACAGTGACGAAGCGGAATGTGTCAAGTTATACAACATAGATATTTGATGATGATTTTTTTTATTTCACAATCACCCATCGCCACCTAGTCCCAAACTAAGCAAAGCTTGTACTATGGGCACTAGACAACGGATAAACATACTTTTATATATTTTTTTTGTAAATACGTACATATTATACATAGAAAACACTCAGACCTATGCAAAGAATAATGTTCCTGCACACAAAGATTTGCATTGAGCGGGAATCGAACCCGAGATCTCTGCGTAGCAGCCATGTAACATACCGATGCGCCACAGAGGTCGTCATAATTTCAGGCTGGAGATATCTTTTAAAAACAGAACTATAATTACTTTCAAGACTTATCCGTGATATTCCAATCCCATATTCACACTAACCGTTAGGTAGAGAGGCTTCATTTGACAGCATTGTTCGAAATAGGCAATTTTTTTATTTGATTTTCATCCTCTACAGTACGAGCCGGGCGAGGCAAGAGTTTTTACTGCCCCTTGTAATCACATTCGAGGTCCGTTTTGATGCCCCAGATAGGGAAGCTCTGCAGAAGTAATAATGAATGATTTTTTTTTCCTTTGTTTGTAGATTTTTTTTTGGATTGGGTTAGTTGTAATTTGTGCTTTTAATTTGTTAATTACAGCTTTTATAGAATTGTATGTTAAACATACTTACGTATTTTTTTTTAATAGTTAGGTATTTATTTATACATCCAGATATTATCTTTATATACATACACGAAAAGATTTATAACCTACGTGAAACAGTTATATTACCGCTACGATAATAATGGACCTTAAATTATATGTGAGTAATTATCTTAATTACACTGCATAACAAATTACGAGTATATTATAAGTTTCTTATTCTTTCATTTACCTACTACTAACTGTTTTTTTTTCTCTAAATATTTTAAGAACTCTTATTTTATTTGTTTTTGTTTTGCATTTGTTTCTCTCACGTCAATAAGATATGTAACGAGATGAGGGGAGCCTGGTGATCTGTAACACAGGGTTAGCCCTAGCACAGACACCAAGTCTCTCGCAAAGGTTGTACACTGTTCTAATTCAAGAAATATTTAGTTTATAAGTACCTTTGTGGAGAAAATAAATGTTATTTTTATTTTATTTATTTATTTTATTTTCCTAAGTACCCATTTACTACCCTACATATACCACTTTTCAAATAACCAGAAAAGAGCTTTCAAAAAAATTATGTTGTATAAAAAAGTGGGAATTTTTGCAGATACATTTAGTTTCTATATTAAACCTCGATACCCGGTTTAATGTTTTACAAAAATGAAAATCTCGACCGTTTACCGACACGCCATTGCCTACGATTCAGTTTTCAAATAAAAAAGAAGTTCTTCCAATTCGAATTTCGAACGCGAGCTGCTATTTGCTTGACAACCGTCGCCCTGTTTGGACGTGTGTCCGTTTAAAAGAATTCGAATTTCAGTTTAATTTTGTATTTTTAAATTGGAAATTGTATTCGTTACAATGTAAACTGCGAGAGTTTATTCAATGTCAATAGCTTTAACGTGCCAATGTTGCCTCGATGCAATTGGTATTGAGTTTTATCTTGATTTGTAATATAAAACATGTATTATTCAAAAGAATTAGGGCGTATCGACAAAGTACTTATATAATTGTTAATCGATATAAATGTATCACAATCTTTAACGAAAATCGGTTTAAGGTATCATAGCAGGAACAGGAATCAGATCGCAACCCATAGGTGTCGTAAATGCTGACTAATGGAATTTTTACAGACTGATATTATGTATTAAACAGAAGAACAAATAAGGTATTTTTTATATAAAACCAGTACGTCTGCCCAGCTTGGTATAAATAGGCTGAATTAGTTAAGTAGGTACCGAGTTTTTTGGAAAAAAATACAAATGAATGGTAAACCTTGGAAAGTTGGTTAAATAGTACTCTATTCATCATCAGCTAAGTAAATTCCTACATCCTGCTTTTCTACAATCAGACCACTCGTTTTACAAACAAACTACCTACTCGTTCGCTATACCATTGTTTACCATACTTCATTAATCAAAAACTCATTCACTTGCCAACAACAATCAACAAGCGACCGATCTTTTGTAATCCATTCCATTCATTCATTCGTTCACTTGAATCGTATCGCCGTAACGCGATTCAAAAATATAACTCTGTATCCCATTGTGTTTTGTTCCTTTCGTTGCAATCACTATGACAAAGTACTCGGTTTTTTTTTTTTCATCCCAGTAATGACATTTATCATTCGGTTAAATGAAATATACCTGTCAGAGTGACAGTTTGTTTTTTTAAATTTTCATGTTTAGGTAAAGACACTAGCGACTCGTTTGTGATTGATGGCGAAATTAGAATCTGACGCCCGAATACTCAAACGTCACTTAAATCGTCTAACAATAAACGGCATCCTAAACGTTTGGATCCTTAAATTTTTTTCGGTATACACAAACGCCACTTAAGTCATTCATATCTTTGATTAGCTAAACAGCTGATAAATGTTTGCGTACTGGTAACATTCACCTCATAAAGTATGTTTTCAATTACAAATTTAATTACCCTATGCTGTGTTTTCGTTTTACGCAGAAAATGGAAAAGAATAATCAGTTGTGTGCTGCATACTACGATTGTAATTGAATATTCACTTGGAAATTTTCAGACATAAGTATTACAATTTCAATAAACAAACTGAATTACACCATTCTTTATTTTTAAATATCCCTATAATTAGTTATTATCTTTATCTATGATTGACACGATCATTGCACAAAGAACGAAACGTTTACTCAGTGACACTGACACAACACGACAAAGCGCGAGTTTTCGTCAGCTTGAAAATTTTTAAGAAGAATCTTTTACTTTCGAAAAGAGATGAAATCATTTAGAAATAATTAAAAAGTGAGTGAAATGTGAACGTAATACGAAAATGAAACAATTTAATGTGAACACATTTCAACATACTTCTTTTTAAACTGCAAGTTTGTGATTCAATTCAATCAACAATGACTTTCCAGATATCAAAATATTGTAGAAAATAAGGAAATAAACGGCTACATGATAAGAAGCGAGAGACCTGGGAATTTGTGTGTCAGCACTGTAATGCCGTTGCTGCGAGTGGCTTCAGATCATGGCAACAACTGCGACACTTTTACGAGAAACACAAACAGAAGTCAAAAAATAATAAAAACAGAATGGAAATCAATAAGTACAGAATAGAAATGGAAATGGAAAAATTGAAAATAATAATCTTGTATAATTATGTTGTATATAAATAAAACTACTTATAATTAAAAAAGTGTGTATTTATTAAAGTAGTCCTTGTTATAAAATGTTGATTAGTATAAAGGCTTCTAGGCTGTGGTACCTACAGGTTTTTCTTCTACGGTAGAAAGTGAATCCTCTTCTAAGATCCCATTTCGCCTACGCAGCGCTATGTTGTGTAACAAAGCGCATCCCACAATAACTAGTGGAATAATATTAATTTTTAAACCCATTCTATGTTGAAGACAGGGAAATCTCCTTTTTAGTACACCAAAAAGCCTCTATAGGATTTCAGGTGCTTATTTGGGCTCTATAATTGTAAGCTTATTCTGTTGGTGTCCGTGGATTTTATAATGGGGTTAGCAGGTACGGTCGACACAGATAACCGCTATAACCAAGTAGAGTCTCATGGCTTGAAAATCTCCACGCTCTAACTGTGCACATAGAGGAAAGTCATTTAATATTGTGCTATCATGTTCGGAACCTAGCCATCTTGCAATAACATTTGTAATGCAAAGTTTTGGCTGTCATTTAATGTACAATTCGGTGAATGAATACACTTCTTTGATTATTAAAGCGATAATCGTCAGCTGTAGGGACGAGAGGGGTTGTTAAGTCCATTAAATTAGAGTGAAAATATTTATATAACGCCTGATGATTTTTTTATAGCAATATTAGATTGTAAACATCATGACCTATTTTTAGACGTAAAATATTTTTCTCAATCGAATCCGATTGACGTTGAAGCCGCCTTAACTGTATATTGCTGACGATTATTTTATTTATAAATGTGTTTAAAACTGAGGTTTTCCAAAGATTTTTTAATGACTTTAACAGCCTGTATACTTTTACTCTACCGCTAGTGCGGCAACTGACGCTTACTTTACTGATTTCCAGACATTGAACCACTGTTTGAATCATCATAATCACTTGTTTATTAACTTTTTGGAGATTTAAGAGACCTTGCGACCACTCTCAAGTTTTTAAGATACTTTAATCAATTTGGCAGGTCATTTGACAGCTAAATATGTTAAGTAACGTTTGAATATACGAATTTATTACTAAGTCGGCGTTTAAGTACAAATAAATTTAAGATAAATCGTTGCTTAAAATTGTGGTTTGTGTATAGGATAAGAGCTACTTTGTAGCTAAGAAACCGATAAATATTTAACTAGCGTTTGAGTATTCGGGCATGAATCACGATATTAACCCTTTCACAGTGCCGCCAGCAGACACAATAGTAAAACAATGCACGTGTACCATATATGGTACACTGCACTGGGAACGTGTTTAAAATAGTCAGAATAAATTCTTCTTCTTTCTTTTATATGGCAAACAATGCCGATGTCGACAATTCTGCCGAGTACTATGACTTTGTGTCAAGTGATAAAAACTACAACACTAAAGATTGGTTTTGTGGCTGAAACAGGAACTAAATGGTCAAAACATTGGAGGTGTTGTGACCAATGATGTTATTTAACAATTATAAAAACGCGTTTTGTTGTTATTTTTTCATTTAAAACTCAAAAACCAGGGTTTTTTCAGCGATCTTTTCGAGGACGTCGCTCCTCCTAGTCTGGGGGGAATACCTACTACTCTACGTTTAAAAAAAAATAGGAAATAATATTATAATTGGTAATTCAGTAAATTAAATCAGTAAAGTAATCATTTTTTATTATTCAGATTAAATAATAAAAAATCTTTCGGTAATGCGATTTAGATTGGTTACGCCAGCTGTCACAAAGATTATAATAATATTCTTTAGACATTCACCCAACGCCAATTTGTTATAAATCGTAAAAATAAGCCTAGCTTTTAGACTATTTAGACAAATAATTAAGTAATAGTAATCTTATAGTAACCTCCGTGTGGTGACGGAGCAAGAATACAATATGGCACCACCCCATCTCATCCCATGGGTGTCGTACAAACCGACTAAGGGACTATCTGTAAATATTACCTTTACATAGAAAGAAGGAAAACTTGAAATTAAACCCTATACCAATCCGTCTGGCCAGCGTGGTATTAGTTGGCCAAGTATCTCTTCGTCACGGAAGGAGGCCCTCCCTGCAGTGGGACATGAATGGGCTGTGATGATGAATCTTATAGTATAATTGTAATTATAATAAATAGGTGATTTTTTTAATACTGGCGCGCTTTTTAAACTTCAGCTAAATGAAAATCGTTTCGCTAATAACTATGCCCTTATGTTTTGAGTTGATAACGGGTAAGTTGTCGTTGAAGGCACTTGTTTGTTGAGTGTCGGTTACCATCTTGCTATAATAAGAACAGGGTTGGCACTTATGTATTGTGTCAAGTATAAAATGCTGCCGAAAATGGTACATTTTATACTATCCAGCAACACATGAAACTCTGTTCCCGCCGCTACTTTGATTCGGCTGCCACTCACCCCAACCAACGAGTGGTCGGGGCGTCCGGGTACATCCCCTCCAAGATTAGCAAGATACGTAGACCTAGGCAATAGGCATGCTCTCGAAGAGCCGGACGATAGGATCACGATCGCTCAACGTAGAGCTTACACGGCTCGCGAAGCCACAACACGTCCGCGGTTCCGTCCTCGCCGTCGAGGCCGGAATACGCGCCGCGTTCACTCCTAGAGGGCGTGCCTTCCGCACATCCTGTTAGTCAGTGACGGTCCAGGCCGAGGTTCGTACCCCAAAGGGGGTGCCCCTGTGGCACGTCACTTAAATGTCTTTGGTTGAGGGCCATCCGCCCCACAGCAGCCTGCGTAAAGTAGTAGTGATCGTCAGAGACCGACTACTTCTTAAAAAAAAAAAAAAATTACATATTATATTTGATTTATGTTTTTTGTTCTACAATAATATAATTTTGTAACAAGTTGGGTAAGTTACGTAGTTACGTGTGCTAATCTAAAAATGGTAAAAAATAATAATTTTCCAGCTTTTCGATCAATTTGCATTGGACGTTGTCGCGAGAGGACTTGTGTGTCGACTAAACTTTGTCTTGTAATACCTGCGCTTGTTGTTATATACCGCGAAAGCCAAGCCAGTAAATAGTTATCTAATTATAAATAATCACTATATCAAACTCTCCTTGTGGTGATGGAGTAAGAATACAATATGTTACCACTCTATCTTATCCCATGGGTGTCGTAAAAACCGACTAAGGAACTATCCACACACTTAATCATTAAATTTATATTTTAAGCTAATCTTAAGGTATAATGTAGGTTCTAAATTCTTGTTATTTTCTTTTATATTCACAAATCTACTCACGAGTAATATTTAAGAGGGTGAGTGCCTGGAGATCTGTGACACAGGTCTAGAACCTAGTATAGACTCCAGCTCTCACAGAGGTATTCTCAAAATTAGTTGATAAGGAATATTGTAAAAATGGCAACCTTTTTGAGAGAAAAAAAAATACTTTTACTATCCGTGAATAATATCTTTACGAAATAAAAAGGAGGAAAGCTTGAAATTAAACCCTACACCAATCCATTTGGCCAGCGTGGTATTAGTAGGTCAAGTATCCCTCCGTCACGGGAGGAGGCCCGTCCCTGCAGTGGGACGGGCCTCACCGTAATGAGCTGTTATGATGACTTGATCAAACAAATATAAATCCAACAAAACTTGACCACAAACATTTCCAAATTCTGTCACAACAGGCGACAACCCTGCATAATTGACCCACAAGTGATCGATCTTTTTGGGCCATAATATTATACATGAAAGCCATAATGCACAGCTAAACGTTGTATTATTAGGACACCTTGTATACGTAACTAAACGGTCTATTGTATTATAACAACACTCTGTATAATGGGGATGTATTGTAAGCAATGTGTATATTGTTGAAAGCCGAGGGTGAACTGTAGGTATAGTGTAAAAAGGGTGCAAGTCCGATTTTTAGGAAATCTAACGTATTACATAAAAATATCATTTTTAGAGATAAGTTAAATCTTTGTAAACTAACTAAAAGAAAGAAGAAAATATTTTATTTAGTGAATACTAAAGGTCATGGCACATTATACCGGCACCGCAACAGCACCGCTCCCCACCAGCATTTAACTTGTCATTCAATTTAGAGCATTAAATCGTGTGTAGTATAATATATTTCATAATGTCAATATGAAAAAGCCAACGGCGGGCAGTCAGCGCGCTTGCCGCTACCACACAACTCGACCCGCAGCCCGCGTGCTGCAAGCGAGCGGACCTTATGCGTACAGCGCGCCGACGGCATGCTCATTACGCGCCGACTCCGAGTCGGTAGAGAAACAACGTCATTGCGTCGTCGCAGGATAAATGTCTTAAAACAATATTGAGTTCGCGGTGACAGCAAGCTTACACCTCGCGGCCACCGCGCGGACTGTGAGCTTACACGTCGCGGCCGGCGCGCGGACTGCGAGCTTGCACCTTGCGGACAACGCGTAGTTAGCGCGCTGGCAGCTAGCCGTAGTCTAAATTCGAGGCGACGCCGTGCAGCAGCTGTGCTGTTGCGGTGCTGGTATAATGTGCCATGACCTTAAGTCTCACATAAATTACAGAATCAACAATTTCACAAAACAAACATAAGAAGAAGAAAAAATATAATTTGATATATAACAAAAAAAAATTATAAAAAAATAAGAATAAGTAATGTAAACAAGACCTTTATTTTGTAAATACTTTTAGATAACTCGTTAATTTTTCATAAAAAATGGACTTGTACCCTTGTTCACTAGACTCACAGCTCGCCTTTCGAAATTGGGTTAAAGTTTTGTTGGGATATTAAGGAAATATCCCGAAGGCGGTACTTTTTAGTGGCTTTAGGGGTAATTCAAAGACCGCATTTTGACTTTACTTTGATCATATTTCATATAAAATTATTAAACAGATCTTTGAGTGAAAGAACATATCAAAATATAATATGATTGACTGATCTTTCAAACTCATTCTTGACTTTGGATATTAATTATGTAATGATTTCAATGAGAAAAACTTTTGTTTAGTTGACGGGTAGTTGGTGTTTCAATCCCTGATTTGAAGGTGACTCTATATATTATATTTAGAAACAAAAAGGAAAAAACGGGAACGGTTATAATATTAATGATTTATTTTCGATCCGATTGATTGATTTGTTTTTAAATTAATTCTTTTTTTTTTCATTTATTTACAATTATATTTTTGTTATTATATATTTTAAATGTAAATTTAAATATAACTTAACGAAGTGTTAACCAACTGTAAATGTGGAGTAAGCCTGTAAGTAATTATTATGCATGCATATTATGTTTTGTGTATTTTTAAGTGTAACGCTTTTGTATAACAATTGTTGGCTGACCTATTTAAATAAATAATAACAGCTCATTAATGTCCCACTTCAGGGACAGCCATTTTTCATTTAACAAAATTGGTTAACTAAACACTACGCTGGCCAGACGGATTCGTAAAGATAAGCTTGTCAAGTTTTTAGCGTAATTAAATAAATGCATAGGCATTTCTTTAGCTGGTTTTATGGCTCTCACGGTATGAGATTACGTGGTATCACCACGCTATAAATTTTTAATACACACAATCACCATATAAGCCCATTAATGTCCCACTGCAGGGACGGGCCTCCTCCCGTGTCGGAGGGATACTTGGCCTACTAATACCACGCTGGCCAGACAGATTGGTATAGGGTTAAATTTCAAGTTTTCCTTCTTTTCACTTCGTAAAGATAATATTCACGGATAGTCCCTTAGTCGGTTCTTACGACACCCATGGGATGAGATGTGGTGTGGACACACTGTATTCTTACTCCGTCACCACACGGAAACACACACAATACACAATATTTACCATCAAACAAAAACTTTTTGTCCTCCATATAACTAAGTAAATGAGTTCACCGTATGAGTTTAAAACATTTCGAGTTAATAAATGTAGTATGAGATAAACGGGTCGCATTTAACATGGTGTGGTGGGGAAGGGGAAGGGGGAACAGGGGAGTATTTAACATGTGATTAAGGTGAAATAAAAAATGGTACGAGGGTCGCGGCCCGTTACGCGGACAGAGGCCGGATTTACGCTTAGGGGTCCGTGGAGTTGTGTAAAATTAATTAGTTTTTTTCATTAATTTTATAAATATTAAAGTCTGAGTAGTCTTGTAGTTACTATTTCTTTTATCTTAATTCATTAAAAGTGAATGTTTCTCAAGACTTTGTTATCAACATTGTACATTATTTATCCTATTTGCGAATTATATTTTTTTTTCAATTGGCGGCGCTAGTGAGCCCTATAAACGTTCTTATGAATAAATTACTTTGAGATTTTGTTCGATTATCTGTATGCAAAATATGAAAAAAAAACTTGACAAAAAACCTAATATCAATCCGTCTAGTTAACATGGTACTTATCAGGTTGTTAGGTTTTTATTAGTATACTAAGGTTCAGGATGAGTAAATAAGTTCCATAAAAAATATGCCTTTCAAGATTTACATGCAATTTTTAGCTGTTTTAAACAAAAGTACATAACACAAAAGTACATAACACAAAAGTAATGAAATCAAACATACGGAACCACGTTGAATTTAAAGCAACTTTCAAAATGTTTTTATTCTCTGAGCTCAAATGGTCCGTGCAAAAGTCACATGTTTAAATTTTAAAACGAACATCGAAACGTTGGCAACCCCTGCTTTACGCAATTTATTCTTTATTTAGTAGATAATATGTTATACTAGAGAATTATAATGTATACTATCTAGAATGACGATTGGTACTGTATGCAAAAAAAGTTACAAAATTATAATTACGAATATGAGGCAAATTACGATCCTGGTTCATTCAAGCGAGGCGTTAAGAAGCATCTTCTTAAGCCGCCATAGTGGAGACATTCATGCCTCTACAAATATTGTAGCTGGCATGGTGCTCGCCATTCTTGGACACTATTGAATGCTTAACATCAGGCACCATAGAGTCATGCTGGTAGGCTAATTTAACAAAAACTCATAATGGCATAGTGGTTATAATCGATGGCTGCTACGCTTAGGTCTCGTGTTCGATTAGAGTTATATAGTGTATCATTTACTTGTTATCACAGAGAAAATATCTTGCAGCATATTTATATTAGTTTTGGCCTACGAATACCACGCAGGCCAGATGGATTGGTATAGGGTTTAATTTCAAGTTTTCCTTCTTTTTATTTCGTAAAGATAATATTCACGGATAGTTTCAAGAATATATACCAAATATCCCTCCGTCACGGGAGGAGGTCCGTCCCTGCAGTGGGACATTAATGGGATGTTATGATGATGATGATTAGTAAATTAAGCCAGTTTACCATTAAATGTCATAACTATCTAGTGCAGGTAACCTCGTGATAACTAACGGTAACTAGCGTAGCTTCATTACAAAGATGTAAAGCTAGAATGAAAACTAAAAGAGACATTTATAAAGTTAAGAAAATTATTCTAGGTGTTAGGTCTCTTTAGCAAAGATTACTTAGGTACATACTATTACCGCTGTAGGTGACTACATTTTCCATCTACTTCCTATACTAAAGCCAAAGTCGATGTAAAATGTTTAATACATATAACTAGCCTATGCTTAGCAACCATTGACAGGCAAAATAATTAAACCGAACGTCCACCGCTGGCTGAACTAAGTTGGTTTAGCTTAGCTCGCATAGTTGAGCCAATTTTTCATACATGTGGGATAGTTTGCGGTGGACGCACAATTATGAAAAACTGGCTTAACTATGCGAGCTAAGCTTAACTTAGTTTAGCCGGCGGTGGACGTTCAGCTTTAGGGTTAGACGGAGTAAGATACTCCGTCACCACACGGAGAACAGTATAATATTAGTATTAATATTTACAGTATAATATAAGGCAGAAATGTATAAATAGAGGAGGCACAGGTTCCTGCGTAGTGGTAATATTTAGAGGACGGCAACTGTGCTGATATGATGAAAATTAAACGGTGTGTTGTAAATTATAGCTTTTAAATAAATAAATAAATAAAATAAATATTCTTTATTTCAGAATTTTTACATTCCATAATATTAATATTAATTTTAATTACAAACTAAAAGAACACACTTCAATAAACATTTTAAAAACAATCAAAGAAAGAAATACTTAACCTAATAAAAAAATAAAAATAAAAACAACAACCATAAAACAAAAATAAAATAACATCCTTTTTCTATGCTGCAATCTGTAACCATTTTTTATACATGGAAGTGGTATGTAATCGGTTGGACAACTCCTTGATAACATTGTTTGTACACGTCCCAACTCTTGACATTAATCCAGCGATTCTCCTTCTCTGGATGGCATTAAACGTATCCAGTCTTGCTTCTGTAAACATTCCCGACGCGCTACAGTGAGGGGCAAGACCCATCAGTTGCCTGAAGATGTTATTGTACTGCACACGAATACCATCCAGAGACCTCTTCGTGTAACGAGTCCATAGTTGGCACGTGTAGAAACTCTGGCAGTATGACCTAAACAGATGTACCTTCGTCTCGGCGTTGGCTTTAAAAAACCTCCTAGCAATCATGTTGCCCACAACTGACAACGCCCTACGCTGTCTGTCAATGTCAGCATCATCTTTGAGATCTGACGACAGTATGTGGCCAAGGTACTTAAACCTTTCTACTACTTTAATGACCTGTCCCCCTAAACATACTGGTGGGACATTCTGTGGACCTCTTCCTGACCTGAATGTTAACATTTCAGTCTTCTTTGCGTTATATATTAGATCGTGTTCACGCGCATACCTCTCACATATCGCTAAAAGTTTTCTTATACCTTTAATTGAGCTACTGCTATCGTTCTCTCCTATAGTTCTCTCGGTCCGCTCTTGAAAGGTTTTTATAAGTGACTTTCATACACGAAAGAACTCATGTCTCTTCTATTGACTCACCATCTTTGGTAATTTCACGCAGTAGCGATGTTAACACTACTCATCAACCATATTATTACACCTACGTGGAATGTATGCTGCATTCTGAATAGTTCTAATCATAAGACGCTACAGTTTTGTACTTAGGAACATGTTTACTATTATAAGTAGGTAGACTAAAGATCTCCGTGGAGTGACGGAGTAAGAATTCAATATGTCACTACCCCATATCATCCCATGGGTGTCGTAAAAACCGACTAAGGGACTATCCGTGAATATTATCTTTACGAAACAAAAAGAAGGAAAACTTGAAATTAACCCTATACCAATCCGTCTGGCCTGGGAAACCGGACCTTCGTCTAGAAACTCCTAAATACCATGCTTCAACATTTTAGGTAAACTATATTTAATTATTGACTCATTGCTCTACCAGAAACCCCACAAATCTTCAAAAATATTTTGACGACATACTCGTTAATTATAAAATAATATAAATAGTTTCTGATTCTCATTACAAAGAAATAAATGACGCCTCAACTCTCAAAATAAGTGGCATTTTTTTGCTTAATTTCTATTATAACGTAACAAAAGAATCGCAGTTATTCCAATTAAGTATGATTTACGTAAAACTATTGCACTTTTATAGGGTGTGCTTATGTTTGTTGGTATAGCGTGAATGTTTGTACGTGTTACGCGCTTTGGTCACGGAATATGTCATATCATGATTTAGGGTAGTGTTATTTTTAATTCGTTCATGAAATTAATATTTTATTTTTACAAAACTTCAAACTTCAAACTTCAAAATGCTTTATTTCATCAAATTTATCACAAATTGTTTGAAATCGTCTCTTAGAATTTACTTGAAATTGAAGCTATAGTTAAAATTATAGATCGACACAGACAAACGCCACAGCACTAAAAAAAACGCGTTGTATTGTCCAATGTAAATTAGAGAAGAAAAATAAAACCAATCTACTACTCAAATCTACTTGCAATTTGACATACAACAATTTGACACACAACGGTATGTATGTTACTAGTTGATGCCCGCAGCTTTACCCGCCTTGTTAGGTAGCTTAAATGTTATTCTACACCCTAAACTACCTATATTCCAAATTTCATCAAAATCTATTCAGTACTTTTTGCGTGAAAGAGTAACATCAAACATCCATCCATCCTCACAAACTTTCGCATTTATAATATTAATAGGATGTACCTATATATAAAATAAAAGAAAGAGGAATAATTTTGGTTTATGTTCTGTGTGGTAACTAACTAAGAATACCTACACGATGTGTTCATTTCTATTGTTCCCGTTGGTGTAGTTTAGGCTATATCATCTGTCTTAAATCATAAGTTTTAGCTTTGTGTTATCTAATGGGGTCAAAAGAAGGATATGACAATATCAGAGATGTCCTGAATTGGTTCTAAGGGGTTTTTATGTGCCCTATATTATCGTGCCCTATATCATTCTTATGCCTGCAGCCGTATAACATGGCCGTGCGTCGTAATAATGAAATGTACAAACGTAAATACGACTATCCATACTAATATTATAAATGGGAAAGTGTGTTTGTCTGTTAAATGGATGGAGAGTAATATAGGCTACATTTCTTTTTGCTACCCCGAACTTACCGCGAGCGAAGCGGCGGGCAAAAGCTAGTTTACATGCAAAGAAACACAATTAAAATAATATTTCAGTACCAAAATTTTACAAAAAACAAGAGAAACAAATAAAATATATACAGGGTGTCCCAAAACTCGACGTTAATTTGAAACCAGGTGATAAAGCAAGTCACGCTGGTTATCAGAAAAATATAAAAAAAAATCCAAGTTGTATGGTTGTAAAGTTATAGGCATTTGAAAAAAAACGCAAAAATCCACACCCTGTGTCAGTCTTTTCACTCCTGTTGTCACAAATCTTAAATTTTTCCAACTTTTTTTTTTGCTGTGTTACCCTGAATAATGCCTCTTTAAACTCTAATAAATATTTTAAAACCAGCTGGTCTAGTTTTCATATCAATAGGTCTTATTTCTTAAAATAAAATTTATAATGAAAAAATTCCGAGTTTTAACTGCCTGTAGTGAAAAAAAAATATACTACGCGCGTTTGGCAAGTTATGCCAAAAGTTGCTGCAATTAGTAAGGATTCCAAAATGATATAATACTTGGTAAATTGTTGCTGTTATCATAGACAAAAAAATACTTTTTAGTTAAATTTAGGAGCCGATTCTAATGCCGAATAAGTTAAACGGCTAAGTAGTTGAGCCGGAAAGAGTCACCATATCAAGTGAAAAGTAGTAGAAACTGTAATATTAGTTAAAGGTGCCAAAAAATACAGCCTACTGCAATTTTAAAAAGCCAAGAATTACACTCATTACATGCATGCAAGTTATGCATGTTCATGTTGCTGTCCTTTTTGAATGTTAAATCACAGACTTAAACTTTTTTTTAAAAAGCCGGTCATCTCAGTACCTCTTCAATATCTTATTTGAAAAATTAACTCGATGTTGGTAGGCCCCGGATACTAACGTTTGTAAACTAGCTCTACTAACGTGGTACGGGTGTAATTCGTGTCTTTTTAAAATACGATGGGCTGTATTTCTTGGCACTTTTTAACTAATACTGCAGTTTCTACTACTTTTCACTTGATATGGTGACTCTTTCCGACTCAACTACTTAGCCGTTTAACTTATTCAGCATTGGAATCGGCTCCAAAATTTTACTAAAATGATTTTTTTTGTCCATGATAGCAGCAACAATTTACCAAGTATTATACCATTTTGGAACCCTTACTAAATGCGCCAACTTTTAGCATAACTTGCCAAACTCGCGTAGTACATTTTTTTTTCACTACAGGCAGTTAAAACTGGGCATGTTTTTCACTATAAATTTTATTCTAAGAAATAAGTCCTATTGATATGAAAACTAGACCAGCTGGTTTTAAAATATTTATTAGAGTTTAAAGAGGCATTATTCAGGGTAACACAGCAAAAAAAAAAGCTGGAAAAAGTTAAGATTTGTGACAACAGGAGTGAAAAGACTGTCACAGGGTGTGAATTTTTGCGTTTTTTTTCAAATGCCTATAACTTTACAACCATGCAACTTGGAATTTTTTTTATATTTTTCTGATAACCAGCATGACTTGCCTTATCACCTGGTTTTGAGTTAACGTCGGGTTTTGGGACACCCTGTATAGTAAACAAAGAAAGAGTTGTACAAGTATCGCAGAGTACGTTCATTTAAGTGCACTACGAAGTGCAAAATCTGTAGCTCTCTACCACTCGACACTAGTGTAGCAAATATTTGTAAAACCTACGTTTTATTTAAATGTTGAGGTAAACTTTGATACTGACTGTGTCTTACAAACAATGTTTTTTTTTTTATACTAAACACGGCAATATGCCTATATCGAACCTAATGGAAAGCGCGAGTACAGTCCACAAATGAAGCCAACGGATAGTAGTCCAAAAACAACTTCAATCCGTCGTCATCATCTTGCCGGTTTAGGCAAATGCTTCTTCACACTGCGTTTTACAAAAAAATTAAACTAGAAAAACAAATAAAATATATACTTAGTAAACAAAGAAACAGCTGCACAAGTATCGCAGTACGTACATTTAAGTGCACTATATACGAAGTGCAAAATCTGTAGCTCTCTACCACTCGACACTAGTGTAGCATATATTTGTATGTCCTATGTATGTTTTATTCAAATGCGGAAGTAAACTTTGGTACTTACTGTGTCTTTCAAACAATATGCTCTGGAAACAATCCTTTAGTCGCTTTTTACGACACCCGTAAGTCGAGCTATGTGTATTGACGGAGTAAGGTAAGGTTGGGATTTATTGTATGGAAATGTGTAGGTCATGGATTTTTACATGCTTTTCATTAGTCATAGGACTGCTGCCAAAGACAGCCTTTGCAGTTTTTTCATAGGCATTTCCCGCATCTATCATTCTATATCTGGTGGTCTTTGTGGCACACTTAGATTATATTGGTGTTTAACAGTTTAAGCGTCTCTACCATATAATTCTCTCTTTCTCTCTCTGTGCTGTTCGTCAATTTTAACAAATCGTTTTTTTTAATGTATCCACGTTCCACTAGTAAAACTCAATACCTACTATAGTGTAGTTTCTTAAACTATACCACTCTCTTAACCGATAGTAGTTACCCAGAACTGCGAAACAGGCGAAACTTGAATGTGATAGTATAGGATCGTGAAAAGCGCGTTATATTCTAAATGTTAGTCATATACGTTGTGATTTTCCTCATCACTTAGCACTCTAGCACTTCAATAAAATATACGCATATTAGAAATATAAGCAATTTCGTTTAAGTTAGGTATAATGGTTATAAAATCTCATTCCGTTGAATAGTAAATAGTTAAGATAACTCCAATTATATTTTATCTATACTCTATACTATTATATTATTATAAAGCTGAAGAGTTTGTTTGTTTGAACGCGCTAATCTCAGGAACTACTTCTTCGAATTGAATTTAGTTTTCAGTTTTGGATAGATCATTTATCGAGGAAGGACAATAAAAAAATCAAATTTTGAGGGCCTATGGACCTACTTAGAAGGTTCATGGTCACTCAGAGGGCAATGGAAAGACCTATGTTGTAGCCTGACCTATGGGCCTACTCTGGTCACTTAGAGGGCAATGAAGAGATCTATATTGTCTGACTTATGGGCCTACTCAGAAGAATCATGGTCACTCAGAGGGCAATGGAGAGTCCTATATTTTAGCCTGACCTATGGGCCTACTCAGAAGGCTCATGGTCACTCAGAGGCTAAAGGAGAGAGATATGTTTTTCCATGCGTGATCGAATCAAAAATGAACACATTGACATTCCCCTTGAACGACCTGCTCCATCCTCCACTCTCTTGCATCCTTCCCTCCGTGAACCAATTACATTCACTGAATTGGACACTATAAGAGATTTTGAGAACCTCTCTACTTATCAATCTTGGTGCGTCTTTACTGATGGCAGCAAGCACGATGAGTTAGTAGGTTCGGCCTTTGTCGTGTTTGATCCCACAGGTGAATCACATATTACAAAGAAATTCAAACTTCACTCCTCATGCTCTGTATATCAAGCTGAACTGTTAGCCATACAAAATGCTTGCTTATGGATCATTAATAATACACATATTACACCTTCTTCCTCTTGCTACATCCTCTCTGACTCTAAATCTTCTCTTCAAGAACTATCTAATCCTTATTCACACAATCCTCTATCAGTTAACATATTCAGACATTTAAACACACTAAAAAACAAACAAGTTCATATACATTTCGCATGGGTAAGGGCACATATTGGCATTCCTGGAAATGAAGAGGCTGACTCTGCAGCAAAAACTGCAGCTAACATGCACAAAACACCGGACTACTTACATACACCTTTTTCATACGTCAAACTGATACACAAAAAACAATTACACACATCCTTACAAGGGCTGTATGACAACTCTGAAGGAGCAACTTACACTAAACAACTTTTTTCTTCTTTTCAAGATATATCCAAGTTTTTATCTATCATTAAACCATCCTTTCCTATCACTCAACTACTCACCAATCATGCATACCATAAATCGTACCTTCACCGCTTTCACATAACCAATAATGATCTTTGCCCCTGTGATAACTCATCAATTCAAACATTTAGACATTTAATTCTCGAATGTCCACGCTTCCAAATTACGCGTTTACCTTTTATATATACATGTGAGAATCACGATATAGACCCATACAATCCACACTACTTAATTCATTTAATAAAATACGAAGAAACAGTTAACATATTCATCAACCATATTTCATATATTATTAAAGAATTAAAACATTTTGTAATTTTTATGTAAATATTGTCTTTTATTTTAGTTTACATATGTTATATTTTTCTTCTTTATTGTTAATCTGTTTTGTTTGTTTTTTATCTGATTGTATAATAAAAAAAAAAACATGCTTTCTTTATCCTATACAATTAAATATGCTATACAACTAAAAAATTGCAGTTGTCAAAAAAAAAAGATATATAAAAAAATATAAAAAAGGATGTATGTAAATAACTTTAACTTTATTTTATATGTTAAGCATTGTTGTAATCTAGAATACTTTTGTCAATTCTTATGTTCTTATTTTATTGTTAACCATTGATTTGTACTATTCACCACATTATACATTAAATAATAATACTGCAAAACGATCCTAGAAGAAGGCGTAGACCATTAGCGCCACTTCTAGGATCTTGCTCTACTAGATTAAATAAAAAAAAAAAAAAAAAAAAAAACACCAATAATGAAAAGATCCGCAAGAGAACCAAAGTAACCGACATAAACAGGTAAAGTGGCGACATGCAGGGCAAATAGCGCGGAGAACCGACAACTGTTTGGGCAGAAAGATTTTGGAATGGCGACCGCGTACAGGAAAGCGCTGGTGTGGACGGCTGAAAGCCGATGGATGAGGGAGGCACAGGACCACACTAGGTGGCAATACTTGGAGAAGGCCTATGTCCAGCAGTTCACTTCGATTGGATGATGATGATAACTTTTTATGAATTAAACAAGTTTTTTTATTATTTTATTTATTTTCAAATTTAATCGCGGACGTAGTCGCGTTCACAGCAGCTAGTGTAGTATATGTCATGTGTAGTATCTTTGTAGAGACCTACTTTAGCCGCCGGTTAGTCATTCGTGCGTCGCTATTTTCTGCTTAAATATCTTTTTTTAATTACCTTGGAATACCTTTTATAGGCAGTCATTCAGCCGAAATAAAGCGGACAGGCATCCAGAGTCTCAAAAAACTAATTTTTTATAGTGTACAATCTTAAGTACGCTCTAAAAATACTTTTATCACAATTTATACACCCAGAAACTGTACCATTTCAGCTACACTATCATCCAATAGTTACGTCACTGACTAACCGTACTGCTTCCGGCCCCCTCCACTCTAATAGCGGCCACTCGGGCTTGAAACGTCACGAGCGACGCACGTCTCGCCCGTTGTACTACGAGCCATTTGCTACAAAGTGATACTTGAGTAAATAGTCGTTGATGCCACATTGTCTCTGCCGCCTTTGTCAGGCGATCTCGTGCATGATACGCGGCGTATAAATGGCGGATATCTAATGTTTGGTCAGGGTGGATTATTTTAATGTTTTATATTTGTTAATGTTCCTCCCTCCGTGTGGTGAGGGAGTAAGAATACAGTGTGTCACCACCCCATCTCATGGTGTCGTAAAAACCGACTAAGGGACTATCCGTGAATATTATTTTTAGGTAATAAAAAGAAGGAAAACTTAAAATTAAACCCTATACCAATCCGTCTGGCCAGCGTGGTATTAGTAGGCCAAGTATCCCTCTATCACGGGAGGAGGCCCGTCCCAGCAGTGGGAAATTAATGGGCTGTTATAATGAGTGTAGCATAACAATTACCCTTTTGCTTAAACACAGTTACATTTGCCTACTACTGCTAGATTACGATGGCACAGCGTTAGCCTACATGCTCTTTTGCAAAAGAGACCTAATCCCTTCTCTTCCTTAAAACTTCATTAAAACCCTTTATCGAACTCAATTATTAATTAAATAACGCGTTATTAATTAACAAAAAAGGTTTTGGAAAAGAATGTACTAGTTATAAAAAAGAAACAATAAAAATACTCCCGTAACCAAAGATCCTGAGAATGCCTATTTATGCCAAGTTAAAAGTGTATGGCTATTAAGTTAGCGAGTTGTTCTTACTGTGAGTAATTTTCATAATTGTATGTTTATAAAATGTCTTGCTTAAAAATGTCTTGCTTAAAAATGTCTTGTCCGTAAGGTGAGGTTTCGTACGGGCTGCTGTGCGCGAGATACGATTTCGAATACCAAGCAAAACAACTGTCCTGGACCTAGACAATTTTTCCGCGTTTTGTGCCCGCTAAATTGATGTAGCTATATAAAAAATTCCTCTCGAACCAGGGCATGATCCCTAGTTGCTAGCTTTTTGCTATTTACTTACTATACAAAGTGAGGAGAAACTTGCCAAAATTTAATGCCGTACCGTCTAATAATCGTGGTAGTTAGTTAAACCGTAATACTTATATAATTACGGTTTAACTAGCTAAAGAAAAATGTTCAGATTATTAGCAATCGCTGTGTTTTCGCTTCCGCTTCAGCGACTGAACTCGCTAGCTTAAACGCCTTCATATAAAAAAAGGGTCGGTGGCACTTCACCCCGAAATAGAAAACAATATATTGAAATAGCTAGTGCAAATACCATACAATCCTTTACACAATCGAGTAGGAATATGCTCCGGTTTTATATGAAAACATATAATTTTTGGCTCGGATTTTTCTTTTAGTTTTTTTGAAATAACTGTATATGAATGTGTTTCCGTTAGAAGTACTGAAGTATGGTATCATTTTCTTTTATTTTATTTGTAATAAGTACGTTTATATTATTGGTTGTGGCCTACCAAAACGTACATTAATTCAATATGCTAGAAAACAAGTCCTTCGGCTCGTCATAGTAATTATTATTAAAAATAATAGAAACAATTGAGAATGTTACTAGGTATGCCAAATCGCTTGAAATGTTGTCTCAGTTACCACACTTCGAACTTTGATAAATTGAAGTATGTGAAAACAATGCATTTTATTCATTTTAGACATAATGTTTCATAGAGATA
The DNA here is from genome assembly GCA_905475405.1 of Schrankia costaestrigalis. Lineage (NCBI taxonomy): Eukaryota > Metazoa > Arthropoda > Insecta > Lepidoptera > Erebidae > Schrankia > Schrankia costaestrigalis. Next base: position 7,640,768 of record FR997852.1, on the reverse strand, counting down.
TTTAGACCTACAGAATCGATATCTAAATAGAAAAAGTATAAGTTTATTTTTGAAAAACAACCAGGTTCGATTCCCCAGCTGGGTACAGTATCTTTTTCAAATGTATGATGCAGTTTTTCTTTTTATCAAAATCGGTGACATGGTTTTTAAGAACAAATCTTCGTATGACTTACTTATAGTTTAAGACTTTCCCATACTGACCGATTTGAATGAGCCACCCTGTATACTTGTATTTTTATATTTCTATTGATAAACATTATACTATTGTATTTTTGTCTCACTTATCTCGTCCAAAGCATGTACTAACTTGGCTTTGGACAACCTATCCTTACCCTGCAAGCGCCTACTCTTTAACCTACTACTGACATTTTGTTCTATGTTATTCAAAGCACTTATTTCTTTTTCCTATTTGTTACAGCCCGAAAGATTGAACGTGTTCAAAAATGACCAGGATAGCTGGGACTACACATGTAAGTTGAGAACTTTTATTTATTATAATAACTTATTTTACAAAAATGTTATTGAAGTTAAAACTTAATCTCTTAAAAAAATTAAAAACCAATAACATTTTTCCAAAATAATAGAATAGATTTTTGTCTTTCGAACTTAATTCTACAAGAATTTTTATTCAAATTACTTTTATTTGTAGAATTGAGTTCAATTGCCAATATATGTAGTTAATTTTGTGCTCGTCTTCTATAATCTTAAAACATATTATCTACTTTAATAAATAAAATACTACAAATCTGATATTACAATAATTGTGTACTTATCGATTTAGAATATAGTTAAAGTTTTATTTACAATATTATTCCAATTACAACTTTCCTAGACTTCACAGGACACAATTCAGACAATGACATAAAACACCACGGCCTCCCTAACAGAATCTAATCATTATTTTGTAAATAAATAAAGAGCTATGTTAGGGATGTTAAAAAAATACTGAATCTGACAACTGTGTAAATGTCCTCACTTGAAAGTTTCGGATATCCGAATCATGCCATTTCCGACTGTAAATTACACTAAACCTCATAAAAAATGCGTCGGTGTTGTAACATTCGCAGTACGTAGCAGTACCGGGTTCCGATGCCAGTGTGATTTCAAAATATCTTGTGCCTTGGATATTAATTATTCCGTTATATAGTCTCCGTGTGGTGACGGAGTAAGAATACAATATGTCACCACCCCATCTCATCCCATGGGTGTCGTAAGAACCGAATAAGGGAGTAACCGTAGATATTATCTTTACAAAATAAAAAGAAGGAAAACTTGAAATTAAACCCTATACCAATCCGTCTGGCCAGCGTGGTGTTAGTAGGCCAATTATCCCTCCGTCATGGAAGAGGCCCGTCCCTGCAGTGGGACTTTAATGGGCTGCTATGATGATAGATGTGTGTTATATGATTTATGTTAAAAGAAATATTGTAAACAACCGAATTTTAAAAGAGTTGCCATGAGTTTCTTTGCCAGGTTTCTTCTCATTGGCCCTACCATTTGGAAACTGGAATTTATGGATCAACACAGACAGACAAGTAGATTTGAGTAGTAGATTGGTTTTATTTTTCTTCTCTAATTTACATTGGACAATACAACGCGGTTTTTTAGTGCTGTGGCGTTTGTCTGTGTCGATCTATAATTTTAACTATAGCTTCAATTTCAAGTAAATTCTAAAAGACGATTTCAAACAATTTGTGATAAATTTTATGAAATAAAGCATTTTGAAGTTTGAAGTTTGAAGTTTATAACCCTTTACGTTGTTTGTATGATTCTTTGTTAACTATCACTTTTAAAAGACATTGAAACTAAACTAAACGTTATGATTCCGATATAAGCTTAGATAACTTGTAACGGAGTTCAGTAGTTTCTGCCTATCTCCGTGGCAACAAGGCATAAGTCTTTATATGTATGCATTAACCAATACTAATATAGTGGATTCTGCTGTCTACATAATTATTTGTAGTTGTAGATTAATCGTTACCGCACCTCAGAATGCAGATTAGTTTTGTATCTGGTACTATATCGAAAACCTATTTTATTTGAAGTATTTTTCTAGATCCGTATCTTTAAATCTTCACGTCCCTATTTATTCTATTATGTATAAAAACATAATCGTAGAAAATAACCCAGATGGCGGTGTTGAGTTGTTGACATAATACAATATTTTATACAGAAGTCTCTCCTATTAGATTGTTATCTCTTAAACGAAGAGAGAAAACGCCTGTCGTCATAAATAACGTGTTATAATAGAGAATTATACTCACTTTTTAACTTGAGTTGAAAACGTGACATTGTTCAGACCACTTGCCTAGCTGTACTTTCTTTACTCTGTGTTTCTTTAAGTTTATTTATTTATTTTGAGGACAACTTACAAAACATACACTTGGGAAAGCATCAAAACAGATTTTAGTGGCTCTGGCAAATAGTGCTGTTTCATTTACAAGCTGCCACGGCATTTATTAAGTTAAAGTTTATGATTTTTGTGATGGAGTGATGGAGTACGATTTCAATTCACGGTGACACTAACACATATTATACGGGGTTATATTATGTTGTATCTTAACAGCCCATTAATGTCCCACTGCAGGGACGAGCCTCTTCCCGTGACGGAGGGATACTTGCCCTAATAATACCACGCTGGCCAGACGGATTGGTATAGGGTTAAATTTCAAGTTTTCCTTCTTTCTATGTAAAGGTAATATTTACAGATAGTCCCTTAGTAGGTTTTTACGACACCCATAGGATGAGATGGGAAATTGGGGTTGTGACATGTTGTGTTCTTACTCCGTCACCACACGGATAACCATGTTGTATGGATGTTGTAAAAGCCGCCTAAAAGTAGATTTTGTCTCTACAAAACGAAAAGAGCTGCGATATGCAGTTCCCTTTCTCGAGGCTGCAGGTTGTAAGCGTACGTTGTCTAATTATGAGTGTTTTCCATAAATTCATTCAAGAAACGAGCATACTCCTTACTTAAAAGTGGGCAACGCATCTGTGATTCCTCTGGTGTTGCGGGTGTCCATGGGCGGTGGTGATCACTTCCCATCAGGCGACCTGCTGGCTCGTTTGCCTCCCATCATATAAAAAAAATATCTATCCGGAGTTTTGATGTTTCTATTGTGTTCTTTTCTTTTACTTGCCGCAAGTACTTAGTAGAACTGATTTGGAAGAGAAGGCAATTTTTCTACTGCCATCGCAAACACTTTAGGGCTTTACACGCAAATACTAATCTGTAGACAGTTCCGTAAGCCGAAACGCAGAATATTTTTCCAAGCCAAGAATGGCCGGAGGTTTATTACCAAATATTAAAATAAAAATATTCTTTTACAAAACTATGCTGTCATAAAATCACTTAGCACGAAACATTTTTATATTACAGTCTATATAAGTAACATCTCACACAAAAGGCATAGTCTGAAAGCAAGTCCTTTCATATGCAAAAGAACCGGATAAATCCAGTTAACGCTTAGCACAACAAGATGGGAACGGCGACGAACGGCCATTTTTAAAATTTGAAAAAGATATTTTAAAAGGAGAGTGAGGGTAGTTGCACAATGATTTATTGTTGTTGAATATAACGGCGTATTGTGGTGATGTTTGAGCGAATAATGGGTTACGATTTGAAAGATATTTTTCTCGCTTCACTTTGATCCTTATAAAGCTAAAGCAATAATATTAAATTGTTCGGAAAATCATTTAAGATTAATATGGTGAGATTTATTAAGGTTTCGTGGAGGTAGTCCGCTCGCGTCATACTCCATAGTTAGGCAGGATTCTGCCCTATGTTTTTAGTGTTAACTAATGTAAACAAGCAACGGAGTTTGATCAATTTTTACATTACTTGGCTCCTTGGTATTTGAGCTCGAGTTTCTTTCGGTAAATGAGGAGACCAGAGCAGTTCTGTGACAAGAAACTGGTACTGGCAGGCCAGCTTCTGTTACGATAAAATCAAGTTCGTAGGTCCATCATAATCATTCATTTAAGATTTGATCTAATAAAAAACCTTTCAGTACAGTCTTTTAAAATAAAACATGCATCGAACCAATATGATTAGGTATTTAAAAATTGCATTAATCGATATGGTAGAAATGGTATTACCATACTACGTTCCATGCAGAGTGCCGATAAGTGATTTATATTCTCGACGATTGCAAATTTATGCTAAATGCATCAACATTTGGCATAACCGTCCCAGTTTTTTAGAGTTCCGCGAGCTATGTAATAAATCTTTATTTTTCTTTGTTTCTCTTTTAAGGTAGGGTCTTTTCTTTGGATATTGTTTTTTATTTTATAATTAAATCGATTAAATTCTTAGATTCTTATAAAACATAATAAAAAAGCAAAGTTTTATAATATAAGTTTTCATAGTTCTTTGTTGAAAAAGTAATATAAAATTAGTTAATTGGGTATTGTTTATTAAATACTACTAAAAAGTTTTTAATATTTATAGGCTCTCTTCCATAAAATTTATAGCATCATTATAAATAATATAAGTAAAATTGAGATTAATACGTCGAATATGAATAGTTTTTACTACGGAACCATTACCCGATTAATTCACCGCCATAGTTTTTAAAAGAAAAGCTTTTATGTAACTCTCCGACTATTAAGTTTTGATCTATTCGAAGTGATTAATAGTGAACGCCGACAGTCTCATTAATAAACATAGACTAACGCAAGATTAACTTTACTCCATGGTTTAAGTGTCAAATTATTAATGTTTGTATTAATAAACGTGAAGTAAAGAAGGAGTAAGCTAATACCGCTTTACTCTGGGTGTAAAAGTTATTCCGTACCAAGACCTAGTTTAACGGTGGATTAGTGCAGACTTATCAGTATTACTTTGACGTGTTATTTATTTTTATCCTTCAAAAATATAATCCTGTGATTGAATAAGATGAATAGAGACTATTTTTTGTTCATGATTTACGGATATTATATTTATGACAAAGACGAGATTGAAGATGTGGTTCCATTGATTAGACAAGTGAAATTTTATAAAATTCGAAAGAATCTGTTGGAAGAACTACAAGAAGCCGAGTTTAAATCTAAATACAGATTTTCCCGATCTACTGCTCTTTTCATCATTGACATGTTGAAAAATCATTTAGCTGGTGATACAAGCGGCATATAAGTACAGCTTACAAGCTCACATTAGGACACGTAATACTGTTGAACGGTGCTTTGGAGTATGGAAGCAAAGGTTTCAGAGTTTATTAAGAGGCTTTCGTACAAAATAAGAAAACACGAAGCTTTACATTGTTGCACCGGCTATATTGCATAATATTGCAATACAACAGCAAGATTTGATTGAGCATGTAGAAGATGATGATGTTCCAGTAACACATACATTAAGTAACTCTCTTAGAGGAAATTCAGTCCGGACGGCATTTATTAATGAATTATTTTAAAATAAAGACTTTTAAATTCAAATTATGAGTTTATTCATACTTTACCAGCACCCCTCAGTATAAAATAAATTACTTAATATGATTATTACTTAAAGTACTAATTAGTAAGACAAATATTTTAATATAATAATGGTTTATTCTAAAGAATAATTACATAATTTAACATTTTAGCTTTCTTTAGCTTAAGAATTTCCCGTTCCAATGTAACACATTTTCAGTTTTTACTTGTGAATTGCCATTTTAATTGAATGTTCTTCCTCAGCCATTTCCATCTGTCTCAAATGTTCCTCATCTTTTAACATTTTGCTGTATTAACTATTATTATTGTATTATTTTATTAACTTGGGTAAATTACAATATAACGACAAAATAAAATACACACACAATAATAAATCAAACAATTCAAATTTGACATTAGCAATCTATCAAAATGATATTTCAGTCATTCAGCTCACTCTTTTTACCTTTTCACGTATCAGGGTTGCCATAGCACACGCGCTAATTCTGGTGTAAGTGTGGTATTGTTAATCCGCGGTTACTCCAAGTTTATTAATAACAGAGTTAGTCCGAAGATAATACTAGGTTACACCGGTATTAACTAGTCCAAGTATAAGTCTGGACTATGCTAGGAGTAAGCGATTTTGATTAATAAGGGTGCGAGTGTTTACGAACGATTTTGTGCAGCACTAAGTAAAATGATTAATTATTTTTGTTATTTAAGATTTAATAAGTTAGGAAAGAACTAAAGATATTTTATTTTTAAGGGCCTTTAGGGCGATTATAATAAATAAATAAATAAAATATTGCATTATAAACAAAAACGGCCTTTTTTTGGAATGTGAAATTTAACTAATTGAAAAACATTTAAAGTGTTGAGAGTGTGTTATAAAAATACTTTATTGCCTTTTCTCAAGACTTCGTTACCTACATTTTGCATTATTGAATCTACATACATACATACATACATAAACTCACGCCTTATCCCGGCCGGGGTAGGCAGAGACGACAGAACGCCACTTGTCACGGTCCTGGCAGACAGATTCGGCCTCGTCCACATTCATTAAGCGAGTCATACATGCGCGTCGGTTACGAGTGCTCTTTATTTGGCCCTTTTCCAATATGCAACCTATCTGGTCACCATATGTTTTCCGTGGCCTACCGGCACCGACTCGCCCTTTCACACTAGCCTTGTATACTTATTATTATTGAATCTATTTGCGAATTACGGTTTTCTTTCTATTGGCGACGCTAGTGAGCTCTATAAACGCTCTTAAGACTATTTTATATAACTACAGCAGTCGCACTACACAGAATAATTGTTAATGCTATGCACAAGTTATTGCCCTGAATATGAATGTTATTGTTTTTTTTTTTCCTCAAAAGATTTTGATGCAAAAACAACTGTTTTCTTTTTATTCTTATAAACTCAAAAGGGTTGAAATAGCGACTAAACTAACTTTTAGGGTATTTAGTCTGAACGGCCCAAAGTGAATGGCCCGCGGGCCATTCGACCGTAAACAAAAATGGTCTACGTTCCAATGGACCGGTGATAAAAAAACTAACAAATTTATCCAAACGGACAGTCGCATACAGCATTCATTAACATCGAGGATGTTAATTTATTTGATTAAAATATGACTGATTTGAAGGTATTGTAAGATTTTTTTTAGTTTAAAAGTTAATAACTTCTATTTTTTAATATAAGGCTTTATTAAAATAAGACTGATTTTTCAAATGTTGTCATTGTTTGATTCATTTTTTATGCTGATTTTTTTCAAAATAAAGACTTATTCAAAATTATATATTAGCCAAATGAATCTTTTGTAAACATTCTAAAGTACCTGTTGTTGATTGTTTTTTTTTAAAGAATTTCATATAAATCTGAAACATTTAAAATCTTTTAATTTAACTTTTGAACCCGAATGTACATGACAATTTTTATGACAATGAATTTATTTACAAAATTTTATCACCGGTCCATTGGAACGTAGACGATTTTTGTTTACGGTCGATTGGCCCGCAGGCCATTCACTTTGGGCCGTTCAGACTAAATACCCACTTTTATACCCCTTCTAAGTCGGGGTTAAAATCTAGGGTTTTCCAGTTGGCATTACAAATGGTTTCCAGCTAAACCAATTTGTAAAAAATCAATCCATTGGTGAGACTCGTAGTAATAAAACACGCTGGTATTTTCCCATGGGTTTGCGTGTTACAGAGTTATTTAGTTATTAAAACACTAAAAGTTCTTGTTTGGATTTACCAAAAAGGGTATTTTTTTTATTAAATACAAAGCAAAGAACTTAGTGATTTATTATAACAGCCCATTAATGTCCCACTGTAGGGACGGGCCTCCTCCCATGACGGAGGGATACTTGGCCTACTAATACCACGCTGGCCAGACGGATTGGTATAGGATTTAATTTCAAGTTTTCCTTTTTTTTTATTTCGTTAAGATGATAGTCCTTTAGTCGGTTATTACGACACCCATGGGATGAGATGGGGTGGTGACATATTGTATTCTTACTCCGTCACCACACGGAGTTAGACCATTATTCAGATGAAAATTCACTTAAAAAAACTTGTTTTAGTGGGGCTGCATTGAGTTTCTGGACGGTAATTGCAATGGCCTCCCCGTCCTGGGAATGCTTTTTTTTTCATAAAATTTACATATCAATGGCGAATATCGACCATAAGATTGGCTGCACTCAAACGAATGCAGTACGAAGTAGCCCCCTCTCTTGCGTCTCGCCAACTTAACTCGCCAAAAGATAGAGATCTATTTAAATCAACTTAATCAACAACTTACTACTTAACTCGCTACTGTACTTGTCGATGTGTATCGAAATCGGGATTTAGTGACCGCGAGTTAGTCAATGGGTACTAGGTCTTTTGACATTTTTAAAACTATTGTGCTTTCTTTCTGAAGTATAGTTGGCTCCTAGGTATCCTCGTTTGTATGAAAGTACACCAGTGCGAACTAATCCAATGGGTATTTTTATTGGCTTAGCAGCGGCGCGCGCCCAGTATCGGATTTGGAGATTTTCCATCAATTTAAATGATCATCTGAATTTAAAAATATATTAGATGGGGTGGTAACATATTGTTTTCTTACTCCGTCACCCCACCTCATTTCATCAGCTTAAAAACATTTGCTTTTTGACGAAAATATTTTTAATTTAATTTCTGAATCATTCTAATTTTACTATTTCCTTAAGATATAGGTTTAAATTTACACACACACACACACAGCACGTATGCATTGATAAATTTAAAGTAAAAACATAATCTTAAGTCATACAGTATTTCTGAAGTATAGTTGGCTCGACCTGGCGGAACTCACGGGTCGTTAGAGAAGCCATGCCAGTGATGCATAGTTAGGTATCCTCGTTTATATGAAACTAGCGGTCCGCCCGGCTCCGCACGGCCATTCTTTTACCGCGTTTCTGTTGAATTTTTTCCTGAATTTTCTTTGCTATAAACCTCACGGAGCTTTCCAACAAATGCAAAACCGTGGAAATCGGTTTGTGCGTTCAGGAGTTATAGCGTCAGGAAGAAAAACCCGACTTATTTTTATATAGTAGACTACATGAGTGCGAACTAATCTAATACGTATTTTTACTGCCTTAGCATCAGCGCACAGTATCGGACTTGGGGATTTTTATTGTTATTATATTATATTAATTTAGATGGTTGCCAGGATTTGGATATTAGAATATGATAATAACGAAACGGATGAAAACTTACCTATTATTTTATCGGTCTGGCTAAATGCTTCATCTCTCTATGTTTAAAAGACTCATTGGAGTAAGGAAACATGTAAGCCGAAAGATTGTTTCGTAATTTAAGTTCACTCTTTAGTAAGAATACAATATGTCACCACCCTATCTCATTCCATGGGTGTCGTAAAAACCGACTAAGGGACTTATCCGTGAATATTATCCTTACAAAGTAAAAAGAAGGAAAATTTGAAATTAAACCCTATACCAATCCGTCTGGCCTGCGTGGTATTAGTAGGCCAAGTATTCCTCCGTCATGGGAGGAGGCCCGTCCCTGCAGTGGGACATTAATGGGCTATTATGTAGATACACCTCGTTTACGAAAAAATAAAACAGCGTTATTCACAAAAAAATAAACATTTACCTTCATAAAATAGTAAAAATCTATCCGAGCGATGACTAGTGCTGTACAAATATTTTGAATGCGAGCGCTACCCGTCACAATGGGGTATCCATCTTTTCAAGATTATTCGGTCCTCAGCGCCCTGACTGTATTTTGCAAATAATTTATTTATAGACATGAATGAACTGGTGCAGAGACGGACTTGCACTGTTGATAGAAGTTTTTATTTGAATTTTATTTGTTTATATAGTTTGGTGAAGGGTTTAACTTGTCGCGCATATAGGTTTAATAAGTTATTATAAGAGTCATATTCGATTTTTATAACTTCCTCGGTAGTGATACAGAGTACCTGTACCGTCCTTGGTACACAACGAGGACCTACCAAGATACCTGACCAAGAGATCTACACAGGTATCTTGGTCGGCTCAGGCGCAAAACGTCTCTCTTCTCAAAATGTCGCCTGTCGTAAAACGTCTTTTTCGCTGAATGTCTTTTTAGCAAAATGTGTCTTTAGCAGAATATCTCTTTTAGACTTAGAATGAAACTTCGATTTTCGAAACAAAATCATTTATTAAAATTACGTTATGTAGAGTAATTATAATGGCTATGGCTTAAGTGTCCCTTGGTGGTCGGTCTTTTGTCAGAGCACTTTCAGAGTTGTAGACTGCTGCAGCCTGTTTAATCACCAGATAGTACTTTTAAACTTTTTTCACATTGACTAACTAAAACTAAAGGTTCAGATTCAACTTACCTTATTGGTAGGTAGAGGACGATATTTAAACATACTTGTTATATTACAATACACCTAGACAATTTACGTTAATAAACAAAATGATTTTGTAGGGTCCTTTGACACAGACCTGCTCGGAGAGCATCGGCGCGCATTTTTCTTTTCACACAGAACGGACCGTAGACGCTTGGAGCGGAGCCGACTACGAACTACTTCACATAGACCGGCATAGCTTTTTCGGGCGAGAAAGAGCATGCGATCGGAGCCGACCGGCAGCGCGAATGATAAAAGTACGCAATCGGAGCCGGTCTGCTCCTCTTATTATTGCACACCAAGCGCGTTCGAGTATACTTAATGACATAAGCAGTCCAGATTCAAAAATAAACCTTATTACAAATACTAAAATCTCTGTTTTCAACGTGATAAAAATCTGCTCTCCTTTCCGAACCGGTCTGTGTCCCCTCCTCTCCCTAGGAGCGCAAATAGTACCCTAAATCTTTGCGTGGCATCCATGAATTAGAGCTTCTACACTACACCACGTTTTAGATTTTGTAATAATGTAAATACATATTGCGCTAAAATATACCTTACAATGTAAAATCTTAGAAGATAATAAATTAACATGCTATCGGAAGCAAAACAAACATATAAACAATGCCTTTAATAGAATATCTCTATGTATTTCCGAATGCATTTGTTGGAATAATTCCAAAATCGGTCCAGTTATCTTATATTATACCAAAAGGAATCTTTTTGGCAAATTCTACTGGTTTTTTATTTGCTTGTTGACATATTTTGCTGCTTTGATTTATCTTATTTGTGTATAAGCGGTTTGATAGAAATCACTAGATCTCTCTACTCTAAGGATGAAATCATCATAATCATAACACCCCATCAATGTCCCACTGCAGGGACGGGCCTCCTCCCGTGACGGAGGGGTATTTGCCCTACTAATATAAGGCATGAAATAATTTTTAATAATGACACGGCAAATGGACCATTGTTTGTATCTCATGAAAAACGCAATTACTTCGTTTAAAACAACGTCTGGTCAAAAGCATTTAGCCACTTCGTTTGAAGCATCTGGGCTCCCACGTAAGGACCTGTTGTGAAAACTGGAGCGAGGAACAAGATCAAATATCTTGTCATAGCTCTCACTGTCAGTATCCCATGCATTAAACCGCTATTAGACTCGGGAAGACTTATTCGATATATAGGTCCATTAAATTAAGTTCACAGGACACAATATAACTAAATAATATAATCAGCGTGTGGTGACGTAGTAAGAATACAATATGTCACCACCCCATCTCATCCCATGGGTGTGGTAAAAACCGACTAATGGACTATCCGTGAACATTACCTTTACGATATAAAAAGAAGGAAAACTTGAAATTAAACCCTATACCAATCCGTCTGGCCAGCGTGGTATTAGTAGCCCAAGTATCCCTCCTTCACGGGAGGAGGCCCGTCCTTGCAGTGTGACATTAATGGTCTGTTATGATGAATATAATCAGCGTAACTTAAGAATGGATAATAGCGTAGCACACGCAACCAACGCGCATGTATGAGGTTTGCAAGGATCGTAATATTTGACAAGCAATATTCACTGCCTATCCCATGGGGATAAGACGTGATTTTATGTATAATCAATGTTCTAATTAATCAACTAAACACATGTATAGGTGCAAATTCTAAGCGATCTTAACAGCTTCGTTAATAATCCTCGAATCGGAAGGCTTAAGCGGACGCCTAGCTCAGGCAGGAATTAGGTGGAATACGATAAGGGGTTCAGGAAATTGCATAGCCTCTGTGTGACCTTATAGTTTAGATTAACTGGGTTATGTTAGTAGGGTGGTGAGGTGGGTGTTTATTTTTTTAATTAGTTAATTGTAATGGTAATAATAATATGTATGAATGCTGGGTAAAACAGATTGACTAGATATATCTTGTTGCTTACGATCCGTGAAAAATAGTCTCAAATACCTCGGTCTCCTCTTACAGCTTGCATTGGAATGGAAGTGTAGACGAGTACACAGTAGCACACACTAAACCATCGCAGTAAAAAATAAATACAAGGATCGCGTGCATCGCATAATGTCTTAGTACGAAATGGTACTGAAATACGTTTGAAAGTAAAGCATATTATTGATTCTACATTACAGTGACAAAATCGATAACTAAAGCGTAAGTCATAGTCACGATATGTACATTGTAGGTCGTAGGAAGCTAATAATTTTAGATAGATTTGTTATTTCCTAGCCTATTAATGTCCCACTGCAGACACGAGCCTCCTGCCGTGACGGAGGGATACTTGGCCTACTAATACGGATTGGTATAGGGCTTAATTTTTATCTCGTAAAGATAATATTCACGGATAGTCCCTTAGTCGGTTTTTACGTTACGTTTGGGATGAGATGGCATGGTGATAAATATGTATATTGTATTCTTACTCCGTCACCACACGGAGAAAGTAAGGTATATGAGTACAATTTCTAAAAACAGCCCATTATAGTCTTCCTGTAGGTACGGGCTTTCTACCGTTACCGACGGAAATTTGGTCTAATATCACGTTTTGGTTAGACAGAGAGTTTAATGCCATGTTTTTCTCACTTTTTCGAAGATGTCTCAAGTTTTCCTTTAGTCAGCTTTTACGACACCCTTAGGATAAGATGGCACCATGTTTTCTACCACACTCTGTCGTATCTCAAAAAGTAATAAAGATAATTGCAAACAGCAATTTAATAAAAAGATTTTGTATCACGCAGAGACCTCTTACAAAAGTTCCACAATATTACCCACTCTTTATACAAGAGCTATACATATACGTTCCTATTCTATCCCCTTTTCTTGTGTGAATGCATGTACTGAGGGCTAAATGGACGCAGATAAAACGCTTCCAACCTACCCGTAATAGTTGCAAATACAATATTACACACGGTCGATTAGTTTGGCCGACTTGTTCGTGAAGATATTTCATTTTTTTTCTTATTTATCATAACAGCCCATTAATGTCCCACTGCAGAGACGGGCCTCCTCCCGTGACGGAGGGATACTTGGCCTCCTAATACCACGCTGGTCAAACGGATTGGTATAGGTATATATATTTTTCTTCTTTTTATTTTGTAAAGTTAATATTGACAGATAGTCCCTTAATCGGTTTTTACGACACCCATGGGATAAGATGGGTGACATATTGTATTCTTACTCCGTCGCCACAAGGAATTGAATATTCTATTCTAAATTAAATTAAACATCAATTAACTCCATTTTTATTGTAACTTTAATTATTTCTCTTTGCTCCTACGTATTAAATAAATAAATATTACAATATTGCTTCACATGCTCAATTTCCAAAGTAAACACAGCTTATGAAAATAGTATATTGGCAGTTGTGCCTACGCGTCGGCGATGGTAACTTCTACCTCTACACCGGGTTCGATAGAATAGCAGCACTAATAGCTAACTACTCATTTAAAATTTCTTCTTTTACATAGTTTGAACATTAGAAGATGTGCCCTAAATAATAATACTAAAAGGCTGCTATAATGAACCACCAAATTTGTAAAATACAAATTAAGAATTTACAATTAAATCTTTAACAAACGTTATCAATAATTCTCCACGTGGTGACGGAGTAAGAATACAATTTGTCACCACTCCGTCTCATCCCATGGGTGTCGTAAAAACCGACTAAGGGGGACTATTCGTGAATATTATCTTAATGAAATAAAAAGAAGGAAAACTTAAAATTAAACCCTGTACCAATCCCTTTGGCCAGCGTGGTATTAATAGACCAAGTATCCCTCCGTCACAAGAGGAGGCCCGTCCCTGCAGTGGGACATTATTGGGCTGTTATGATGAAACGTTATCGAGATAGCCCTATATAGTATAGATGCAATAACTGTATTTTTATAAGTCTGGGACTTTATACACTAGTCTTCAGTTCATGGTACGTTTTAACAAAACTAGATGAAGTACTATCTTATTTGTCTAAAGCAGTGTACAAACTCAGAAAACGTCCAGAAATTTCCCTTAATTTGGACATGAGAATTCCGTATGTAGCTTTGCAAAAAATATTTTTTCTTATTGGCAACAAATTTACCCCGAAATTTATATTCAAATTTGTTACTCCGGTATCCAAATTACAGTGACATGCCTGTGTCCTGATCGCCCGCTGTCTTACTTCATATTGGCAAATATCCAATATTACAAACAAGCACTTAGCCAAAATTATAAAAGTATTTACGCATTAAGAGAATTTTGGCTAAACTGGGAGCTCTTCATCACTACGAAAAATGTGCTTTAAAGTAAATCAAGATCATAAGTTGTTTTAAATTTATTTGTATATAAATAATACTCATATGACAATGTATTTACGTAAAATCTTTATGAAAGTAAAAATTTCTCTTTGATTTTTTTTTTACACATTGATGATTGATTAGTGTGTCAGTCTTTCGTCGTGTTTTAATTCTTAGTATTTAAAATTTGGTATTAACGTTCTTTTCCGTGTGGTGACGGAGTAAGAATATAATGTGTCACCACCCATGGGATGAGATATCCCATGGGTGTCGTAAAAACCGACTAAGGGACTAGGCGTGAATATTATATTTACGGAATAAAAAGAAGGAACTTGAAATTAAACCCTATACCAATCAGTCTGGCCAGCGTGGTATTAGTAGGCCAATTATCCTTCCGTCACGGGAGGAGGCCCGTCCTTGCAGTGGGACGTTAATGGACTGTTATGATGATGATGACTTACGTTCTTACACACACGAATATTTTTTAATAGGATTTAGTGGTGTTACATTACAAATCATAACCTTTGTGCAATTTCTTGTAAGCAGATAATGCACTACTCTCGTTACGTAAAGAGATCTATCCAGTTGTTTAAGTGTTTTTGTAAATTACATTAGAATTAATTTTGGGTAAGGTAATTTTACAGTTTTAAATTTTCCATTTATGCTCTTTTGGTATTGTCATAAACTTAAATCTCTTATATATCATCATATTTGAACAGAAAATTAATATTGTTTCTTTACTACAAAAAAAATATCGTTATTATTACTCCATGTTGGCAGTTTTACACGTCCGTGTGTACACTCTGTTAGTATTCATGGCACGATCTTCGTAGGTCGGTATTGACTTTCTCAAACCGCTATATTTTATTCAATTATATGTGAAAAGACAGGCATCCCTATATTGTTTTCTATCTGGGTTAGTGTAAAAGCTTATTTGAATTTGATAATTTAATTAATTATTTATAATTAGTTTCTATTTTTAGTCTTTAGTGGTGTCGGTTTACCCGTTTAGTCTAATGTTTTGTAGTCCACTTTTAGTACTATCACGTACTAATAAGGAGCTTAATGTCTAGTACTAATAGTCTGCTTAGTTTGGGACTAGATGGCGTTGGTTGAATATGTAAGAAAGTATCATCATCATCGGTCCACTGCTGGACATTAGCCTCCTCCAAATATTTGTCTGCGTGTGATCCCGTGCCTTCCTCATTTATCGACCTTCCGCCATACTTATAGGTCGTCGCTCTATTGCATCATCTATCATGAATAGATGATGCAATATTCGTGTGGTGACGGAGTAAGAATACAATATGTCACCACCCCATCTCATCCCATGGGTGTCGTAAGAACCGAATAAGGGAGTAACCGTAGATATTATCTTTACAAAATAAAAAGAAGGAAAACTTGAATTTTAACCCTATGTTAATCCGTCTGGCCAGCTATTAGTAGGCCAAGTACCTCTCCGTCACGGGAGGAGGCCCGTCCCTGCTGTGGGACATTAATGGGCTGTTATGAATATGAATAGAACGAATCATTAAACTGTGGATTGGATTGTGTCTAGTACTCATAGTACAAGCTCTGCTTACTTTACTAAATGGCGTTGTCTGAATGTGTAATGCAGTCTGCCCACTACACCGTACCATACCAAGACCGTGCTATGAACGTGTCAGAAAAAAAAATATTCTTTGTATTTAAACGTATGGGACTATGACCACTAGACCGTTCCGTAACCGGCCAGTACGGTCTGTATTCACGTGCCTGATACGGTCCTAGCACGGTAATGGTATGGACCGGTGTAGTGGGCAGACTCTTTAAAGAATATCATTCTTATTACACAAACTCGAGAACATAAAGTTGTTTACAAGATCCGCATTTCGCCTCCGTTACTTCTTAGGAGCAGCTACTTTAATCGCAATATTGACTAGCAAAACTATCTTAATCTACTATCACTATCATTTTCTTTAATAGAATATAAGATAAAGAACACAAAACAATACAATACAACATTATACTAAAAATAAAAACGGGAACCCATCTAAATCTTGACCTAAGCATTATTTATTTATGTTAACATGTAAAATAAGAATGTTTGGAATATCTTTATTTGGCAGTATCGTGTATTCGTGCCGTTAGGATGCCAATAAAGGCCGTAAGTGGCTATATTGGCAATCGCAAGAAATAGAAATTGCCGATCTAAGTGTAAATAAGTGTAAGTGTAAATAAGATAAGAAAGTCAAGTGCTAGTTGTACCAAGGAACTCTGTGTACCTAAGTAGGTTAAACTATATTAGCGAAATGTTTTAAAATTATAGAAAAACTAGCTGATGCCCGCGGCTTCACCCGCATTGTATGAAGGTATAGGTAGCTTAAATGTTATATTATATTCCAAATTTCATCAAAATCGAATTAGTACTTTTTGCGTATCCTCACAAACTTGCGCATTTATAATATTAGTAGGATATGTGATATGATTTTTTTATTAATCAGTAGCACCTAGAAATACACACATCAAAAAAGTCTAAGCAACATGCATGATATTACAAATTTACCATTTATATTAATTTATTTTACCATTTATTTTAATTATAACGTTGTATTTTATTTTTAAAATAATATTTTTAGGGTTCTATGATGTAAAAATAACAGCTGTTTTCTTTATAAGTTCTTTTAATAACAGAAATTAACAATATTAGAATATACAGGTACATAAGAAACTAAACTTTTTTTTTACAAATTGAAATTTCTTAAGAAAATGAATTTATTGTAAAAGAATAGGACAATTTAATACAAAGTATGGCCTCCTCTGCTATTCAGAACTTGTCGGCAACGATTATTCATTGAATTAATGAGACTGTTTATGTCATCTTGCGGTATTCGCTCCCAATGGAATTGTAGCAAATCCTTCAGCTGTTGGGTTGTTGTCACTCCGTCCAAGTCCTTCAAAACACGTCTCTGGAGCATGTCCCATGCGTGCTCGATGGGGTTGAGGTCTGGCGATTGTGCAGGCCAGGGCAATACCTGGATGTTCTCCGTTGCCAAGTATTCACTGGTTCGCCGAGCTGTATGTGAACGCGCATTGTCATGCATTAACGTAAAATCGGAGCCAAAGGTTTGTGCAAATGGATGGACATAAGGTCTGAGAATATCCTCAACGTAATTTTCAGCGTTCATGTTTCCATTTACAAAAACGAGCTCAGTTCGCCTGTTCTTCATAATACCCGCCCATACCATAACTGTTGAGCCGCTGTATGGATGAACTTCCTGAACGCACCTGAGTCTTTCAGTATTTCCGGGTCGACGGTACACTCGCACCCTTCTTGTATCAGGCCTAAACCCGAATCGCGACTCATCGGAAAACATAATTTTATCCCATTGTTCCTGGGTCCATGTTATGCGTTCTCTACACCATTCATTACGACGAGCGCGATTCCCGTGACGTATCGGTGGGCACCTGATAGGGCGTCGAGCTCGTAGGCCGTACTCATGCAGTCGATTTCGCACAGTTTGGGGACTTACATCAACACCACTTGAATTTTGTAGCCTCAAACTTATCTCTCGAGCGGTTAACATCGGCTGGCGTCTTGCAGTCAGTTGTATGTACCGGTCTTGCCGAGTGGTTGTACTCCTTTTACGGCCTGGATGCTGTTCAGCGGGTTCCCCTGTATTATTGTAGCGCTGCCAAAGACGACAAATAACACTTCTATGAATACCAAAATGTCGAGATACCTGAGATTGATTACTTCCCGCTTGCAACATCCCTACAGCTCTTTGCATTTCATCTGCCGTCAAATGACGTCACTCCATGACGTAAAGAATATCTAACAATTCAATTTTGTCGCCAACTGTATTTAAATGGTTGGTAAAATTATAAAATCAAGACTAAAACGTAGCAATTAACATGCACTCAAATTCAAACAAATTCGCAGTCATTTGAATTTTATGAAAAAAAACAAAACATAATCGAAATTTTTTTTTTACAACCAGCCAGTATGTCATCAATAACAAAAAAGTTTACTTACCTATACACTGAGTAAATACTTAGAAATTAATTAATATAAATGGTAAATTTGTAATATCATGCATGTTGCTTAGACTTTTTTGATGTGTGTAGTTAACCTTAATTAATGTTTATGGTACGAGTATCGCCCCGCTCTATCACGCATAAAAGCACATTCCATTTTCTTTTTGAAAAACCGACTCCAATCAGGGACCGAAATCGAATCTTCCACAAAAGAAAAACCGAATCAGGAACTTGAATACTTTCTAGAAAATAAGTTTTATTTTAATTAGTCAAGAAATTTTTCTTCTTTTTACTTTGTAAAGATAATATTCACGGATAGTCACTTAGTCGGTTTTTACGACACCCATGGGATGAGATGGGGTAATGACATATTGTATTCTTACTCCGTCACCACACGGAGAGGTAAGGGAATATACATTTAAAAAAATACAACCGAATAGAGAACTTCACCTTTTTTGTAGTCTGATAGAAAGAAAAAGGTCACATAGGATTCACATAAAATACTATCTACATTTTTAACCAAACCTTTGAGAACTACTTTCATACCTTACATGTGTTCCTAGTTCAGTGGAACATCCCTTTATAGGATTACATTAGTCCGTAGATAGACGCCCTACAATCAGAGCTAACGTAGACAAAGCTAACTGCCGAGTGCTCGCTATCTGATACCCTAAGCCGATTTATA
This sequence comes from Schrankia costaestrigalis, assembly GCA_905475405.1. Taxonomy (NCBI): domain Eukaryota; kingdom Metazoa; phylum Arthropoda; class Insecta; order Lepidoptera; family Erebidae; genus Schrankia; species Schrankia costaestrigalis. The sequence goes on along the minus strand of FR997852.1, from coordinate 7,621,505 downwards.
TTGATTTTATATACAGCCTCTCTAACTGGGTATGTTACATGGCGGAGTAAAGTTTTGTATACTCAAGCATATTTCCAAGAGGAGAAGGCAGAAACTGGCAACTCGCTTTTCGCGTTTAATTATTCATTTATTTTGGTAACTTTATAATACTTGTATTAAATACTACTTTGTCTGTATGTGGAGGTGAAATAAGCATATAATATGGCGTCACCACCCCATCTTATCAAAGTGGTAAGTAAACAGATGTCTTTACGTATACAAAATCTTATTCCAATTCGCCTAGCAGCTTTTTGTGCATCTGGTAAGGACAAGCTTAAAGCTTATTTTCAAACAAAGGAATATTATTTATCTCGTCATAATCTACTATATAAAAATAAGTCAGGTTTTCCTTCCTGACGCTATAACTCCAGATCGCCCGAACCGATTTTCACGGTTTTGCATTCATTGGAAAGGTCTCGGGCTCCGTGAGGTTTACAGCAAAGAAAATTCAGAAAATGATTTAACAGAAAAGCGGGAAAATAATGCCCGTGCGAAGCCGGGAAGCGCCGCTAGTATTGTTATAAAAAATACGACAAACTTCTCGAAACCACAATGTTTGACAACAAAAACTTTTTTTGTACGAAACAACGACTACGAAAAAAAGCTGTTGTCAACGGTTACAGAGCAATTAATTAACTTTTTTACCTTTCGTCGTGTCGTCTGTAGGTACACTTCTCGCCTCCACTTAATTTATATTCATCACTAGGGATGTATCCCTAGGGTGAACTTCCTCATTTCCTAATGGCTTTATTTATTTTGGGGCCTCTCTGTCCATACCCTTTGGGGCCGCAATGCCCTTGCCTTCGTATGGGGTTAACTGTAGGCAATTGTTTTCTTCGCGGGTTCGCTTTTTTGAATTGTGAAGGTTTTCAGTTGATTGTATATACCAGGAACAACAGTGTGGCATTGCAAAAACCACGGTCCGTCAAGACCGTACGCGAGTTTCTGGGATAAAGCTTCATCATAACAGCCCATTAATGTCCCACTGCAGGGACGGGCCTCCTCCCGTCACGGAGGGATACTTGGCCTACTAATACCACGCTGGCCAGACGGAATGGTATAGGGTTTAATTTCAAGTTTTCTATCTTTTTATTTCGTAAAGATAATTCACGAATACTTAGTCCATTAGTCGGTTTTTACGACACCCATGGGATGAGATGGGGCGGTGACATATTGTATTCTTACTCCGTCACCACACAGCGAGGATAAATCTTGAACGTTTTCAATTTAATCAGGAGAAAATTGTCGTGTTAAACTTAACTTTTGTTCTCGTAATAATCTTATATTCGTAGTTAACAAGTTATAAAAAGTAAAAATAATAGGATATTAATTAAGGGAAAAAAATATACATAAATGTAATAACAAAATGGTTGTCTCAATAGTAATAGTACGATAGTACGATGACAGTAGGCTCGGTATGTAATACGTCCGTGATCGATGTCCATAGGCTTGGCTTCGTCTATGTACGGTTAGCATGATAAAATATAATATTTTCCCATTGAATTAAACTATAGTACAAATTGTCTTTCTTACGATTTGAATTCAGAATTTCGTGCACGACAGCTGTTTATGCTATGGCAGAGCGCACGAGAGAGATATGCAAAGAAAATATCTAAAATTATTCAGGCAATAGTGTTTTATAAAATTGGCATCTGTCATTTTAATACTCATGACGTTTGCACAACACTTTTCTGTAAGGTATTTAATGAACAGAAAGTTCATAACTTCTCATCAATGTGGTGAATATACCTACTTATTCTAAGTCCACCACCTCACAACAGAACAAATAAACGTAAAAATATAATTTTGTTTTTGCCGACCCTACGTTTTTGATGAACGACATCATTCTATATAGAGTTACAATTACAGTTATACGTCATCAAATGAGGTCGGAAGATACGAAAATATGAGTGTCTTATTGTCCTTTCTATACCTATTATATTACTTTTATTATATAACTTTTTTGTTGTTGACCTTACTTTAATAAGTAATCATTTTATTCGTTAATATACTTAATAAAGGATAAATTTACTAATTGGGTAGGCTTTTGCTTTTGAACGACTGTCGCCTACTTTGAAAATACTATCAAGCTTCAACGTGAATCGAACCTAAGACCTTTGAGTAGCAGACAAACCATCATCATAACAGCCCATTAATGTCCCACTTCGGGGACCTCCTCCTATGACGGAGGGATACTAATGGCCTACTAATACCACGCTGGCCAAACGAATTGGTATAGGGTTTAATTTCAAGTTTTCCTTCTTTTTATTACGTAAAGATAATATTCACGGATAGTCCCTTAGTCGGTTTTTACGACACCTATGGGATGAGATGGGGTGGTGACACGCTGTATTCTTACTCCGTCACCACACGGAGATATCAAATTTGAATTAAATCCAAAACACACAAAACTACCAATAAATCTACAATCACTAAAACTAGTACAATTTTATTACCAATTCACTAAATAACTAAAACGTGGGTGTTTTAGTTATTTAGTAAATTGGTAATAAAATTGCACGTAGTAGAAGATTCAAGGAGATTGTTTTCTCATACTATTTTAACCCTACATTCATCAAAATAGAAATCCCCTTCAAAATCCCCATGTTGTATCAACATCGGTCTTAGGGTACGTTCATACTGAGCGGCTCGGAGAGGCGAGCAGATTCTTATCATGTTAAAAACAGAGTTTGAGGTACAGTAAGCTCCAATCAACTCGACCGTCTTGAAGTTAGCTCTTAGAGAAGTCCGCGCATGCCAAGAGTAAACGAAATACCCGTTCTCCACCAATTGTAGCAACTTCACGTAGTTGTCGGTCAAGTTATTTGGTTTTTATGAAAGTTTATTTTTAACCGACGCGTCGAAAAAAACGATGGTGGTTATCAATTCGTCACGTATTTTTTTTTAGACACAAAAATTATACACCGAAAACACCCAGTTCGATGCAAACAATCATGTTCATGCACACAAACATCTTCATTGACTGGTAATCGAACTAGAAACCTCTGTGTAACAGCCATAATGTTATTTAACCACAACTCCACAGAGGTCGTCAAAATAATCGTCTAATTTTCGTTGTGTGTGAAAAGTAAAAATGCGCGCCGATGCTCTGTGTGAACCTACCCTAAACGACCGCATTTACAATGTTATCTCAACCGTTTGATAGTCCAATCGAACGGTTACAAATAGCTCCCTGTTTACTAAAGTGGGTGTTGGAATGCCGGCAGCGGACGTAGGGTTAAGCGGTTATGGTCTTATACTAAGTGTTAGGCTATTTTCTTTTTTTACTGTAAATGTAAAACACGTCATATTATGTATGCTATGAAAAGAAACGAATTGTTAATACGGAGATAGGTAAAGACTACGGAACGCCATGTATAATTGTGGTCCTTACTATTCTAATATACCTACTTCATCGACACTCATACTCATGATATGCACACAAGTACTACACACTCATCTCATCTCAGCCCATTTATGTACCACTGCAGGGACGGGCCTCCTCCCGTGACGGAGGGATACTTGGCCTACTAATACCACGCTGGCCAGACGGATTGGTATAGGGTTTAATTTCAAGTTTTCCTTCTTTTTACTTCGTAAAGATAATATTCACGGTTAGCCTCTTAGTCGGTTTTTACGACACCCATGGGATGAGATGGGGCGGTGACATTCTGTATTCTTACTCCGTCACCACACGGACACTACACACTAGATCAAAAGAAAACAAAAATTATTTATTTGTTTAACCATTCAAAAATGTTCACCATTTATGCCAATCATTTTTGATGTCTTTCTTCTGTCATCCTTTTCTTGATTTTTTTTACTAAGTACATCTTCTTTCCCTACTCTCTGATCCTACTATCAACAAACAAAATAACACCAAACATGCTACGTAGGAAACGCATTTTACAGAATTTGTTTTTCTTTCATGCATTTTCTCCCATACTTAACATTTGCTTATGTAAAAACTGCTTTTATTTGATACAATCTATATTATTTTAATGCATTTCAGCTATAGCAACCCACTTTCACGGACTAGGTATAGGTATATTATTCCAGCAATCAACTGTCTTATTAAGCTAACTCACACCAAACCTACCTGTCTTACTGTTTGTTAAAATTCTAGCATCATCATTATATAAATATAAATAATATGACAATAAAATATGTTGCGCCAGCTTCAATCAATCAACTAGCCTATTGCGTGCCAACACGCGCCACAGAACTCGGTCTTGCGCTTTCCGCATCCAGTCCGACTCAGAGACCTTTATGAGGTCGTCGGTCCACCTATTATTAAGTCAGCTTATTTAAGTTTATTTATCAATCGATCGTTAGCGTGTTATGCTCATACAGACTACTTGCTAGAAGCATGCTGCTAACTTGTCAGTAAGCCACAGAAGCTGCAACCAAAAGGGGTTAGCAGTTTTAGCAGTAAGTGTTACTGTTAGATGTTAGGCAACATGGCTACCTGCATGTCAATTCTCGTACCTAAAATTCGGTTAAGTTAACTTTTAGTTGTCAAATAGTCACTATCTAAATAAAACTTTAACACGACCACAAAAGATTACAATTGCAATAGCAAAAACATGACAACTAAAAGTTAACTTAACCGAAGTTTAGGTACGAGAATTGACATGCTGCTTGTCACAACTGTTTACAGAGGTGTTAAACGAGGACATATCACTAATATTATGGCATATAAGTCGCTTAAAGCAGTTGCTGCGTAACAATTATGCAGAAGAAGGGGAGCCTCCAGTATGGTAGTATTTTAATTGACATGTGTGTCCTACTTTTACATTTAATAACTGAATTTCTCATTCATACAGGGAGAAATATAATTACCAAGACACAAAACCCCCTTACTCATAAACGCCGCTTAAATTTAATCACTGTTCAGCGAGATTTTTATAACGAAAACCAACCTTATACCAAAAAACGTAAGAGTTTAATCAATTGACTAAAATTTAAGAGGCGTTTATAAGTAAGGGGGTAAATCTGTAATTATATTTCTCTCTAAATAACTTTATGTATTTACAGCATTAACTTATAATATACAATAGTCTTATGCATCCACTATACTTACTGTTTTATATACTTTTAACATACATTTGTACACTTTATGTAAATTTAAAGTTGACCGTTGGATTTTGTTTTCGAACTAACTACATAAATTCGCAAGCAACTGAAAGTCGCTTCGAACTTTGTTGCTCGCAACTTTCAATTTAAAAAAAATATTGTATATTACTCATTTGAATAAGTTGAATCGCAGATATTTAATAAGAATATTATATACTGCGAATGATGATAATAAAATCTGCTATTGAACTTTTATAAATGTTCTAAAAATCCACCTTTTTCCGACAGTGTCGTTCGCGACTGCGTTGGACACGAGAAATCGTGCGACAAAAAGTCGCCGATGATCAACTAGCGGTCAACTTCAGATTTCTACTGTACTTACAATTTTTATAATAATATAATGTTATCTTTGTTAATCTTCCATGCACATATAAAACTAACGACAAACACACTCTTGAAAAAAATAAGTTTTTTTTTTCTAAATTTACTACATAAATGTATATCGTTTAGTAATAATTCGTTCACTGAACAAGGCAGACATACAAAAAATCAAAAACACAAGACACAAAAAATGTCTCTAAAACACGATATACAAATTCAAAATATTACTTTATAAAAAAAATTTCTTCATATGTAATAATAATTTTTCTATTGTTTATGTCGCTTCTCTGATGAAATTGGCATGCACCATAACGCTATGCGTGGTGTTGATAGTTTTTTTCTTTTTTAATTGAGTTTTTTTAAAAGAAAAGGAATAAAGAGTGTGTTTCGTCTTTATATGTGCAGGGAAGGGAGGTGAGTGGTTCGCAAACGGCGACTGCGGACACCAAACTATGTGGTGAGTCTTATGTTTAGTATTTGCCGACCGGAAAATTGATTTATATGATATTATAAGGCCGTCTTTATATACAGCCATAATAAAAGAAAAATAAATTAAAATGATGGTCCTGGTCTTCAGAAAAATAAAACAATTTTGCTGTCGGCTTACTTTTTTAAGTACTTATAATATTTAACTCGTAGTAGGTAGTAGAATAAGCATTATAATACGAGTATATTTAAGTAACTAGCATTTAAGTAACTACTGAGTTTGCAACTCTCTATCGACTATCGACATCATCAACCATGGCAAGAGCTTTTGACCATAAGAGGCCAGTGTTTCTGTGCCCTATCTAGCTCATCTCGCTACCTCTTACGTGGCTTGCTGCCACGCTAATTAGCTGCACTATTCTGTGCTAAATCTGACCCACAGCTTGTAAGGCATATGGCAAAATGTGGCCCTATCCTCCTTTACGACGATACTCGCTTATCCGTAATGCTATTATTATTAATATTCTAAAGGCGAGAGTTTGCAAGTATGGCTGTTTGTTACTCTTTCTCCTAAAAATTACTAATTGGATTTTAATGATACTTTACAGTTAAAAATATATGTAATAAAATAATAGATTGACTACAATTTATAAAGTTTTTCTGTAAATTGTCTAAAATACGCAGACAAAGTTGCGGGCACTTATAATGTAATAATATAAATTTTAATAATAAAGTATTTGTAAGTAGCTAACTACAGCTGCTATTTCAGTACTGTAATAGTCGCGACGTGGCTCACTTGTCCTACTACACGGGTAATTTACAAATACTGCACTTTATATATTCATGGAAGCGGTAGGTACCACTTTACTGACTGCAACTGTAAAGTTAAATAACAGTAATGCAACTCGCCTTTGAATAAAATTGTTGACTTTTGCACATTTGCACTTGTAACTTTATACATTTTTGCTTTGATTGCCTCTTTAAGATTTTGTCCTGAATGCTACTTTGAAATTCCGTATAGGAGTTGGAATTGTGCCTGGATTTGTTTAAAGCTAGCTTATGAGATAAAATATGGACGCTACCTGTTGGTAGAGTATTCTTATGTCTGGCTGTATATCACCATATTTTAAGGTCGAGTTATCGTTAGAATTGATTGGAGGTAGTTTGAGAAGCTCCATGAAAGTCGCTAAAACATTAAGCGGCAAGAGCCCGCCAGCAAAACGCAACTTGGGAAGAAATAATTCCTGCTGCGCTCGAGTTAAATGATTGCGCAATAGTTTCGACTAATACTTTCTAAGAATGATCGAAAACGGCAAATAGGAAGTAGGATTCGCGTGCGTCCTAACAGCGCAGCGGAGATTCAGACAGACAGATTTCTGATTCTATCTGCTTTCACTGAGGATCATGGGATATAAATGCCAAACATAATAATGTTTACTTACGTAGTCCTAGCGGGAAGAAACAAGCTCTTCGTGATAAATTCCAGGGTTAATCATCATACCTGCCAGTAGACGTCCTCTGTTGCGCATAGGCTTTCTCCAAATATTTTCACTTAAACGCATTCCTGTGCCTCCCTCATCCATCGGTTTCCTTCCGTCTTAACGTCATCTGTTCACAATGTAAGGTCAGATATTATGATTATATTTCACCGCCCTACTATATTCAAAAGTCAAGCCATTTTACTAGTCCACCCACATATAAAACAACTACTTGAGTAGTATTTTCACGACTTGCTCGTAGCAGTAAACACTTGTTACTTCTTATTTTATTACCTCGCACATACATAGACGAATGTATCCCTAAGGAATAGAGTACGGACGTTACCTTAAGCGATGAAAATACCGAATTTAATCAAAATCAAAGTAGGCGTTAACGTGGTACCTACCTAGTAATTTGTTAACTATTTTACGAAATAAAAAAAATTGTCATGCGATGTGATTGTGTCACCACCCCATCTCATCCCATGGGTGTCGTAAAAACCGACTAAGGGACTATCCGTGAACATTATCTTGACGTAAAAAAAAGAAGGAAAACTTGAAATTAAACCCTAAACCAATCCGTCTGGCCAGCGTGGTATTTGTAGGTGTACCGTAGTGGGACATTAATGGGCTGTTATGATGACTAGATGTGAAGGGAAATTATCGTATAGAAAATGTAGAGGGTTACAATATTTTCTTTTATTGCTATTTTACTTGATACTAACCGTCCCTCACAGATACGTCAGCAATGACAGAACATAGCCAAACCGCTGCCTTTTTACCAATGACCTAAGCTGTTAAGTTTCATAACCCTGTAATATACTAGCTACCGTAACCCTTTCACACAATTACTTGTATTAATAAGGCCTGTATCCAGCAGTGGACGTCAATTGGCTAATATGATGATGATGGTCAAGACTACCATGTGTTCTGAATCCATATGAATTTAGGGAACTTGCTAAATGTATTTTAATTCAGTTTTCTTCCTAGTTTTTTTTCGCACCTCACCAACTAGATAGGCCACAGTGCATATTTAAACTACTGAAAAACAACTATTATGCGTCCATAATCGAAGGCCGATACCAAACATAGAACGATCGATATAATTGAATAACTTATTACTATTGTACTACGTAATGGAGCGACGGATAGACCGACGGACGTACATCTTGTATAACAAGAAGACTAATTGGGTCCCCATATTGTCTGTTAGCGGGGTTGTTTGGGGAGTGAACCGCTGTCGTGTTTGTGGTACTGTATCTGGGATTAATTGTACAAGTAAGTTGGCCTTGACGAGTTGTGTGATAGGGAACGTATCCGTACTCCATTTCTTTAGGTATTTAATTAAAGGTATATAAGTGATAAGTCACGGATGGCGTCTGTGGAAATCCGACCGAATGAAATAACTGTCAAAATTGTTGCCGCGCTATCATGCAAGCTTACTTTTCAATTTAGTCAAGTTCCCAGCTACTGTTTACCTTTAGTTAAATACCTAAACAAATGGAGTTTAGGTTAAGTAGCGATGGCGCGGATTTTTCTTATGCCCGATTTACACAGCGACAAGTACAGTAGCGAGTTAAGTAGTATTTTAAGATTAAGTTGATTTAAATAGAGTTCTATCCTATTTTTTGGCGAGTTAAGTACGAAGTAGCCCCCTCTCTCGCGTCTCGCCAACTTAACTTGCCAAAAAATAGGATGGAGATCTATTTAAATCAACTTAATCTTAAAATACTACTTAACTCGCTACTGTACTTGTCGATGTGTAAATCGGGCATTAGCGCTATTTCATTTGAGCGCCCGCGTACTTTTTTTTCTAAATGATAACTCTCGCTCTAGGGATTATGCTTTGTGTCTTGGCGACTTCAATCAATCAATCAACTAGCCTATCGCAGTCCACTGCTCAACATCGGCCTCTCCCAACACGCGCGACTGAACTCGGTTCTGCGCCTTCCGCATACAGTCCGACCCAGAGACCTTTATGAGGTCGTCGTTTCTTGGCGACTTTGCAAAAGAAATTTAACGGACACTTCAACACAAATTCAAGGCAATAGTTTTTGGATCGTACAAAAAAATTGTTCTGTGTGGGATTGGAACCTGCGACCTAGTGCATGCCTGCCTCTACCGCTTTCGCCGCTAAACTGGGGCTGTTAAAAGCTATGGAGGGTTTGAAGTCGGGCCCTTTAGTTGTCGTAATGATACGTATTTGTTACTATAATTTGTTATATTATAGATAATATTTATCTATTGTAATCCATACTATACTAATATTATAAATGGGACAGTGTGTCTGTCTGTTTGTCTTTCTTTCACGCGGCCCTGTTACGACAAAACACTGCAACCCGGGTTACAGCGTTTTGTCGTAACATGATTTAAAATAATCTGCTGCATGTTAACTTGCTACTAGTTCAATCAAAATTTCAATATCACTTTTTCTAACTGAAATATTCTTAATAACATTTTACTGCAACCCAAAATTTTAACTAAAAATCTTGACAAAACGCTGCATACTAGACTGCAGTGTTCTACCGAAATCGTAGCGAGCGGCGAACCTCTTATTATTTCAACAAACCGCTGCAAACTCGGGTTGCCGCGTTTTGTCAAAATAATATACGATAACTTACTAAATAATTGATTTGAAGTTAATTACACAGTTTAACTTACAAATGGTTTTTGGTTTCGGTTTCTCGGTACGTTTGGAAATTGGCTTATTTACTATAGACTAGCTGCTGTGCCCGCGACTTCGTTCGCGTGGCGGATTTTACTTACTTCGCAATTCGATTTAATACTAAAAATTGTTTTTTAAACCTTATAACAAACAGATATACCTACACACGAATTGTAAAATTAACGAACGAACCAAAACCTTTTCAAAAACAGATCTTTACAAAGACAGATCTATGAAGACTGTGTCTAAACTTATACTGAAAGACATGAGGGAACGTCATTCTTTCAAGTAAAATCTTAATACCGCGATACTGAAAATGACGTCACAGGCACAATGCCATCTGTTGTCAAATTTGTAAGTTAAAATAAATGACATCGCTTTTTCATCATAACAGCCCATTAATGTCCCACTGCAAGGACTCGCCTCCTCCCGTGACGGAGGGATACTTGGCCTACTAATACCACGTTGGCCAGTCGGATTGGTATAGGGTTTAATTTCAAGTTTTCCTTCATTTTTATTTCGTAAAGATAATATTCACCGATAGTCCCTTAGTCGGTTTTACGCCACCCATGGGATGAGATTGGGAGGTGACATATTGTATTCTTGCTCCGTCACCACACGGATAATCGCTAATTAATTATGAATGAATACATTTGCACGCCACGTTATGGTGCGGCAGCCTCGGTGGCGCGGCGGTCGCATTACATGGCTGGCGTGCATGAGGTCGCGGGTTCGATTCCCATGGAGGACAATTGTGATACACAAACTATTGTCCTTAGTCTGGATGTTCTTTGTGTCCGTTAAATTGATATTTTTAAAGGCTAGTGTGAAGACTTATAATTGATATTACACATACGATTCATGGTTAATTTTATTAACATTTAAAAGGAATAACTTATTAATAGCACTTAATAATAAAATAGTTATATATTATTTAAAAACTCATTTATTTTATGATTACTACTGGTAACGCCATCTCGTGAACAAAAGAAACTAAATTTAAATTCATTCAACATTGAACCAAATCCATTTTTCATGACCCCTGATTTGTATCGGACTGTTCTAATAAAGAGATCTAGCGATATCTCGAGTATTACTTATCCGATTCCGATTGTTTTATTATAGTATATATAGATACCTACTTTAAACTTAATACCTATAAACTACGTATCTATGTATTTTAATATCTAAATCGCGCTTATTCCGAGAAGAGTCAATAAGAACCACGTCCGTTCGCATTAAGAGTCAATGTGAATGAAATTATATAGATGCACCGGTTGGCCGTTTCGGACGTTAAACAAAAATCAACCGTACAGCCGTACTCATACTGGCGCGGCGACATTTGAAAATTTTCTTTCATCTAAATCTTGTGTGTTTATAAACCGATTTCTATAATTCTTTTTTATGAATAAGGTATTAAAGTGTACTTTTGAAATATGGGAGTTTGAAAAAGATATGTCTTTGCAAATTACAATATATTTATGTATTTAATACACTTTGAAGAAAACCCTAACGATTAAACAGGTTATTGTGGCTAATATATAAAAGATAGATATATACTATTCAGGACTTCTTTGTACATCTTTTGAAGACTATTATTTTTGTAATACATATTTTTGGCGTATGATCAACATATGCGATGATAAGAGCTCGAACGCGCGTTTTTTCAACCGACTTGCTTCAAATTTTTCGTCACTGCTCAGCTCCTATGTGTCTTAGCGTTATGTTATACAGCCTATAACCTGCCCAGGAGTATGGACTACAATCGTATTAAGTTTGGTTAAAATGCCTTCAGTAGTTTTTGACCCATGCGTGCACATACAGACAGACGGACAGACAGACAGACAGACAGACAGACAGACAAAAAATTTCTTGATTGCATTTTTGGCATTAGTATCGATCACCATTCATCCTCCAATATTAATTTTTAACATATATTCAATGTACAGAATTGATCTCTCTACAGTTTTATTATAAGTATAGATATGCAGAAATGTATTACCATGCCAAAATTATATATTATATTATGTAATAAAGATTTCTTCTTTAGCAGAAAATTAAATTTGGTTAATGAAACCTTTGGCAGAATAGGTAAAGGAAATAAAATGGTGACGACTATATTGTGGCACGAAGGCGAATCTGGACGTAAAGCATTTGACTAGGCAACAGTATGTTTTATTCATAAAAAAAACTCTGTAGAGATTATAAAGGGGTAGTTTTATACGCAGACAATTGCAACATCCAAACATTTGACATGATCTGGGTATTGTCCATGTTTATTTTAAGACCCACTTGTTGAGAGACTCTGAGGTCCCCGAGCATTGTGTTTAGGTCTTCCACGGTCTCGGCCATGACCACAATGACATCGGCATTTGTAGACGTGTCTCAGAAGACTGATGTGTCTGTAATTCTGAAGGAGCGTTCTATCGCCGTTTTTCATGATCAGTACCACCCACACCTCTCTCTCCTACGCCTTTGGCGTTTTTCCAGGTGTTTGTGTTGGAGTGTATAACTGCCCGAAAAATTTCCAAATCTCTTCTAGAAGTTCAGGCTTTGATGACATTATTCTGCCACACCGAGTGAGCCACCTTGAGCCTAGATAGTTGGCTCTTGCAAACACTTTTGAGTCCTTGTTTCGCTCAATGGTTTCTTTAATACAAACTATATTAAAATTCCGAAAGTCGCTAGTTAGTGACTTTGAGATCTGCCGATAGAGCCGCCTATACTGTTCAGCGTCGTCTGGAAACAGCAGTGCCATCTTAGGCCTTTGTTCCAGGAGCGACAGAGTGTGGTCGAAGATCTTTTTTGATCTTCTCCGGTGCTGGGTTTTTCATGCACCGAAACGAATGTACGGAGAGCTTCCACAAACCGTTCGTGATATTCATCCAAACCCACGCTCTCGCTGAGCCTATTGAAGTGGTTGTGCCTCTCACCATCCAGTGATCACTACCAGTTTTCACCGAATTGATCACTGTTTTGTCGACATGATGAAGTCTATCTCAGTTTTTGTGACACCATCAGGACTAAGCTGGGTCCACTTACGGTAATTACGCTTCTTGAAGAAGAGGTTCATCATAATAAGTCCCTCCCTCTCCATAAAGTTCGCAAGCATTTGGCCCTGTGGATTTCTTTGCCCATACCCAAAAAACCTACTCTCAACTCATTTCCACTTCTAAAGCCCAGCTTCGCGTTAAAGTCCCCCATGACAATGGTGTAATGGGTATTAAAGGTATGTATGTATGGCTTAGGAAATATCCTTATACATTTCTTCCACCTCATTGTCGGCATGAGTTGATGTGGGATCGTAAACTGGTTTACGATACTACCTCAGCTTTCATACCTTCAACATACCAGCATTACCTTCAACGAATATCGTTTGGTAATTCTGCCGAGAAGGTACGCTACCCTTGAAGACACACTTTCGATCTTCACCACGTTATTTACGATTACGATTTATGGACGAAAAGCCCAACACCACCCTGGAACTGTTGGTCGCCCCCCGGAAATAGCAGGTTACCGGACTTCAGGATTATCGAATCCTCCCCTTGTCTCCGAACTTCCGATAAGCCGACGATATCCCACCGTAACCTGCTCAATTCTTCCCCCAGTTCTACGACCTTCTCATCGGTACGCAGTGTGGTGTGTTGTATATTGCCAGGGCCAAAGGTCGGTTGTTTTGGTAGCCTGACCTCCCCCGGAGATTCTTCGCTCCCCCTACTTTTTGTGTGTTATCATTTTGAGGGGTTTGTTGGCCTACTAAGAAGAACACACCAAAAGGTATTTCTCAAAAAAATAAAGATGATTTAAAAGATTTATTAAAATTTATGGCCACGTCCAGGCACCACTTTTATTATAATTTAACAGTCAATGTTAACATAACTAAAGATTTAGATGAGACTTCAGAAATATTTAAATTTGAAACACCAGTAAGCTCAGTGTTTTTATTTAAATTTTATCCTAACTTATTATATTCTTCCTATACTTATCACAACAAAATGCGGTAAGCTCAGGTTGCATCGTTATATGACAATACTGTCGCTTACTGGCCAATACATGTTATCGTAACAAATCAATTTTTCTTACAATTGTGAGGTTTCTAATCAAAATTTGATAATGTTATGTTCTAATGAAAGTTAGCAAACACTATTAACAATAATTTAAAAAAAAAATCAAACGCCTATCTATACTTGATGTAATTTGGTAACGAGTTGAATATTAAAACTTAAAACCGCGTTTTCTAAAACTTGGCACTTCAAAGTTTACAGCATTTTGTCGTAACAGGGCCGCACGGGAAAACGGAGCGACGAATTGACGTGATTTTTTAAGTGGAGATAGTTAAAGGGATGGAGAGTAACATAGGCTACTTTTTTGCTACCCCAAATTTAACGCGAACAAAGCCACGGGCAAAAGCTAGAATTATATAAAAGTAGCCTTTCGTACTGAGTGTCACGCTCTGTGTTTTTTTAGCAAGATTCTATCTCACAGTCACAGTAGTAAGAAATGTCGTACAATTGTTACCTAAACTGTATTTATGTAAGTTGGTGTGCGATAAAGTATTATCTATCTATCTAACTGTGGGTGAAAAAAATCTACTGTATTATGTTATGTACAATATTTTAAACGCACTTTTATCATTGTCCACAGTGTCAGAGGATGTACAGCCGGTCCAGAGAAGTGCGCCGCTCCTACAGTCACCACAGTACACCGGCGGACGGCCACAACCATATAGTAAGTATATATAATACATGTTTTATTTAAATATATTGATTATATTCTAACGTTATTGTAAAAGAAATGTATGATTTTCCGTGCAATGCAAAATATTTTGTACTCTCGGCAGCATTATTTCTCGAATACACACAAACACACACATATCTATGAACTTTCTATATATACACTTAGGCTGACCCCACATTTGGTGTCGCGGCGTACATAGGACACAAGTAGGGTACGCCGTTGATTTGATGGCGTACGTCGCGTTCGTCGCGTCGCCCACGTAGGACACCCCGTTACGCTCGCAGCGTCAACGCGACGCGAGCGTCTTGGGTTGCTTGCTTGGGATTCAAACGCAAGAGCTATTGCTCGCCAGCCGCTGACGCAACCACAGCGCCAGCACCACCGAGTTAGTTAATTCTTCTTCCTTCTGTGCTCACAATTATCGGAGTTCAACAGTGCCACATAAAGAAGGTGCTTGATAGGTTTTTACGATGATACATATTTAATTAAACCAACTAATCTTAATAAAGACTATAAAAATAACTAATTACTATTTAGTTTAGCTATCTCGGTGTGAGCTAGAAAGTTTAGAAATTTACCAAAAGTTTTGACTATGTTTTCGCAGTTCCGTTATACAAAGTTACCCCTTGGGACAAGTTTTTTGTTAATATTTGAGTAAAATCCCCAAGGTACATTTTAATTTTAAAAGTTAAGTAGGTTTGTTTTTGGTATTATGTGGTTAGAAGATGAACGAGCGCTTGCCTGATGGTAAGGTTTAGATTAGATGGTTTAGGGACGGGCCTACTCCAGTGACGGAGGGATACTTGGCCTACTAATACCACGCTGGCCAAACGGATTGGTACAGGGTGTAATTTTAAGTTTTCCTGCTTTTTATTACGTAAAGGTAATATTCACGGATTTAGTCAGTTTTTACGACACCCATGGGATGAGATAGGGTGGTGACATATTGTATTCTTACTCCGCCACCACACGAAGCTATTAAGTACCATACTGAAAAGTTTTTTTCTTTATTTTTTTTTCAGAATTACATTTCCGTTACTACACTGTATAAGTTTAAATTTTAAACAATTTCTAATAACATAACTTGTTTCTCAAACCATTATTACATAGAGTCATCAATACGCAAAATGTTTACTTTAAATGGAGCGGGTAGGTTATATGAAAAGTATAAAATTATTTACCTTTTAACTTAGATTACATACAGTATGTTTCAATTTCAAGCTGTATACAAAGCTCACCAATAATCCATATCCCTTTAGTACGAACAGAGCGAACGTTGTCTGTTACGCCACAATGATTACAAACAAACACACTGGCCATAATCTTATTCTGGCTATCGTCTTTTGTTTCGACTAGGCCGCAGTTATTGGTTCGATAACCATTGAGGCGCTTACTGTCAGTTGCTATTACTGATATATAGGTAAACGACTAGCTGGCCCGTGCCCACTTCGTTGGGCGGCGAAAAATACCGCATCCCTTTTTTTAAAAATTTCATTACTGCTCCACTCCTATTAGACATAGCGTGATACTATATAGCTTATGACACTCCCCGATAAATGGACTATTCAACACAGAAAGAATTTTTAAAATCGGTTCAGTAGATCCAGAAATTACCCCCTACAACACACAAGCTTTACCTCTTTATAATATTAGTATAGACTAGCTTTTGCCCGCGGCTTCGCTCGCGTTAAATTCGGGGTAGCACTAATCCCCTTACCTGGACACAGAAGAAAAAAAAACGTAGCCTATGTTACTTTCCATCCCTTCAACTATCTTCACTTAAAAAATCACGTCAAATCGTCGCTCCGTTTTGGCGTAAAAGAAAGACAACCGACACACTTTCCCATTTATAACATTAGTATGGACAGCCCTGGTTAAGTAATGCTAACGAGGTTATTACATAGATTGGTGAGCGCTCAGTAGTCTTTCATCTAAGCGTCTCCGTGCTTTGACACGTAAAAAGGTGGTCCCAGCTGTCGTCGTAGTAGTGACAGAGTCGTTGAGCCAAGTCAGAGATCTATGGGCAGCTTTGAACAAGTCTCGACACTAGGTTAGCACTAACCAAACGATAAAAAAGAAGACCACCCTGTTATCCAATCCTACTACCAAATAAAACTCGTACTGTATTATATTCTACTTACAAATGGAGTCTAAAACCCCCATACATTATTATACTCGATACGATTTTCTAACTAAAAATACCCACTAGTCTCAAACACAACTTCGCAGAATAAACCTTTATCTTACCGTCCTATAATACCCTATACAAATCAAACTTCGGACATCGAACCCTGCTTAATCTTTTAACTCCAGCCGAGATGCAATCCCAGTTAATCCCTAGTAAAGACTTTACCCTACAATCATTGTAAGTACTTAGGATACTTTGATTCACGTATGAGGGCCGTGGATGCAAAATGTTTTTAGAAAGTAATGGTGTACTGTTAGTTTAGGGCCAGAATTAACTCATCATAACAGCCCATTAATGTCCCACTGCAGGGACGGGCCTCCTCCAGTGACGGAGGGATACTTGGCCTACTTATACCACGCTGGCCAAACGGATTTGTATAGGGTTTAATTTCAAGTTTTCCTTATTTTTATTACGTAAAGATAATATTCACGGATAGTCCCTTAGTCGGTTTTTACGACACCCATGGGATGAGATGCGGTGGTTACACACTGTATTCTTATTCCGTCACCACACGGAGACTGTCTCAGTGGAAAAACGGACTTGTATGTTGCAACCCACGCTTGTGTTTGATTTGTGTGATTCAAATTACTGTCCTGAGTCTGGTTGTTATATGACATGTGTCCGTTAAATTGATGCTTGTAAAATTCCCAGCGTCACTGGGCATGATTTATAATAATAAATAGTCACAAATTCAGAATTGTGCCCAGAACCAGCAAATTCGCGTAACAGCAATTTACGTAAGATGTGGCGATATGAGGTACAGATGCACTGAATCTTCATTAGCCATGGACCGAGACATGTGAAATTTAGGGGGCGGTGCATTTGCCCAGTTTTGGGATAATAAAGGCTTAAACTAAAATTGTAAATCATTACATGCGATGATATGTTCTATCTGTGGTGATTAATTAAGCTAAGAATAAGGTAGTTGAATAAAAATAATAGGTACATAACTGAAATACCTAAAAAGTTTCTAATCTTATTTTAAATTTATTAGGCTGGCAACACTAGACTGGCGGTCCTAATACGTTGTGGCTTGTTAACTGTACGTTGGAAGCATTTGAACTTAGAACTTTGTTGATTCTGTTTTGTTTTAAACTAAAGTTCCAGTTTAGTTAGCCTCACTGAATTATAGCACAGAATATATAGCACTAACGGAACTGAATGGCCGGTTAGTTGGTAGAAATATGTCTGGGGTTGCCAACTTTGTTTTGTAGTATTCTACCAAGATTGCGATGAGTTGTTGGTTGGTATCTATATATAAACGACGGATATTATAATATACAGGTATATAAGTATGGCGAATAAATAATTAAACACAAGGTATAACTTTACCTACTATGCAAATACAAAAAAAAATCGTCGAAATATGCCCCTATCTGTTAAGGAAATATGACCATTTAAATTTTCACTTTTGAAAAAAGTTGTTATAAAGTCTATTGGATCGAGTAGAGTTGAAGATTATAAGAATGACGTGTTTTACTTACTAACATAAAGCGAAAAACTATGCAAAAAGAAAAACAGCTGTTTTGTGACCTTTAGCTATGAAAGATACTTGCTACTATTTGATTCTTAAAGTTTAAGTTATCATCATCATCATATCAGTCAATCGACGTCCACTGCTGGACATGGGCCTCCCCCAAGCATTGCCCACCTTGTGCGGTCCTGTGCCTCCCTCATCCATCGGCTTCCCGCCGTCCTAACTAGGTCCTCGCTCCACCGTGTGAGTGGTCTCCCCACCCTGCGCTTTCCGGTACGCGGAAGTAAGTTATCTTGCCAGCAAACAAATAAAATGATAAAATATATGTACGTTACTATAAAAATCTCATCGCTACTATATTCTTGCATTCAAACCTCAAGTGTGAATTTTCAAAACATTTAGTGTGAAATTCTCGCGTTTTGCATATCATAATGTATTCAACGTTTTACTTCGAGAAATTTCCTCCTTGTGTGTTTGTGTTGTCAGAATTCTCCTATAAAAGTATCAAAACGTTTTTGTTTATCTAACCAAATGATTTTTGTGTTGTCATTAACAATTTTCAAAAGAATCTTCGTTGTCTGTATGTCTTTATTTTATAGACTAAATAGACATGGTACTTTGTAGTAAAAGACGATTAAGTAACGAAATGTTGTGTAGGTAGATATTGTCTCTACATTGACAACAAAAACCTAAAATTAAATCCTATGCCACCGGTCTGACTAGCCAGCCAGTCTAGTCAGACCGGTGTCAAGTCAAATTTTCGAAAAATATTACAGTTTTCGAAAAAATTTTGCACTTGGTGTAAACCTTGTATAACACTATGACTAAAGGAAATATCTATAATATTTCATGCATCGTACACGGCAACCAAATCCTAGAATCGCCATCCTGACGAGGCAGTCTTTTAGTTAATCTCTAAAATAAATAATCATCATCATCATATCAGCCAATCGACGACCACTGCTGGACATAGGTCTCCTCCAAGTATTGCCATTTGCCACCTTGTGCAGTCCTGTGGCTCCCTCATCTATCGGCTTCCCGCCGTCCTAACTAGGTCGTCGGTCCACCTTGTAAGGGGTCTCCCCACCCTGCACTTACCGGTAAAATATATTATAAAAAGTAATAAACTTGAAATAAAAAAATTTGCCCATAAAATTCATTCTTTATTCGTACTTCGTCAACCAAATTTAACAATTATATAATTACTATAAAAACACAATAAAAATGGTTCGGAGGGTAGTCGTAAAAAAATTTGCAGAGAATTGAAAAATTCATGCATAAAAGATGCCCGGGTCACACGTTGCCAAATGAGGCCTTTCATTTTGAATAAAAGCGAAATTTGTTTTAAACGATTCAGTGCGAGAACGATTCGAAGGAAATTGGTCTGGAAAGCGCACTTTTTTTAGATTAAAACGATATGCATTGTCCATATTGGAAGCATATTTTAATATGTTACGTTAATTTGAGAATATTTTACCGGAAATATTCTGATTAGAAGCAATTTTATATAGGGAATAAGATATTAAACTGAAATTATTTTTTGATAAAGGAATCTTTATGCGTATAGTAATAGGAGTATTTAATTGCGATATTTTGGTTGCCGTGCTCTAACGTATCACGTATTATTATTATTGTCTATATCAAATTACTACCGTGTGGCTGGTGACGGAGTAAGAATACAATATGTCACCACCCCATCTCATCCCAAAAACCGAAGTGTCGTAAAAACCGACTAAGGGACTATCCGGAAATATTATCTTTATTTATTTATTTATTTAAAAAAAAAGAAAATAAAAAGAAAGAAAACTTGAAATTGAACCCTATACCAATCCGTCTGGCCAGCGTGGTATTAGTCAAGGCCAAGTATCCCTCCGTCACGGTAGTAGGTCCGTCCCTGTAGTGGGACATTATGGTATGGTATAGCGGGCTGTTTTCCGCAACTCCACGTCAAGGAGCGGGTTTTGCGTAGTGGGACATTATTGTGCTGTTGTAATAAAATTACTAGCCTATGAGATATAACAACTCCTGTGTAAGTTAGGCAGCAGCTTGACTGCTCTGGCATTGCTAATGTCTATCAGCGATAGGAAACAACTCGCCATCTGGTGAGTCGTTTTCTTGTCTGCCATCTTAAAACAATAAAAAATCGTTTTATAAACAGTAAAGAAAATACTTAAAAACCTTTTATGCTTCTCTGTTCCATTCATGTAACATCTTTATAAAAACGCTGTAAAAAACTAAAATAGAAAAACCACACAACGAAAACATAAAAAGTGGGTCGCATTTAAAAGCGGGAGAGTGAAAAGCGTCCGTCCCCGTTGAAATCCGGCGGCGGAATGAGAGATATGAACTAGTACCTCAGGGAATTGCAATAACGCGTCAGGGTTGCCACACTCTAATATTTAAATGCCGATCACACTGTGTCGTCTGAAAACTTGATGGGTATTTGCAACTATAAAATGTTATACTTGTTTTGGCATTTTGTTTTTATGTATCTTTGTTATGGAATAGACACACATGTATTTATTTTTAATAGTAAGATTTTGATTGGGTTGGTACTACGTTTTTATTTTATTGTCTATATCAATATGATGTTTGAAAGCTACTTCAGAAAACTAATCTACGAAAAGCTTCTAACTTCTTGATTCTGCAAAGATAATAGAATTATGACATTTTGTATATTTCAAATAGTTAATAGCAATATATATTCTATGTACATATTAAGTCCGTGTGGTGACGCAGTAAAAATACAATATAATATATTGTATTTTTGTCATATTATTTTTTTTAATCATTTTTGACATATTATGTCACCACCCCATCTCATCCCATGGGTGTCGTAAAAACAGACTAAGGGACTATCCGTAAATATTATCTTTACGAAATGAAAAGAAGGAAAACTTGAAATTAAACCCTATACCAATCCGTTTGGCCAGCGTGGTATTAGGTAGTAGGCCAAGTATCACTTCGTCATGGGAGGAGGCCCGTCCCTGCATTTGGACATTAATGGTCTGTTATGATGATAATGAACATATTAAGTTGTTTCTACATGACTTAGAGATATTTGTATTATATGACCCTACGGCGAACTTTAAATTGTCCGAACCTTTCATTCAAAATCGTGTTTTTCTCTTTTTTTTTACTTCTGATTGTTATAGTCAATTTCTTACTGCTTCTCGTTTACTATTCTTACTTCTGTCTGAGTGTGTAGTAAAGTGTGTAGTGTAAAGTATTCATCCCACAATTCTCTCCATTCTTACTAGATCAGTAAAACTTTTGGTATTTTTAGTGACATTGGGCTACCCTGACTACTTACCGTTCATGGTCCGTTAGCTCATTTACCGTCAATCCCCATACAAAATAGATTAACAACCCATTACTTTATAAAAACCTCCTTACATAATACTCGCACCTGACAACCCTGGCAGGTAGTGACGCGCACGCCAGTGTTGCCCGATGTAAATAATTCATAAAGTCGAGCGCGGCCCGCACGCGCGCGCCCTGTATCGCCGCGTACGTAGAATGTGAATGATTTTGGTTGTCACTTGTGTTTGGGTACATTTTTTTTGTATAAAGGGTTGTTTTGTCGTCGTCATAATAGGTAATAGATGTCCACTGTTGGACCTGGCCTTCTACAACTCTCAATCATCGGTCTCCCGAATTTTTGAGCGAGTCGTCCATCAAAAATGGAAAAAAATATATAAATTGTTATTATTATTTAACAACCATGGCAATCGGGACAGTGACCCACTGGTTTTGAACTAGTATACTACCAGGTCGATGTCAGCAGGTAAATATCACGTACCTAGAGTAAACAATTACTATGGCGACAAAGGACCTTATCAGAACGCGTTCCTTACTTGTTAAACACTTTACCTGCTGATATCAAACAAAAGAAATTAAAAATAAAATTCTCGCGAAAATGAAAGAAATTTTTAGACTCGCTGTGATTTTAAATAATAATATATGATAATAAATTAAGTCTAAATTATAAAGTATAACTAATGTATTTGTATTAAGAGAATTAACGATCTCACAGTTAAACTGCGCAAGCAGCTTTGTGAGGCAATGTATTAAATATATTTTGAACTTTTTATGTAATAAATGATCCATCCATCCACTAAGCAAGGGGTCTGCCAACTCTTGAGTTTTGCGACCATATTATACAATAAAATACAAAGCTAGTGTTATTCTGAAGGGGGAAGAGAGGTAGACATACAGCTGCAGTTGCATTGTGTGAAACGATCATACTCCCAAAAAGATACAGGACATGATTTAGGTTTTCAATTAATACAGCAAAATGTATTCGTCGAACTCGCAGAAAAGTGATATGATATTAAAAATTCAGAAGATCATTGTTCAAAGACAAAGAAAGTTCATAATCTAAAAGTGTTTATACAGTGCTATCGTGTTATAAGATAATAGTAGGTCCCTTCTACGATGATATGACATAAAATTTCCAACGCATAATTACGAAACGCATAAAATAACCGTCACCCCTACATTGCGTTGACGTTCACTCACCGATGTTGCCAGGTATAAATAATACATAATATGCGTACAATATTTGTGTGTAGCTCGAATCGATTTACACAAAGGAGGTACGGTGTAAAAGTTTTTTCTGTTTACCCTGTTATTATAAATACGTAGGTTGATTTTTTGTTTCATAATGAGATTTTAATGTCCTACTGCAAGGACGGCTCTCGTCCTTATATTTATGTAATTCCGCCTTCAGATACCACTTTGACCACAATGGGTTTGTATTAGATTGACGGGCCTCCTCTCGTGACGGAGGGATTATTGGCCTACTAATACCACGCTGGCCAGACGGATTGGTATAGGGTTTAAATTCAATAAAAATTAAAAGTTTTCCTTCTTTTTATTTCGTAAAGATAATATTGACGGATAGTCCCTTAGTCGGTTTTTACGACATCCATGGGATGAGATGGGGTTGTGACATATTGTATTCTTACTCCGTACACCCACACAGATATACGAGTATAGTCCCTGCCTACCATTAATAGGAAAAAAGGCGTGTCAAAAATCTATGTATATATTACATTTGTCATTCATACACTGTTTCGTCAAATTTTTGTACCCATTCCGTTTCGTCTACAGTAATAAAATAGTGTAGGTATTTCTACTTATTTTTCGTTCGCACCTGCCTGTTTGAGCTTTTAAAAATGTATGAGCACTCCGACGTCCCTAGTTTTTTGCCACCTGCAAGGGTAAACATGAATAATCTAAAGGCGGTTTCAGACGACCGAGTTTTTGAAACTAGACTAAAAACTAATGTTAGCCCTATTTCGTGGATATTGTTACATTCGGGTATGTTTTAAAAAGGTTATTTCAGTGAAAAAAGTATTTAACACTAGCTTTTGCCCCCCGCGGATTCGCTCGCGTTTAATTCGGGGTAGCAACAAAAAGAAGCCTATGTTACTCTCCATCCCTACAACTATCTCCACTTAAAAAATCACGTCAATTCGTCGCTGCGTTTTGCCGTGAAAGAAAGACAAACAGACAGACACACTTTCCCATTTATAATATTATGGTATGGATAAGTACGAAGTAGGGGTACCTATGAATTTCGGTACTGGGCTTTTATAGGAACTTTAGAGACACGGTTCCTATACGTGACATGCCGATATCTATCATGATCGTTATTGAAGGTAGCTCGAATCGAGACTATTATTAATTGTTTTTTTTAAGTACCGGCTTTTCCTTAAGTATCCATACTTTCAACTATCTCCACTTGAAAAATTACGCCAACTCGTCACTCCGCTTTGCCGTAAAAGAAAGACAAACAGACAGACACACTTTCCCATTTATAATATTAGTATGGAAGACTATCGTGTGCAGGTAGGTAAAAATGACCTAATTAAAAAAAAAACAAAAAAACTAACATTTTTCAACATTCTTTTCCTGTAAAACACCATTATACACAATGACGAGATCACATCCCCAAGCGCCAGAAATGATACTAAGGATCATCAACAGATGCGTCGACCCAACCTACGCCAAGATCATGCAGCGAAGACACCTGCAGCCAGAACAATCAACCATGCGAGCATACGCAGAACGGTCTGTACAATAACCCCTGCTTGTTGAATAAAAATATATATATATTAATATTTCCCTGTGGCAATACTAACTAACGTTTCTACCGTTAATTTTTGAATCCAAGTGACATTTATGACGTACGAATGTTGACATTTAAAATTGGAATTGTCGTTCGAAATTCAAATTGAAAACAACTACGTCTCTTGAATATTTAGAACTACTTAGTGCCCCCGACTTTGTCTCCTCAGGCTTATTATTTCGAGTAGCATAATATTATAAATACAATATCCTTTAATAATAGTGTTATCCTAATGTATAATACAAACTATATAGTATTCTAAAAAAAATATGATAGTCTATTTAGTTCGCGTTTTGTATAACGAAGTACATAAATTATTTTGAACGACATTTCCAAAATTATAAATATTATATAAACGGGATATTAACGCGCATTTTATTTACCTTTATTTTACTTGACGTTTCGGCACAGGTTCCACTGGCCGTGGTCGCAAGCTGACTGAGTAGTCGGGTAAATAAAATGCGCGTTAATATCCCGTTTATATAATATTTATAACAATGAAACGCGATAGTTTAAAAGTTATAATTTCCAAAATTCAACAAGTTTAACCCGACTACATTTAATTCATAAATGTCACCCCCTAGTCTGTAATAATATTGTACTTAGGCACTATTGTAATATCCCTTAGACCTACTTAACATAATTGTACTATACTATACGATACTTTAAAATAATCTTTATAACATTATAAGTATAGTTTATTTATTTAATAAGACTGAACTCATACATTTAAATTTAAATTAAAAAGTCCGATTTTGTTAATTCAATAAAAGTTTGCGAACACTATCTTGAACTTGTCAAAATGATTTCTAAAAGTTTTTGACGTTTGTCAAAATTGGACTAAAGATCTTTAATCAAATCAACTTAATCGGCAAGTTACTACTGAACTCGCTTTTCCCGTTCAAACGCAAAAAGTGCTCACTCACCAATAATGCAAGTTAACTCGCTACTGTACTTGTCGATGTGTAAATCGGGCTTTAGGGTACTAAGCACTAGTCAATCATGTTACGCAATCATACAAATAAAAAAACACTGCAGACTAAAACATAGATTAGCGAGAAGAGTACAACTTTTTTATAATTACAAACTTGAGCGTAATTTATTTAGCTAAAGTTACGAAAATCGATTGTCTTATTTGTGATATTTTCATATGTCTTGTAATCGTAATAACAATGTCATTCATATTAAATTACACCTATTAACACTATGAATTAGCTTATTAATTATACATACTGTACTTATTTATTGTTTATTTATTATACTTAATGTGAAAATAAAGACATGTTGATCATGTTAGTCCGGTTTGATATTCGATAAAAGTTTTCGAAATTCATGAATCTGTCAAGAGGTCGGAATATAAAATCTTAATTAATTTACTTATAATATTTTTGTAACACTTTATTTTTGTCAATGGCGAAAACTTTTTTCAAATTGACAAAATCGGACTAAAGCTCGATTTACACATCTTGGCGAGTTAAGTTGGTGAGACGCGAGAGAGGGGGCTTCGTACTTAACTCGCCAAAAAATTGGATGGAGATCTATTTAAATCAACAACTTACTACTTAACTCGCCACTGTACTTGTCGATGTGTAAATTGGGCTTAAGGCTACTTGTTTCTGACATAGTCAGTTAGCTGACGAGTTGTAATATTATTTATATTTCATAACACTAATTTCGTCTTATTATATTATAATAATATAACTAACTTATACTGTATTATTACAAAATATTATTTTATTCTAATGAAATGGAAACCTGTATGAAAAACAGGTTTACCATTTCTTTATCGTTACTGTTACAAACCTACTACTGACATTTCTTAGTCTTAATTCACTCAAACATTAATACGAAACAATCACAATCATATTCATTTAATTTATGTTAACATATTATTGTAGTTGTAAAATATTTTATATTTATAACAAAGAATACATTATTATAAAACACACTTCTTGCCTTTGATTTACAGACCTACCCTGTATCCTTGCATGTATGTAGCACAAAACCTTTACTGGGATTGATATAGCATTTTATGTAGGTATGTGTGTTTGTGTGTGTAATTTCTTCGTAGTGTTACAATTTTAACTGTACCTATATAGATTTTGGTATCGGTACCGGTACTTGGTAATATGTGTTGATGTTTTGTGTCTGAAGTTATATTATCGTTATTGCATAACTCTTGTTCGACTTTTACGGCTACCATGGGATGATCTTTTAAGAAAATTTAACAAGAGAAACATCATAAATATATGTCCTTCCGTTGACTGAATGTTGTCATATGCTTTCACAACATCTTACATAACAAGACGAATACGGTGTATTTTGTTGCAGTGTATATGTGTGTTCATGCATTATATGTAATGTGGTAGGTATAGTACACATAGTAGTTTACATCCACGAGAACTTACTGCCGACAAACTGTTATACAGTTTGGCAGATAAAATATTGTATCCAACGTGTAACTTCCTTTTAATAAAATAAAAATACAAAAAAAAAATACGAAGATAACCTATACTTTTATGCTTCGAAGTATAACGACAGGAATGAAAGTGTGTCCACGGTACTTTGACCATAAATAAAATATTGTTTAAATAACACTATTCTTTTTCCCCAGACATGGACTACGGTAGCGGCGGGCCTCCGCCTCCTGGCATGATGAAGGACAGACACGGCCCACCCCCGCCACATCATCCGGTAACTATTTGATTCTTATTTACCCATTCGTCAAAATTTTCAATTAAGTACACATAATTTATTTTCTTAAATTAGCCAAAGTGTTAAAATTTATTATTAACTAGCTGATGCCCGCAGCTTGACCCGCGTTGTTTAGGTAGCTTTAATGTTATTCTATAACCTAAACTACCTATATTCTAAATTTCATTAAAATCCGTTCAGTAGTTTTTGCGTGAAAGAGTAACAAACATCCATCCTCACAAACTTTCGTATTTATAATATTAGTAGGACTACAACCATTAGCTTTAGAAAAAATCAACAACATCAACTACACTTACAAATATTGTGTTAACTTAAGAATCGGAACCGGTTCATTTTTACCGGTATCACTGAATTCACAACACATCAATGAATCTCACAAAATAAGATTATGTTTTTTTTTAATTTACATCCATGATAAGGAACCACTTCTAGTACGTGGTCCTTTAACAGATCGATTTATAGGACACATTTCTTTGTTTTTGTCACAGCAACAAAAACGCGTCCCTTTTTTTAAACATAATTCATTACTGCTCCACTCCTATTAGTCATAGCGTGATACTATATAGCCTATAACACTCCTCGAGAAATGGACTATTCAACACAGAAAGAATTTTCAAAATCCGTTTATTAGATCCAGAGATTACCCCCTACAACCTCACAAACACACAAACTTTACATCTTTATAATATTAGTATAGATAAGAAAGCTTAATTTTTTATTTCAACCTAAAGCAATTTAAATAAACTTGCTTTATCATCATAACAGGAACAAAAAGCATTCAAATTATAGAGCCGCGTAGGCTCGGTTATTAATGAAATTAATGGTTTTCACACTCATCACTTTACCGAATTAATATGAAAAGTAATTAATTCGACGCAAAGAGATCGAATTGTCGATATTGGAATGATATACTACTACCTACATATTCATCATCATAATAGCCCATTTATGTCCCACTGCAGGGACGGGCCTCCTCCAGTGACTGAGGGATACTTGGCCTAGTAATACCACGCTGGCCAGACGGATTGGTATAGGGTTTAATTTCAAGTTTTCCTTCTTCTTATTTCGTAAACATAATATTCACGGATAGTTCCTTAGTCTTTACGACACCCATGGGATGAGATGGGGTGGTGACATATTGTATTCTTACTCCGTCACTATTACATATTACAGTTGGTTTATTTGACTACTATTATTGTCATCAAAACAGACCCACTACAGGGGTGGGCCTAAATCAGGCCCAATCGAGGAATGGATCTCCTCCAGTGACGGAAGGAAACATTGCCTACTAATATCACGCCGGCCATACTGTTTCGTAAAAGTTTAATGTCAAGTTCTCGATGTTCTCCTCGATCTCTTTAAGAATTTGGCAAGTCATCCCGCGGTTAAGGACTATTTAGATTATTTTTTTCTTTTTTTTTATACATAACACGGCAATATGACTAAATTGATGGAAAGCGCGAGTACAGTCCACAAATGAAGCCAACGGATAGTAGTCTAAAAATAACTTCAATCTGTCGTCATCATCTTGCCGGTTTGGTCAAATGCTTCTTCACACTGCGTTTGAAGGACCCATATCATACGAATGGAGGAAATACGTGAGCCGGAAGTTGGTTCCACAATTTCACTCGAGTGTTATGCTCCTTGGTGGTGCTTTTCCGAGGTCTCGCAGTTAATCCTGGCTTAAAGAAAAAGAGATCACCACCATCGTCTCTACCCATGGCTTTGACCTAAACGAAGACTACAGAAATCATTCAGCGTGACAAGTCTTTAAAAATCGCAGCGCTGTACAGTTGAGTTCTAAGTTGCGGGCCGGCGCCGTATAAAGCAAAGGTTAAATTTGGTAGTCGAGACGGATGCTCGGGTGGCCTATAGGTCATGGCGCTGGACGCGTAAAGTCCAGAGACGCGGGTTCGAGTACCGCCTCGAGTGCTAATTTTTTTCATTGTCTTTCTTCTTATCGTATTTTTTCTAGTTATATCTAAGCTTTATAGGTAAAAAAATATAAGTAAGTTACTTTAAAAATCAGCCATTTTTTTTTATTTAAACTTATATTTTAGCTTATTTTTCTAATATAAAATGATTATTTCCGTTTTTCTCAGCGTGACGGTCGCGGTTATGGTCCCGAAGGCTACGGCGGCGAAGGTTTCGTACCACCACCGCCGATGCACCACCCCAACATGCCGCCACAGAACCAGGTAATTGATGAGGTAAAATACTTCGTAGTACACACATTATTTTACTTAACATATTATTAGAAAGTCTATTTATAAACAAATATTGTAGGTTGTACCTATGTAATTGGGTATGTTTGGAAAAAAAATGCATTTTTTATTAAAAAATACTGTCAAGCAGAGCTTGTACTACACAGAGGATACACAGACTTACAAACTTTAGTTTTATTATTACATAGAAAATACCATAAAATATACAGTAAAAACAGAAAGCTAATATTTTAACACCATTTTATTTTTTGTTACTAATTTGTTTTACGATCTGATTTCAACAATATCACTTGTGATAGTGATATTCGGTGCAGAACGCACTATTTGTGCTAATGTTTATTTATTATTATTTTACAAGTACAGTCACGAGCATAAATATATTACAATGGGCAGGTTGGCAATAACATCTGACATTTCAATGAGTTCAATAATATCTCTCTGCACGAACGCAGCAAAAACATCTGATCACTCATTGGCAACATAATATAATTCTGACAGGCTACAAAACAAAAATATGTGACGCGCCACTTTTCTGTACAAGCCAATTTCAGGGTGATGCAAATATTCGCCATGAATATGAATTATTAAATTAATAACTATTTTTTAGTACCAGGCCATCCCATCCCAAGGAAAGCCTTGGGATGGGATGATAAGGGCTAAAACTAACTAACTATTTTTTGTTATACCAGGGTGGTCCCCCACAACAAGGAGCAGTGATGATGGTATACGGGCTGGACCCACAGACTGTGAACGCGGATCGGTTGTTCAACTTGTGCTGTCTCTACGGTAACGTGGTTAGAGTAAGTATTTATATTACGTACATTTTATATAGGTACTTAACCCGTTAACCCCATTGAAAAATTCAATGCCCAGCCCCATTTATTAACATGGGCATGGGCATTGAATAATTTTCAAATGGTCTTTGATATGAGCATGAGATAAAATGGTGACACTTTGGATTCTGAGTATGTCATCTTATAGAAATAAATGTACTTTAGTGTGCATAAAACTTTAACTATTGCTTATATTATTATTTGTCCTTCAGTCGGTAATTACAACTTGGGTGATAACATCACACTTACTTAAGGGATAGTCACAGATATCACATTGTATCCTAAGACTGTCATCATCATCATAGCAGCCCATTAATGTCCCACTACAGGGATGGGCCTCCTTCCGTGACGGAGGAATACTTTGCCTACTAATACCACGCTGGCCAGACGGATTGGTGTAGGGTTTAATGTCATGTTTTCCTTCTTTTTATTTCGTAAAGATAATATTCACGGATAGTCCCTTAGTCGGTTTTTACGACACCCATGGGATGCGATGGGGTAGTGACATTGTATTCTTACTCCGTCACCACACGGTCTAGACTGTCTTCATGTATCATATATTTAATACATATTTGTAATTATTTTCAGATAAAATTCTTAAAGACAAAAGAAGGCACGGCCATGGTACAAATGGGCGACGGTGTCTCCGTAGAACGTTGTGTCCAGAACCTTAATAACGTAACAGTTGGAGATTACACATTGACACTCGCGTAAGTTATTTTATTTTGCATTTTTAACGTAAATGGGCATTTATTATGTCTCATTTGAGTAAAGTTTTTAACATGAATGGGCATTTACAATATCTCACTTTATACGTTTTAACGGTAAAGGGCAATTATTATAAATCACTTAATTTGAAGAAATGGGGTAATTAAAATATCATCGGGGAATATTTTAATCCACTAACACGGGTTTTAACTCTCTTTAAGCTATTTTCAAATATTAAATAAAATTATTTGTGTTTCAGTTTCTCAAAACAAGCATACTTATCAGAGGTGATGAACCCGTATCCACTACCGGACAAGAGTCCCTCGTTTAAGGACTATGTCGGCAATAAGAACAATCGGTTCTTAACACCTGCATCTATTCACAAAAATAGAATACAACCGCCCTCTAAGGTGAGTCTTAGCTTATATTATAAAAAATATTGCTTGCGCGATTCTGAACTTGATAACAGCCCATTAATGTCCCACTGCAGGGACGGGCCTCTTCCCATGACGGAGGGATATTTGGCCTACTGATACCACGCTGGCCAGACGGATTGGTAAAGGGTTTAATTTCAAGTTTTTCTTCTTTTTACTTCGTAAAGATAATATTCACGGATAGTCCCTTAGTCGGTTTTTACGACACCCATGGGATGAGATGGTGTGGTGACATATTGTATTCTTACTCCGTCACCACACGAACAAACAAGCCCGTTGGTTTCGAATGCTCTTGCCATTTTGGATGTATTTTCGCCAAATCTCTGCTTTTTCGTATTTCACAGTCAATAATAAATATTCCTCACACACTCACACAACGCCATCTAGTCTCAAACTAAGCAAAGCTTGTACTATGGGTCTCAGACAACGGATAAACATACTTAAATACTTTTTTTTGTAAATACATACATATTATACATAGAAGACACTTAGACCAATGCAAACAATCATGTTCATGTACACAAAGATTTGCATTGCCCGAGACCTCTGCGTAGCAGCCATGTAATATACCGACTGCGCCATAGAGGTCGTGGGATAATATCAATGATATGTGTCGTGTTCCAGGTGCTTCACTTCTTCAACACTCCGCCCGACGTGTCGGACGAGCAACTCCTGCAGGTGTTCAAGGACTACGGAGTCACACCGCCACACACCATCTCTAAGTTTCCACTCAAAAGCGAGAGGTAAGACTTTAAGCTAAACAGTAAAATTGTTATAAATATTGCGTACATGAGGTCGTTGACCAACTTAGAACCACGGAAGAAAAATCAAATGGAAATGTAAATACAACTAATTCACTATGGGATAGTGAATTAGTCACCGCTGTCGCCTAAAAACAAATAAACACACAAATAAACTACTAACAAAAAATAACATAAATAGCTGATCCTACATCTGGAAGTGAACCTTCATTAACTATAAATAGAAATTATTTTGTTGTAGCGCAGAAATAATTATATGACGTTTTGTAATCTTAATAGATTTCATTTTCGAGTTAATTCCGCCGTCCCCCACTTATGGTGGTTTTCGCAGTTCTGGCAATTATATACTTTAAAATGTTGTTTATAAAGGTGACATTCGCGTTATGTATTACCTGTGACCTCAGCAACCAGTTACGCGTACCAGCGCGTATTAGTGACACGCTTACCACTCCTACTTAGCACTTCCACTTGATTCTTTCTTCCGCGCTTAGAACACTTTCGAACAAAAATTAAGTTGGTAAAGATACCGCTCAAAGATAATATACAATTCAATGATTTCTTAACCAATTTAAATAAAACATTTATGTTTAAAATTGTTCCAATTTCGGCCGTAAGAAATTTAATTGTAATTGGTTTAATAATTTCTGATTTCTGTAGCGTTTTCACAATTTTGACAAAATGCTTAATTATTTTAATAAAGTAAATTAAATAAGTTATAAATTAATTATTTTTTTATTATATACAGGTCGTCATCGGGCCTGATGGAATTTCAGAATATATCTCAGTCTGTGATGGCGATAATGGCGTGCAACCATGCGACAATTCAACATCCAGGTTATTATATCTTTTATCGTACATCATAACAGCCCATTAATGTCCCACTGCAGGGACGGGCCTCCTCCCGCGACGGAGGGATACCTACTTGGCCTACTATTACCACGCTGGCCAGACGGATTGGTATAGGGTTTAACTTCAAGTTTTCCTTCTTTCTGTGTAAAGGTAATATTCACAGATAGTCCCTTAGTCGGTTTCTACGACACCCATGGGATGAGATGGGGTGGTGACGTATTGTATTCTTACTCCGTCATCACACGGATAATTTATCGTACATATTCATGTATTATTTTATTTGAGGTACTTAACTATTTTACAGTACTCTTAGAATATTTTGTTATATTATTGATCGACATTTAGTTTTTAGTTTGACAGATGATTAATTAAAATTGTAATGATTGTAAAGTAGATCAAAATATATGTTTTTAAAATCATTTTTCCCTTCTTTGTTTTATTAGTTGCACAAAAACACCACAAAAGCAATAAAATCCCGTCTGGTAACGACTACTGGTCGATTGCCCTGACCGGCATCACTTTGCCCGTGGGCTAATTCACTTTGCTCGTGGGCTAATTCACTTTAATTCACACACGGGATAATTTCACCTTGGCTGCGGGATAACTTAACTTTGCTCTTGCACTTTGGCAAAGAACACAGACAATATAACTATTTTTGTAAATTTTCACGTTCCCTTCATCACTTCACTAAGGCTATTTCTCCATTTTTTTTGTTGCAGACGATTATGTTACATAAATTATCCCGTTGTTACAAACATTATCATCACTATTATAAAATACAAAAAGGCATAAATCTACTAGTTTTTTATTATTAGTCGAAAGAAGTGTTATCTATTTGGCAGTCATAAATAATTTTCCTTTTAAATACTGTTCTTAATAAATAATATTAAATATCTTTGCAAAACATTTTCAGGTGCGAAATTCCCGTTCGTAATGAAACTGTGCTTCTCATCGTCACGACAAATAGGCCAGGGGAAGGGACAGACCCCCATCAAAGGTCAAAGCCAAGAACCGAACAACCAGAGACAATCCACAAACAACGGAATCTCTGAACACGAATACTAGTAAGGAATAATTCTTATTAATAAATGTAAAAAAAAAATCGAGAATAATAATTATAAATGAGTGGTTAAAAAAAAAAGACATGTACATTTTTTCTTTTAGAGGTGACGGACCAATGTTAAGTCGGATTGATATTTTAATTGAATTGAATAAATGAAAAAAATAAATAATATTGTTAAGTTGAATTGTTTTAATCTATAGTAAAATGCTGAAATGATTTGTCTGCACAAACGTAGTTAGGGACTATTGTTGTTAATAGATATTTTTCTCATAAACTCCTGCCATTTTGTTTATTGGTTTGTTTTTATGCTTACAAGTAATAAGAATAAATTAAAGAGCGTGTTTTGATTCGTATGATATAACAAAGTTACCATTATTTATTGGCAATGTAAAGTTATGGTATTGCCATATTTATAGACTGATATTAGCATTGGTGAACACGGATAAGGATATTTATTTCTTATTACTTGTATGCTAGATTTTTTTGTAAGTTTTTATTTCTTGTAATCGTGTATTTATTGTGTATAGAATGTCGGCCTAAATTTTAGATTAAATAAATAGGTTTCTAAATCTTAATTATTATTGACTGTTGCTTTTTTTTCGATCTAGTCAAAAGTATCTATACAGCATAATATTTCTGACTGAAGAATGTTCTAGAAGTTTTTATCTTAATTATTATACTCTATCGAAAAGTCAATTTTTCTTAACCTTCGATAGTAGGGACCATAGATTTTTAATATACCTTTCAAATAAAGGTAATTTGTTGGCCAACTTGTTGGCTGACGTTTTGTTTAGAAACTGGCTATACATATTGCTACGAGTTGGCTGATAAGCTGGTTAATTAGTGCTTGGATTGTGTGTTCGGTTAAAAATAAGAATAATCTTATAGATAGTTTTAATACTTTACATTCAGCGCTGATATATACATTGTTAAACGCTATTATTAACTTTAATTAACAAAATTTCTTCTACTTAAAAATAAAAGTTTTTTCTCGAGCTACAAAGGGAAGGTATATAATTATAATATATATTTACCTTATTTTATAATTACATACCATTTGGTATGATTTGTTTGTAATTTGATTATCAAAAATAAAATTAAAATACTAAATAGTCACCAAGACTATATGACGTTTTGATTTTGACTGTACCACACATACGTGTGGAAAGAAAACTGGAAGATATTAATTTTTTTTCTAATACACGTTTAGAAACCTTGTTTTTAACTGAACACATAATTATCGCTTAAAAATAATAGATGAACATCATAATTTTTTAAATTAAAAAAAAAATGTATCCGCTTTTATACTGTCTTATTGGATCAAAGTATAGCAACACTGTTCTATTTAATGTATCTTCCTTATCAATTTCTTAATAATGTGTATTTTTCTTTTTTTCTATTTACTAAATTCTAAAGACTCATAGGAAGTTAAACCTTTGTGGACATGAAAGTAGACGTATTTTAAAATTGTTCCCTATATTAAAATATTCCCCTGAATAGAAAGATAATTGACCCAAATTATCCAGTATGGGCATGGGCATAGTCGATTGCCCTTTTCCCATTGAAAACGTTTTATGTAACCACATTTGTGTATGTATTGTTAAATTGTTGTATCTAAATTTAATTTCTGTTTCATTGTTATACTATGATCCTAAACAGATTTCGAAGAAAAAAAATCTCTATTCTTATAGTGCTAATTCTACACATAATTTCCTAAAAGAAAGATAATTTTATCGATTTTTCTAATGAAATACTAAAAATTTGTACATCACTTTAAAAAAATCTACAGTTTCGAAATTTTTACTGTTTTTTTTTTCCTACAAACTTTCACTATATTCCGTTCCTTGTCATTTATAAGCCAAAAATTTAAGCCAAAGTTTAAAAATGAATGAACGTTAGATCTTAAACATATGTATAGTTATATTGTTTATGTACATATGAATGCTGTTAAACATATTTTGCATCAGTCCACTGCTGGGCATAATTTAGAAGAAAACTGTAATTTTTGTTACTAAAACTTTTATCTTATCTACTAATATCGTTGACGTTCCCTCTTAATCGTTTTATTTTTAAATGCATTTTCTTCAAAATTAGTCTAGCAGTTTAGTTGTTATAAAAAGTACAATCAGGTACTAAAGTGTCATGTTCAATAAAAAAAAACTTAAATCATAAATAAATATTAAAACTGCAGTGTTAAATGTTTAAGAAATTTTAATTAGTTTATTTCAATTTTTATTATGTTTATGCGAGATTTAATGGTATTAGCTGTAATGAGGGAAACATAGTCCTTAAGTATATTGTTTATATGGTGTTACATCGATACCTATAATTAAACGATGACGTTTAACTTTATTTTTTAATTTAAATACTAAAACAATAGACTTACTATGAACTAAAAATGTCTCTCTAACAAATAAAGAAAATATATTAGATTTACAAATATCGAGGTATTTCAAACCATATTCTTCTAGAAATTACTTTTTTTATAGAAGTTTACTTCAGATAAATAAATTGTCATAAAAATAGAATCTATCAATTTATAATTATGTAAATCAATTTGATTATATGTATTATATAAAAAAAATATACAATGATTTTTAGCCTATTAAATTGCTATTAAATCTCGTATTAACAAGTAGTGAAAATAGTTTAAAAGTTGTATCTATCGAGAGGAATGACATATCTTGTGTGAGGATATCGGTGTAATTATATGCTATGTCAATTTATAAACAGCTATATATATATGTAGATAATTATAAGTGTATATCTAATGTACATTCGCGCACAACAAGTCGTATATATTTTTGTGTGGTAACACAACGCTTTTAAGCTTAATAAATTTAGATTTGTACTTAAAAATACACTGAACTAGATTTGTAGAATAAAATGATATAATATAAGGGGTTGGGGCAGTTGTTGTGCGCGACGGTACATGCGCTTGTCCGGTCGAATAATAAATGTCAATTTGTGTTTATTGCGTCTAGCGTACGTCCGTATATGTAATTATGCTTCGAAACTACATATCACAGTGACAAATAATTAGAACAAAAATAATAATCTATAAAAAAGAACACAACTACATGTCTTTTTCACCAAAGTCACAGTTTTTTTTCTCTTTTATTTCTATTATTACTTTTTATTTATTTTTTTATACTCAAATATTAACAAAAATACATACGATTAGGCACTTTTACAGTCACGTTTTGGCCTTAAAATTCAATTATACTCTACACTTTTTTTCATTCACATGTTAAATTTTTCGGTCAAAACTTTTAATACTTTCAAATACATTCATAACTCACTTAAAACTATTTGCTTCTAGCTAACGGCGTTGAGGTGGAGCACACAATCATACACATATCAAGAACGGACGGCACACTGATACACACAGCCACAACAACACCAGTGAAGGGGGGATGGGAACGTTGACGTTGAATATTTATATTTGAAAAATTCACCCGCTTACAATAATTATAACTTGTAAATTCACTCACTTTAACTCACGTAAAGTTGTACTATTGAGTTTTTTTGTATTGGGGTACAATCTATAAATAATTATAAAGAAAAATCTATCATATTTAATTTCCAATGGGGTAAATCTTTATTTAAAATTCATTAAAATTGACAAAAAATATTTTGAAAATATTATAAATTACGGGTGAATTTTTCACAACGTCAACATTTTTTATTTAAATAATTCCTTATTTTTTACAATTTGTGATTTAGATATCACTCTTATAAAGACATTAACAGTTAGTTTTTTTAATATATAATATTATTAGACACAGTAACATGAGTTTTTTCATATTATTACACATTATTACATTTCCATATAATTTTTTTGTTTGAATTTTTTTTTTGTTTTGTGTGGAGCGATGCTCCGTTGAATGCATCTGCATTTTGTTTATGGACTTAGTGGTTTAGGTATCTTTTAAGTAATATTCCCATTTACTTTGATTAATTAGACTTTAGTTACTTTATTATTTTGCTTGTGCCGTTTTCAAAATGTGACTCTGACATAGACCAAAACTTTTGAAGATGGCACAATTACCCGTTTTAGTGATGATTTTTTAGTAAAAATAAAATATCTTAGTTTGCGAGTAATGTTGAAAAGTACTTAGTTTTCGTTTCTTGTTCCCTTTTGGCACTATAATGGTGTCCAAACGTATTTGTACTACGTCTATAACTTATCAGTTAGTTATAACTTTTAAGTTTTATTTGGTTGTTTTGTAAAACGTGACAGTTGTGAAAATGTACAAGAAATAAAGAAACTGAGGTATATTTAGAAAAAAGAAAACTGAGTTTTATTTTTTGTTTTGGGTAGACCACGCTTTTGTGCCTGTTTCTTATTTTTGCACGTGTTTAGTTATTGTAGGCATTCTGACGACCATTTA
Source organism: Schrankia costaestrigalis (assembly GCA_905475405.1). Taxonomy (NCBI): domain Eukaryota; kingdom Metazoa; phylum Arthropoda; class Insecta; order Lepidoptera; family Erebidae; genus Schrankia; species Schrankia costaestrigalis. The sequence goes on along the minus strand of FR997852.1, from coordinate 7,582,920 downwards.
ATAAAAAAAAATGTTTTAAGAACCAAAACTTTGTAAATGTAAGTAATAGTTTAGCACTCTTTAGGTTAGTAGTAAGTGTCATTGCAATGTCAATTATATTCGATTAGTGAAAAAGTAATAAAACAGTAAACATTTTCTAAAAAAAAATAATTAAAAAATATAGAGATGATTCGACTTAAATTTTTGAATAATAATAAACCTTGCACGAGGATATAAGTTACGCATTGTCTAGGAAACAAATGTCTGTCGACGGATCACAAGACACTTGGGGATTAGCAGGCTCAAATGCCGCGATAAATCCCTAAAGTAGTGTCCACAGACATTTGTCCCTTAGATAATCCGCGACTTTAGATTAAGACACGAGTTCGAAACACCATAACGCGCTGTTTGTACAATATAATTTTGTTTTTCATATAGAATAGATGTACGATGTGACCTTGTGGTAGTTTGTCTATTATACTGTTTATGAATAGCAATACTTAGATTATTTTTACTTTCCCTTGCCTATAAAATTAGATAAAAAAAAAATAACTACGATGTCAAATTACATAAACAGTGTCATAGTCAACATTTGGACTAGCCATAATGATAGCTGATTTAAATAAATGTTATCAAAATAAATAGATGCATATCTTTTTCTCTAGACATATTTTCGAAATGAATAAAAAAAAACTAAATGTTTTAGTGATAGGACATTGATGTCGTGATAGCTTACCTCTGTTTGTGTTGATTGTACAAAATATATATTATTATTAATTATATTGTTTTAAAACAAATTTATGTTGTTACTGACATATGACACTAATCTACTCAGATACCGCTATTACACATGTTTAAAGACACTAAAATTGTCATAAAAAAAGACATTTTATAATATAAAAATATATTATTGATTTTTAATCAATTTTATTATCTGTTTACAATTGCTTAACTAAACGCGAAAAACAGAACAGTGGCACGTTCAAGAATACTGTATTTTGTTTCGTTGTTAACTTACATTTAATTGGTACTAGGTCTTGTAGTTACATGATAAACATTAAAATACATGTCAACACAACAAATTCTTTCATTTCTCACACCACTGCAGACATCTTAACTAAGTATTGCGAACTTATTATTTTAATATTTTTTATGTTCGCAACACTTATGTTGACGACTGTACATCCTTACTACCTTCACATAACAATTTAATTTTATTAATTAAAACCTATTTAGTCCTTTTTGACTCGACTGTACTACTATTTTCTACATAATATACCTTTTTATTTTATTTTCAATGAAAACATTGGAAATAATAAGAAATACATTTTATTTCTTTATTTATAAGCTACACAAAATATGTGCTGAAAAAAAATCATTAAATTGCTCAATTTCAGGGGAAATAATTAGGAGGGTCTTATAAAATTATTACATCTTTGAAATACTATACTTAGCTTACGCTATGACATAGACGGCTACATCAGTTTTAATTGCCGATAGATAAATTAATAATTACGGTAAGGGATATGATTGAAAACGAGATTGTGCTGGGTACTTGTAAAATAGAATTTCTTTTCTGAAGTATATGTCCTAAACAAATAAAACTCTTTGAAAATATCTGACTGTATTGGCCCTTTTGATGATGGTGTCTTGAATAAAGCTGTCAATATTTAAATGGGCATAGAAAAGATTTAGTAATTTATTGAAGTTATGAAACCCATTTTACAGAACTGTATGTAAAAGATACGTAAATAATTAACAGAATCTTTAACAAAAAGCTTAATAGTTAAAAAAAAAATATTACGTAAAAACTTTGCACTTTAATAGTTTCACATACTTTTGCTGGAAAATCTACTCACTTATAAAAATAATTTATTCTCATTTTGTAGTTTAAAAAATAACCAATGTGTATAGTACTGTATAGTACAGTACAGGGTCGTCCACGAATTGTTTTAAAAACAATAATTCTCAAATAAGCTCTTATAGGGCCCAAAATTTCTAACACGCCGCAATAACTCAAATAATACGGTCAGAACTTTAAATCAAAATATTTTGACCATTCTACAACTTAGTTTGAAGTAAAAAAGAAGAGGTTCTAACTGGATTTGATTGATTGAATAAGCATATGCTCTGATAAATTCTAAAAATGACCACAAGTGTTCTATGTTTGTAAGAATTAAGTAAGGGGTAAATGAGAAAATTAAAACTGATGTAGTGTACTAACGTATGCTATGTATGTCACAAACGCATTTAAATTTTTGCACAATACTAAAATACTTTAAAAACATGTATAAATATTTTAAAAATATATTATGGCGGCAAAAATTTGTTGATATGTAAATAGTAAGTATGTTGTTTTTAATTCTCAACAATTTTTTTTAGGTTTTATTGTAAATTTTTAGAATATTATTAAATGAAATTATTTATAGAGAGCTGCACTCGAGAAGCAAAAAAAATGTAAAATTGTATAGAAAAATAAATAATGTTTTTTGAATATGAAACGTTTATTTATTTTAATATTTATGTACCAGGGGTACCCAGGAGTCTTGGGCTCGATTCCCGTGAAATGGAAATCTTTTTGTGAGTGAATATGAATGTTTTTATTAGACTATAACCTATAACCTATTCACCGAAGCAAGCTTGTATAGCGCCCTCTCGCTCACGAATCTGGTTACAAATGAAAAGGACCGATAACCGTCATTGACGGTCAGTGGGCTTAACAATTGCTAAGAAATGTAAAGATGCATCCACAAGGCTCGTTCGGTACTATTTAAATTCCATACAAACCTACCCATAGTTCAGGCTAGCTTATTTTGTGTCTAGAATACATAAGAGTGGGGTTTTCCTTGAACTTATAGTGCTTGACATAAACAAATGATTTAACTTTACATCTTTCTAATTATGTGTGTTTCCTTCAAACTACGATCCTGGTTCTTTTAAGCGAGGCGTGAAAAAGCATTTTCTTAAGCCGCCATAGTGGAGACATTCATGCCTCTACAAATATTGTAGCTGGCATGGTGCTCGCCATTCTTGGACTCTATTGGATGCTTAACATCAGGCACCATAGAGTCATGCTGGTAGGCCTCTACAAATATTGTAGCTGGCATGGTGCTCGCCATTCTTGGACTCTATTGGATGCTTATCATCAGGCACCGTAGAGTCATTCTGGTAGGCCAATTAAAACTATATTATGTTACAGCCAAAGTAATAAATATGAATATTATACATAATAACTAGCCATTATGTATAAGGGCTACTCAATTTTGATAAAGTGATTAACTCATATAATTTTACCTTTTAACTGGCAAAAGTCAGAAACAGTTGGTTAGGTTAGGATAGTATGGTGACCAAAGGACGCAAGAAACATTTTTTTATGTAAAACTAGAATATAGTATTACTATTTTTTTTCTAGCACTCGCCGGCCGCTGCCGCGGCCCGCTCTCTACGCTCGCTCGGCTCGTGCGTCCTTTGCTCACCATACTAACCTAACCTAACCAACTGTTTCTGACTTTTGCCTTAATATTGTATTTTTGCCAGTTAAAAGGTAAAATTTCAATGAGTTTTGACTATAGGCCGACCGTTTATCTCAGTCTCAGTCCCCGTCTGCGGTATGAAAGGGACGAAGGGGCGGGGTAGCGGTGTCCGTTATGATAGCGTACACAAGAGCTATATCGAGTTAATTCCTATGCCAAATAAAATAAGTTTTTACAAAAAAAAACCGACTTCAAAGACAAAAATTGCACTAAAAATTAATTAGTTGTATTTTGGTTTTGCAACATTAAATCAGACATTCTTCTTACTTAATTATAATCTAACGAATAGGTTCTTTTAATAATTTAAAAAGTATTGTTAAGGATATTTCTTGAAGAGTCTACAAATATATTTATTTGTAAATTCTTTAAAATATAATCAATTATTACAAATAATGTAATATTATTGTTATTTTTGGAGTCGGTGTCAGCCACGATAATTATATTCTATTTTATATTCCTGACTTAAAATTTAAAGAAATATGGCGTCGTGTTATACTCATACTAAAGACTAAGATGAGAAAGTACTACGAATCAAAGACAATTACTTTAAATTAAAAACCATTTAAAGTGAGCAGAATGTGTTATATAGAACTTTATTGCCTTTTCTAACGACTTTGTAGACAACATTTTGCATTATTGATCCTATTTGCGAATTACGATTTTTTTCAAAAATATATTTATTTAAATATGATAAAAATAGTTATTTAATATTTGTTTAATTTTTAAACCAATCCATAAACAATCAACAACTTTGTCATAATGTCGAAGTCATATAATAATATAATCTGTAATTCGTGGCCACCGCCATTCCATTTGCTTAGGTATTACTTATCGTATTTTGTTGGCTGACACCGACTCCAAAAATAACAATAATATTAGAAAGAAAGAAAGAAAAACAATTTATTTACAGTAAAGCCAGACAATAACACATTTACAAAAAGTAAAAAACACAATAACTTATAACTAACTTTACCGCAAAATAGTCTCAAGTCAGCATGATGCTAGTTAAGAAACTAGCGCTGGTCTTCCCTTAAGACTGATTGGTAAGTGACATACATCGACATGACGTAAAATTACATAAGATATACTAAACTCTTTCCCACTACCCAGTCTTCACATGATAATAAAAAAAAAAAAAATACAATAAAATATGTATATAAAATTTGTGCAATGGACTTTGAATAGGCTATATAATTATACCTGTAGTGTGCTATAACTTAAGCTATGGCTATAACATAGGTTTTATCATTTAACATAAAAAAAAATTTATTCCCTGCTATTGCTTTATAAAGCGCTTGTGTCATTGGTCAGAGCCTCCTCATTTCTTTGATGTACGAGAACAAAGATTATGATTAGAAGATTATGAAAGAATATGAAATCTATACATATAATAAAACTGTAGAAAAGTCGTTTTTGTACATTAAAAACAAATAAAAAAAAAATAGGCAGGGTGTTAAAGGACAACCGACAGAACCCATTTTCGGCATTTTTAGAATTTTTGTATGTTTGTCTGTTTATCTGTTTATCTGTAACCTGAAAATTATTTCGGGCATCACGTAAAAAGTACGAAAGCAATGTAGATGACTTTCATACACAACGGTTAAACGTAAGTTGGAGTTACATTTAGTCATTGTTTCATTGCAATCGGTTCAGTCTAATAAAAGATATTTAAATTTAATTAATTAATATTAAACAGCACCATCTTTCAAACTTGGACTGAACTACATCAAGAGTGAAACTGCGTGCAATATTTTTAAATGTAACGTAAAATGTACGTAAGCAATGTAGATGACTTTTATACAGTTGAGGGTAACTTGAAGTTCCATTTAGTTTTTGTTTAATTGCAATCGGTTTAGTCTATCAAAAGATATTTATAAGTGCTCAAGAATAGTTTTAGTTTTATGAGTGTTTTCGAAGTGAAATATTAAACAGCGCCATCTTACGAACTTAGATTGCAATATATTTTGAGATAAGCTGCGTGCAGTATTTTGAATAAATAAAATAAACACAGACACATTTAACAATAATTTAATGTTTTGTGATTGTATTTCTATATATTATTGTCAGTTATGTATTTTTTCAATGTTAATAATTAGCAATAATTTGTAACTTAATTTTATAGACAAAAGATGAATACCATACTAGGTATCAAGCCCTGTGTCGCGGGGGACTTTACAAACATTAATTTAACGGACACAGAGAACATTCAGACTCAGAGCAATAATTTGTGGATCACACAAAGTATTGTCCTCCATGTAAACCGAACCCGTGACCTCATGCACGCCAGCCAGCTAATGCCACCGCCGCGCTATCGAGGCAGTTTATTTATTTATTTATCAATGGACATGCCAACAGTGTGTAATAGGTTACTAAGAAGTTCCCGTTTTATTTCTGCGCAGTCTTTAGGCTCTATATTCTTTTAAAACATTAACCACCTTACTCATAAACGCCTTTTGAATTTAGTCAGTAATAGCAATTTAGATTTTTTTAAAATCTAACGTGACGTCCGAATGTATTCATTCATATGCCATGTCATTAATTCTAACTTATAAATTTGACAACAGATGACGTTGTACGTGTGACGTCATTTTTGTATCGCGGTGTTAAGATTCTCCTTGAAAGAACAACCTTCGCACATGTCTGCCATTATGACTTTTGAAGCAGTCTCTAAAGTTCTGTCTTCAAAAAGGTGTTGGTTTATTAGGTTCCGGACCTAGCGGTGTTATATTAGGATCGTTTTCAAGTAATCCTAATGTCGAATATATTAGTTAGGTCATATTATAATACCATACCTATTACTAGATATTAGTCAAATAATAGGGAATATTTCAATATTATGCTGTGCTGTAGCTGTATGTACCGCGTGGCTTTTATTACATAATAGCATATATTATTAGATTTTAGTAAATAAATTGGAATGTTAGATGATGTTATAGAATAAATTATGCTTTAATATGGGTGTCGAGTTTATTGCTATCGTTATATTAAGTACTTATTTAATAATAATCATAAAATAATATTATTTTTTTCAGCAAAAGTAGATACCTACTCCTTGAATGTTATAAAAATGTTATGTTTTGGTTTTTTGTTGTAAATAATTGTTAGTTTTATTTAATAGTTGGCATATTATGAAAGATTTGCACAGGATAATGTATTACTGAATATGTAGTACTAGTGCCGTATATATAATATATGATGCTAAGAAAATCAGTGATCAAATTTTCCTTCATACTTGAACCTCTCTTTTTTACATTTTGCAGTAAAATAAAATGAACTTTAACAAGTGGGAGGCAAGACCTGTATTATCAATAATACTATAAAACCACTCAAAAAAGTTTGTAATAGTGGATAGAACACTTTAATAAAATTATTCAGTTAAAAGCGGTTGGTGTTACGATTTATTTATAATACAGGCCTAACAGGCTTAGGACTGTCAACGTATTATAGCACATAACGAGCAAATATCCACTATGAATTACATGTTATTAACTTGCAAATTAGACACAGTAGTTTTAAACGAGCATTTTTGCTGACAAATTTTGCAAACAGCAACCTTGTTCTCCTCTGATTCTACAAAAAAATGTGTCCATACCTCACTGGTTCTTGCACGCTTCATTGTACACTTAAATTTTTCAAAATGTCTGTTAATTTAATAGGTACACGCACCGAAAACCACCACTAGACACAAAACTATATACACACAAAGTTATATTTACACTTAAAAGTTGCCTTTAATTAATATGAAAGTACACAAAAAATCATCACCATTTAAACACACAAAGTTCTAGAGATAAAAGTTATTTAATATTTTAGTCCTCTTCATTCACCCACTTCTGTACTATTATTTATTTTTACTACATATTAGTCCTTTTACACATGCAATTACAGAGAGTTACAAAGTCCCACTAATAAAACAAACAAATGTTACACTAGCAGTAAAAGCATCATATTTGCTAATATTCACTATTCTAATACCATTGCTCTTTCATTATTTAATCAAATACGCAACTTTCATACAAAGCCCGTCATGTATATCAAATTGGATAGCTCATAGGGACATATAACACTGATCTTGCTTCCGCATATCGACGACTACAGAGAGTGAGCGAGACAAGTGACGGCGACCGCGACCGGCGACTATGTCGGCTCGTTCCGTTCATATTCGTGTATTCATATAAAGTAGCCGTATGTTCACTCTGACTAATATAAACTAATATATCGAGTAACTGCTATGTTATGTTAGTGTATTCATAATATGAATATGAATAGGTCGTATTATAATATCCCTACCTAATATGAATATATTCGTTTCATCTCTATCCGGACCCGTGCTCCACCTAGGTCCTCCACTTCTAGTGCTAGGTCCCGTGCTTCAACTGATGACGTTATTGTACAGTGAATTAGTAAATTGTTTTCGCTAATAATTAAAAGGGTCTAAAACAATTCTGTAAAAGGAGTGAAACAGTTTATCTAAATACTTCTATACTTATAATATTATAAAGAGGTAAAGTTTGTGTGTTTGTGTGATTGCGTGTTTGTGACGTTGTAGATCTCTGGATCTAATGAACCAATTTAAAAAAAAAAATCTCTGATGAATTTTTTTTTCTTTGAACATTTATCGGGGAGTGTCATAGGCTATATAGTATCACGCTATGACAAATAGGAGTGGAGCAGTAATGAAATATGTTTAAAAAACAGACGAATTTTTTCGCCGCCCAACGAAGTGGGCACTGGTCAGCTAGTAATAAATATTACATAATTATTATTTCATTATTACATAAAAATGAAAAACCTTTTTTTTATACTAAACACGGCAGTATGACTATATCGAACCTGATGGAAAGCGCGAGTACAGTCCACAAATGAAGCTAACGGATAGAAGTCCAAAAACAACTTCAATCCGTCGTCATCATCTTGCCGGTTTGGCCAATTGCTTCTTCACACTGCGTTTGAAGGACCCAATGTCATGATGGAGGAAATACGTGAGCCGGAAGCTGGTTCCACAACTTAATGGTTCGGCATAGGAAAGAATTCCCGAACCTTTTGGTGCGAGCCGATATCTGACAGACCATTTAACCATTTCTTTTGAAATAAAATAATTTTAAAAATAATTGCCTTTTTTATTTTGTGTCTTATTTACAATTTTATTGCATAACACCTTCCTAGTTCAAAATAGTGATTGCTTCAAAACCCTCTAAAACGGTATCGGTTACTTTCAAATTTCACTAAAACCTAAAGTTAACTTCTAAGTCCCCTAAAACGAATCTATTTTTGCAAATAACCTCGTTTTTCAAATTGTTTTTATTAAAGAAAGATGTTTGTTGGGATTGCTAGATTACAATAATAATATAATGTTAAAAATCGTACAGAATTAAGGTTGTTAGTAAGTTTAAGACGTTTTTCACGAATTGTCGACATTTAAGAAAAAGCACTTTAGGGGGTTTTGAAATTATATGACTCATATACACATTAAAACAGGTATGATTTAAACATATTAATTTGTAAGAATCAATCTTAGAAAATATTTACAGATAATAAGAACAATAATAAGAGCTTTTTTTATTTTTACACACTACCATAACGGACACCTAGTCAGTATGTCAGTATGATACTAGTGCAGTAAGCTAGTCCTTCTTCTATACAATTTACAAATATCAAAGATGGTGGCGTCATCTTGCCATTTAAACTCGTACTTTCTTAGAGAAAATATGCAATCTAAATTATTACACAATTTAAAGCCTAACCAGAAAAATAAAAAACCTCTCCAGGTATTTCGATTAGTTTAGGGTATAATTTCAACATTTCCTTCTTTTTATTTCATAAAAATAAGCTAGCTAAAAATTAGAGCTATGTTGTGATGTGATGTAGTTCGGGTCACAGTATCTAGATGGCGCCGTTTTGCCAAAAAATCAAGAGATAGCTCTCTCCTTTGTCCTCGCCCTCCGCGCACCCCTATTACCGCAGGCGGGGTCCGAGTTAAACGGTCGGCCTATAACATCGATGGTCAAAACCACTTTTCACTGAAAAAACCATTCAAAAGTGGTTATGAGTTTTGACTATAACATATATAATGGCTAGTTAATGTGATTAATTCTGCGACATTTATCACTTTATCTAAATTGAGTAGCCCTTATACATAATGGCTAGTTATTATGTACAATATTCATATTTATTACTTTGGCTGTAACATATACCTATATGTTACGGGCAATTTGATAAGTCCGGGCACTATTAATAATGACCGGTCTGTTTTCATAATGCCCGACTCAATTGGACAATGTGATTAAAACTGCATAATTAATCACTTTTCCCGGCCATTATTAATAATGCCCACGCTATATTGGGCAAAGTAATAAAAAAGGGGAACTGTAGTGTTTTTGTTTATTAAATGAAATTAAACTTACAAAATTTTCATGAAAAGTTAACAAAAAATAAACTATTGGAATAGTAGTTAAAAACTAAACATTTTACTTAAATGTTTCTGGCACTCGCCGGCCGCTCACGCGGCCCGCTCGCTTCGCTCGCTCGGCTCGTGCGCGTTGTGGCCGCCATAATAACCTAAATTAACCAACTGATTCTGACTTTTGGCTTAATTTTAGGTTTTAGCTTTTTTTTAAGCTATCTCAAACACTAACTTATTACATGGACCACGTTTCATCGACCAATTATTAATAAGGGCCGGTCAAAGTGATAAATTTATCTCTTTGGCCATCGTTATTGGGCATTATTAATAAAGGCCGGTCCTTATTAATAATGCCCAGTTAATTACGTAGCCCGTAACATATATATATCCGTCAATGTACCTAAGGAATCCGTCCAACACGGAATCCGTCCTAAATGGCCAGAAGAACAATAAGCCTCATCAGTGTAACAAAAACAATTTGTGGATAGCACAAATCCTGCGCGGCATATGAAGCTTTACAATCAGTTTTAGCATCAACGGGCAGATATGAAATCAAAGCACCACAAGGTTTGTAAAAAAAAGTAAGTTTTATTAATATATTCTGCTGCTCAATAAACTTTTACTGCTTTAATTCAAGCATTATTTACTAAATTCACATTATCTTATCCAGGTAGAACTTATTTATATTTACACAGAGTTATTTATTGTTTCAGATACTCACTGGGCATGGCTGTTTCGGTGAGTATCTGTGTCGAATAGGACGTGAAGAGACGGCAAGATGCCATGTGCATGTGGTGTGAGTGTTCTTTTCTAAAAGTAAGTCCAAACATGACGAAATTTAAGAATAATTTAGGAAAAAATTGTGAAAAGACAACGGCGTAGATAAAAAATTTGTGAAAAGCATAGAAAAAAAGTTACTTTATTTTATTTTATTTTATTTTACAATTTTAGGAAAACTTACAGCTAGTAGATACAATATACAGGATAGAACATAAAAATGAAGGCCAATTAAAAGTTTCCACAGACAACAAACGGTCAATTAATTAGAACACTCAATCCGGCGACCAGAAAAAATTACTGCACCTTGTTTCTTAGAAACATACGAACAATTTTGTTGTGAAATAATTGTACAGATTTAGTGAAATATATTCCCAATTATTCAAATGTTTTTGACTATTTATTTCGATTTTATAAAGGTATTTGTAGAACACTCAATCCTCCTATAGCGCAGATTGAAGTATTAAAAAATCTTAAACTATGGCCTAAGCGTTCCTGCACACGATGCCGTCACCGCGCCGTTGCTACGCCGGCGCCGCACAGTTACACTGTAGATACGAGTCGCCCGAAGCCCGCCACCGCGCCGCTACCGCTTTAAAAGTAAGTCAAAACATGACGAAAGGAGAATGAAACCTTCACTAAAAGTTTTGGGCCAAGATTAAACAGAAATGAGAGTATTATCAATTTATAGCTTCACACTTATTAGTCTCGTGCTAAACCTTTTGTTAGTTTTGGCAATCTGAAATCCAAGATAATTTTTTTTTGAAGGAGATGGAAACTTCTGGGCTAAAGCCTGTACATTACTGTACAGAGTAAGGATATGCCCTAAAAATCTTTTAGTTCTATTTTTTTCAAGTTTGAATCTTAATAAAATTGAGTAATTTTATTATTATTTTATTAAAAAATAGAAAAGATTTTTAGGGCATATCCTTACTCTGTACAGTAATGTACAGGCTTTAGCCCAAAAGTTTCCATCTCCTTTAAGAATGATTTAGGAAAAAATTGTGAAAAGACAACGTCGTAGATAAAAAAATTGTGAAAAGCATAGAAAAAAAGTTACGGTCAAATAATTAGAACACTCAATCCGGCGACTAGAAAAAATTCCTACACCTTGGATCTCAGAAATATAAGAACAATTTTGTTGTGAAATAATTGTACAGATTTAGTGAAATATATTCCCAATTATTCAAATGTTTTTGACTGTTTATTTCGATTTTATAAAGGTATTTGTAGAACACTCAATCCTCCTATAGCGCAGATTGAAGTATTAAAAAATCTTAAACTATGGCTTAATAATTTCCTGACTTTGATACTCTATTACACGAACACAATCTAGGATCAATTTGTGAGACACAAATCATCATAAAAAATATAATAGTTTAAGAGAAAATTAAACAAATACTTTCTATGGAATGTTCCGTGTGAGTGTTCCATGTTTTGCCGTACATGAATTTAACCCAAACTTGTATGTCAACCCAGACTATAACTGAAATTGTGAAAATGTTTGTACTAAATTTTAAAACGTCTTCTGAACTTGATACGGTATTATTTTAACAATTATCAACTTAATTATTGTTTAAAATTAGTTTAAGTATTTCTTATTTTTTTCTTACAAAGTTATCTGTAACGCCAGTTTAATTGTTTCTCAACATGAACAAACCTGTTAATGTAAAGTCTATAAGTCTAAATATGTGGTAAATGCCGCTGGTGGCACAATTATGTTATTCGCACCTAATATTTTATACAAATATGTATTGTGTCATTGTTTGTTTACCTAAATAAAAATGAAAAAAAAAAAAAAAAAAAAAAATCTGTACAATTATTTCACAACAAAATTGTTCTTATATTTCTGAGATCCAAGGTGTAGGTTTTTTTTCTGGTCGCCGGATTGAGTGTTCTAATTATTTGACCGTAACTTTTTTTCTATGCTTTTCACAATTTTTTTATCTACGCCGTTGTCTTTTCACAATTTTTTCCTAAATCATTCTTAAATTTCGTCATGTTTGGACTAACTTTTTAAAAAGAACACTCACACCACACGCACATCATTTTTTAAACAAAATGGCGAGGAGCGTGCGGTGCGAATGTTTTTTCTTTGTCTACTTGCGCAAACGTTTCTGAAAACTAACTTCATGCCAGCCTAGTTGCCACTTTTTACATGTCCTTACAATGGTGTCAGAAAGGGTGTTGGGTCAAAGTAGACACTACCTTTAAATCTCTTTAGTAGTAGTTATTAAAAGACTAATTAGATAAGACATGATTATTTATGTTTTTCAAAAATATTTAAAACAGTATAACAGTTTCCCTGCACGAGATGCGAAGTTATGCTCATATAATAAAACATAACACTCACTGAGATCTTTCAAATGAACTAAAGACATACTCGTAGGGACCCACGAAAATTAAAAAGATCCATCAATGTCAAACGTTCAGAGGTCACAAAATGTTACAACACATGGGACGAAACCGCCCATTCTCTCAGAAATATGTGTTTTTTTTCCTTTATTAGGTATTAGTATTTAGTTATGTATTGGCAATAATGTATTTTTAATGTCCAGGGAATAAATGAAAATCAACAAGTTAAATATTTCTTATGTATATTTACATTTTTATATAAAACATTTTAAAAAAACTATCTTAATTAAATTATACACTATACATACAATAATGTACTTTATTGTAACATATTTTTTCTTATCATATTATCTTCATTTCTTATATAACTCAAGTTTATATAACTTATTTCACCTAATGACAGCAAATATGGAAATAGTTACAATAGTTGTATTATGGTTAAGGGTTTAGTAGTGGCTAGTAAAGTCCATAGTAATGTATAGTCTATTTATCAGAGAGACTTGTTAGATAATATAGTACATTTATAATGACAAGACAAAAAATTAAATAATTATCAATAAATAATTTAATTTCCAGAAAAGACTATCGGATATAATCCATTCATCAGAAAAGACTATATGATATAGTTTATTTATAAGAGAATACTGTGGTATATAGTCCACTTATCATAGGAGACTATAGGATAGTCTATTTATCAGATGAGACTATAGGATATAGTCCACTTATCAAAGGAGACTATATGATACAGTTTATTTATCAAAGAAAACTATTGAGTATAGTCCATTTATCAAAAGAGACTAATGATAAAGTATGTTTACCTGACAAGACAATTAAAAAAAAATAATTTCAAGAGAAGACTTGGATTTTATCATCTATCGGAGAATACTACAATATAATAATAATATAGTCTATTTATGATAGCAGACTATAGGACACAGTCCATTTATCAGGGAAGACTAATGGGTTTTAGTCCATACATTAAGGAAGACTATTACCTATATGATTACAGATGTTTTTGGGCTAAATTACATGTTTTCAATGGAACCAACAGAATTTTGACCTACCATAACAATCATTTCATACTTGTGAGCGAGAGAGCTTGAATTAGCTTTTATTAAAGCCCGATTTACACATCGACAAGTACAGTAGCCAAGCGAGACGCGAGAAAGAGGGGACTTCGTACTTAACTCGCCAAAAACTAGGATGGAAATCTATTCAAATCAACAACTTACTACTTAACTCGCTACTGTACTTGTCGATGTGTAAACCGGGCTTACGAGTGTATAATTGACTTACAGTGTTTTAAATAATAACTTCACATCAATATGATTTAAATGTCGACCGTAAATATAATAAATATCACAGAAATAATTAAACTTAAAATAAATTATAAAGAAAAAAATACAGCTTTTCTGTAATTATATTGCATAGGGTTTTCATCCTTACTTGATTAACTTTGTAAACAAACACCACGTATTGCAAATTCACTAGTTTTTACATCAATCACACACTCTGATATGTATAAAAATTTCTGGAAAGTAGCATAAAATGTTTATGCAATAGAAAACACGTAAATTACTTTGATTTAACCACTATTTTTTTTTAATTATAAATAAAGTAATTTTTTATGTCAAATTTCACAGATAAAAATTAATTTCATCTTTTGACATTTTGTAGATTCTAGAATTTGTCCTTGATTCCTATACATTTTATAAAGGTCAAAGACTAAAGTCTTTAGTTAACACGACGCCATAGTTGTTTGCCTTTATAATCAAGTAAGGATAAATACCCTATAGTAATGTTATGTTATAAAGATGTCACGTAATAGTCCGGGCTAGGTAGAGACGGCGTTCTGTCGTCTCTGCCTAGCCCGGACGGGATAAGGCGTGAATTTATATATGTATGTATGTTTAATTCTTCTTTTAGTAATACCATGAGCAAAGAAAAACCTATTTCCAGAAGCCTCATCATCGGTTAAGCGCGACCCATCCGTTGTTTCCATCGGGTAGTTTGATTTGTATTAGTCGTACTACACCACCGTTCTCGTCGTTGGCTACGATCTGGGAACAAAGTAATGACTAGATTATGATTGGGTGGTGATGGATAGAGAGTATAGGGTGTACTGTCCATTTTCATATACTTGATTATCTTTGTAAACAAACCACAAATTTTTTAAATCAATCGCACACTTTTATTTGCATGAAAATTTCTAGGAAGCGCTCACTAGCGCCGCCAATTGAAAAAAAATCATAATTCGCAAATAAGATAAATAATGTAAAAATATAATAAATAAACTGTCAACACTTTAAATGTTTTTCAATTAAATAAATATTGCATTATAAACAAAAACAACCGTTATTTTTTCGAATGCGAAATTTAACTAATTGAAAAACATTTAAAGTGTTGAGAGTTTATTTATTATATTTTTACAACATTTTACATTATTTTTTATCCTATTTGCGAATTATGATTTTGGGTCTATTGGCGGCGCTTTGTATATTTTGACATTCAGACATCTTGAATGAAACGTTAAGAAACATTTCAATAGATACTTATTAAGACTCTTTGGAGTTTTGGGACATTGAGATTTGTGGGACATAGTGAACCATACAATTTTTTTGACATACAGAATTTAACAATTTTTGACATAAAGAAAACTATACTATTAAAAAATAAAGTTTTACCTCTGCCTGATCACTCAGTTGATCTGAACTGACCGCTTCTAGTAGCCCTGGGGTTCGGTCCACTAAGTTATCTGGAACATAATATAATACCAAGTATTAATTGACGTGTGGGAGTAAGAATACAATTTGTCACCACTCCATCTCATTCCATGGCTGTCGTAAGAACCGACTTAGGGACTATCCGTCAATATTATCTTTACGAAATAAAAAGGAAAACTTGAAATGAAACCAAACCGTCTGGCCAGCGTGGTATTAGTAGGCCAAGTATCCCTACGTCACGGGAGGAGGCCCGTCCCTGCAGTGGGACATTTACAGGCTGTTATGATGATTAATTGACGACCTCTGTGGCGTAGTCGTTATACACGGTTGCAACGTAGAGGTCTCGCGTTCGATTAAATACAAATCTGTGTGCATCAACATGATTGTTTACATTGGCTATGTATAGTATGTATGTATTTACAAAAAAAAGTATTCAAGTATGTTTATCCTCTGTCTAGTACCAATAATACAAGCTATGCTTACTTTGGGACTAGATGGCGATGTGTGAGTGTATAAAAAACAATTGATTTTATACTCACACTACTTGCGATTTAGTGTAGAGGAAAATTTAGCATATGTCCCTGCTGTGGGACATTAAGATATAAATACTTACGTATAGTTAGTAATGTAGGTTCCGATGTATCCCCACTCTCTTGTATTAAACTTAATGTTGCCTTATCTGTAATAATAAAAATAGAAAACCGTTATTATCTGAGTAAGTGAGTACTCGAAAAAGAGAGAGAAGATCCTACTGTGTGTGTGTATACGTGTTTTCGGAAACGTGGCATGGTTGACACGTGCGGACACGTGACAATTCAATGTCATACATAGGTATGTTGTCAATTGTCATGTCATTGTTACTGTCAAGTCGGCCGCAATCTAGCGTTTTGTTACCACTGTATGTTTCTCTTCTCTTTGTTTCGCTTTGTTTTTCTTTTTTTTTTATCTTATTTTCTTTTTTTTTTTTTTGTGTGTTGTTTTGTGTAATGTTATGTTGCTATATTTTAGATTTTAAAAAAGTAATTGTGGTGTCAGCCAAAAGAAGGGGAGGGCTCTGCCAGAATACCAGCGCTGGTGCGACATAAAACTATGCCGTACCAGCATAACAGCTGAGGCAGAGTCCTATTGGCCATTAAGACTTTGTTTTTTTTTTTTTTTTGCTATGTGTTTTTATGTTATGTGTGTGCTTTATGGCCAATAAATGTTTTTTCTTTCTTTCTTTTCTTTCTTTACTGTATATTTGAAGGCGCATCCCTGGCGCCGTGAAATTAAACCAGCCTTTTTCCTTAGACAGCGTCAAACCTTCTTAGACGTTATTACTGGTTTATGAAACAAACATTCAAAATGTTCGGACGAGAATGACAAAGAGTCGTCATTCTAGCAGAACGTCATAAAAACGGGAAGAAACCACCGAACCCGTGAGGCTGGTGGTCGATCCTGAATATAAGTGTGACGGACTGCTATAGTGTCCGTGTACTAGTGCTGTTTAAGTACCTAAATTTGTAATTGAATAAGAAAAGAGATTATAAAATGTAACTTAATAGAGTTATGCCTATTTATTTCCAAAATACCTCGAGCCTTTACTTACTTGAAGAAGTCTGAAACTGATACAGATAGCCACCTGGCGACATCAGAAGTGGGATCCGAGACACCACAGCACGTGTTTGAAATCGTGGTAATACCTATGAAAAATGGCAACTGCCGCTTGAGCGACAAAATAAGAATTTTATGACGATTATTCGTACTAAGAAGACGCCATCTTTGCCGACGGGAAAATTCTGATAAATTAGATGGATTTCTACTGTGGCATTGTACATAAGAATGTGATCATGCCGCGCGACTCATGGCGGCTTTGTGCCATGTTTAAAGTGTTTTTGATTTCAGCAATACAGTAATGTGTCTGTGTTTGACACGACAAGGAAAATGGATATCGATACTAGGGAATGAAAATTAATTGGTAATGATGACGATTATGCTACATAACACAGTTGGGTAAAAATAAGGTAAGATTGAAGGACGGACAATAATTGATGTCCAATATGTCTGTGTGATCATGCCGCGCGACTCATGGCGGCTTTGTGCCATGTTTAAAGTGTTTTTGATTTCAGCAATACAGTAATGTGTCTGTGTTTGACACGACAAGGAAAATGGATATCGATACTAGGGAATGAAAATTAATTGGTAATGATGACGATTATGCTACATAACACAGTTGGGTAAAAATAAGGTAAGATTGAAGGACGGACAATAATTGATGTCCAATATGTCTGTAAGTACTATATTGTTACAATGTGCTATACTATTACAAGTCTGTTTTGTTGGCGTGTACCACTGCTAAGCTACGCTGTTACATTAAGTTAGTACCATAAATATACCAAGGTCCGTTTAAAGTCAAGTCGGTTCAAGATTAATAGGAGTTATTTCATCACGCGTGTCGAACCGCATATCCTTTGCAGTATTTTATTGAGTAAACTCGTGATGGAGTATTAAGCTGTCCGCTATCTGATAAGGACGGTAACCTACACTCAACGTTGTTCCGAGTCCTGTGTTGTTGGATCAGGCACCGTGAGGGTGGCCTGAGTCCTGTGTTGTTGGATAGGGCACCGTGAGGGTGTGGGTAGAGTGCTTGTCGGCTAAGTGATGCTTGTTTTGCAAGTAATAGTAACTAAATAAGAATATAGTTTTTGTGGTTCGACTGTCGTTGAAAATAACTCCTTGAGGTAGCTCACACGAGGACGTGTCAATGTCAGGACGGTCATGTGAAGGCGAGTCAATATTATAGCCTTTAGGAAGCGCCAAGTAAATACTGCCAAAGCACAAAAAGAAAACAAAACAAAAAAAAAAGCTGTAGAACCTAAGCCGCAGTCTTATATCTGACTGTATGTTTACAGGGAGAGCGTGTGGTCAAGAAGACGAAACGGTGGAGCACTTGATGTGTAGCTGTCAACAAAATATTTTATTCCTGGTGAAGTCGAAATGTATTCTCGAGGGCTCTCTGAGGAAGAGTAAAGAGGAACATAAAAGGACAGTATTATTTTGAGACTATTTGTAGAAAAAGTGTTTACTATACTGACACTTCTAGTTTATTGGTAGACGGCGATGTGCCACCCAGACCACACTTGTTTGGGTTGGTTAAGGGGACGCAACACCCAGGTAAAGTCTGTGCTGGGTGGTTGTGGGTCCTGGGCTGCTAGTGGCTAGCAGTAGGGACGCAACACCCAGGGAAGAGATGTAGACCCTGACTTGTAGCTAGTTCAGCAGGGTTGCCTGGTTGGGTCGTATGCGTTGTGTGTGATGTATGGGTTCAGTTCACTTATTGATGCTGAATTGTAGAGATGTTGGCTGGAAAGTAAGAAGCATTGACTCGTGTCAGGTTGGACGAGCCTGATGCCTTGAGTAATGGTATTGTATTGTCATTGTTGCAGGAATGTATACGCCCGAGGACGGGCGATTGTCAGTCCGGCCGTGAAGGCGCATCCCTGGCGCCGTGAAATTAAACCAGCCTTTTTCCTTAGACAGCGTCAAACCTTCTTAGACGTTATTACTGGTTTATGAAACAAACATTCAAAATGTTCGGACGAGAATGACAAAGAGTCGTCATTCTAGCAGAACGTCATAAAAACGGGAAGAAACCACCGAACCCGTGAGGCTGGTGGTCGATCCTGAATATAAGTGTGACGGACTGCTATAGTGTCCGTGTACTAGTGCTGTTTAAGTACCTAAATTTGTAATTGAATAAGAAAAGAGATTATAAAATGTAACTTAATAGAGTTATGCCTATTTATTTCCAAAATACCTCGAGCCTTTACTTACTTGAAGAAGTCTGAAACTGATACAAACTGGTGTGAAAAATTTGGAAAACAATAAAAAAAATTGGTTTTTTAATGTCACGATTACTCATTTATAGATAATTATAATCTATGGTCACGATGAAGACTCGAAAAATATGAATTAAAAATTTATATTATGTTGACGACTTTACAATAAAATAGAAACTTGATTAGTATGTTTAAACGATAAATAATGGCGCTTATGCATCGTCTCACATTATGATTTTTGATGGTACTAAAACTTAGGCCATTGCTGTGTGTCACAATCAATCACACAATCAATCACGAGCTGTAGCTTAACGTGGCGCACACTCACGCTTAGAACACGCTGCGTAACCGTCGCGTGTAGCCGACGTGTGACGTGCGTGTGTCACATGTAGGGAGGAGTTAAGGCTTATTCAATGTAGGCGTTTCGTGTCGTACGTTTGCGGTGCGTTTGTCGAACGGCAAACGTACGTTCCTTTGTTATCATACACTGCAAACGTACGGCACGAAACGCCTAAATTAAAAGAGCCTTTAGCCACTAATCAATTTCTCGTGAGTCTCGCTGAAGTAAGTTTATTTTGTCCAAAAGAAAGTTATACCTTGTTTCTTAACTTACATAACTATTATACGGTAAAACTATATATTAAAGTAACCTATTTTTAAATGTTGGCAGTAATTTTCAAAAATGTAAAATGATCCGAAAAGAAAAAAGACAATGGAAAAAAATGATACTCGAGGCGGGAATCGAACCCGCGTCTCTGGACTATACGCGTCCAAAGCCATGGCCATAATGTAAAATGATTATTAATATATTCACTCACCAACAGTTTTTAAATTATGCTCCAACTCTCCAGTTTCAAATATCTGAAATAAATATGCAGATAATATAAATCACAGCTTTTGATATTTTAATTTTAGGTCCATAGCCAATGAAGACTAGTGTTTCTATACCCTCATCATCGTTATTATAGCAGCCCATTAATGTCCCACTGCAAGGACGGGCCTCCTCCCGTGACGGAGGGATCCTCGGCCTACTAATACCACGCTGGCCAGACGGATTGGTAAAGGGTTTAATTTCAAGTTTTCTTTCTTTTTATTTCGTAAAGATAATATTCACGGATAGTCCGTTAGTCGGTTTTTACGACACCCGTGTAATGAGATGGGGTGGTGATATATTGTATTCTTACTCCGTTACGATACGGACTGTTTCGGCCCTTTTCGAAACATTTGACAATTAGGGTAAGAGGTCTTTTTTCAGCAATGGTATGATAGAGGCTATCAATAACACTATCTTGAAACTTTCTACATAATAATATATTTTTATTTATTTCAAAATCAATCAATCAACAGCATATCGTAGTCCACTGTTGGACATAGGCCTTCCCAACACGCGCCACAGAACACGGTCCTGCGCCTTCCGCATCCAGTCCGACCCAGATACCTTTTTGAGGTCGTCGGTCCACCTAGCTGGGGGGCTTTTGCCACTACGATTTATATATATTATACTAGCTGATGCCCGCGGTATTACCCGCTTAATTGTTATTTTACACCATAAACTACCTATATTCCAAATTTCATCAAAATCCATTTAGTAGTTTTTGCATGAAAGGGTAACAAACATCCATCCATCCTCACAAACTTGCATTTATAATATTAGTAGGATAGGATAAGCAAAGGTGTGTCACTTTAGTGCCTAACAAATAAGGTGAATATTATCTTCACTAAATAAAAAGAAGGAAAACTTGAAATTAAACCCTATACCAATCCGTCTGCAAGCGTGGTATTAGTAGGCCAAGTATCCCTCCGTCAAGGAAGGAGGCCCGTCCCTGTAGTGGGACATTAATGGGCTGTTATGACGGGCTGATGATGAAATAAGTTGACAATTACGAATTTAAGCTCTCTAGATATATCAGACCCACAGCTAAAAAACCGGTCAAGTGCGAGTGTGACTCGCGCACCGAGGGTCCTGTACAAACCTATTTATTTTCCCGCCAAATTGTGATTACGTCAGAATTCAGCTGCTTAAATACTATTTTTCCCGCCAAAATTCAATGACGTCACGACTCATCTGTCAAAAATTCTATGACGTCACGCCTATCTGTCAAAATTGACAGCTGTCAAAAGTGACAGAGGTATCAAATATTTTCCCGCCAAAATAATACGACGTCACAAATCATCTGTCAAAAATTCTGTGACGTCACGACTCATCTGTCAAAAATTCAAAAACGACACGGCTCAGCTGTCAAAATATATTTATTTACCCGCCAAAATTCTGTGACGTCACGAATCAGCTGTCAAAATTTAATTTTGTGACGTCACGACTCAGCGTTCAAAAATTCAATGACGTCACGACTCAACTGTCAAAAAATATTTTCCCGCCAAAATTCTGTGACGTCACGACTCATCTGTCAAAATTCTATGACGTCACAGGTCACGTGACCAAAATTCTATGACGTCACAGGTCACGTGGCCAAAATTCTATGACGTCACAGGTCACGTGACCAAAATTCTATGACGTCACAGGTCACGTGACCAAAAGTCTATGACGTCACAGGTCACGTGACCAAAATTCTATGACGTCACAGGTCACGTGACCAAAATTCTATGACGTCACAGGTCACGTGACACAGCTTTCCCGCCAAAATTCTATGAAATCAAAATTTAATATGATTGCTAATAAAAAATAGCCTATGTTCTTTCTCGGGGTCTAAAGATTGTCTGTACCAAATTTCATCGAAATCCGTTCAGCCGTTTAGGCGTGAAAGAGTAACAGACAGACAGACAGACAGACAGATAGACAGACAGAGTTACTTTCGCATTTATAATATTAAACTTCGGCCGTTCAGAGAATGCGTTCCTGACACGTCGCGATTGAACTGACGCAGTAACTTTGTAATGGCGTTGCAGTTACGATAAAAATATTTTTGCTGGTTGTTTATCGTTTTAACTATTGATGAGCATTAAAACAACATTATTATATCAATAATTAATGAATGTTATAATGTTGTGTCAAACTGAGTGTCAAATAACTTGGTAAACAATATTTTTCTAAATCTACACTGCGCTATTACAAGGTTATGTCAGCGCTTTATATTTGTAGTGCTGTGCCAACAATAACAGTGAATAATAGTATCGTAATCTGTTCTTATCGATACAGTTATACTTTATAAAATAATACGTTTTGTTTTTCTTTTCAAGAATTTGAAAATAATGGACTTTAGAATAACTTTTATTAAATATAAAAATAAAAGTACATTAAATACAAAGTAGCATTTTTATATTTAGGTTGAAAATGGTAACCCCAAATGGCGTTATGGGCCGCCATTTAGTGACGCTGAAACAGTCGTCTGTTGTCGTTTCGTGCGCATAGACCACGTTCTTCAAGTGTTTGCGATCTGTTGTTATTTGACTTTGATTGTGTCTTATATTGCGTTCTTTTTACTTTTGGTGCATAATAATGCCTAAACGTGGACAAACATTGAAAACTGGAGCCCGTGAGTTAATTATCAAGCTGCAAGATTACTTTGAGCGGGAGCGGCAAAATGGCGGACCCCTGGTTCCTGTCGAAAAAGTACAAGAACGCGTCTCTCAGGCGCTTGGAGTTAGCAAACGAACGATTACAAATATTAATAAAGAAAAGTTCGGCTCTACTGGCATGGAAGATAATATTTTACGTACTCCGAAGAAGAAACGTAGAACTAAACCCGTGACAGATATTGATACCTTTGACGCCGATGCAATCAGAAATCATATATATGGTTACTATTCCAGAAATGAATATCTCAACAGGATGAAGCTTTTGGCGTCGTTAAGAGAAGCTGGACTGTTTAGCGGGGGTAAAACTGCTTTAACGAAAATCTTAAAAGATATTGGTTTTTCGTATAAAAAAACAGACAAAAGAAAAATTTTATTAGAACGATACGACATCATTTTGAAACGGATAAGTTTCTTGAGAGAAGCAAAAAAAATTGATAACTGGGATAATGTCGTGTTCATTGACGAGACATGGCTAAACGCCAATCACACGGTTTCCCGTTCTTGGACGGATGATACACAAGCGTCGACGTCGAAAGTACCAATGGGTAAGGGGGCTCGTCTGATAATATGCCACGCAGGTACTGCAAAATACGGCTTTGTGGAGAACGCTTTACTGGCATTTCAATCAAAAACCACAAATGACTACCACGAGGAAATGAATGCCAGTACATTTAAAGAGTGGTTCCAGAACGTGCTTTTGCCCAGCCTACCAGAGCCTTCTGTAATATTGATGGATAATGCCTCCTATCACTCGTTTCAAATACAGAAACCACCTACCCAAGCTAATAAAAAAGAAGAAATGGTTGCTTGGTTACAAGCAAAAGGCATTGACGCAAATATGCAGATGCTAAAAGCAGAGCTAATTAAGTTAGTGAAAGAAAATAAAGCGGCAAATGTGCGATACGAAATCGATGAAATGGCTTTGGAGTACGGTCATCGCGTTCTAAGAATTCCACCGTATCATTGCCAATATAACGCGATTGAGCTAATCTGGGCTCAAATAAAAGGTTACGCCGCCCGCCACAATACTTCCCCGCCATTCAGCACGAAAAAGATGATGACCCTGTTAAAAGAAGCCTGCGGGAAAGTCACAAGAGATGACTGGGCAAAGGTTGTCGAAAAGACTAAAAACCTGATTATGGAACATTTTGACCGAGATATCAGGATTGATTCTGTAATTGATAATAATATAATTATACATGTAGGCGAAGATGATGATGAAGACACCACCTCCTCAAGCGAATCGGAGTCTGATTAATATTCTGTACGCACATTTAGTTCAATGTACTTTATTCCATAGAAATACAGATTGTAACTTTGTAAAAAATAATAAATAAAACAATTTTATTATATTAATATTCCCTTTTATTGTTTCCACGTAAAGAACTAAAATATAAATTTTAAATGATTCCGCCAATTTAAAACGGTCTAAATCTAATCATAAAAATAACGCGGCGGTTCATTTTGGAGTAACGGTAACGAACTCGGTATAATGTTGTGTCCATCACTAGTCGTGACTAACTGATAAGTGTCAGGAACGCATTCTCTGAACGGCCGGATAATAGTATGGATTATAGGCAATGTGTAAAATACGGCATTGCATAGAATGTCTAGTCATTCTATACAATGCCTAAAACGTTCACTATGTTTATTTATTTAAAATATAATAATAATATGTATAAATATAACAAACTCACCGTATCAAATTTATCATTAGTTTGTAAATCAGTTCTGATATTTTCAAACTCCATGGGGATCTAAAAATATAAGACATTATATTTAACTAAATTTGATGATTTTTCTGACTATTAGATATAAAAAGTTTTTTTTTTTTTAATTAAAGACCAGCTGTATTTGCAACATATAGAACGATTGTTATCAGCTTTATTTTTATTACATTGAATTCAGCTTATAACTGTGGTGTGTTTCTGTAAACTAGCTCAAGCTCGGACTAAACAGCGCGACTAAAATAATAAATAATATATTTTCATAGACGCCTGTAGATCGTAATCCGATGTTAATAATACAAAAATAATTACTAAAATCAAACTAAATAAAAAATAAAACTTACATTTTCCGTTACCTTGATGACTCTAGGTTGATTCACTACTATCGATTCAGCTAAATGTCCCTGTAAATATTATTAATAAATTCTGTTATACATTTCTTTTTAAAATATATAGCGTTATAGAGGTAGTAACTAATTGATTACAATATGACGACCTATGTGGTTATACAGGGTGTTTGGTACATCGTTTGCCAAATTGAAATAGCTGATAGAAGAGGTCATTACCCGTCTTTCCTCACTCACCTAGCCGGTTTTAACCTCAACATATTTTAGATATCGATGTAAAGCTATTTTTAAAAGAAAAACCCAATATTTACCATGAACACTTAAATTTTTTAAAAAAATTGCTTCCGTGAGTCCTCATAATTATGTTTTGTTTTAAAGTTTAATACTAGGAGCATCAAATAAATTCATAATAGCTGACCAAAAACGTCAACTTTTTGTTTATTGACTTATTATAACTATGGAGACAGGTATAATTTAAAGCTATGATCAACTTCACAGTACAATAAAAAAATAAATAAAAGAGAGAAAGTTCTTCCATTTTCTGAATAAATGCCTTACTTTATCCTCTTTCCGTTGGTATACAGCATGTTATAAAATAGTAAATAGTTTTTCTAAAAAACATGTGTAATACATAATTCGAAGTAAAGAAAACACGTTTGATGAATAAGCAAAGGTAAATTTACTAGCTATAATTGATTCATTCTAGCGTACTTACCTAGTTAATTTAGATTTTTTTGTTACTGCAGTGGGTCTACCTTATCACATTAGAGTTAATTTTAATATAATAAAAGAAAAAAAAAATCATCATTTACTATAGCGTCAATAATTACGATTAATGTTATGCATCTAACGTAATTTCTTTACAATTATGTATAACACATGTTTTGTAGAAAAACTATATACTATTTTATAACATGTTGTATACCAATGGAAAGAAGATAAAGTTAGGCATTTATTCAGAAAATGGAAGAACTTTCTCTCTTTTATTTATTTTTTTATTGTACTGTGAAGTTGATCATATCTTTAAATTTTACCTGTCTCTTTAGTTATAATAAGTCAATAAACAAAAAGTTGACGTTTTTGGTGAGTTATTATGAATTTATTTGATGCTCCTAGTATTAAACTTTAAAACAAAATTAATTATGAGGACTCACGGAAGCAATTTTTTTTAAATTTAAGTGTTCATGGTAAATATTGGGGTTTTCTTTTAAAAATAGCCTTACATCGATATCTAAAATATGTTGAGGTTAAAACCGGCTAGGTGAGTGAGGAAAGACGGGTAATGACCTCTTCTATCAGCTATTTCAATTTGGCAAACGATGTACCAAACACCCTGTATAACATGACTGCTACGCAGAGGTCTCGGCTCCGATTCCTGCTCAATGCAAATCTTTGTGTGCATGAACATGATTGTTTGCATTGGCCTGAGTGTTTTCTATGTATAATGTGTACGTATTTACAAAAAAAAGTATTTATTTAAGTATGTTTAACCGTGTTGTCTAGTACCCATAGTACAAGCTTTGCTTAGTTTGGGACTAGATGGCGATGTGTGAGGATGATTTATAATAACATTATTTCTGTGTAATAAAATTTATAATGGATTTATTAACAGATTATTTGCTAAAGCAAACTCTATTGGCACATATTAATTTTTTTAAATTATATTTATGTACTTTTCATTAATCACTTTTACTAAAAAAAATAGGTTAGAACTGTTTAAAAGCAATTAAAACAAACAAGAAACCATAATACTTAATTATTATACTTTTTCTTCAATAAATACATAGAAATCATCTGAGACTTATCACATTTATGCACAAAATTGGAGTGGAATTGAAGAGACCAGAGACCTTGCTCTACATAACAAAGATAAGCCGATTCGCAACACAAGTAATGGTACTATACAATGTACTGGTGCGAAGTTCTGTGGAATGTTGCTCTAGTATTTGTCGACCTCGGTGGCGCGACGGTAGCGCAAGCGGCTGCCGTGCAAGAGGTTGTGGGTTCGATCCCCACGCAGGACAATAATTTGTGAGATCCACAAATTATTGTCCTGGTCTGGGTGTTCTTTGTGTCCGTTAATTGATGTTTGTAAAAGGTCCCCGCGATACAGGGCATGATCCCTAGTGCGAGAGTTAATTGTCTTTTAAAAAAAAAAAAACATAGTATAAATAGTCACCGCATTATTCTACACAATTGTTCAGAGCACAGCAGAGCAGAATAGCAGATAAGCTAGTTTGCTTTTAGGATTTCTGCTCTTTAAGACATCATCGTATATTTAACATCCCGACATCAATGTTAAACATTTCAATAAATAGGCCGTAGTAATCCTGACTGCATAAATGCAAGGATCCTTATTTTATTTGATTAGTTAATCTCTCTTTTTTTACTGTTCATTATGTAGGTACCAATATATTTTAGGAAATAGTACAATGTAAAAGGCATGCATGCCTGTAATCTGCATTATTGTTGTAAATATGTAAGAACCTATGTAATTTTATGTTATATTTTTTTGACAAACAAAAAAAAATATAACTTAAAATTACATTTATTTATTACTTATTTATTTATTTACTATACCACGAATGTCCTTGATTTACTTTATCACGAATGTCCAAAACGGCATTGTTAGGTTCCTACCAAATTTAGATAGGTAGAGGACGGAACATAGCAGACAGTGAAGGTGACCGCTAACGCGTTGTAAGGGGGCCTCCTTAAACCTACATCTGGGTCGTAAGTCCCAGACGCTGTTACGCCAGTGTTCCGTCCTCTATCACGCGATGGACCCGGCACTCGCACGGGGAATCCATGGAATGCTAAGATTAGATCTTACTATAAATAAATAAGTGATACATACACTAGTATTCATATGCGCATATAGCAGTTGTTTCCTCATAAAGCCGGCCCCACACGACACGCACTCGTAAGGTTTCTTGTCGCTGTGTATGAACCTGTGCGTGTTGCGGTTGTCGCGAGAGTTGAACGACTTGCCGCAGATCTGAAACAGTACAAAAAATAGTTTTACAGAAGCAAGGCTACATGACTACCCCGGAGGGGGACTGGACGCAAAGGCTCTGCCGGTTCCCCAGGCCCCCTCCAAGTAAGGCGATGAAGGAGTGCCGCTGGGGACTTTTAGTGGGTACACTGGGAGCCCCACATACACCTCCCTTCCCCCGACGAGAGGGGATGCGTAGGCATTTTACCCCAGCGAAACCAAAAAAAAAAAAGGCTACATGACTACTTTACCCGTAACAATTTATAATAATTTCACACTAACTGCAACATGAATTGTGAAGGATTGCTGACTAGGCTTTTATAAGTTTATAAATGTATGCGTTTATTGATTAAAGACGCTCTCTTTTGAACACTATGAATATTATGTGTTTTATTCATATTATAGATTAATATTTTTTTAGAGTAACAAACATCCCATCCGTGTGGCGACGGAGTAAGAGTACAATATGTCACCACCCCATCTCATCCCATGGGTGTCGTAAAAACCGACTAAGGGATTATCCGTGAATGTTATCTGTACGATATAAAAAGAAGGAAAACTTAAAATTAAACCCTATACCAATCCGTTTGGCCAGCGTGGTATTAGTAGGTCAAGTATCCCTCGGTCACGGGAGGAGGCCCGTCCCTGCAGCATACAGAATCGATTATCATCAAAAAAATGTTTGGTGAAATATAGTAATTATGTGCGTACATTTTTTTGAAAATCTGTGAATGGGAATAAGTTTTTTGAAAAATTATGGGTGCTCTCCTAAGAGCAATTTCATGTACCTGCAATGTAATGTTCCCTTGGTTGTCCCATTAAAACTTTCCACCCTCGAATCGATAAAGATCGATATTTTTATCAATACGAAGATATTTCTTACTATTAATATACAATTAAAAATAAGAGTATTTACCTCGCAGACATAAGGTTGTTCCCCACTATGTATCCTGAGATGTTTCTTGTAATGTTCAGGGTACACGAAGGACGCTGGACATATCTTGCACTTGAGCGGTCTCTCGCCCGTGTGGGACGCCTTTATGTGGTACTCCAGTAACCTAATTAATAAAAAAAAATATTTAAACAAACTTAAAAAAAAACCTGCTTTAGATATATTGCGCAATTGCAAAGAAAATTCAAACTCAAAATATAAATGTGTGGATCACACAAATTAGTCATCAAAGCAGTACATCATCATAACAGCCCATTAATGTCCCACTGAAGGGACGGGCCTCCTCCAGTAACGGAGCGATACTTGGCCTACTAATACAACGCTGACCAGATGGATTGGTACAGGGTTTAATGTCAAGTTTTTCTTCTTTTACAAAAATAGTTATTATTTAGAGAAATGATTCCTACCTTCTCCGTTTAAATCGTTTGGGACACTGTGTACAGTGGTACCGCTTGTCGTCTAGATGAGTGGCTCGCCTGTGAGAGTGCAGGTTCGAGCGCTGCGTGAAGCGAGCTCCGCATATGTCACACGGGAATGGACGTTCGCCTGGAATTTATTTGTATTATCTAATATAACATACAGACATATAAATCAAAGAGATTATTCCTTTACATAGCATGTTTTTTCGATAAAATTACTCCTATACTTGCCAGGTTTTTTTTTTTAAATTGACCTACCAGAATGACTCTATGGTGCCTGATGTTAAGCATTCATTAGAATCCAAGAATGGCGAGCACTATGCCACCATGTTTTATGTTTTATGACGTCAATTCGCACGTTTGTAATAACCTATAATGCTCTTTCAAGTTAGCTTTGAATTAAAAGAAAATCTTCCTAAAGTTTTTTAGGAAAACAACATCAAAAAGACACAGGCTTCTCTCGACACGTGCTACAAAACACAGGCCTCCGCCTTCTACCTAGCCCGACCCAGCAACCTTTTTAATACACACACACACCTTTTTTACACTATTATGGGACAATTTAATGCAAACATAATCTATACTAATATTGTAAAGAGGTAAAGTTTGTGTGATTGTGTGTTTGTGACGTTGTAGGGGGTAATCTCTGGATCTACTAAACCGATTTTAAAAATTCTTTCTGTGTTGAATAGTCCATTTATCAGGGAGTGTTATATAGTATAGTGTTCTATAGTATGGCTATATAGTATCACGCTATGACTAATAGGAGTGGATCAGTAATGAAATATGTTTAAAAAACGGACGCGTTATTCTCGCCGCAACGAAGTAGGCATGGGTCTGCTAGTAAGACTATATTATAAGTATACAAACCTGTATGCGTTCTGAGATGGTCTCTCAGCTCGGCTCGCCTAGCGAACGCCTTCCCACACGCGCTACAAGCGAACGCCTTGTTACCTGAGTGTACCACGCCGTGGACTTCCAGGTTGTGTTGAGTACTAAACGCTTTGTCTGAAAATAACATTTTGAATATATTAAAAGTTTGTAATATTTGACGACCTCTGTGGCGTAGTGGTTATCATTCGCTTGACACAATTAACATGATTGTTTGCATTGGTCTGAGTGTTTTCTATGTATAATATGTACCTATGTATTTACAAAAAAAAAATAATTTAAGTATGTTTATCCGTTGTCTAGTACCCATAGTACAAGCTCTGCTTAGTTTGGAACTAGATGGCGTTGTGTGAAAGTGTGACAAAAAAGAAAAAGAAAGAAATAAAGTAAAATTAGGAACTTACTGCATATATTACAAACGAAATCCTTCACCCCGGAGTGAGTTTTCTCGTGTTGAGTTAAATTCTGTTGTGTGAGGAAGGACTTGCCGCATTGTTCACATTTGTAAGGACGTGGACGGATCTGTGGAACAATATAATAATAATATTATTTAAGAAAGAATATCATATAGGACTAAGGTGACTTTTTGTAGCGATGCTGTCGCATCTCAACCTCGAGTATAATATGCGACATCGAAAAGTGTAACAACGAATACCTTTTAAGTTTACTATTATATACCCCTTCCACTATTAGGTATATACTATTAATTTAACAACATTTGACAGATTGTCGTTAGTGACGTTCAGCAGTATTTCGAATCTAATGCCATACGATTGTAAGCGATTTTTCGATTTTCTAAATTACTTTATTTTACACATTTGGATCCTTACATCATCTTTTACATTATAAATATTATTGTTTTTTTCTTTATCTAAGTTAAGAGAATTAGCCTATAGCTTGAAATTAAATAATTGTAGTTAGCTTAGGTATTATTTAAAATACATAATTTATCGTGACACATTCGCGGGTTATAGCTAGTCTAAAATATCATATTACATTTTATAAACGTATTATGAAGAGTTCAGGTTTATTCATAGCATTTATTTCTACCGATTATTTGTAATTTGTTTTATAATGGTTGCAATCGTTATGAGTGTCCATCACTAAGTAACCATGGTAACCGAAAAAAACATGGGTACACCCATGAAATACAATATTATTTGTTCGATAAATAAGCGGAAGTATTATGAAACTTCATGGACGTGAACTGTCAAAAAACCAAACTTACGCTGGAAAGGGTATAATACCATTCACGTAACAACGAATGCACCCCATTACGAAAAACTTAGCTACGAAGTCATGCGATCTCGATTAACAGTACCCCAGTTTACAGTTACTTCATTAATAGGAATCGAAAATTGGTACTCGAGACGGGACTTAAACCCGCGTCTCTGGACTATACGCGTCCAGCGCCATAGCCCCTACGCCACCAGAGTCTCTGTCTCCATCACCAAAAACCATTGCTTTAAACGGCGACAATACGCGCGCGCAACTTAAAATCAACTGTAACAACGCCATCTAGGCGCGACAGCCGTAAACTTTCATCTTTCTTTCTTGTTTTTGAAGAATTTACGTTTAAATTATGTATTAAATTACATACATGTCATTAGTCCAGAGACGCGGGTACCAACTTTTTCTCTTGCCTTTCTTATCGCATTTGCAACAACTTCAGGTCTATACATACGTACCGCATGAGTCTTGAGATGTGCCTGGTGGGTATACTTGGAGGCGAAGGTCTTGTGACACAGGTCGCAGGTGTAGGGTCTGAGCCCGGCATGTACGTTGGCATGCTCCAGCAGCAGAGCTCGACTGCCGAACGTCTTGCCGCACGACGTGCAGAGGTGGTGAGCACGGGTCCCGCCTGACTTCAGCTTAGAAGCGTGCTCGGCTGAGAACATACAGGCAAAAAATAATCAATCATACAATTAGCCTATCGCAGTCCAACTGGACAAAGACATCTCGAAATAATTAGTCTACGAAATAATTTTTTCACTAAATTTCATGTTGGTCGTTCGTCAAAAACGAAAGTGGTAAAGTTTTGAAGTAAAAGGAGTTTTAAAGTTTGTGCTTAAACAAAAACTCCGACGGCGTCGAAGTACATCGTAGAGGGTCCCTAAAGAAGGAGGATTTGAAAATAAGAAGAAGTAAATTTATCTCGGATCGGTGACCGTTATTCGTGGCAACGTCAGTCTAAGTTCAGTAATTCGTAAATCTGAAAGAATTGGCCATCTGGATTTCTTTCCACTTTTAGCCCACAGCATGAGAAACAGTGAAATGACAAATACACCTACTTATTTACCTATGGGCCTATGTAAGCCTGCAACACTAGAGGAATCAGACCTCTATGTATATTTATTTACCTATATGTGCAGTGTACTCCATCCTCTTCCTCATGATGGCTGAGCAGAACTGACAGATGTAGAGCCTCGCGTCGTGGAACCTCTTCAAGTGTCTCATCATAGACTCCGCGTCTCCCGTCACACTGGGGCGACTACCATCTTGTAACTTGTCTGAAAGGAATTACAATCAATCAACTAGCCTATCGCAGTCCACTGCTGGACATAGGCCTCTCCCAACACGCGCCACAGAACACGAAAGGAATTTAAAAAGTATAGCATAAAATATGTTTGAGGTAACGATTTGTCTATCCTAGAAGGATTATAACAATGTCACTAGGAGAAAATACTGGAAATTCGGCCAACTAAACATTCGGTCAACTAGACATTCGGTTAACTGGAGATTAGGTCTACTGGACATTTGGCCAACTCGACATTCGGCCAACTGGACATTCGAGCAACTAGACATTTGGCCAACTGGACATTCAGCCAACTGAACATTCGACCAAATAAAGTTTCGACCAACTGAACATTTGGATAAATGGACTTTTGGCCAATTAAACTTTCAGCCAACTGAACATTTGGCCAATTAAACTTTCGGACAACTGGACATTTGGCCAAATGAACATTCGGACAAATGGACTTTCTGTCAACTGGACATTCGGCCAACTGAACATACGGCCAAATAAACATTAGGCCAACTGTACATTCGGCCAATTTAAATATCGGACAACTGAACGTTCGGCCAATTAAAATTTCGGCCAGTTAGACATTCGACCAAGTGAACATTCAGCCAACTTGACATTCGACCAAGTGAACTTGCGGCCAAATGGACTTTCGATCAACTGGACAATCGGCCTATTAAACTTTCGGACAACTGGACATTCGGCCAAATGAACATTCGGACAAATGGACTTTCTGTCAACTGGACCTTCGGTCAAACAAACTTTTGGACAACTGGACATTCGACCAAGTAAACATTTGACCAAGTGAACTTGCGACCTAATGGTCTTTCGGCCAACTGAACAATTTGACCAAATGGACTTTCGGTCAACTGGACAATCAGCCAATTAAACTTTCGGACATCTGGACATTCGGCCAATTAAATTTTCAGCCAAATGGACTTTCTGTCAACTGGTCATTCGGGCAAATAAACTTTCGGACAACTGGACATTCGACCAAGTGACCATTTGGTCAACTAAACTTTCGACCAACGTAACATTCGGTCAACTGGACGTTCGGCTGTTTTTTTTTCATCTTTGAGATGAACCTGGAGCGGCTTGCAAATCCCATCCAGGACAAGGTCTTTGATTCTTTGTGTAATTCCCAAACTACTGTTTTGACGGTAGACCCTTGGGCCTGAATATGCTTTATTACCAAACTCGATGGGGGCAGATTCACTTAGCTTATCTTGGCATGGCCTTTAGGTTCATGATAAGTCCCCGCTACACAGGTCAAGAACCCAAGTGCGCGAGTTGTATAAAAAGCAAATAAAAAAATACACAATAAATTCCATCTATACTTACAAATATAACATAACAGTTCATTAATGTCCCACTGCAGAGACGGGCCTCCTCCCGTGACCGAGGGATACTTGGCCTGCTAATTAACCACGCTAGTCAGACTGATTGGTATAGGGTTTAATTTCAAGTTTTCCTTCTTTTAATTTATTTCGTCATTTATTTTTTTGAATATAATGCATGTTTATAAGCATCGCGCCTAGATGGCGTGGTACAGTTGAGTTCTAAGTTGCGGCCCGGCGCCGGATAAAGCAATGGTTAAATTTGGTAGGCGAGACGGGTACTCGGGTGGCCTAGAGGTTATGGCGCTGGAAGCGTATAGTCCAGAGACGCGGGTTCGATTCCCGCCTCAAGCATCAATTTTTTCCATTATCTTTCCTTTTTTCGGATTTTACTAGTTACACCTAAGCTTTAAGGTAAAAAAATTATGTAATTCAATAATGAATGTTATTAAAAACTCACCATCTCTAACATTCTCACACAGCACACACTTGAAGACGTCTCCCACTTTAACAACTAAGTTATGTATCGCGTCTTCGTGACGTTGGTCCACGGTCTGAACGCGAAACATCTCACCAGATTCCACCTTTATGAATGCGCCACCTAGCGGGACAAAAGAAAAACGGTTACAAACAAGAATACCTTTACAGTCTATTAGAGTACCCGGCCGTATATATTACACATTCACAAAAAGAGACAATCGGCCAATTTCGGCTTCGTAGAGCATCATCTCTGTCGCACACTATCAAATCATAATTTTTTTTAAGGGTACGCATGCCAGTTGCCGTGTGGTGACGGAGTAAGAATACAATATGTCACCACCCCATCTCATCCCATGGGTGTCGTAAAAACCGACTAAGGGAATAACCGTAACTACTATCTTTACGAAATAAAAAGAAGGAAAACTTGAAATTAAACCCTATACCAATCCGTCTGGCCAGCGTGGTATAAGAAGGCCAAGTAACCCTCCGTCACGGGAGGAGGCCCGTCCCTGCAGTGGGACATTAATGGGCTGTTATGATGATGCCAGTTGCAACTCCATACAAACGGAGAAAATTAATGTAGTTTATACTGTTATAGATATCGCATTATCATTATCGCTTGCACTCACGGATCATCTATTATTATATAATAGTAGCTGATGCCCGCGGCTTTACCCGCCTTGTTAGGTAGCTTAAATGTTATTCTACACCCTAAACTACCTATATTTTAAATTTCTTCAAAATCCATTCAGTAGTTTTTGCGTGAAAGAGTAACAAACATCCATCCATCCATCCTCAAAAACTTTAGCATTTAAAAAAGTAGGATCTTCTGTCTCTTTTAGAAGTACTCAGAGATGATAACGTGTTTTCTATAGTATCGAATACGTACCTTGTTCCTGTGCAGCAGCTAAAATTGCTTTAGCCGTCTCTTCATCACCCGCCATTTGTAATTCTATGGCTGACTCATCGTTTGAATCTGTAATTTATAATAAATTTTAAGGTTATTTATTCATTACGTAAACTCTTCAATTACAACATTGAAAGTTATGCCAATACCTTGTATTAACACGTTCCCAGTGCAGTGGTACCATAACAATACATGTGTACCATATATGGTACACGTGCATTGTTTTACTATTGTGTCTGCTGGTGGCACTGTTAAAGGGTTAATACGTATGTGCCACACTCATGTACATTTATCACTCCCACCCTTCTAACTATCATCATCATATCAACCAATCGACGACTGCTGGATATAGGCCTATTCCAAGTAGCTAGCCACCTTGTGCGGTCCTGTGCCATCCTCTTGCATCTGCTCATCCTCATCCATCGGTATCCCACCGACACCACTTTTTTTAAGTTAGTGTAAGTGAGGTATTATTTTGAGAAAATGAATCTTTAGCTGTTAGCTACCACTTAAGCTGGAGCACTAATTTTCAAAATCCTCTATTAGATTTTTTTTACGATAATATAATAATGAGAAACTTACCCTGTTCATCATTCAAATCATTATTATCATCATCCTGTTGTTGTTCATCTTCTGCCATCACTAATGATATCTCATTACCTTCGTAAATAAACTTCTGTCCGGATACCATATGTAATATTGAACCATTCTCACTGTCTACTACTATTGTGTCTGTAAATAATAATACCAAGAAATATGTCATCATCATTATAATAACAGCCCATTCATGTCCCACTGCAGGAACGGGCCTCCTCTCATGATGGAGGGATACTTGGCCTACTAATACCACGCTGGCCAGACGGATTGATACAGGGTTTAATTTTAAGTTTTCCTTCTTTTTATTTCGTAAAGATTAATATTCACGGATAGTCCATTAGTCGGTTTTTACGACACCCATGGGATGAGATGGGGTGGTGACATATTGTATTCTTACTCCGTCACCACACGGAGAAATAATAATAATAAATATGTACGTATAAAATATATTTTTAAGTTAGGTTAGATGTATAGATAATTATGACATTTTCAAACTCATCACACTGTTTCAGATGGTCTTTTTACTAGATCGTCCCATTCCCAGCTGGTGCTGTTCCTAGATGATTCTATTTCCAGTTGGTGCCTTTCCCTTGTGGCCCTGTTCCCGGATAGTCTCGTTCCTAGATCGTCCTATTCCCAGATGGTCTCATTCTCAGATGGTCCTATTCCCAAATGGTCCAATTCTTAGATCGTCTTATTCTTGATGGTACCATTCTTAGGTGGTTTTATACCCAGATGGTCCTATTCCTAGATGGCCGACCTCTTTCCACCGAGGCAATTATAAGATAGTATACATACATAAACTCACGCCTTATCCCGGCCGGGGTAGGCAGAGACGACAGAAGATAGATATATAAGATAGTATAAAGGCAAGTATACACAATACTCACGTCCTTCGTCGTCATCCATATCATCCTCTTCCTCATTTAGTATCTGCACTTTGCCTAATATATATTTATGGTCTTCGTTATTTGGATCCAACGATAACTCGTCTACATTCAAAAATTCATTTATTTCAGAGTTTCTTGTGCCCTGGAAAATTGAAATATAGTTATAGAGTACTAGCTGAAGCCCGCGGCTTCTCCTGCGAATAGGTTAGGTTAGTAGGCTAAATGTTGTTCTACACCCATACAACAACATATTATTATATATTCCATATTTCATCAAAATCCATTCAGTAGTTTTTGCGTGTAAGGGTAACATACATCCATCCAAAACTTTTAAATTTATAATATTAGTAGGAAGGATGTATTTCAATTTTTTATAACAATTGTCACATGGACAAGGGTTAGGCCCTTATCGTTAATTGGACATTAATTAAAGGAAAGTAAAAGAAAGTTAAGGAAACGAGATAAACAAGTATTTAATTCCCTTCATGGTCAGTTGACCAGGAAGGTTGTGGGCTAAGTAGACCCTTAACCATACTAAGTGGTTAACTGAGCCCATGGGATAGGTAGACTTAACCATAGCAAGTGGCCAACTTGAGACCGCGGGTCCAGTTGACATATTAGTGGGCTGAGTTACACACTGAAAAAAACGAACGGGGTTCACTAAGCCGGCGGGGTCAGTTGATCATAAAGCGATAATTATGCGTTACACCCGTCCCTGCAATGTGTCATTAATGGGCTGTTATAATGAGTACCTTATTTTCCTCTACATCTAACACTAAATTATCGTTGTTTGCTGAAGACACTGGCACCAAGGATAGTGGACAATCTGAAAAACAAAGATATTATTACATAAAACCATAAAGTCACGCCGTTTTCCCGTAGGGGGTAGGCAGGCACTACTAAACGCCAAGTACTATGAATGTTACAAACCGGCCCTCGGCAACCCACTTTTCGCCCTGTAGGAAACCAATTTTTTTTTTTTATTAATAATTTAATCCTCTTTACATCACCAAAAGCACTTTCTTAGTGAATTACTTCTCCGTGAGGTGACCACATTGTCCCAGTGAATGGAGGTAATAGAAATATCTTTTTGGCGTTCCAAAAATATATTTTGATGATGATGACTACGAAGACTCCGTTGAGTCTTCGTAGTCATCATCATAACAGCCCATTAATGTCCCACTGCAGGGACGGGCCTCCTCCTATGACGGAGGGATACTTGGCCTACTAATACCACGCTGGATAGACGGATTGGTATAGGGTTTAATTACAAGTTTTCCTTCTTTTTATTTCTTAAAGATAATATTCACGGATAGTCCCTTAGTCGGTTTTTACGACACCCATGGGATGAGATGGGGTGGTGATATATTGTATTCTTACTCCGTCACCACACGGACACGGTCTTCGTAGTCAAACAGCTTATAATGTAATGTGAAAAACAGCTAGAACGAAAAATAAATTAAAAGATTTGATACAGAAAACATACACACCTTCATCAATTTCCATACATTGATCATCATCATTTCCTTTTTCATCATCCTCAATTTTACTCATAACATTATCACACAAAAAATTCTTTGACAGACTACTAACATTAAAATTTAATATAGAACTTTTTGATGTTGCAACTATACTGTCTAAGTCTTCTTTCAAAGAGTTTATAGTTGTTAGTAAACTCGTGTCTATGGTTTGCTTGTCTGTGGCCTGTGTTGTTGTTGTCGTTTTGACAGTTTGTGTCAAGACTGACGTGCCAACTGTCACTTTTAAATTTAGAGTGGATGCCGTTGTTGGCTGAAAAAAAAAAAGTCACTTGTGAGCAAATTATAATAAATGTGATATTTCTTTAATAAAAAACAGACGATTTAAAAAAGCAGTCTAAGGCCCGGATTCCTCTGTCGCTGACGTCGGTCGCGTACCGTCAGTCGCGTAGCGCGCTGACCATCAGCGCCAATGAAAACATCCGTATTGCGATACTGACCACTCCACGGTACAGGCGTCTCCAAGTGGATTTGTGAAGCCGAGTTTGAATTTGGGATATTATTATGAACCCGTTTATATTGTTTAGTTGCTGCAGCATACTTAAGCAAGCGGAGACTGCGTCAATACAGAAAAAAAAATATCACATTCACCCTAGGAGGATAGGAGGACAAATGATAAATTTTGCTCTGGCATCGCGATCTTTGTAACGTTCATTCGATAAATCCCACAATGCAGGACGTAGGCGCACCTCGGCAATCACACGTTAAGTATCAATGTTCATGGTGGCGGGCGACTGTACGCGCTCTTGCCGACACGGTCAGGAACAGAGTAAGGATGCTCATAGAGTTCTATAGCGCGTCAGTCGACCGACGAACGCGGCGCTGACGAGCGAGACCGACGCGCGCCATCAGCGGCGCGTAGCAACTCGCGCGCCGCTGATGTCAGCGTCACAGTGCGGTGCTTCATAGAACACAACGTATATTCGTACGCGCGACCGACGTCAGCGACCGACATCAGCGACAGAGGAATTCGGGCCTTAATACTGATTTAAAATATCTAATTTTATTTAAGGTCTCTTGAGATGAAAACCAAATTTCCTTAAAAATATTTATGGAATTAAAAATACTTATACCATATAGACGAAATTTGTTGAACGTAATGTTTGTGTATGATTAACAAAGTCATTTTCTCATATACTAAGCAATTTTTCTTTAAATATCGTTAAGAATTTAAGTAAGGAGCATTTTATTTTGACTCTATGAAGCCTTCAGATTCGAATCCGTGACCTCGAGCAGCCAAGGCATTATACTAAAAAACTTGCCTTCTCTAAGGCTCCCGACATCGGTATTATAGAGAGGAATTATACACAAAATACTCCTGTACTAAGGGACATAACAATTAAATAAATAAAATAAAAGTTACCTTAAGTTGAGGGAAAATAAGATTGCTTTTAGACAGAGCCGGTAATTGTCCAACTTTCAACAACAATTCTGGTGTCACCGGTTGTAATTTAGAGGCTGGTACAATTAATTTCTTCCCCAATACAACATGTTTCGGCAATGGTGTGCTTATAATAAATGCATTCTGTTCATAAGTCTCATATTCCAAATTGTTACTATTAATTGAGTCTTTGAATTGATTAAGTATATCTTCTTTTAACTTTTGTAACCTGTAAATAATATTTTATTTCTATTAGCTTAAAACGCCATCTAGTTCTTAAATCGGTAAACTTAGAAAACAGAAACTTAGCTACATATTATTAGGGTTTTATTAGACCAATCGATCGATTTTAGTTCGATGGCAAAATGGTTTCGTCGACGGTTGATAATTTCTATCACACCAACGAGACGTCGACTAATCCATGCCGGTATCGCCGGCCATCGGTATCGTCGATCGATCGAGTGGTCTAATAACCCCCTAACAGTACGCGCAATCTAAGTCGACCGGCTTGAAGTTGTTGCAACTTGCTGCGCAGATGTTATTTTTGTAACTAATTGGCGGGAGGTGTTTTCTTAATTCCTGTATTAGCACGACCGTCTCTGAAAGCTAACTTCAGCCCGGCCAAATAAGATTACGCGAACTTTACTCTGTTTCTCTAGAACTCACCTTATATTCATAAGATCGTACTCCATACATGATTTATGACATTTCATACATACTATATTTGTATGGACTTTATTTTCTGATAGTGGTTTCTCTATTATTTGACTTAATACTTCTGATAATTTCTTGCCAGATGATAGTTTATTCTGGAAAAATCATATTGGTTTGTAATTAACATTACCAATACACGCAAGGCTCTGTAGTGTTAGAGAACAAGTATTTCCCTAGCTTATCTTGGGACAAATATAAAAAATATTGGTGATGTTCACCGACTCCCAAACTGAACTTCGACAAACTTTTCTACGACACCATTTTACTTCGACGTAATGAAACTTCGATGCATCTTAAATTCGACATTATTTAAGTACGAAACAACTTAACTTCGATACTACTGTACTTCGACACAGCGTTTCTTCGACATGACAACTAAGAAACAATGTGGGTTCGACGACATTCTACTTAGACAACTATGCTACTCCGAAAACAGTCTAATTCGACATACTGTACTCTGAAATACTTTAATTCGACGTTATTTTAAATCGACGTAACTTATCTTAGACACTATATTACTCCGATATTAAAAGATGAAACCTACTTCGTTACCCACAATATTATGACTGCACGGATTGAACAGTGGTTTCAGTGGTAGGTAAAACGTTTGACTCTGCCCCGAGTTAGTAATTTGAATCTCCTTAATGGATAGACTATACCAATCCGTCTGGTCAGCGTGGTATTAGCAGGCCATGTATTCCTCTGCCAAGGGAGGAGGCCAGTGCCTGCAGTAGGACATAAAGGGGCTGTTATGAAAGGACAGCACTTTGTGTAACTCACAAATTGTTGTTTTGAATCTGGATGTAATTTATGTCCGATATTTTTGTGTTTTTTAAACTCGCTAAGATACCTAAATATATCTTAGTTCGAAATGTGAAACAAAGCTACAGGCTAAACACAGCTACAGAAAAAAAAACTTTATAATAAATAATACTTGTACATTGCTTAGAATATTTTTTTATTAAATCATGGTTAGGTATTATGTCAAATTCCTAACCTAATATAAAAATCTATACAAAAATAACAAACAAAAACAAATCAATAAAATAAACTTCTCAATTATTGTAAAAGAAAGAAACTACTTAATGTATTAACATTTCTAAAAAAAAAGGCAATCGTGCCTCCAAACTAAAATGTAACATTTTTGTTGTTAATCTAATATCATAACAGCCCTTTTATGTCCTACTGCAGGCACGGGCCTCCTTCCTTGGCAGATGAATACTTGGCCTGCTAATACCACGCTGACCAGACGGATTGGTATAGTCTGTCCATTAAGGAGATTCAAATTACTAACTCGGGGCAGAGTCAAACGTTTTACCTACCACTGAAACCACTGTTCAATCCGTGCAGTCAAAATATTGTGGGTAACTAAGTAGGTTTCATCTTTTAATATCGGAGTAATAGTGTCTAAGATAAGTTACCTCGAATTAAAGTATTTCAGAGAACATTAGGTCAAATTAGACTGTTTTCGGAGTAGCATAGTTGTCTAAGTAGAATGTCGTCGAACCCACATTGTTTCTTAGTTAAGTCATGTCGAAGAAACGCTGTGTCAAAATACAGTAGTATCGAAGTTAAGTTGTTTCGTACTTAAATAATGTCGAATTTAAGATGCATCGAAGTTTCATTACGTCGAAGTAAAATAGTGTCGTAGAAAAGTTTGTCGAAGTTCAGTTTGGGAGTCATGTTCACCACATACCTATTACGGCAAAGGAAAATCACAGAGCACACGACACGACAGAGCAAAAATCGGTTGCGGAGATTTGTAAGGTTCTGACGCTCAGTACC
Source organism: Schrankia costaestrigalis (assembly GCA_905475405.1). Classification (NCBI taxonomy): domain Eukaryota; kingdom Metazoa; phylum Arthropoda; class Insecta; order Lepidoptera; family Erebidae; genus Schrankia; species Schrankia costaestrigalis. Next base: position 7,540,317 of record FR997852.1, on the reverse strand, counting down.
TAATCTTTGCCTACCCCTCACACAAAAAGGCGTAATTTTATATGTATGTATGTCAATTTATGAGGCGAAAACTCACAGCATCCTATAACATACATATTTTCACATACAATAGGTACTCGAAAATACTCCTTTTAGTTGATTTAATAGCCTTTAATAGGTAAATATTTACCATACTGTACATATACATAACATAAAAAATTAACCCCCTTACTCATAAACGCCTTTTTAATCACTGTTTAGCGAGATTTTTATTACGAAAACCAACCTTATACCAAACAAACAACGTAAGAGTTTAAGCTAATTAATCAATTGACTAAAATTTAAGAGGCGTTTATGAGTAAGGGGGTTAATTACTAAGCAATGAGATTACTAACATTACATACTTTACACAACAATAGGAAATATAATAACATGCATTGCATGGAATGATTAAATGAAATGAATAACTGAATAAAAAAATTTTTTAATCAGTAAGCCAATTTTTATTACCATACATAGAATGGACCCATCCCTAAAGTGGGACATACATGGCATGGCATTAAGATGAAAGATTTACCGTTGCACTAGTTATCATTCTTTTTTTTTTACTAGGGATTGAACCCTATGTCATAGTGAACTTTCAGTCATGAAATAAAGGACACACATATTATCTAGGATGGTATTCAAACCCACAACCTCATATACTTAGAAAATACTAGCAGACCCGTGCCCACTTCGTTGGGTGGCGAAAAAAACGCGTCCCTTTTTCAAACATAAATATTATGTGTGCTTTTTCATTACTGTTCCACTCCTATTAGTCATAGTGTGATACCATATAGCCTATGACACTCCCCAATAAATAGTCTATTTAACACAAAAAAAAATTACCCTACAATGTCACAAACTTTACCTCTTTATAATATTAAGTATAGATATACTTACATCTTCTCCAAAAAGGCTTGTACCATTTCTTAATGATAGACCAGCTCTTGTATTACATATTAGGCAGCATTGATTCATTCTGGAATTTAAAAAAAACTTTTATGAAGAGTTCTTTCATACTATTAATCCAGTCTTGTCTCTCAGTAAGCTTGTAGTTTTTGAGATTGCAAAATATTCAATAAGAATAAAAGATAAGGAAAGAGCCATGTCATAGGTATGTAAATAATTAAGTAATAATTGTATTTAATTCTACATTATTGTAAAAACAATCAAATAAGTAAAACAATCATTAACAGGTTGGCTGTTTTGCCAGTAGATACAATAGAAAACAATGTGAATCAAAATAAAAATCCTATCCTACTTCCCATCCTACTAATATTATAAATGCGAAAGTTTGTGAGGATGTATGGATGGATGGATGTTTGTAACTCTTTCACGCAAAAACTACTTAATGGATTTTGGTCAAATTTGGAATACAGGTAGTGTAGGGTGTAGAATAACATTAAAGTTATTATACAACGCGGGTGAACCCGCGGGCATCAGGTAGTCAAAAACATCTTAATTTACTAGATTTTTTTACAATATTTGGGCTATTTCTTTTAAGTATGAATGTATCATCATATGATATAGGAGACAGGGAAAGGTTTAATTTAATCCAGTACAATACAAGGCTTGCAAAGTTATGAAAATGAGAGGAAGAATATAAGAGAAATTTGACTGATGCAGCCAGTCTATTGATTTATGTTTTTAATATTGAAAACTGTATGAGAATTTGACCAGTATGGTAGTGGCAGTAGTATGAAATTCTTTAAGTACCTATAACTTATTTTGGTCACATGCCATTAAAAAGATTTGCATATATGATGAAAAAAATTAATTCTCCTAATTGTGATGTATGTGGCAAAATTGAAGATGTGTATCACCGTTTAATGGAATGTGACAGGAACCATATAGAAAGGCAAAGAATAGTAAGCACATTAAATTTAAATGTTTTAGACATAGGGGTATTTAACAATATTTTGAGTCAACCTACATCAACAGATGCCAAAATGATTTACTCTTTAGTAACGTTACGTGAATAGTTTTTCCTTTTAATACGAAATACAATATGGTGCTTTATTGTATTAAAGTATGTATTAGTTATAATTTGTATTGTTATAGGATTAAGTTACAATGGAACTGACATGGACTGCATCCAAAAGTTCCAATAAAATAAAAGAATAAAAAAAAATCTTATTTTGGTATGAGAGTGGATACAATAATAGATAGGCTTTCTAAGAAAATATGTGTTTAGTATGAATCAGAGATATCCAGTTAAGTACTTAAAACTAAGGAAATACTTACAAAATAAAATCACCAACTAATTTAGAAAAAAAAGATAGGTAAGTGATAAAGGCTTATTGTTTATTATTGCTGAAATCATTTTATTGTGTAAGTTCCTTAAATTATTTAAACAAGCATGACAATAAGAATAATAATGCAAACCTTAATACTATAGGAAAAGAGAAACTAAATAACAATGAAAATGTTATTTAGTTGTTAGTTTGTTTACTTCATAAAATCATTTTATTTATCAAAGTAAAACTTTACTCCATTTGACATTTGAAACTTTTCATACACTTTTTCTTTCATTATTTACGATTACATCTATTTTGATAAAATATCTTATGTAACATCTTTATTATTTACATAAATCTTAACTTAATATTATTTATATTTACATTCTTATCAGCAGCTGATAAATTCGAATTTGTTACCACCTTACACAAATGAAGGACCAGTTTTATTAAATAAAATTTATCTAGTTCTGCTATTTTAGCACGGCAAGGCAGCCATTTTAAGATAGCAGATATCAAAAATAAGTTATTCATGTTGAGAAATGTTAACAATAACATATAATTTCACGTACCTGACTAGATTTTTACACTATCTTCGTAAAATTTTAGTTTTTGAAGGTTTCGTACAGTTTTGTAACAAAATTATATGTTGTCAGCAATGGACACAAGCAGCCACCATTACGTTTATAATATTTTGTTCACATTTTACACGTAAGGGGCGCTGTGTAGCTGTCTCCGTCAAGCACGTTCTCTATTACGATAAAACATCCAATTGTTTAGTTGATTTTGTTAGTTCCAAATTTGAATATTTTATTGTTCTTATAATTCTATTTGTTTTTTTTTTCTCCATGATAGTTCTATAATTTGATAGTTGTAGTGTTGTAACCAAACAAATAGCAATATCGATCGCATTTATAGAGTGGCAGTAACGATTTAACAGATATTAATTAAATGAATAAATGACATCTGTCGTTAAAATTATTTCGTTTCACTGTCAACAGTGAAACTCAAGTACCTACCCATACCTACTTTTTTACATTACAATAGTTTCAAAATTAAAAAAAAAATGTTAATAACGTAAGTGTAACGACACAAATGTCTGTATAAGGCTGAGCGCACATTGGAGACTAGACTGTTTCAAGACTGACTTGCCTCATATAGACAAGTCTGTCTTAAAACTAAAACGAAACAGTTTTGACTACGATACGTAGCACACATAAAACAAAACGGTCTATCTGAGACAATATTGTCTATACGACGTTTTGTTCCAAGTGTGCGCATATTCATACATATTGTAAAGCAATAGTCTGTCTTAAGACTGTCGTGTTCTAAGTCTGCGCTCAGCCTAACATAGCCTGACCAGAAATATAAAAAAACCTGACAGGAGGGCGTTTTCCTGTTTAATTGTCAATCTTCTGTCAAATTGTATGACGAAAATTAGTTCATAAACCCTTTCCATTAGATTTAACAACATTTGACAGATTGACGTTAGTGACGTTCAGCACTATCTCGAATGTAATGCCATTCGATTGTAAGCGATTTCGCGATTTTTCAAATTACTTTATTTTACACATTTGGATCCATATGTATTATCTTTATCTATGTTTGGATCCTTACATCAACTTACATTATCATTTTATTAATTGTTTCTTTCTTCTATGTTAAGAGAATTAGCCTATAGCTTAAAATGATAAAATTATAGTTAGCTTAGGTATTATTTAAAATACATAATTTATCGTGACACATTCGCGGGTTATAGCTAATCTAAAATATCATAATAGTATTTTATAAACGATGAAAAGTTCAGGTTTATTCGTAGCATTTATTTCTACCGATTATTTGTAATTTGTATTCGTAAGTATTACGAAACTTCATGGATGTGAACTGTCAATAAGCTAAACTTACGCTGGAAGGGGTATAAAATACCGTAATATGGCGAGGTTTTTATTTTTCTGGTCAGGCTTTAATCAAATAAATAATACTTTTACTACAGTTTATAAAATATTAGCATGAACTTTGTAACGTTTGTCAAACTGACTTTGCTAAGGTTGTTCGATTGAGGATAGTTATTATCAACGTTTCATAGTATTATCGACGCCAATGGAATGTATAATTGGTTCATTGTTTAACGGCTAATTATATTTTGTTTTAAAATATTACGAGACATTTGAAATTAGAATTAAATCGAATAATAAGGGCCTCACGTGGCTCACTAGCGCTGCAAATGAAAAAAAATCAATTAATTTTTATATAGGGTGCGTCCCAGTCCCACAACCTTTGTAACATGTTGCGCTTGCGACTAGCATAAAACATGTTCACAGGTAGGTTTCTTTACTATGAAGAATATTTTTTACATTATAATTGTTTGCAGGTCAAAATTACCTACTGAGCTGTAAATGATAGAATATTTTTTGTATCAAATAAAAGTTTATAAGTAGGTACCTAAATTTTTTTACATTTTGGGACACATAAACACATACTTAATCCACTAATTAATTGAGTATAATTACAGTCAGTAATTGTTAGTCATAGTTAAGAGTTATGAGAACACAGTTAAAAATATATAAGTGAAAATGGTAAAAGTATCGCTGGATAAATCTCATAACGCGATCGCTTTTCGAGAACTTTTCTGTCCCATAGTCATTTGTCAGTTCTTCGTATTATGTAGCCACTTTAACCGTGCAATCATACTCTCCAGAGTGAGTGCTCTATCGGTCTCAATGTTAGGTCAGGTCTCATTTCTGGTCCCAGGTAAATATACTCATCGACAACTTCGAGTGTAGCGCCTCCAACCGTGATTAGAGTAGGTGTAACATGGACATTTGCCATGATCTTGGTCTTTTCCATGTTCATTTTAAGACCCACTTATTAGGATATTATTGTATTGAGGTCCGCCTAGGTCTCAGACATGACCGCGATATCGTAAGCAAATGAAGATGAGTAATTTACTCGCCATATAATAATGTTGATGCCATTTCCGTTCCGGTCTAATGCCCGATTTACACATCAACAAGTACAGTAGCGAGTTAAGTAGTAAGTTGTTGATTAAGTTGATTTAAATAGATCTCCATCCTATTTTTTGGCGAGTTAAGTTGGCGAGACGCGAGAGAGGGGGCTACTTCGTACTTAACTCGCCAAAAAATAGGATGGGGATCTATTTAAATCAACTTAATCTTAAAATACTACATAACTCGCTACTGTACTTGTCGATGTGTAAATCGGGCATAAGAGCCTGAAAGCATCTTCCAGTGCAGCGGTACTTATTTGTAGTGTGAGAACCATAATTCCTTGCCGTTTTATATTATTTAGAACTGAAATTATAGATATAAGTAAGTAATATATATTTAATGGAAATTTTCAATATACGTAGCTGTTTTTCTTCAAATGCCGTGGCACACATTAATTTTACCTGATTGCTTTTATCGATCCATGGATTGCTACGATGATTTGTTGGTTAGTTTTAAACTAGCCATAGAACACGTTTTGCTTAGTTTAGGACCATACAATATCAGACATTTTAATCATAACAACATGCGAACGTGGAAAACTACTGCAAAAAACGCAGACGGGAAGTTAAAATTTTCCAATAATATATTTATAAATACATATAAAACCTGAAAATAATGCTAATTTATTTAAATATTATATGATAGTAATAGTACATGAAGATAGTATATAAAAGAATAAGAAAAACAAACTAAAACAATTTTCTATTGAAGTTATAGCTAGGAAGACGAAAATGAATTTGTTTTATATAATTTTATTTACATTTGTTGCCATCATGGCCGTGGTAAGATACTTCTTTATTATAACTAATCATATTAAACTAACAGACGAGCAAACGCCCCGCTTGATGGTGAGTGTTAATCACTCATTAAATCTAAACGATGGACCGACGACCAGAGAAGCTCGTCGAAAATAGCTGGATAAGGGGGGCAGAGGACCGGAAAAAGTCGCATACATGTGGATACAGTAGACCGCTAATTGCTGAGAGAGAGAAAGGGAGATAAAAATCGATTAAGAATTGGAAACACAACTTGGCTCGCATCATGCAACAGTGTCGGGGATCTGACTCTGAGAGTGATAAATCCTATAAGGTCTCCAAGAACGGTCTTATTGCATTATAAAAACCGAACTTGCTTCTACCAAGACTACACCCGGGTTTGAAACAAACCCAATACTAACATTGGGTTTGTTTAATCCCTCTTGTAATTAGCTCGACCTCACTCGCAGTACCCCATTTTATCGCCCGAGTGGCGTCATAGGCAGAGGCTATTTTCTCTGCTGGGCTCTGTATTAAAATAGACTGTATCTACGTCATTTTATGGTTTAAAAATTACCTTAGATACGTGGCCTAACCTAATCTAAAAAAACCAAGTGAACGACACGAAATTTCATACAAAATAAAACACTTACTCATGACATTGAGGTAATATGTAACGTAGTAAGTACATATTTTACCTCAATGACTCATAATGAAGTGCTGCATAAAAATAAATTAAATACTTTTTTGTATTTCAGAACGGCCAAGCACCCGATGAATCAGGCGTTCCACCTAAAAGTACAGGTGGCTCAGCCGCCCCTACGGCAGCTACAAACGCTACTCCTAAGCCCACGGCAAGTAGTCCTACTACAAACTTTCGTATTCCAACACCATAAACACAGCCATAAGCTTCTCAATAACCATACAGATGACGAGGAAAGGAATCCATCTTTCTTTCGTCTTTGCCATTGTTCAACTGCCACCATGTATACCTATCCAGTCACTTTGCCGCATCACTGTAATAAAAAAACCTTAGCTTCGACTTGTAAACCTAGGAACAATTTATTGTACCTAATTATAATTTGTTCATAAGTTGTAATGTGCCTTCGTCAATCTCACGGCATTACGCTCTACAACTACAACACATAAATGTCAAATTTTGCGCTCTTTTCATCAGTTATATAAACCGATAACGCCATTTGTTATTCATAGACAGTATTTAAATAGGTATACGTTGTTCAATCACCAAAATATAATTTTAACAAATTCTTAATACTACAATAATTAGACTTCTGAGGTACAAAAGTTCCAAAAAAGCGTTAATTTTCCACTTATAACTATTTAAACTTATGTATAAAGGGGTCTCTTTTTTTAAATTTCGAATGCAGCATGTAAGGGTATTTGAACACTGACGAAAAAACTAAAACAAATAAAAATATCTAAATCTAACTAATACAAATGAAATAAGACCCTACCAACTTGAAACACCTATAAGTACAAAACTAGATTATAAATGCATTAGAATTCCTGCTGAAAAATAAGTCACATATTAAATAAGCTACTAACAATCACTGTTGTCGTAATAGTTACCAATCTACTAAAATGGATGACTTCCAAATCCTTGCATAGGGTAAGCTTTCTATAAAAATGTCGGTAAGTACCTACACTAAAGCCAAACTTGTGAAATCTTAGTAAATAAACTATATTATTATACTCTATGAAATAAACCATAATATGTCATTGACATGTAGGGTTATCACACCATTCCAAAATAAGAATTTCATTAGTATTTCCGTATTTTATGACATTATTTGGCATTATCTGCTATCAAGACGACATGAAGTAACTACGGCGCCGGCGCATGTGATGGGGTTTCATAAAAGTAAATTAGGGAATTCCATTTTTTTTATAACAATGAACGACCCTAATTATTTTGCCTGTCAATTATTGTTAAGCATAGGCTGCTTGTTAAACATTTCACTTCGACTTTGGCTTTAATTTATGTAGGTATTTTACTGAGACATAGAAAGGCTTGTTTGGTTAAAATGCAAGAATGCTTAGAACACTCCACTGAAAAACTCCGCCTAATATCGTGTTTAAGACACGTTCTTATAGCAGTTCACCGACTCGATATACTTATCTAAAGAAAAACTTTAACACTACCGGATACGAATCCCTGCTGTGGGACGTTTATCGACCGCCTGCTTATACATATTTATGCTCTATAGAAAGTTATTGATTTTTTGTTTATGTCATGTAAATGATTTTTATATTAATAAGTTCAGTGTACATATATTATGTAAACTGATGTAAACCATTGGGGTTCAAAACTTTAGGTTTTGTACTACGAAACTGTAAAGAGTTCAAAAAGCCTAGCACTAAAATATTATTGTTTAACTCTTTAGTCAGACCCATTCTTGAGTACAATAGCCCAATCTGGAATCCACACTACGAAGTGTACAACAAGCGTCTAGAAAGTGTTCAAAAACGTTTTTTGTACCACTTATCTTACAATGACCATCTGGCAAGGCAGCTTCCCAGTTATGTGGATAGGTTAAAACACTACAACATGAGTATTCTAAGTAATCGCAGACAGTACCTAGACACAATGCTTTTATATAGGATATACAACGGTCTCATTGATAGCAGCGAACTTATTAACAAACTAAATTTTTCAACACCCTTACACTTACCTAGAAAGTGCTCATACAACCTTTTTGCAATACCCGTAGCAAAATCAAATCTCGGGTATTTTGCTGCTGTACCAAGACTCTTTCGACAATATAACTCACTCTCCAAAACCAATGAATTAGATCTCAGCTTACCTATATTAAAATTTAAGACTATGCTAAAAAATATAATCTCTCAGACACAATTGTAAATATATTTTTGTATATATATTTTTTATTAGTTTGTTTTTCTTTCATATTTTCAAATTATTCAAAATTAATTGTTAATAGGATATTATAATATTATTTTTAATTGGTGTTGTTGTTGTGTTATCATATTTAAAGGATTTAATTTAAAGTTTTCATGTAGATTTCAAATTTTAATTTAATTTTTTTAATTTTTATATTGCCAATGTTTGTTTTTATTTTAGTTTGTCATTATTTTAGTTTGTTTTTTATATTCGCATGCTGTGGTTTCCTGTAATTGAAGGAATACACGCCATGTTTCTGTAATTTTAAAATTGATTTCTGATGTATGTATTGCCTTTGTTGGAGACCCATAATAAATAAATAAATAAATAAATAAATAAATTGCTTGTGTAAAACTAAATTAAAAAATATTGTAATAAACGCAGTTGCCTATTTCCCATCCTTGTTTGATTGTTATTACTTATATTATTTTACCAACAAAAATAAATGAATCCTAAATTAAAAAAAAACAAGAGTAAGCAATAAGTGAAAATGTAGGTAACACGCAAAACTGGTGAGTCGATGTAACGTCATCATAATAAAAGCGATGATGACGCGAAGGCTGCAGCATGCTGAATGGACCTTTCTCTCCTTCGTTGTAATCTAGATCTCTCGTTTTCGGTTGTCAATAATTCTAAACAAGACGGTGGCATAGGTAGCTTTTAAATACATATAAATATTAAATAAGTATTCCTCATACATTCACACAACGCCTCCAGTCCCAAACTAACATAGAAAACACCTAGAACAACGCAAACAATTATGTTCACGCACACAAAGATTTGCATTGAGCGGGAATCGAACCCGAGACCTCTGCGTAGCAGTCATGTTGTATAACCACTACGCCACAGAGGTCGTCGTTAAGCTTTGTCCCTCATTTGCTAAACCGAACACGACCAAAGAACAATACGATTCTCTCACTAAACCTGCAAACCAGGTGCCATAATATGGTGCCTTAGAATGATCTCTAGTCGCCATGGCAGGCTCAGCCTGCGAACATTTAAACAAATGGTAGGAATTAGTTTTTCTAAGTACTAGATAATGCAAATTCTGTTGAGTCGACAATTTGAAAGATTTCCTTCTTCACAAAACTGCTAAACAATAAAAAGCTGCCTACCTATAATAATGATGACGACCTCTGTGGCGTTGTGGTTACATGACTGCTACGGTTTCGGGTTCGATTCCCGCTCAATGAAAATCTTTGTGTGATTTGTTTGCATTGGTCTGGGTGTTTTCTATGTATGATATGTATGTATTTACAAAAGAAAATATTTAAGTATGTTTAACCGTTGTCTAGTACCCATAGTACAAGCTTTGCTTAGTTTGGGACTAGATGACGTTGTGTCAATGTGTGAATAATAATATTTATATATTTATATTTAATATAGAATAGTATCAGATATTGATCCTTTCTTACTGGTTTCACAATTAAAGTAAATGTAAAGCATTTTAGACCTTATGTAAATCGATATTATCATGCTGACTTGAGACTGTATTGCAGTAAAGTTAGTTCTAAGTTATTATGTGACTTTTTTTTCTGTAAATGTGTTATTGTTAAGCTTTACTGTACTTAAATAAATTGTTTTGTTTTTCTTTCTTTCTATATTATAATTTCAGAATGCTACAGCGGCTCCTACAACTGTGAATAGCACTGCCGCTGTTACTAAGGCACCAGAAACTGCTGCTCCTACAACAAAACAAGTAAGTAACTGCCTACTCAACAGTCATTTCATTTAAAGTTACTAAGGTCTTTTTCCTTTTGGCCTCTCCGTCAATTGTAGTTATCATTTTATATTTTATCCGTGTGGTGACGGAGTAAGAATACAATATGTCACCATCTCATCCCATGGGTGTCGTAAAAACCGACTAAGGAACTATCCGTGAATATTATCTTTACGAATATAAAAAGAAGGAAAACTTGAAATTAAACCCTATATCAATCCGTCTGGCCAGCGTGGTATAAGTAGGCCAAGTATCCCACTTTATTATCATTCACGGATAGTCTTTTAGTCGTTTTTTACGACACCCATGGAATGAGATGGGGTGGTGGCATATTGTATTCTTATTCCGTCACCACACGTAATGTTTTACGCGTAACAAATACTATTTATCTGTTAATCAATAGTATAGTTAAAATAACAAATACTATTGATCTGTTGATCAATAGTATTTGTCAGTGGAGTTTTGACCCAATAATGATTAATCATGGGAATCCCTGTTTGACAGGTTTTTTCAGTTCCAATTTGGCAATTATAAAAAACTTTTTTAATCCTTTGGCATGTCTAAAAGTTGATTTATAACTAGACCTGGGAGCCAACCACAAGCTCTTATAGCAATATTATTGTAATCTTACTTAGCCTTTTCGTACCACGAAGTGCTTAAAACAAGCTTATAATAATATTGAAACAATATTATTTCAATATTGCTATATTGTTTCAATAAAAAAAAAACTATGATTTATTTTACTTTTGCTTAGTCTAGTTGCTGCAGCGACAAGTCTCTTTGTAAAATAGAGAAACAGGGTCAAAACATCGCTTATAATAGTTGTATATAAATGTTATCAAACTAATTGTTTCCACGTGTAACCTACGCATAGTTATTAATTAGAACGGCATCTATTATGTTACAGTCAAAATTTTAATTCAGTCTTATATAGATTTATCCAAAACAAGGTTGTAATTTTTTTAACTGTCTAATTTTTTGTTCATTACGTCATCTTATACTCACCAAACCTCATTGTATAGTTACAATAATTTCTATTAAACATAGTCAGATACTTATTTAGCCTGTGACTAACCGCATTTAATAAAGGTGATCTCCTTCTTCCAAATCACAAACAGGATCTTTCATTAACCGTTTCTATAATAATAATAATATAATAATATAAGCTTTATTTTCCTCCTCACAAAGTTAACAAAATGAACTTAAAGCTAATTAAAATAATATAAGTAGTGCAACTTTGTGAGGGGCTGGAGTCCGTACTAGGATAACCCTGTGTGACGGATCACCAGGCCCTCCTCTTAGGTGCACGTGCTACTAAACAATTAATAAAAAAAAACAATAATAATAACTACAACTTAATATTTAGTAACTTAAAATTAGCTGTATTGAAAATTACCTATTCAAACCTGAAATTATATAAAATTAAGTTCAACACAATTTATGTGTGTATTGGGTGTGAAGGTGAGTGAGTGCCTGAATTCTATGTGTGGATGAATGTAGTGTGCTCGTGAATGTGTGTGGTTGCTTGTTGGATGAGTGATATGAATGGGAGAATTATACTGGGATGTTAAGTAAATGTTCAGTAGATTCGTAATCTAGGCTTTGCAGCCAGGTGCATAATTTTGCCTTAACTTTGTTTTTAGGCAAATCATAAATGGTAAGCGCAGCATTTGCTTTGTTATATAAGTAACCACCCAGGTAATGAAAATGTCTTTGTGCAAAAGATGACTTAACTCTGATTGACGGGCAAACATGTTTCATACGAATAGCTGTGGTCAGTTGTGGGTTGTATCTAAGATACGAGTGTTGACGTAGGATTGTATGATGAATAAACAGTTGGCGAACAGTCAAAACCTTTGTTTTTTTATATAGTTCCTTCGTGGGATGTAGAAAAGGCAAACCATGACCAACCTTTAAAACAGCTCTCTGTGCTCTTTCCAAGGCAATAAGAGCCGTCTTTGCCGCTCCCCCCCAAACAGTAATGCAATAGGATAATACTGATTGGCAGAGAGCGACATAGACTGTCCTAATGAGCTCGGCGTCAGCAACATGACGTAGATTTTTAAAGACGTAAATGAGTTTCCTTGTTCGAGTAGTAAGAAGTTGTACATGTGGTTGAAAACTAAGATTACTGTCTATCAAAATACCAAGATATTTTATTGTCTTCGTGCCTTGAATTCGAGGGCAAGAGCAGTCTGTTAAAAGAGAATGAGAACAAAGCTGCGAGTGAGCAATTATGTTTGGTGGGTTAGCCGGAAGAGAAGAATGCTGGATAGAAAATGCAATGTGTTTGGTTTTATCTACATTTAATGCAAGTTTGTTGTAACTAAGCCAAGCCAATACAGTACCTAATCCCGTTTGAGCATTGTGGTAAACTTGTTGCCACGTTTCAGCTTCAAATAGAAGAGCAGTATCATCAGCAAACGTAATTATCTCTCCATTGGGCAATTTCAGTTCACATAGTTCATTTATATAACTAAGAAAAAGAGTGGGACCAAGTATACTGCCCTGCGGAACCCCGTGTACAACGGGAAGGTCATCACTAACCCAATCCCCTACTCTTACTCTTTGATATCTATTTGACAGATAGTTCGAGAAAAGTTCCAGTTGTACGCCTCTTATTCCCAGGAGCTCCAGCTTCTTTAATAGCAGCGGAATGGAGACCGTGTCGAATGCCTTCATGAGGTCCAGGAAGATGACAATAACCTTTCTCTGTTGGTCCAGTTTGTTTACAACAAAATCACTAAGTTTGTGGATAGCGTCATTGGTGAACTTATTTGAACGAAATCCATATTGGGAAGGTGAAAGTAAATGATTATCCTCCAGATGTTTGCTCAGTCGCTTATTCATAATCCTCTCTAAAATTTTAGACAAGGCTGGAAGTATAGAGATTGGTCTATAATTACTGACACGGTCTCCATCTCCACCCTTAAAGATAGGAATAACCTCTGCGCGCTTCCACTCGTTCGGAAATCGTCCAGTACCAAAAGCAAGATTACAGATAAATGTGATGGACGGAATTAGATATTCTTTATATTTCTTAATGAAATCAGTAGATATATTATCTCTACCTGCCGTACAGTTACTCTTTAAGTTATCAATAACTTTTTCAACTTCATCACAATCAGTACTCAATAGCGCAAATGAATTTAGGTATGATTTATTTGTGTGTGTCGCAAAAGTGTTATTTTGTACGCTGCTACAATTATTGGCTATTGTTTTACCAATATCTACAAAAAATTTGTTAATATTATTCGTGGAAGCAATTGGATTTGTGCTCTTGATAAGTTGTAGGGACTCATTTCTGAGTTTTTTTGTGTGAGTAATGTCCTTTATTGTATTCCATAACTTTTTTATATTGGTTTTAGCATGAGTTTGTAATTCTGTAGTTTCATATTGTCTTTTAATTTTTTTCAGTAATTCGTTGCAAAAATTTCTATAGCGTTTGTAAATCAGTACTGTAACTGGGTCATTAGGTTTCTTTTTAACTTTTTGATGTAGTTTGTCACGATTTCTCATACACTTAAGAAGACCTTTAGTTAACCAGGGTTTAAATATAATATTTCTGTTAGATGTTTTGATAGTTTTGGTATTGGAAACAATTAAATTATTTAAAGTAAAGTTAAAAGCCGAGACCGCTGAGTCTACGTCTGTGGAAGAAAATACATTAGAGAAGTCAATATTGAGTAATATATATTAAGTATAGTTTCTATGGTCGTGTACCTTCAATTTCTCGGTCAGTTGGGTTTTATACGAGTCCAGGCCTAAGTCACGAAGCAAAATTCGCCAAGTTGTGGTCTGTGAAGGGCCGAGTTCTTGTGAGCGACACAAAATCGTCTGCCTTGGATTCTCATTCATACTTTCACGGACAGCGGCGATGTTTTCGGCAGATCTTGGGTTTCATTGACGTACAGTCGTTGGTCGATTATTTACTGAACCAGTGGAATCCAATTTTCCCACTACACGAAGAATAGTAGGACGATGATGGTAACCATAAAATGGGCGATGCGTTGCCCGAACAAAACACTTATTTTGATTAAATTTTTTTATCATTTGCACGTGTTGTTGAATGCTATAACTAAGTATTCATGATGATTTAGCAAAAACATATTTAATAAATGAAAACCATTTTGAATGATAAGGCGTGAGTTTATGTATGTATGTATTTTGAATGATGTATGTAGTTTTAACAAGAGGGCCGCTAAAAATAGTCAAATTTCGTACACGCTATAGTACGTAGGTATATTAAAAGGCGGCCAGATGAATTCATATACGCTTTCTTGATTAAACTTCCTGTTTCCTGTTGTTATAATATTTAGTACCAGCTTCTTTAGTTTTTTCTTAGTTTCTAACTGGCAGCTATATACCTACTTAATTAGACAGGTTTACATTTTGCTAAGAACTTGGGACTTGACAACAAGACATTAAAGAAAAAATACGAAATATCAATTTTGACTGCGACATGAAACTGGCTTTTATTAGTTTTCTTAACAAATAAATATAATAAATTAAATGAATAAACATATTGTAATGATTTCATTAAAGATAACTCATATAGGGCATTTTATTTGGAATAGGGTATCGTAAATCGATCTATACCTACTTTAATACGGACTGATTGACGTTCGTAGGATATAATTTATTTATTTAAGTATTCTTCTTTTACAAATGCACAAAGGCGGACTTGCATAATGCATTTAGGTAATATCTATTAGCCAGCCGACCTTTGACGACCTCTGTGGCGTACTGGTTTTTTAACATGACTGCTACGCAGAGGTCTCGGGTTCGATTCTCGATCAATGTAATCTTTGTGTGCATGAACATGATTGTTTGCATTGACAATTTGATAACTAAAAGTTAACTTAACCAAGTTTTTAACGATTTTAAGGCGAGACATGCAGCTTGTATGTTTTAGTCTCTAAACAAATGAAAAAAATAACTACTTGGGTAGGTATTAAGTAACTTATTTAAATAATATTTTTACAGAGTACTTCGCCTCAAGTATCGCCAGGGCCACCAGTCATAATCATTTTAAATTAAAAATGTAAAACAAAATAGAACAATAAAAATGTTTTTTTTTCTAATTATTTTGTATTTTATTTCCACCTTTTAATCAAATAATAAGCTTAAAACCACCAGGATCCATGTACAGACGAATAATTCTTGTAATTATGTTTGTTTAAAATTATGTATCATAATCTCATGTCATTCATGATTCAATATCAAACGTCAAATTAGTAACCACCCAGACAACCGCGTGAAACGCTAATCAATAACTGTAGAGTTGTTACCACAAGGTTGTTACTGAGACCAAACTATATCTAGATACCATTGATTTATAAAAAACCCAAGATGCACATTTTCAAACAAAAATAACAGCCAAAAGTATCACCAAATTAAACATACGCAATAAATACGTATCAGTAATACCGTAAACATTTTTTTTTTCAAATTCAATCTTACACGCATGACATAAAGTTGTATTTAAAAAGTAACGATAAAATTTAATGATTGACGTTTGCCGGTAGAACAACGCGATACTAATTTAAAATAGGAATTAGTTTTTCTAAGTACTAGATAATGCAAATTCTGTTGAGTCGACAATTTGAAAGATTTCCTTCTTCACAAAACTGCTAAACAATAAAAAGCTGCCTACCTATAATAATGATGACGACCTCTGTGGCGTTGTGGTTACATGACTGCTACGGTTTCGGGTTCGATTCCCGCTCAATGAAAATCTTTGTGTGATTTGTTTGCATTGGTCTGGGTGTTTTCTATGTATGATATGTATGTATTTACAAAAGAAAATATTTAAGTATGTTTAACCGTTGTCTAGTACCCATAGTACAAGCTTTGCTTAGTTTGGGACTAGATGACGTTGTGTCAATGTGTGAATAATAATATTTATATATTTATATTTAATATAGAATAGTATCAGATATTGATCCTTTCTTACTGGTTTCACAATTAAAGTAAATGTAAAGCATTTTAGACCTTATGTAAATCGATATTATCATGCTGACTTGAGACTGTATTGCAGTAAAGTTAGTTCTAAGTTATTATGTGACTTTTTTTTCTGTAAATGTGTTATTGTTAAGCTTTACTGTACTTAAATAAATTGTTTTGTTTTTCTTTCTTTCTATATTATAATTTCAGAATGCTACAGCGGCTCCTACAACTGTGAATAGCACTGCCGCTGTTACTAAGGCACCAGAAACTGCTGCTCCTACAACAAAACAAGTAAGTAACTGCCTACTCAACAGTCATTTCATTTAAAGTTACTAAGGTCTTTTTCCTTTTGGCCTCTCCGTCAATTGTAGTTATCATTTTATATTTTATCCGTGTGGTGACGGAGTAAGAATACAATATGTCACCATCTCATCCCATGGGTGTCGTAAAAACCGACTAAGGAACTATCCGTGAATATTATCTTTACGAATATAAAAAGAAGGAAAACTTGAAATTAAACCCTATATCAATCCGTCTGGCCAGCGTGGTATAAGTAGGCCAAGTATCCCACTTTATTATCATTCACGGATAGTCTTTTAGTCGTTTTTTACGACACCCATGGAATGAGATGGGGTGGTGGCATATTGTATTCTTATTCCGTCACCACACGTAATGTTTTACGCGTAACAAATACTATTTATCTGTTAATCAATAGTATAGTTAAAATAACAAATACTATTGATCTGTTGATCAATAGTATTTGTCAGTGGAGTTTTGACCCAATAATGATTAATCATGGGAATCCCTGTTTGACAGGTTTTTTCAGTTCCAATTTGGCAATTATAAAAAACTTTTTTAATCCTTTGGCATGTCTAAAAGTTGATTTATAACTAGACCTGGGAGCCAACCACAAGCTCTTATAGCAATATTATTGTAATCTTACTTAGCCTTTTCGTACCACGAAGTGCTTAAAACAAGCTTATAATAATATTGAAACAATATTATTTCAATATTGCTATATTGTTTCAATAAAAAAAAAACTATGATTTATTTTACTTTTGCTTAGTCTAGTTGCTGCAGCGACAAGTCTCTTTGTAAAATAGAGAAACAGGGTCAAAACATCGCTTATAATAGTTGTATATAAATGTTATCAAACTAATTGTTTCCACGTGTAACCTACGCATAGTTATTAATTAGAACGGCATCTATTATGTTACAGTCAAAATTTTAATTCAGTCTTATATAGATTTATCCAAAACAAGGTTGTAATTTTTTTAACTGTCTAATTTTTTGTTCATTACGTCATCTTATACTCACCAAACCTCATTGTATAGTTACAATAATTTCTATTAAACATAGTCAGATACTTATTTAGCCTGTGACTAACCGCATTTAATAAAGGTGATCTCCTTCTTCCAAATCACAAACAGGATCTTTCATTAACCGTTTCTATAATAATAATAATATAATAATATAAGCTTTATTTTCCTCCTCACAAAGTTAACAAAATGAACTTAAAGCTAATTAAAATAATATAAGTAGTGCAACTTTGTGAGGGGCTGGAGTCCGTACTAGGATAACCCTGTGTGACGGATCACCAGGCCCTCCTCTTAGGTGCACGTGCTACTAAACAATTAATAAAAAAAAACAATAATAATAACTACAACTTAATATTTAGTAACTTAAAATTAGCTGTATTGAAAATTACCTATTCAAACCTGAAATTATATAAAATTAAGTTCAACACAATTTATGTGTGTATTGGGTGTGAAGGTGAGTGAGTGCCTGAATTCTATGTGTGGATGAATGTAGTGTGCTCGTGAATGTGTGTGGTTGCTTGTTGGATGAGTGATATGAATGGGAGAATTATACTGGGATGTTAAGTAAATGTTCAGTAGATTCGTAATCTAGGCTTTGCAGCCAGGTGCATAATTTTGCCTTAACTTTGTTTTTAGGCAAATCATAAATGGTAAGCGCAGCATTTGCTTTGTTATATAAGTAACCACCCAGGTAATGAAAATGTCTTTGTGCAAAAGATGACTTAACTCTGATTGACGGGCAAACATGTTTCATACGAATAGCTGTGGTCAGTTGTGGGTTGTATCTAAGATACGAGTGTTGACGTAGGATTGTATGATGAATAAACAGTTGGCGAACAGTCAAAACCTTTGTTTTTTTATATAGTTCCTTCGTGGGATGTAGAAAAGGCAAACCATGACCAACCTTTAAAACAGCTCTCTGTGCTCTTTCCAAGGCAATAAGAGCCGTCTTTGCCGCTCCCCCCCAAACAGTAATGCAATAGGATAATACTGATTGGCAGAGAGCGACATAGACTGTCCTAATGAGCTCGGCGTCAGCAACATGACGTAGATTTTTAAAGACGTAAATGAGTTTCCTTGTTCGAGTAGTAAGAAGTTGTACATGTGGTTGAAAACTAAGATTACTGTCTATCAAAATACCAAGATATTTTATTGTCTTCGTGCCTTGAATTCGAGGGCAAGAGCAGTCTGTTAAAAGAGAATGAGAACAAAGCTGCGAGTGAGCAATTATGTTTGGTGGGTTAGCCGGAAGAGAAGAATGCTGGATAGAAAATGCAATGTGTTTGGTTTTATCTACATTTAATGCAAGTTTGTTGTAACTAAGCCAAGCCAATACAGTACCTAATCCCGTTTGAGCATTGTGGTAAACTTGTTGCCACGTTTCAGCTTCAAATAGAAGAGCAGTATCATCAGCAAACGTAATTATCTCTCCATTGGGCAATTTCAGTTCACATAGTTCATTTATATAACTAAGAAAAAGAGTGGGACCAAGTATACTGCCCTGCGGAACCCCGTGTACAACGGGAAGGTCATCACTAACCCAATCCCCTACTCTTACTCTTTGATATCTATTTGACAGATAGTTCGAGAAAAGTTACAGTTGTACGCCTCTTATTCCCAGGAGCTCCAGCTTCTTTAATAGCAGCGGAATGGAGACCGTGTCGAATGCCTTCATGAGGTCCAGGAAGATGACAATAACCTTTCTCTGTTGGTCCAGTTTGTTTACAACAAAATCACTAAGTTTGTGGATAGCGTCATTGGTGAACTTATTTGAACGAAATCCATATTGGGAAGGTGAAAGTAAATGATTATCCTCCAGATATTTGCTCAGTCGCTTATTCATAATCCTCTCTAAAATTTTAGACAAGGCTGGAAGTATAGAGATTGGTCTATAATTACTGACACGGTCTCCATCTCCACCCTTAAAGATAGGAATAACCTCTGCGCGCTACCACTCGTTCGGAAATCGTCCAGTACCAAAAGCAAGATTACAGATAAATGTGATGGACGGAATTAGATATTCTTTATATTTCTTAATGAAATCAGTAGATATATTATCTCTACCTGCCGTACAGTTACTCTTTAAGTTATCAATAACTTTTTCAACTTCATCACAATCAGTACTCAATAGCGCAAATGAATTTAGGTATGATTTATTTGTGTGTGTCGCAAAAGTGTTATTTTGTACGCTGCTACAATTATTGGCTATTGTTTTACCAATATCTACAAAAAATTTGTTAATATTATTCGTGGAAGCAATTGGATTTGTGCTCTTGATAAGTTGTAGGGACTCATTTCTGAGTTTTTTTGTGTGAGTAATGTCCTTTATTGTATTCCATAACTTTTTTATATTGGTTTTAGCATGAGTTTGTAATTCTGTAGTTTCATATTGTCTTTTAATTTTTTTCAGTAATTCGTTGCAAAAATTTCTATAGCGTTTGTAAATCAGTACTGTAACTGGGTCATTAGGTTTCTTTTTAACTTTTTGATGTAGTTTGTCACGATTTCTCATACACTTAAGAAGACCTTTAGTTAACCAGGGTTTAAATATAATATTTCTGTTAGATGTTTTGATAGTTTTGGTATTGGAAACAATTAAATTATTTAAAGTAAAGTTAAAAGCCGAGACCGCTGAGTCTACGTCTGTGGAAGAAAATACATTAGAGAAGTCAATATTGAGTAATATATATTAAGTATAGTTTCTATGGTCGTGTACCTTCAATTTCTCGGTCAGTTGGGTTTTATACGAGTCCAGGCCTAAGTCACGAAGCAAAATTCGCCAAGTTGTGGTCTGTGAAGGGCCGAGTTCTTGTGAGCGACACAAAATCGTCTGCCTTGGATTCTCATTCATACTTTCACGGACAGCGGCGATGTTTTCGGCAGATCTTGGGTTTCATTGACGTACAGTCGTTGGTCGATTATTTACTGAACCAGTGGAATCCAATTTTCCCACTACACGAAGAATAGTAGGACGATGATGGTAACCATAAAATGGGCGATGCGTTGCCCGAACAAAACACTTATTTTGATTAAATTTTTTTATCATTTGCACGTGTTGTTGAATGCTATAACTAAGTATTCATGATGATTTAGCAAAAACATATTTAATAAATGAAAACCATTTTGAATGATAAGGCGTGAGTTTATGTATGTATGTATGTATGTATTTTGAATGATGTATGTAGTTTTAACAAGAGGGCCGCTAAAAATAGTCAAATTTCGTACACGCTATAGTACGTAGGTATATTAAAAGGCGGCCAGATGAATTCATATACGCTTTCTTGATTAAACTTCCTGTTTCCTGTTGTTATAATATTTAGTACCAGCTTCTTTAGTTTTTTCTTAGTTTCTAACTGGCAGCTATATACCTACTTAATTAGACAGGTTTACATTTTGCTAAGAACTTGGGACTTGACAACAAGACATTAAAGAAAAAATACGAAATATCAATTTTGACTGCGACATGAAACTGGCTTTTATTAGTTTTCTTAACAAATAAATATAATAAATTAAATGAATAAACATATTGTAATGATTTCATTAAAGATAACTCATATAGGGCATTTTATTTGGAATAGGGTATCGTAAATCGATCTATACCTACTTTAATACGGACTGATTGACGTTCGTAGGATATAATTTATTTATTTAAGTATTCTTCTTTTACAAATGCACAAAGGCGGACTTGCATAATGCATTTAGGTAATATCTATTAGCCAGCCGACCTTTGACGACCTCTGTGGCGTACTGGTTTTTTAACATGACTGCTACGCAGAGGTCTCGGGTTCGATTCTCGATCAATGTAATCTTTGTGTGCATGAACATGATTGTTTGCATTGACAATTTGATAACTAAAAGTTAACTTAACCAAGTTTTTAACGATTTTAAGGCGAGACATGCAGCTTGTATGTTTTAGTCTCTAAACAAATGAAAAAAATAACTACTTGGGTAGGTATTAAGTAACTTATTTAAATAATATTTTTACAGAGTACTTCGCCTCAAGTATCGCCAGGGCCACCAGTCATAATCATTTTAAATTAAAAATGTAAAACAAAATAGAACAATAAAAATGTTTTTTTTCTAATTATTTTGTATTTTATTTCCACCTTTTAATCAAATAATAAGCTTAAAACCACCAGGATCCATGTACAGACGAATAATTCTTGTAATTATGTTTGTTTAAAATTATGTATCATAATCTCATGTCATTCATGATTCAATATCAAACGTCAAATTAGTAACCACCCAGACAACCGCGTGAAACGCTAATCAATAACTGTAGAGTTGTTACCACAAGGTTGTTACTGAGACCAAACTATATCTAGATACCATTGATTTATAAAAAACCCAAGATGCACATTTTCAAACAAAAATAACAGCCAAAAGTATCACCAAATTAAACATACGCAATAAATACGTATCAGTAATACCGTAAACATTTTTTTTTTCAAATTCAATCTTACACGCATGACATAAAGTTGTATTTAAAAAGTAACGATAAAATTTAATGATTGACGTTTGCCGGTAGAACAACGCGATACTAATTTAAAAAAAGTGCACAATGCGCCTATTTGTTGCGGACGGTTTTGGGAAGTGGAGTGTGTATCTTTGGTTTTTTGTAAATCAATGCTAGATACCCATATTGTATACTATGTGCATTCTTTCTTCTTCTTCGACGAACCTATACCTACATATTCTCGTAATGAATCATTCACTACCTATGTATCAGACATGTGGGTAGTGAATGATGGTGTGACTGGGTGCTCTCATGCCCATTTACACATCGACAAGTACAGTAGCGAGTTAAGTACCTAGTAAGTTGTTGATTAAGTTGATTTAAATAGATCTCCATCACATTTTTTGCGAGTTAAGTTGGCGAGACGCAAGGGCTCCTTCGTACCTACTTAACTCGCCAAAAAAAAGGATGGAGATCCAGGAGATCTGTTCAAATCAACTTAATCAATAACTTACTACTTAACTCGCTACTGTACTTTCTATGTGTTAATCGGGCTTCAGACAGGGTAGATAAAGTGATAAATACAACTACCATAATAACTATATGAGATCGCTGAGAACGTCCTCGGTTTCTATCTGGTAGGTAAGTAAGGCAAACGAGAGATTTACGAGTATGAAGTACGGCGTGAAAAAAGTCCCTCTTCAAATAACCGAGGAAATACAGAGAACAGACCGAAAAAAATAGAACTCGTGGTAGGTACTAGGCGAAGCAACGCACATGGCAAACTTTAGTACGTGTTGTGCGGTCGAAAATTTGCTTCCGACTTCCAAACTGAACTTGGACAAATTTTACTACAAACTACATTTTACTTCGACATAATGAAACTCCGACTTTCGGAGTAGCATAGTTTTCTAAGTAGAATGTCGTCGAACTCACATTGTTTCTTATTAAAGTCATGTCGAAGAAACGCCTTGTCGAAGTACAGTAGTTGTTTCGTACTAAAATAATGTCGAAATTAAGATGTATCGAAGTAAAATGCTGTCGTAGTAAAATTTGTCGAAGTTCAGTTTAGGAGTCTTTGCTTCCATAGCGTGCACGTCTTTCGTCAACTATCGTACACCGTGTGCATTAAGTTCGCGGTAAATCCACAGCGGAATTTTATTCGCGGACTTTTTTTTAAATATGTGAAATCATTTTTTGTCAGGCATCATTTGTAATCCATTGATTCTGTGGCGCGTATTGGGAGAGGTCTATGTCTAACAGTGGACTGCAATAGGCTAAGTAGTTGATTGATTGATGAACCTGGCGACTTTGCTCTACGAAGCCGAAATTGGTCGATTGTCTCTTTACAAAAGGCGATGTGTAATATTTACGGCCGGGTACCGTACCTGTACCTAGCTTTGTAAAGTGAATAATTGTTTTAATCGCCATTTTATCGTAAGTATATTTGTACAACTATGTTATCTTACTTTTAAGTATACTCGTATGTTTAAACAATCAGTCTTTTGAATTATACTTAAGTACCTACCTATATTTTTTTATTTGAAGATTGTTAGTTAACATTTTAATAGGTCAATTGTTTAGAGATAAAATTGATAGTCGAATTTCGAAAAGAAAGATAAGTAAATGCCCTAGTGTTTATATTCGACTATTCTTTACTATTTTTAGGCCTAAATGACTAATTTCTATTAATAAACGGGATTTGGCCTACAAATAAGATACTGGCCAAACGGATTGGCAAAGAAAGGAAACTCCCGCACTAGGCATCGAACCCGTATCGGGGAGACTTTAACAGACATGGATACTAGGTATGGGTACACAAATATTTTCTGACTCAAAACTATAATTTAAAAATTAAACATATAATTATTTCCCTTAATTAGTATCCACGACTGCAAAAGGCAGCCACATCCAGGTGACAGATTTGCACCAGAGGTGATTAAATAAAATTTAGATATTATCGAACACATTTCCGTGCGGTAACGGAGTAATAATACAATATGTCACCACCCTATCTCATCCCATGGGTGTCGTAAAATACCAATCCGTGTATTAGTAGGCCAAGTACCCCTCCGTCACGGGAGGAGGCCCGTTCCTGCAGTGGAACATTGATGGGCTGATATGATGATGACATCGTCATAAATATTAGTTTTTTAGCCTACTAAGCCTTTTAAATTAAAAAAATAAAACCTAGATCTTAATTATTAATTTATGCGTGACGTTATTTAATAAGATAAATAAATTATTGACAGCATTCATTGAGTATAAAAACGAATGTGAAATAGCCTATAATTAAATTAACAGTAAATTAAATTAAAATGAAGAGAACTACGATATATTTTATATTACTTCTGCTTGTCACTGCGGTAAGACGCTATAATATTTTTTGTTATAATAGTTTAAAGTCGGGTCATCATCATCTTAACAGCCCATCAATGTCCCACTGCAGGGACGGGCCTCCTCTCGTAATGGAGAGATACTTGGCCTACTAATACCACGCTGGCCAGACGAATTGGTCTAGGGTTTGATTACGGATAGTACCTTAGTCGGTTTTACGACACGCATGGGATGAAATGGGGTGGTGATGTATTCTTCTCTTCTATGTATTCTTCTCTTCTCCGTCACCACACGGAGATCAAGTAAACCATATTAAATAGACTCTCAGCCTATTACTTATTATGTAAATAGTAATAAACAATATTAGATAATACTTACTGATAATATAATTGATAAAGCGGCTGTCGGAGCTTAGTTTTTAAAGAATATGGGAAACTTTTTAGATGTTACAAATGCTATGCGAAAACCCAATAATTCATTCGTTTTAATTAAGTATAATCATCTGCCTCGTTAGCGCATTTAGTGCACGAGGTCGCGGGTTCAAGTCCCACCCGAAGTAATTATATAATTATGTGTAATCAACAAATTATGGGCTTGAGTCTGGATGTTCTTTGTGTCTTTTTATTCCATGTCTGTTAAAGTCCCTGTGACAAAATGATCGATCTCTAGGGCGGAAATTGTATTTTATTTTAAAAAAAAGCTTTAATTTAGACATAGAAAAAGCTCAGACCAATGCAAAAAATCATGTTCATGCACACAAAGATTTGCATTGAGCGGGAATCGAACCCGAGACCTCTGCGTAGCCATGTAATATGCCGACTGCGCAACAGAGGTCGTCGAATAATAATATTTGTTTTTACTGCTGCATAATTTTTGTTACATACCTTTATACACCGCTGCCCATCTCCAAAGCAGAATTGTATGGGCTACACGCATTCCCGTGGTGGAAAAATAAAGAAGGTTAGTGTGTACGGATCAATTTTTTGATTAATTAATACCTCTATAACAATAATTAAATTTAGTGCAAACGTACAGTCGCGTCAAGAGGGCAATGTTTTTGGACGCGTATTTCAGTCACGAAAGGCACACGCCATGATTAATGTTGGGCATAATAGTGCGTAAGGGGCAATATGTCACGCAATATTAGGGGCAATGTCACGCAATATTAGAAGCAATATCTAATGGCATCGCCAAAAATGCAGGGCAATGAATGGTTAGCAATAAATAATATAAGGTTATTAAGTTATTAATAAATAATATAAGGAATAAATAAAAAAAATTGATGAATGCATTATTATTATTCAAATTTAATTTAGACTGAGTAAACAGTATACCTACTTAAGTAAAAATTAACATAAACCTATAAGGATGCTTATTGTAGAACCAATGCGAAATAAAAAATAATAAAAAAGTGTATTTTAGATAAATGAAGCGTACTGTACAACTTATTATAATATTTAGCTAAGGAATGCCAATGTTATTAAAAACAAGTAAATTAAAATGACATTCATTGCAAATTACTAGTAAACTACTTAGTTACTTTTTTGGTAATAAATAATATTTTTTAATTAAGTAAGGTATAATATTTTAATTAAAGTAAAATATTTACAGTAAATATTTTACTTTATACAGTAACTGTATCCTTCTGGTTAATAAGACAAATGCCGCTCTGTGTTGCAGAGACATTTACATACTTACATTATTATTAACAGACACAAGAAATATCCAGACTTCAGTCAACAATTTGTGGATCACACTAATAATTCTCCATGTGGTGACGGAGTAAGAATACAATATGTCACCACTCCATCTCATCCCATGGGTGTCGTAAAAACCGACTAAGGGTCTGTCCGTGAATATTATCTTCACAAAATAAAAAGAAGGGAAACTTGAAATTAAACCCTATACCATTTCTTCTGGTCCGCGTGGTATTTTTTTTTTATTGTCCCAGATTTGTAAAATTATGCCCTCTCTTGTGTTAAAAGCCCATTATCATGTACACTCTGTATATTATATTTCAGAATTGTCAATTCAACGAGCTACCAACACTGTATACTGATCCTACTCCTCCACTTCAACCTGCCGGCCATTTACCACCCTCACATCCACACACACATCTTGCGCAGGTTTGACATTATTTCTTTTTTAAAAGTCTGTAAACGAGTCACAGATTGCCAAAATAATATACCGTTTTCAAAAAGCGGAGGAATACTCAAACGTCTGTTAAAAGTAATGCGGCGCTTAAACTAGAAATTCTAATGTCTAGTTTAAGCGCCGCTTTACTTTCTTCTTCTTTTTGTTTATGGCTCCATCGTTTCTCGGTGATTCTGCCAACGACACGTTGAAGAGCGCTTTACTTTTAAAATACGTTTGAGTATTCGCCCACCAGAGTTTAAAACCCAGACCTAGAAATCTATTTTCCACCGAAACGACTCGAGTAATGCCAGTCTTTTTTTAGTGTATTGGTATACTTATTATTTGCCTAAAATATGTGATTTCCTTGAATCCTCGGAGATGGATTTTTAGTTAGTTTTTCTTTTATTACAGAGTCAACCTGAAATGCCGGCTGTCATTTTAGTACCAATACCACAATTTATTCTTGTACCAATGCAAACTTAGCACAATAAAAGTAGGTAAATAAATTAGTACAATACTTTGATGTTGTTTTTCTTTTAAATGATATTCCTTTCATATTTACACAGCGCCATCTAGTCCAAAACTAAGTAGTAACTATACAACGGATAAAACAATAAATTAAAATAATTTTTAATACCAATAGACCATTATCGGAATGAATTAATAATTCTGATGATTCCTTTTGCAATTTTTTAACAAAATAAAAATATATTTCTACTTACCCAATCTGGTTTAGAATTAATTTATATATGATCAACTTAAGTAGGTACAGTATCCGGCCGTAAATATTGCACATCGACGTGTGGAAAGAGACAATCGGTCAATTTCGGTATCGTAGAGCGTCATCTCTGTTGTAATATAATAAATAACAATTAGTGTAAATCGAACTTTTTACCTAAGCCTCCTTTGTAAAAATTCAGCTTCAATAAAAAGTAAAAAGATAGGTTGGTTGTGTAGCTATAGCTATACTTACTCCGCCTCTGGGTAATTAATATCAATAAAAAACAAATTTAATGTTCAAAACAAATTTATTGATAAAAATAACAATATAATAAAAACACTCCGATAAAATTTAATTAAGAAAGAAGTTAAAAGATTTGTAGAGATAAAAATGTGATTAAAAATATAATAAAAAATGAGTTCATTTTGTACCTGTAACCAAAAACAAAAAATATACTAAAATTACTTAATCATTATTAGGGTGTTACAATACTAATCTATCGATTGATAATAGAATCGATTAGTCAATGTCGATCGATAGTGGTAACCAGACTGATCGATCGATAGTAGCATAAATTAGTCAAAGTCGATTGAACGTTAACGATCGATGGATTTTATTTCCATAAAACGTCGATCGATCTAATGATTGACAGAAGAATACAATATGTCACCACCCCATCTCATCCTATGGGTGTCGTAAAAACCGACTAAGGTACTATCCGTAAACATTAACTATACGAAATAAAAAGAAGGAAAACTTGAAATTAAACCCTATACCAATCCGTCTGGCCAGCGTGGTGTTAGTAGGCCAAGTATCCCTCCGTCACGGGAGGAGGCCCGTCCCTGCAGTGGGACATTAAAGGGCTATTATGTTGATTTAAGCTTTTAAAGTACTACTTACTTTTTAATAACTACATATCGTGATCATGCTTAGGACAGACAACTCCGTAGCATTCCTCTCCATAATGGAAGCAGGGCCGCGGGTCTGCCTTGAGTGGTTCAGTCTTCGGACAAAACTGTATTAAACTGAAAACAATAAAAAATACATGATTTTTTTTAACCAGCATGTCAATTCTCGTACCTTAAAATCGTTAAAAATTCAGTTAAATTAACTTTTTGCTATTGCAATGGTAATCTTCTGCGGTCGTGTTAAAGTTTTATTTAGAGTGTGACAATGTGACAACTAAAAGTTAATTTAACCGAATTTTGAACGATTTTAAGAAACGAGAATTGACATGAAGTTTTGAAATATAGCGTTGCTTACAAAAGCCAGTATAAACGTCAAAGAAAGCATTGAGGGTTCCGTATAATTCAAAAAATTATATAATGTAACAAACAAAAAAGGTTAAGGTATTTTGGAAATTTTCTTTTATATTTGCTGTATAAATTATTGCTTTATGCCAAATTTCAAGATTCTAGTTAAGACTGGAAGTACCCTTTTTTCGTGTGGTGACGGGTAAGAATACAATTTGTCACCATCCCATCTCATCCAATGGGTGTCGTAAAAACCGACTAAGGGTCTATCTGTGAATATTGTCTTTACGAAATAAAAAGAAAGAAAACTTGAAATTAAACCCTATACCAAGCCGTCTGGCCAGACGGCTACGCTGGCCTACTAGTAAGTAGGCCAAGTATCCCTCCGACACAGGAGGAGGCCCGTCCCTGCATTGGGACATTAATGGGCTGTTATGATGATGATGGAAGTTCCTTGAAGGTTTTAGTTCACTTGCGGATCTCGAAATTTGCCGATATTTAGGACACAAGCGGCTGTATCTTTAAATTTCTGGGAATCGAACATGTTATTATCAGTTAGTTCAGTAAGTCTATTAAATACATACCCATAGTCCCCGGTTTGCATCCACTTCTCATTGGCTTTCGTCAAAAGCTCGTATCTACCTTTGGGCATTCCAGCTATTGTTTCTGACTTGACCGTCCTTATTGCTATCATGGGGCAAGGAATGTAACCTAAAAGAAAACAAGATATAATATTATAAGAAAAAAAAATTTTTCAAATCGGTTTAGCCGTTTTCGAGAAATTAGGTAACAAACACAAAAAAAAAAAAAAAATTAAACCGAATTGGAAACTTCCTCCTTATTTTGAAGTCGGTTAAAAAAACCAACTTCAACTACAAACTTGTTATAATAATTTCACATAAAAAAAAACTATTAAAATAATTGGAGACAGGATTCAATGAATTTTCTATGGGACTATTTTGGACGTTTTATGGAAATAGAACATCGACTAATCAATGTATCGGTGCCATCGATAATGGTATTTAATTCTACCGTTCAATCGATTACGATCGATCGTTCAGTGTAGTAGAAACAATTAATCGACGTTGACTAATCGATTCTACAATCGATCGATTTTTTTTTAATTGGCTTACTAGAATGACTATGGCGCTTATGTTAAGAATCCAATAAAGTCCAAGAATATGGAGCACCATGCCAGCTACAATATTTGTAGAGGCATGAATGTCTCCACGATTCGTGTAGTACTAGTAACACCCTATCAGACATAAATTACATCCAGAGTAACTTCTGGATTACACCAACAATTATCTTATGACTAAAGAATTATTCCCGACCTAGTTACGACAGCGGGAAACCGATGGATGAGGTAGGCACGGGACCGCACAAGGTGGAGATATTTAGAGAAGGCCTATGTCCAGCAGTGAACTTCAATTGGCTGATATGATGATGATAATGATATTCTCCGTGTGGTGACGGAGTAAGAATACAATACGTCACCACCCCACCTCATCCCATGGGTGTCGTAGGAACCGACTAAGGAACTATTCGTTAATAT
Source organism: Schrankia costaestrigalis (assembly GCA_905475405.1). NCBI lineage: Eukaryota > Metazoa > Arthropoda > Insecta > Lepidoptera > Erebidae > Schrankia > Schrankia costaestrigalis. Next base: position 7,509,930 of record FR997852.1, on the reverse strand, counting down.
TATCTTTACGAAATAAAAAGAAGGAAAACTTGAAATTAAACCCTATACCAATCCAGCCAGCGTGGTATTAGTAGGCCAAGTATCCCTCCATTACGGGAGGAGGTCCGTCCCTGCAGTGGGACATTAATGGGCTGGTATGATGATGATGATGTATGATATTTAAGCCTTACCTTGTAAATTAGGTTCGACAGTGCTATAAGGATTAGTAAATCTTTCGCCGAGAAGTTTTCTATAATTCAGGTCACCCTTGTAGAGTACAGCTACGCAATATTGCATCTTTCTGTACATATAGTAGTCGTATTTCTTCATGTCGCGATATACGTGGGGGTATGTCCAGTAATCCTCTGACTGGGGAAATAATTAATGTAAAATATAATATTTTAATGCACACAAAATACAAACAATAATTAAATTTAAATATATTTATAGATTTATTTATTTATTTGCATCAATATGACATCTTACAGACTACTATACAAAAACTTAGTGATACAACTTAGGCTCATAGCACATATAACGTAACGTAAACGGATCGTCACCGTATCAACTCGAGCCGTTCAGTATTCTTTGTATGAAACTCCATACTGCAACGCACACTAATCGGATACGTAACGTAATCGGATTTTTGACGTTTGACACCGAAGAAAAAGGCGAGGCGGTGCCGATCCGTTTACGTTACGTTATGTGTGCTGTGAGCCTTTATCGTAAAATACAACTCAGTGAACATCTGTGTCTGAACCAGATAATTAATATCTGTATTTCAGACAGCAGCGCTCCTCTCTAAGAGCTATAAACATGTTACATAAACGGAAAAAACGGATGGTGAATTGTTAAGTCCATGTTGTTGGTGTGATAGAAATTAGCGATCGAAGTCGACTAAACCACTTTGCCATCGATCGATTCCGCCAATCGACGATCAATCGGTTCCGCCAATCGACAATCGATCGACGTGGTCTAAAAACAACCTAACAGCTCATAAATGTATGTGCTACAATATAAAATGTGGGTACTGTCAGTAATACAATTTAACATAATTGCAATAAATGTACAGTCAACAACAAAAGCAAATTAAGCTTACCAGAATTATAATTTTTTCCGAACTAATTAATCTTTCAAAGGTCGCTCCCATTTTATTCAATTCAGCCGAGGTGACCACCACAACGGCAGGAGCCTCTTCACCCTCTGAAATTTAATTTAAAATGATTAAAAGTTATCCGTGTGGTGACGGAGTAAGAATACAATATGTCACCACCCCATCTCCCCCATCCCCACTCCGAGACTATCCGTGAATATTATCTTTACGAAATAAAAAGAAGGAAAACATTAAATTAAACCCTATACCAATCCGTCTGGCCAGCGTAGCATTAGTAGGTGTTTTCTATGTATAATATGTATGCATTTACAAAAAAAATGTGTTTAAGTACCTATGTTTATCAGTTGTCTAGTACCCATAGTACGAGCTCTGCTTAGTTTGGTACAAGATGGCGTTGTGTGAATGTGTGAGGGATATTTATTAAATTTTGTCTTACCCACTGGTTTAGGCTGAACAGTTGCTTCACAAGTGAATGAAGCTGTCTTACAGGCATTTATTAAATAGCTGAAAAAAATAACATTTAATATCATTATTTACATACTCACAAATACATAAATGGATTGGTAATAAGTGGTATAAAATGTTTGGTAATGAGTGGTAACAGCGATTGGTAATAAGTCATATTCAACGAGTGGTAAGAAGTAAAATACAACGTTTTGTAATAAGTGGTATACAACAAAAAATGTTTATCTCTGGTATATAACTATTGGTAATAAGTGGTATACCTACAACAATTGGTAATAACTGGTATAAAGACATTGACACTGTGACTTTTGAAGTCACAATATGCCGCTGACTACAAGATCGTGTATTTGAATTTTCCTCAAGCATTAACTTTGAGATCCATAAATAGTTATCTAGAGCCTCGAATGAAACGTGTGTCCTTTAAATTCATATTTGTAAGTTCCCACGCATTGTAGTTCTAGAATTGCTTATAAAAAATCTATTGAGCAAACGTTTTAATGGTTTAAATTGGTTCCCTTACTGAATAAGAGTAATTCTTTTTTTTTTTACTACTTTTTTTTAATTATTACTCTGCACTGGCGATCATGCCCTGTGTCGCGGGACCTTTTATAACATTTTACACAAAGAACGCTCCTGCGGTGGAATCGAACTCGCGACCACGTCCACGTCGGCCGCTTACCGCGACTGCTGCGACATGGAGGCAGTCATTGCCCACCGTCCTTGCAGTGGGACGTACAGTTTACATAATAAAACATACTCACTCTACATCTTTCCGTGTAGCATCAGAAACAAACCACGGCATTTTCTTTACGTGAATTTTAACCTGCAAGTAAAAAAATACTACATTTAATACCGATCTTTTAATATTTTACTGTACTGGGACTGGCCTTCAGGGCCGTAACGTAACCTGGCCTGCTAATACCATGCTATTAAACGCACAATAAGTACAGTATTATTTATATCAAATTTAACGTAAACAATACAAAACTTCATGGGCATGAGCTGTCAAACATTTTAAAATAAAATGGTAAGAGTATAAATACTTATCCACTTGAACGTCAATGGGTATGATTTATCCACTGACAAAATGGCGGGACTTACGTCATATGGTATAAAAGTACCAAAAAAAAATTCGTTCTGCAACGCGCGATATTTTATAAAAACATGATTCTACCGCTTAAAATCTACGTTTAAAAAAGTCTGTGGGACAATTGTCGATAGTTTTAGAACGGATTACACCAAAATAAACAGCTGTAAAAAATAATCTGTGGTCGCAATGTCAAACAGAAGTTTGCTTCATTTCGTATGTCCTTGTATGAAATTTACTGTTTATTTATGTGATAAATACATTTAATTAATTAAATATTGTTGGAAGTGTAATATATTACAATTTTCTAAAAAATGTGTGCTTTCTAATGGTCGTAATATTATGTTATAAAAGTTGAGTAACTTTTAAAATTTAATAAAAGAAAAGTCAAAGACTAAAACTTGGCCTTGAGTTTAACAATAATGGCGGTTTAATTACGCTTTCCTCAATAAAAGTTTATTGAAATCGTTTAAAGTTTATTGAAATCGTTTAATTCTAGAAGATAAACTAATAAACAATAATTAAATTTAGAAAACAAACCTACTACGTTCTTATTTTTATGGTCTTATTGTCTAAACAAAAATATGGTATGCACTACAAAACGCCGAGATGGCCGAGTCAGCTAAAAAAGGTATTTATTTCAAAAATAATTTAAAATACTTTAACCTTCAGAATTACTAATATATTTATTTTATTTTAAAAGTAATATAGTTAATTATATTTTAAAAATAAAATCATCAATTTGGGTTGCTAATTTTTATTCACAAATAATATAATTCCCGGAAAATCGCGGAAAATGTCAACAATTTTTCGCAATTTCTCAGGTTTATCAACTATTCATTGTATTTAGATATTCATAAGGTTAATGTATTTTAATTTAAGTTTATTCCCTATACTTTTACGAACACGACGATGGTTTTCATTTTCAAATTGATGCAGTAATTTTCTCGTGTTAGCCGTTTTTATCAAGACGGAAAACTCGCAGTTTTTTATAAACACATAAAAAACTGCGAGCGTTGCCACTTGAACGTTGGACTCGCGAAAGCGATTCGCGCAGTTAACGTTCAAGTGGTTATGCAATTTATATTTAAAAAAAGGAGTAAAAAAAACACTTGCCTTATCCACAATTCCTTGCTCAATGACGAACGAGGCGAGACAAAAGTCCGTGAATAATTCGTATCCAGCATTATCACATACTATATCTGTAAAAAAACATTACTTTTTAGTGCCTCGGTAAATTATGCGGCTATACATACATAAACTCACAGCTTATCCCGTCCGGGGTAGGCAGAGACGACAGAAATAAAAAAATAATAATAAATAATATAATAGCCCTAACCACCAGTAGCTGGTCCTTGTACCCGATGATGGTGGGTCTACCTTTTTTTATATTTTGAAATATTTTTATATTTATACTTAAAAATGTAATTGAATGTGAAAAATGTAAATAAAGATGATATAATAATAAATATATGTATAATAAATCACACGAGGTCAAGGATATACAAATATAAGTCGTATACAACTATTTATATAACTATTGGTAATAATACAACTATGGTAATAAGTGGTATCATCATCATAACAGCCCATTAATGTCCCACTGCAGGGACGGGCCTCCTCCCGTGACGAGTGGTATACAACTATGGTAATAAATTGTAAGTATAATATTTGCCAGATAATTGGCAGGAGGTATAGTGAGAATCAAGATGGAGTTATAGCCTGTTTATTGTAATAAAACATATCTTATATACTAACGTTGTACGTGCATATTATAGCACTAACTTATCACCAGACGTACCTTATCTATAAATAAGTAGTCGCTACAGTATACAAAGATTGGGAATATGTGGTATACAACGATTTGTTATAAGTGGTATAAAACGATTGGTAATACGTGGTATATAACTATTGGTAATAAGTGGTATACAACTATTGGTAATAATTGTTATGCAACTATTGGTAGTATGCGGTATACATTTAATAGGAATAAGTGGTATACAGCGATTGGTAAATGATATTCGACGATTGGTAATAAGTAGGTTTATAGTGTATCGTTAATTGAAGCCAGTAACCAAACGATGCAGAAAAAAGATGCTTACCAAATATAACTTGATTGGGTGTCGCCATTTTAGATGGGCACGGAATTTTCTCGGGGGGTTTCTCTCCCTCTTCTTCGTCAGGATCCTACAAAATGAAATTGTTATACAAAATTAATATATTTGTCTGAAATTTTTTTTTATAAATTTTATAAAAGCTTATACAAATAATTAGTGATCAATAATTGATGATTATTTAAGTTCAATGACTTAATATATTTATAATTTATTTTATTTATTACATGTGCCAACATATAGAACAATAAACTTATCAAAATCCTTTTATTTGCATTTGTAGGAAGTGCCATGTCTTTCGAAACAAAGTTTAAAATAAAAGCAAAGGTGAAAGTATTGTCTTTGATTTTATTACTTCAATTCAATTCATTTATTTAATAAAAATTACAGGCCTTATTAGAGTTAAAACTGATTTTGTATTACAAATACAAAATCATAAATTTGTTAATACAAAATCAGTTTTAACACTTTAGCGTTAAGAATGATTTTGCAATAACAAATTTCAAAAACCGTGGTTTTGTGACGTAATAAATCGTGGTTTATAGTTAGACCGTATTTTGTATAGGATTACATATTTTATTTAGTAGCTTCTGTCAATAAGATTTTATGGTAACTTCATGTTAGACTGACACAAACGGTAACAATAATTGGTTGGCTTTAAAAACTAATGATTAAAAAAATCTGATGACTATCATAACTTAACTTACTACTAAAACGTATGTCTTACTACTAAACTATAAAAGAATACAGATACTATCTACATTGTATCCAAATCTACCTAATTTAATATACAATGTATCAACCAACGTTTTCTTTACCTTTTATTTAGGCACTCCAGCGAGAGTCCTAAGTAAACATAACTATAAAAGAATACATACTATCTACATTGTATCCAAATCTACCTAATTTAACACGTTCCCAGTGCAGTGTACCATATGTGGTACACGTGCATTGTTTTACTATTGTGTCTGCTGGCGGCACTGTGAAAGGGTTAATATACAACTTTTTCTTTACCTCTTATTTAGGCACTCCAGCGAGAGTCCCAAGTAAACATAACTATAAAAGAATGCATACTATCTACATTGTATCCAAATCTACCTAATTTAATATACAATGTATCAACCAACGTTTTCTTTACCTCTTATTTAGGCACTCCAGCAAAAGTCCTAAGTAAACATAACTATAAAAGAATACATACTATCTACATTGTATCTAATTTAATATACGATGTATCAAGTAATGTTTTCTTTACCTCTTGTTTAGGCACTCCAGCAAGAGTCGCTAATCTATGGCAACTGCATTTCTGCTTAAATGTCGGTGCCTGTGGTCAATTTTTTTAATATTAGTTATTTTTAATTTTATTCGTCCTAACTTATTATTTACTCCCAAAAACCCTATTGAACCCTGCCTAGAGTAATGTTCAAAGTGCTCATAAATTCTACTAATTATTAAAATAATCCTTGATTATATTTTAATAAATGTATTTATTAAGTAATCTCTCTCTCCGTGTGGTGACGGAGTAAGAATACAATATGTCACCACCCCATCTCATCCCATGGGTGTCGTAAAAACCGACTAAGGGACTATTCGTGAATATTATCTTAACGAAATAAAAAGAAGGAAAACTTGAAATTAAACCCTATACTAATCCGTTTGGCCAGCGTCGTATTAGAAGGCCAAGTGTCCCTCCGTCACGGGAGGAGGCCCGTCCCTGCAGTGGGACATTAATGGGCTGTTATGATGAAAAGTCCCCGCGTCACATGGCATGATGCTTAGCCCAGGAGTTGTCTTAAAAAGAAAATAATAGATAATGTACGTACGGCTGCTATAGTTGCTTTAGCCGCTTCTATCTTGGCACGTAATGCTTCGGATCTGTTCACCAGCTGATCTGCCACCTTGTTGGAGTCATCTACTATCATCTGTTTACAAATAAATATTAATGTAATTTTTAATACTTTATTAGTACAAGAGACTTTCGCATCCGTTGTAAGAGCATAATTTTACTAAACAGGAACTTTTACAATAAAAACAGTAAGCCTAAGCGTCAATTCACAGGCACCACAACCACACCACGTCGCAGCGGTAAAATGTGGTCAAGCTGTGGTTACATGTGAATAGTGTCGCAGCGGCTTTTTGTCGATGTGGTTGCGATGTCGCTGTCGTGGCGATGTAGCCGCTGTGCCGCCGGCGGTGGTGGCGTTGCCGTCGCGATGTGGTTGCGATGTGGCCGTATTGTAGTACACAGGTGGTCAATAGCAAAATGTGGTACGTGTAAACTTTAGTATTCATATTCAATACAGAATATACGCCCGACCACATGGCGTCGTTGTTTTGTGGTTGGGGTGCGTGTGAATTAGCCCTCAGAAAATAAAACAATATTTACCCTCTCTTTAGAATCCAATATCATCTGGAAGGGATCAGACGATATAACAATAGGGCCGGCGGGTCCCTTCTTAGGTTTGGGTGCCTTCTTCCCCGGAGGGGGTGGTGGTGGGGCGGGGGGTGGCGGCGGCGGAGGTGGGGGCTTCGCGGGACCCGTCTCGATACCACCAGCGAAGGTCACCCTCTCACCACAGGAGAGGGATAAGTCACATTTGTTCGCCCATAGACATAGCTGTGGAAAGAAATATTATAAGTTTGTGCTTAATGTAATTTACAGAAAGTATTTACTTTTATCTCCGTGTGGTGGTGGAGTAAGAATACAATATGTCACCACCCCATCTCATCTCATGGGTGTCGTTAAAACCGACTAAGGGACTACCCCTACGATAAATAGTGTATTAAACACACAAATAATTTTTAAAATCGGGTTTAGTAGTTCCAGAGATTACCTTCTACAACGTCACAAACACACAAACTTTACCTCTTTATAATATTAGTATAGATTACCTTCAACAAAGTGACGAAGTCAATTTTTCTTTTATCCTTTTCGCTCTTAGGTAGCATGTCCACAACCTTAGATGCCACTATGCAGACGGTCTCCATGTTGTCTTGGAAAGACGATGTCTTCTGCTCTTCGAAGTAATCGAACTTCTGAAGTGTTTTACTGTGAAATAATTATTATTTTTTAATATTTTAATCTCCGTGTGGTGGCGGAGTAAGAATACAATATGTCACCACACCATCTCATCCCATGGGTGTCGTAAAAATCGACTAAGGGACTTTCTGTGAATAAAAAAAAATTAAATAAATTACAAAATAAAAAGAAGGAAAACTTTAAAATTAAACCCTATACCAATCCGTCTGGTATTAGTAGGCCAAGGATTCCTGCGTCATGGGAGGAGGTCCATCCCTGCAGTGGGGCATTAATGGGCTGTTATGATGATGACTTTACAAATTCCTTACCTTAATTCACAAGCTTCGAATAATTTCCTATAAACATAACACTCAGAAAATAGCCATACATTTTGGAAATAAGTTTTAGGTGATAAATTATCGATCCATTGGTTCCATTTTCTACCTTCCTCCGTATCAACAGTAAACGGCTCATACTCTTTGTTCGTGACTAAATCATTTTTTAGTTTAACGACGACTTTCATAAATGTTTGTAAATCGTCTGGTGACTGTAAAAAAATAAGTTTAAAACAATTAAATAATCATATCATATACTTAATGCTCTTTAAATAAATATATTTAAAAAAATTACAATAATTCACACAACGCCATCTAATCACAAACTAAGCATTACCTATTCTTAGTCTGAGTATTCAATTTTAAAAAAATATATCTCTTACTATCATGAAGTTGTGAGTTTTCTTTAAAAAAAAAATGTACATAAAATACTAGGCATAAAATTCTAAAAATCGATTCATATTTAATATGTATAAATTGATCAAGAAACACTTGTAAAGCATTAATTCCAGGGCTTTTCCAATAGATGGCGTACGTAAACACAGCATAAATAAACTAATTTATTTTTAGATTCATAGATGGCGCTAATCTGATATAAGATTTATTTCAAAGATGGCGTTGTAGTACAATTCAATATTTGCTTCATAGTATTCCAATTTTAAATAAAACTACATACAGCCAAATACTCATACGTCTGTTAAAGTAAAGCGGCGCTTAAGCTAGAAATTCTCATACAAATGTCTAGTTTAAGCGCCGCTTTACTTTAACAGACGTTTGAGTATTCGGCCGTTAGTTTGATAAAAATTAGGCGCTAATCTTTATGTATTTATTACAATATACATACGGCGCCATATGTAGATTTTATGTGAGCGTCTCTTCTAGAGCAGTAGTCAATCACTTTTGTCAATATATGCGGCAAACGATCTTTTAATGAGAAATATGCAAAACTCCTGAAAAAAAGATAAAGAAGTTTTAAAAAATGTTTTAGTACATCAAGTCATCTGTCTAACCAATATGGGCAACTAAATAATACATTTATTCAGTTCATTGGTTCTTATTTGAATAAAATGGCCGTTTTTGTTTTAAATGCAGTATTTATCTAATTGAAAAACATTTAAGGGTCTTTACGTGACTTACTATACCGTATTCATCCTTACTTGATTTATTTAGTAAACAAACACCACATATTGCAAATTCACTAGTTTTTACATCAATCGCACACTTTGATATGGATGAAAATTTCTGGAATGTAGCATTAAACGTTTATGCAATAGAAAACTTCTTTTAAAAAATCACTTTGATTTATCCACTATCTTTCGTAAATTTTAAATAAATGTATTTTTTTCCAACATAAAATTTCACAGATAAAATTATTTTTACGATTTGACATTTGTAGATTATAGAATTTTGTCCTTGATTCCTATACATTTTTCAAAGATTAACACGACGCCATATATGTTTACGTTTTAGAGCAAGTCTGTTTAAATAGACAGTAGCGCCGCCAATTGAAAAAAGCATAATTTGCTAATAGGATCAATATTGTAAAATGTTATATACTAAATCTTTAGAAAAGGCAATAAGTATTTGTATAACACACTCTCAACACTTTAAGGTCCCATTCGCACGAGCGCTTTTTCAACGCTCGTTAAAAAAGCAACCGTGCGTTTGGGGTCTCAATTTTTTTCAATTAGTTAAATTTTGCATTCGAAAAAAAAGGCCGCTTTTGTTTTATATGCAATGTTTACACATCTAATTACAAATTTTTGACCAAAATTATTCCAATTTAGAGGGCAAAGTAGAGGTGAACATTACGGTGAATTAAATAAATTGTACCTATTGTAAATTCTAATGGAATATTTAAATATTTTAATGAGTTATTTATGGAGTAAACACATAACAACATATTAATTATTAAATTACATGCCCGTATATCATAGTTCCAAGTCATAAGTTTTATTTTAGATTGACGTTTTAAAATAGCTTGGTTATAATTAATTTAGATTGTCAAGCTTTATGAATATGCTTGTAGGGACAATTTCTGCTTTATTAGTAACTATAGTAGTCTCTAAACGTGATTTAGTTATAGTAGTTATTAATATTAGTCTTGTTTATGACGTCAGATTTTCAATTCGTTTTATGTTTTAAAACAAACTTCAAAAAACAAACCAAATTATCGAAAAACTTAGAAATCAGTAATTTCTTGATTATCTCAAGAAAAACACAGGTAATTGTGGAAAAAGCTTATAAATATTAATTTAGTACAAATATTTATTTTAACGAAGTAAATGAAACAAAATAAAAGTTATAAATCACATGAAAAATATCTTAGAAATAAAATTGTTACATAAATTCTTATAATATTATATAAAATATAAATAATTTATTACTAAAATATAAATAAAACTCATAAATTATATAGATAACAAATTTAAAACTACAAAAAGAATGCCGCCCGAACAGGGACTTGAACCCTGGACCCTTGGATTAAAAGTCCAATGCTCTACCGACTGAGCTATCCGGGCTATGGAGACATAGCCGAAATTATCGATTAGTTAACCCAAGTAAATATTAATGTATAACTATGTAAATAACGGACTGTTTTGTTTGATGAAACTATCGTCAATTTATCATTTCGTTTGAACTTTTTATTATTAATTTGTGGAAGTCGCAACCGAATACGTAACGTTCAAGTTCATATTGGCATTAAGTAAATTAACGTGTTCAGGGTTATTTATGAATAACAATATAGTAGTTAATTTTATGAATGACAATATAGTAGTTAATTTTATGAATAACAATATAGTAGTTAATTTTATGAATAACAATATTTAAATTCCAACAATATTTATTTGTTTATTTGACATACCTCTAAGAAATGTCTATACAAGTACAACACTGCCATTCGCCTATGATCAAATTAAAGTGTTTAGAATAACAGTGTAAATTATAATTTTGGTTCTTTATTATAAATAACCTAACCTAGTAATATAAATAAAATTTGTTGTCCTTTAAAATATATAATAACAGCCCATTAATGTCCCACTGCAGGGACGGGCCTCCTCCCGTGACGGAGGGATACTTGGCCTACTAATATCACGCTGGCCAGACGGATTGGTATAGAGTTTAATTTCAAGTTTTCCTTCTTTTTATTACGTAAAGATAATATTCACAGATAGTCCCTTAGTCGGTTTTTATGACACCCATGGGATGAGATGGGGTGGTGACATATTGTATTCTTACTCCGTCACCACACGGACACGGTAAGGTATTTTAGTTACACAATTTATATTTTACAGCAAGGGCATGTCTTCCTACAGTAATTGCGGGGACTTTGTTATTAGAAAGGTAAGATGGATATCAAAAGTAGAGGACCTAATGTTATAAAGCATGTTAAGAAAGGCATTATGTCCAGAACTGGACTGCAATAGGAATTGTTTGATTTATTGGAATTGCATCTACCAAGCTGGAAGGGTTAGCTTATCGCATTACATAAGTATTTTGTTTTACAGACACTTCACCATGCACAGGTAATATGCATCGACTCTACCTTATTATGCATGTATTATACATATAAACTCTTTTCTTGAATGGCTCTATCAATTTAAAAGAAACTGCTGTAAAATTTGTTGTGTGGTTTTAAGATTATTTATGGATGACTAACTTAATAATTTAAATTCTTCTACATTAGAATTCTATTTATTTTACAGTGCATCAAAGTAAAAAATACATTAAGTACCTTTTAAAATTAAATTTTAAATGGCTTATTCTTACAATTGTGTGCATTTTCCAACAGTTGTTTTAAACCATTAAGTTTTAAAATTGAGGTGATGGCAGAATGATTATAAAATCTTAAGGCCTTCTTCTTCTTCTTTTATAAAAAGCAATCTAATTAGACAACACATAGTTACTTTCAATACATACCTTCTGAAGGTTCCTTGCAAATTTACGTTTATTGGTGTCATGGTATCTATGAATGGTGAGGGTAGCTTAACAGGAATGAAAGGACCACCATAAATAAATTCTGGTTCGACATAGTACTCTTCCGGAGGTTCACCTATAGGCTTCCGTTCTGTTAGGCCTGTTTTTGATGATCTTGGGGTCGATTTTGACGATCTTGGGCTTGAATTTCCCGATTTTGGGGTTGAAGCTCCGCTTCCAGGTTTTGGGTTTATAGCTGACGATTTATTGCTTAAAGAAGGCGACTTGCCTGGGCTTTGTATAGTCTGGTTTGATTTCACAGGCGAACTCATTTTGTATTATATTATTATTTTACTCCATCGGTATTAGAAATACATTTTAAATAATTTTATTTGTTAAGAATATTGGATTTGTATTTTTTTGGTTTGTTTTGACATTTGACTTTGATAGGTGTCACATGGAAAATCACAACATCGAGATTCAAAAACAAGCGTTTGCAAAGTGAGTAGCAATCGAAATTTACATTTTGAAAATGTAATGTGGTAATTAAATAAAATGCTGACATTATGTTCAGGTACAGTGGGTGACCGAAAACGTCCGCCAGTTTTCTTTTTCATTCGTTTGTGAAGCCTAAAACTCTTAGTACCTTTTGAAACTAAAGCATTGTATAGACAAAACACATAAAACTATACTCACACAGTATGATAATAAGGGTCAAATTCATTTTCACCTTTGGTCTACGTCTAGTTACATGTCAACATCAAACCTTTATAATGAACTATTTAGTCTGTTCTGTTCTATTTTTTTATAATGGCTCCTAAGTTAATCGATAATTCTGCCAACAGGCCTGTTTAGTCATTACAAGCTTTTAATATGCTGTGATATCCTCTGTTTCATTGTCAATGTCTATTACTGTTTGTTTATTACTGTTTAAATAATAATTTATTAAGTATACCTATAGCCACAGAATATAAAACTTGAATATTAAATAAGTAATATTAAATAATAATAAATATTATTTCCGATTCACGATCATTCACGAAGGACTAATTTTGTATCCTAGGTAACCGATATTGTATTGTCATTCCTACTAGTGACAGCCGACCATTGACTGCAATATTATGTCATATTCAATTGGTAAAGCAGAGTATCGCTCATACTGCTGATGCACACGAAAATAGGCCCTAAGGTGGCGGACCTTTAAATACCATGACTGTACAATAGATAAATTAATGGTCAATGAAAACAAGTCACACAGACGAAAAATTTAAAAAAAAAACTATCTTGTGCCTACGTATAATACGTACGTAATTTTTGTTTTCTAATCACATATCATTTACTTACAGATTAGATATTACATTAGTAGTTAAATAAGTACATAACATTTAAATACAAACAGATAATATAGGTTGATGAAATTAAAAACAAATAAACTGACCTGCCATAAATTCCACATTGCTCGACATTATACGGAGTGTTTAATTTCATTATAGGTAAATTTTCGGTGTCTATAAGACACCCATTATTATACTCCATGTCTCAAGAAAGAAATTACTTCTTTTTTTCAATCTCAGACTAAAGAAGCACTTAAAAACTTACGATATAAACATTACACGTCCATGACCTTGAATTTATAAATAAATTGTGTTCCGCACGTCTATGTTATAGAGTAGCTTGTACTCGTTTGAGCAGTCTGTCTGCTGAATATATTATTTCCGATTGTTTCAATGATAATATACTGTCATTGGCAACGCAATCTGTAATAACTATAACAATATTTATCATTAGTTAGTACGTTAGTACCAAGCTAGGTATGTAGGTATTTAATAGGTAAGAAAGTTTTATTTAGGTAGGTAGGTATGTATGTATGTGTAATTGTGTACCTATCCAATTTCAAACAAAGCAAAACTTGTAGTCCGGTGTACCTAAATGTAAACAATCATTGTATTGAGCAGAAATCGAACCCGACACCATTAACCCAACAATTATACTAACTGTTCGTGTAAGACAGTGTAAGTGATCCACTGGCATACCTACTGACACCACTGTACCATATTTTAAGCTGTAGGTATTACTAAAATGAGCCCTGATAATAATATTTAATACCTACCACAATAATCACTAAATGATTCCAAAAAAAAAAAGATAAAAATAAGAAAAAAGATTTAGGAGTTATTTTATAAGCGTTTGGATAAATTATTGTGTGATCCCAAATCCCAATCATATCCTCCAATTTCTTCAAAGTCTGTAAATCCTTTTCACCACAGGGTATTTAAATAGATACCTACCCTCCTATTATCTCGAAATAAAATACTAAGGTAGGTAGATGTTGTGCAACTTCTTGGTTTTTTGCAACTTTTTTTTACAACAAACCAGTGGGTACATATACCCCTACATAAAAACTTTTCGTTTGTTGTACCTTCATTTATTTCGCTGTAGGTTAGGTAGGTATCTAATGACAAAATATTTTTCATCACAGGGTCTTTTCAATTTGTTTTCCAACACAAAAGGAAATGATACGTAATAGTAACAAATTACTACAAAATTCTGGCAAAGTTTCATCAAAATATTTACGAGTTGGCCGATTGGGCAGCTCTCAGAAACCTCCAACTACAGCTATTATTACTATTCTTCGTCTTTACTTTACCTTTGTTCTAAGAAGTTGCTGGATGGTGGATCATATAATATCACAAACAACTTAGCTACAGTCTGTTTATAGGTTGAATAGTAATAAGTTCTGCCAGCCCTAAGGGACACTTGTTCCAATCTAACGTAGAGATAATTTACCGCTTACCACGCTCCCTTGGCATTTAGCGCAGCTATTCGGATTTAATATCACAAAAAGTGTAGGTACATAGTCGAATTTAGTCGTCAAATACATTAGATTTAGTCTGCCTATTATTCCTGTTGTCCCCACTGACATTGGTGTCTTATAATTGTCACCTAGTGTTGCCGATCAATAGTTGATCGTTGATTAATCGGTAGCTCGTCGCAAGGCGTAAGCTATCGATAGTTTCATCACTATTGATTGTGTTAGACTATCGATAGTTTTCCAATTAACAATAGTATCGTTTACCATACATCAAGTTAATGCTATAATAATTACAACAATATTGATGGGCCTATATGGTCTTTATTTATTTAAATTATTGTTAAAACATACTCAATACTATTGCAATACTATTAAATTCGCAGACTATCGATACTCTAAAATAATCGATAGTTTATTCTTAGCGAGCTACAATAGTATCGATAATATTGCCCTTATTCGATAGTATTGCCTCATTCTGAGCTAACGATAATCCAATCGATAGGATGCTGAATGTTTTTCTCAAATGAAAAATATCGATAGTTTGGTAACACTATAGTACCACCACTTAACAAGTACTTTGGTATAGTTTTAAATATTGTGAAGATCCCCAGTGGCCAGTTTGGAAATCTCTCAACAGTCTCCGGGTCGGGCGCTGCGGTGAGAACTTTGTCAGGTTGTGTTACTTAGGTGTAAAAAAGGGTGTTGGTTGCGGCTGCGGTTTCTTTCCCTAGAACGGCCTATATGCTGTCCTGTCTCTTGTACCCTTTCTATGGCGACAAAGGGCGACGCGCATGTGGGCCTAGACCGCGTCAGTGCGCAAAACAAATGACACTAAGGGCAGCCGTATACAGACTGCTGCACTGCAAGCAGTTGCGTTGCGACAAACTGCTTAAAGCCGCGACCGCGATGAACTATAGTCTTCTATTGGCTGTCGTACACACGACTGCTGCTCGAGCAGTCGCGACCACTTCAAGCCGTTAACTGCATGACGAGAAATTCCATCGTGCCGTCAAACGCTCGCGAGCGGTTGAGAGGCATACAACAGACTGCTCGAGCCGTCGACTGCGCTAGAGCAGTCGAAGCGGTGCTTCCTCATCAGAATCCATGACTAGACTGTGGTAGAAAATCAACTGCTTGAGTGGTTGGTATAGATCGCGCCAAATATCTAGTCCGCTCTGAAGTTGCTTCGCGCAGGTGTACAGTCACGCACAAATTAAGTTGATATAAAATACAAAACCTTCACCATGACTGAACTAATTTTGCACGAGAACGGGCAGTGTCAAAGCTAAACAAAGTAAAGTCTTATGGCTATTTCTTATAACATTTTTTGTGGATATATCTTTTCCTTTAAAAAGTATTCAAAGCGATGCTCTAAGTGTTTACACAATACATGTTCTTAAAACTATTGAAACCCGAATCTCGAAGTGACAGTAATAACAAAATCAAAACAGATCGGCGCGTGACTGTACTTCGCTACGAAAAATAAGCTCGTGTGCTATTTGGAAGATCGCTGAACGCACACCAACACGAACGCACAGCACAGGTGACATAGGTGCGGGGCCGGTGAAGAGGAGCGAGCCCTGTCGTCGCCACCTACTACCTCTTCCCGCTGATACCTATTTTTCGGTACTGCGACGCGTTTCGCAGTGTTCAGAACGGACTAGAAGTTTGGCGCGATCTATAGCAGTGGAAGCGTATGCGTTTCGACTGCTCGGCCACGGAACGCAAACAGAAAAAAAAAATAGTCAGGGATTCTGTCGAAATTTGTCGATAACGAATGGCACAAACTAAAAATTTGTCGAAGTAGAAATAAAGAAGTTATAGGGGTCTAAACGTGGCCGCGCGAACGAAACGCGGAGGATTGCGCGGCCACGGAGATCTCAGCAACTACTTGAGCTAGAGAGCTAATTCTTTTTGTAAATGAATGGCTGAATTTGTCAACAATTGTCGAAAAAAGAATCACAAGCCCTAGATCAATACTTTACTAGATATTCACCACTGAAGTCATGGCCGCGCAATCCTGCACTTGTGATTTCTTTAATGTTGATTATTTCTTTCAAACTAAGACTTTAGACAGTAAAATTGGTGTTGACAGCAAGGTTTTAATTTGTCGAAACTAATGAAAGCAATAGACTCTACTAAAGTTTAGCCATATAGACGAAATCAGAGGAAAACAAAAAGTTCATGGCCGCGCAATCGAAACGCTACTTTGGACGCTGATATCTCAGTAACTATTATTGCAAGGATATTCGTGTTTACATTTATTTATTCTACATTTTAACCTCATTGTAATGACATATCGTTTGATCCTCAGAACAGTTCTCAAGCCGTGTAATCTCAAAAATAATGATACCCTGTACAATGTTCGAGCAGAGTAACCATAATTTTGATTTCATTAGGAAATTCCTTTTTATTAATCATAGTAAATTTTATTTAATACAAATATTTGTAGATCTTAAACTATCAAGGAACTATTGACTACATTATACTTTAATTATTTTTAAAGACGAAAGATTTTTAATAAGTATGTGTTTGTACTTTTTTGTTATCGCCTTAGTTATTTTTCGTACATCGATCGCATGATTCTTTACGAACTTACTGTGTGTGTAGTGAAATTTAAAAGATATTCTGTGCCGTGTAGCATTACAAGATTTACTTACATCCTGGTTTTATAACACCACACAAACATTTTTATTTACACCCATTGTTATACCTATTATTTTAAAATAAAAATCGAAATGTAAAATAATTACTTTACAACAATTGGATAACCCCTATATTTTAATTTAATGAATGATTTTATTTTATTTTTAATTTTAATTTCCACTAAATATGGACATGCATGTATCTAAACATTGTGAGTCTGAAATAAAAGATTTAATTTATTTATTATTATTATAAAAGCTTCAAGGTCTAATTTAAAGCAATTTTGCCAACGATTGCGCTAGAGTTAGCCACGAAACCGGGAGGATCAAGCGAAAATTAGCCTTTTGCGCTCGCACTCTAAGATTATGATTTCTCACTCGCACATTTGTTGGCGAGCGAGCCACCGCACCGGGCGAGACGGCCGAATAGTAGTGGCTTTGATCCAGTGTTGCCAGCCG
Organism: Schrankia costaestrigalis; assembly: GCA_905475405.1. Lineage (NCBI taxonomy): Eukaryota > Metazoa > Arthropoda > Insecta > Lepidoptera > Erebidae > Schrankia > Schrankia costaestrigalis. The sequence continues at coordinate 7,491,986 of FR997852.1, read as the reverse complement.
TACGATTTAAATCGTACTCATACGACTTTTTGGTCAGTTAAACTCAAAATCGTACGCTACGTTCTTACCAAAATCATCATTTTCGTAACCAATTATGAATAATATTACAATCAAAAATACATTTTTCAGTTTAAAACATTAGCTTTTCTATCAGTTTGCCTTTGAAACAATGACATGATGTATCGCGCATTTTAATGTACAGTGTCTCTGTTGGTACCCTGTTAATAAACATTATTCGGGTATTGATTTTAACACATCTAACGAAATAATATCAAAACTAAATTTAAATAGGAAATAATCCATATTATTATTAAAGAATCAACACTTTGCCTTCTGTAAACGATAGTTGCTAAAACTTACTGAAATAAAATAAAAATTAAAGAAAATAATACACCCATTATTAAGATTTCAACATGTATCTACGAGCTTAATACAATCTTTTGTACTCCGTGGAAAAATAAAGTTTGCAACACTGTTTAGTTGCAGAGGAACGTTATTCTCGTTTAAAACTCAGCTGTGTGTCGATTTGAATCGGGAGATAAATACTGTGTATTAGAGATGCGCAAAACATTACTTTGAAATGCCATATCACATCATATTACATTACGCGGAACGTAATATATTACTTTGTGATATTACAAATGTGATATGTATCACAGGAGTCAGATTCGCTATTCTATTCATATAATATTGATTGTGATACATATTTAATTTTGTAATAAGTTATACTTATTATATAATTATTTAAACTGTCATGGTCACATTCACTATTAATTAACGAATTATCGGGATATTTACCATGTTTATAGTTGTTGAGTTTCCGATATTTATTATTTTATACAATATAATTTCTACTGATTTCCCTTCATACTTTTTCCAGGCTTATGACTGACAATCTTTATTCAACAATGAGGTTTTGTTTATTTTTATTTAATTTAAAATCATTTCAATGAGATAACGTTATTTACAAGTTATTGATGCTTTTATTATTTTTTAATAATTTTTTTATAATATTTTTTTTATTAATTACAAGGATTTCATTTATATTATTTTATATAATGAATAATATTACAATTTATAAAAAATATTTAGAACTAAAGTATTATTTTAGTCTGTAAAAATCCATACGTAAGAACATTTTATACACATAATACATAGGTACTGTATTATGTGTATAAAAATGGGTTCTCTATTTTGTCTCATAACTTTTTTATCCATAATCTAAGGTGTCATAACATTTCGTGTCCGAATCATCATGTGTCCGAATGGTAGCTAGCCCTAAATTCATGTCTTATAATATCACTTGTCCGAAAACCTAAATCCCTAAACATAACATGACCTAATTTTATTTGCTATAACCATCACAATCTATAATATTTAAAAAACATAAATACTATATTCTAGTTTTACATAAAAAAAATGTTTCTGGCACTCGCCGGCCGCTGCCGCGGCACGCTCGCTTCGCTCGCTCGGCTCGTGCGCGTTGTGATCACCATACTAACCTAACCTAACCAACTGTTTCTGACTTTTGCCCTAATATTTTATTTTAGGACATGTGAATTTATAGCAAGAAATAATAGGATATGTAATAATTATAGTACCCCATTTTATGACACACAAGTATTATAGGTATAGACGATTAGGTAATATACGATTTCGTATACGCGAACATTATGGAAAGTGATGATTATGGGAAACTTGTTTGGGATTATGATTTTCGGACGATCGATATTCGGAGAAGAAAGGGACTACCATAAAAATGTTCATACGTATGGATTGTGAGAAAGAAAGATTCTAAGATTTTCAATTTCGGACTATAATCATTTGAAGACTGCAAGCTAGCATTACATTACGCGGACTTAAGATGTGCCAGAGCCATGAGCGTATAGCGATCGAGTTATATGTATTCCGTGATGTGATGCGTAATGCATAGTGTGTCGCGTAATGTTAAATGTGATATTACCCGTCCGAGTAATATTACTTTGTGATATCAAGCGCATTACTTACACATCACTACTGTGTATAGGTATGTATTCGTATTTAGTTGTTTATTTATTTATTTATCAATAGACATGTCAACATAATATTTATACATAGGTATAGACATTCAATTCAATAAAAAACACATTATTACATAGTCTTCATATTATATAAACCTAAAAGAGGCATGTACAACATTAACAAGAGTAGAGATACCAATAAAGAGAGGTGAGCAATATTTTTTTTATTCTAAATAAACCAAACAAATAAAAGGCAGAGCAAAATTAAAACAAATTAACTAAAAAAGAAAAGTTATTTTTTTTTTATTTTTTGTCCAAAACTGGAAAAAGAGTCATGGAATATATCGACTTTACCATTCAACCTATTATATTCATTACATGCACGCACTAAAGGAGTAATTTTATTGTTTTTTAAAATAAAAATGATAGTCTCCCATTAGAGGAATATCCTAATGAAATCGAAATTATGGTTACTCTGCTCGAACATTGTACAGGGTATCATTATTTTTGAGATTACACGGCTTGAGAACTGTTCTGAGGATCAAACGATATCGTCGCCTGAATGCTTATTTGCTCAACCGACCATTTTGACGAATTTCACTTTTTAATGCAATTGCGGTTCGATTGGTATATTAATACTTGCAGTTTGGACTTAAAATACATTAATTATAAGGATTTTAAGTTTTTGTAAAGTAACACAAGAGAATTAAAACTTCATGCTTAATTGCTCAAAGTCCGTAGAGAAACACCAAACGTGCATCCGAACATCGATTGCGTGCTTAAGTATTCAATCTCCTCACAGGTAACCAATCACGACATCGCATTTTGATGAAGCAATACGCCGCCATCATTAAATTCTTTTGTGACGAAGCTGGTGCTCGCACGCATTTGAGTAAAAAATAACGCGAAATATAGAAAAAAAGTATTAATTTTAATAGAAAACAATACGCTAAATGTCCGTGACGAAATATAAATCGGAAAATATAGTCACAACTATAGAAAAGAATCGGTAGCTTGTATTTTTGTTAACATTTCTTTGTAGATTATTACTGCGTATCGTTAAGTTATAGTACAGGATGTTTAAATTTAATTCTTATAATTTCAGATTTAATTAAAACTTTAAATGAAATTGTGACGTATCTATAAATGAACAGATTGTTTCGAACATTTCGTAAGGTTGTAAAATATAACTAATATAATAATAAAAAATTTTGTTTTTGTGCGATGACTGTCAAAATATACCTGCTACTTGCATGTTTTCTAATTGTTAAATGGATAAATTTCTAAGCATTAAATGGGTAGTTTTGTGTTAACGTATACCTATGCTTTGTGCTCGCAATGATGTTAGATGCTAGATATCCATAGGTCGCTGGTTCAAATCCGGCTCGAAGGACCATGTACGGATTTCCCGTAACAGAAATGATTTGTAATAAATTAAAGTCTGATTAAAACTTGATAACTGTTTAATATAATAGATATATGAAAACTAAGTACTAAAATGACTTTGATGTAAGTGAGAACGCGCGGTAAGCTTGATGACCGAATACGAACTGAACTAATTAATTGATATTATAATGATAGAAATTATTGCAATATGAAGTAAATGCTGACTACGCTATTTCGCCATGTACGGCGTGCCCGTACAAGTAGATTAATACAAATTTTTTTTTTAAGGAATCCCTTATAAAAAAAGGTTAATTTTCTTGAAAAAATAAATCAATTCGAAATTGTTTAAGTCTCAGTATATTAATTATTTTTTATACGCATAGGTATGATATTATCACCGTTTTGTATTTAATTTATGTCGTTTTTATTGTACATATTGAAATGTAGAAGTGGAGTCACGGTAATACCATATTTTGATTTTATGTTGACATTACGTACGATGAATCAAGAATTTGACCAAACAAGAATCCGACGAAAGAAGAATACGACTAATTAAAAAAAAAAATACTAGGACTAATTCAAGTCAGACACTAACCGAAAAAAAAATACATTAGAAGTAAGTAGGTATACAAATATATGAAAGCTGACGACAAAGCCTTCATGGAATCTCTAATTAAAAAGGTTTTGTCAGGATCAGACAACATAAACAATACCAGGCGAAGTAAACGATCTTGTATCGGTACAAAAACAAAAAAATATTGTATTTTGTATTTTATAGGTATATATCAAACAGAGTTTTTTTTAAATTCTGTGTTTTTTTTAATAATAAATAGCAAGTTAACTAGTTATTTTTTTTTTACCACGATACCCAAACACACTGTATTTGGTTATAGGGCACTTAAGTACTAAATATATTCGAATGCAAAATGCTCAACCTCCACCCCGGTAGTGGTCTATCTCCAATTGCACAATTATTTATGTGTTTCTTTGCTCAACCTCCATAAAGCATTGTGAAAATAAACATAACTGTTTGACTTTTTAATGATTATTTGTAATATATCATTTCATAAATACATTAACTATTTTTTTAATATAAAACTTTTATAAAATCATATTATTTGCTTAAACTAATCAATGAAACGTCTCTGGTGTAAAATGTTGAAAATGGAGGTTGGACACTTAAGTATTCGTGCGACGATATGTCATTACAATGAGGTTAAAATGTAGAATAAATAAATGTAAACACGAATATCCTTGCAATAATAGTTACTGAGATATCAGCGTCCAAAGTAGCGTTTCGATTGCGCGGCCATGAACTTTTTGTTTTCCTCTGATTTCGTCTATATGGCTAAACTTTAGTAGAGTCTATTGCTTTCATTAGTTTCGACAAATTAAAACCTTGCTGTCAACACCAATTTTACTGTCTAAAGTCTTAGTTTGAAAGAAATAATCAACATTAAAGAAATCACAAGTGCAGGATTGCGCGGCCATGACTTCAGAGGTGAATATCTAGTAAAGTATTGATCTAGGGCTTGTGATTCTTTTTTCGACAATTGTTGACAAATTCAGCCATTCATTTACAAAAAGAATTAGCTCTCTAGCTCAAGTACACTCTGTCTATAAAGTCCTGAAAATAAATGAGGCCGCCACTGTGCTACACGTAGCAACCCTATTTAGTCTGAGAAAATAGTTTTCATACTAGTAATTTATTGAAATAAAATAAGTAATTTTGAAACACATTATATCTAATACTCAAGTAAGAAATTCACACAACTCATAATGAGATAATTCATTTCATTGGTTGAAACCCTAAGTGATTGAGAAATTTGAATAATTGTTATAACATGACCTTTAAAAGTAAAGTAGTGTTAGCCCTTTAAACATTTTAGATGACGATGTTTTATTTCTGTTTTATATGCACTATAGTCAAGCCATTTTAAATTTTGACAGTTGTTTTGAGCCATAGAATGTAACATAATTTAGTGTAAGAATTATGAGCCATAACGTAATTTTTGACTTCTGCAAAACAATTATGTTCTATGGTTTTAATTTTAGTGCTGCTACGATATGGCTGCTGCCACATGTATACTAAATTTAAAAAACTAAACTATAAATAATAATCGATTATCGATTAATCGCTTGTTATCTAAATCGATAAATCTCTTAATCGATTTCATACACCAACCCTAAACTACATGGGTCAAAATTCACCTATTAGAATGGTATGGGTATTAGAATAAATTAACGGATTGAATCAGAGTAATCAAAACGCATGTACACAGTTAACAAGGAGATTTATTCATCGCTTTCATCATAGGATTTTTTAAATATTCGATGTTGAGATAACTTTCGTTGCCACCTTCATCGTCATCACTAAAGCTTTCTTTGCTGCTGCTATTATCGTCAGTATTTGCCTACAGGTGACGTCCTCTCTTGTAGTATTCCGATTGGAGCTTCTCGACGCGATGGCAACAGTTTTTCCAAGATTCAGCTGTGATGCTGCTGAAGGCCCTTTTAGAAATTGCCAACATTTTGTGACCTGCGGGAACATAAATAGTTACTTTTAGTGATGATTTTATAAAATATTCTGTTATTTTATATATCAATTCATCATCATCATAATACTTGGCCTTCTGGTACGTACCACGCTGTCCAGACGTATTGGTATAGGGTTTTATTTCAAGTTTTCTTTCTTTTTATTTCATAAAGATAATATTCACGGACAGTCCCTTATGCCCGATTTACACATCGACAAGTACAGTAGCGAGTTAAGTAGTATTTTAAGATTAAGTTGATTTAAATAGAGTTCCATTCTATTTTTTGGCGAGTTAAGTACGAAGTAGCCCCCTCTCTCGCTTCTCGTCAACTTAACTTGCCAAAAAATAGGATGGAGATCTATTTAAATCAACTTAATCTTAAAATACTACTTAACTCGCTACTGTACTTGTCGATGTGTAAATCGGGCATTAGTCGGTTTTTACGACACCCATGGGATGAGATGGGGTGGTGATATATTGTATTCTTCCTTCGTCACTACACGGAAACTACTGTTTTACTAACTATACTAATATTATTATTAAAAAAGATTTGATTATTGGTTTATTTGGAGAGGCGTATAGGGGGCAAAGAGGAGTAGAAAGGGAAAATAGGCTAGAAACTATTATTTTAACTATTTTATACAGTTAATAATGAGAAAAATTACTATACAAAAGAATATGCTTTATTATACAGGTTACCTTGTATGAAGAATGATAAATAATGTCTTTCCTTAGTTCTTCAGGCAAATCTCGATTTTTATATTACTAGGGCATTTCTTGTAGGCCTATTGCATTTAAAATTTTGCGTAGAACTTCAAGACTACAATTAAAATCCATCACAGTTCTAGCTATCACCTGCAACTATCTGAGGGTTGGTTGGAGCCTGAAATTTTACAAAAGTTATGTTGATTGAACATTTGATTATACTTTTACAATAAATTTAGACATACCTAGACACAAAATACAGGCAAAGAATGGGATGGAAAGAATAACTGCAATACATAACTAAAATTTATTCAGTGTTAAATATTAACTAACAAGATATCATTTAACATGGAGTTACTAAGAACTAAATAATAAAAAATTTAATAAAATATTGCAATTAATTATTCATTGTCGACAGACCAGTTGATGCGAAAGTGACATACTTAGTTTAGTTATCAACCGTAATATAGACATAAAGCAATTAATTCAAATTCAAAATTGGGATAAATCTTGACTGAATTATACTAATGCAACTGATAATGTATCAACAGAATAGGTCGTACTACAAAATTTCTTACTTTCAATGACAATCTTACCTAAAAATATGCTATGTATAGTCGAAAACTAAATGGCCTTATCACCTCTAGAGTTAATGTTAGTTGCATGTCATAAAACTATTAGGTTCAATATCGCACAACAAAACATTAGCTAAATCATGACGCTACTTTGACATATCAGTTCTCTTGTATTAGCAAATAGTCGTTAGGTATTTATAAAAACAAATAGTAAAGTCAACGTTATTGACTGTTACTAGAGCATATTTTCGGTAAAACGTTTTATTCTAATGAATTTCTCTCTTTTTTACTTCTATGTCCATCCCTATCATTTCTTGCATGACGTCATTGGCGCATATTTCAATTGAAAGTTTTCGTAATTTTATAATATAAAACAAATTAGGGTAAACCACCTAATCGTTATAATTCTTACAATTATTGGCACTTAAGAGTTAAAAGTGAGTAAAAAGAAAGAAAACACTATAGATTATTCAAGTTCAGTATGATTATTCAAGTTGAAATATTATTTATTTAATATTTTTATTATATTTTATTTATTTCATGTGTCAACATAGCAACAATAACTTTATCAGAATCTTTATTAAATACTATTAATTTAATAATATTTATTTAATACTATTCAATAACATAATAATGATTAAGTATAAGCAAAGATTAAAGTATTTTATCATTTTATGATATTTTATATTTTAGTCTGACACGAAGTCCACTCTTAAGGTGCCAACAATTGGGTGGCTTACCAGCCAATATTTAAATTCTACATTTTCAGTTTTTCTGAAATATGACAAGCTTGTAATGTCACAAGTAACAAGTGACTTTAGTTTTAAATTATTTAATGGTTTTTCATAGTTTTTCACATACAAACTCTACGGTTTAATATAGTGACATTTGTATTGTGTTAGTAGATATTATTATTTATTGCGTTGAAGTGAAAGTTTAAAATAGATTGCACTTTTAATCTAAGCATAGTTTTGATTACGGTCAACCAATGACGTCAAGCTCACCCATAAATATTAAATAACGATCTTAATGAATTTGAATTATGATAGAATTTTTTGTCAAAACTGATGAAGCCATTTCGTTTTCGGGTATACCTACGCAATGCCTGTTTTTGGTCTCTAAATCGCAAATGGAGTGAATATATTACTTGAGACAGATTACAAAACACAGTAACACGATTACATACCTATCAAAGTTGCAGTTCGCCCATAAATATCATCCAAATCACATAAAATTTGAGCAGCTTCGTGCTCCGTCAAACATCGATAAAGAACTTTTAAAATCACTTCCCACGTGCCACTTTGATTTTCTCTACTCATTCTTTATTTTGTTCTTCGTAAGTCAGTATTAGTTTATTGTAGATTAATGAACTTATAAAAATCACAAAATGAAAACCGTTCCGCAACTTCTACTCGATGACAGCTCATGTACAAGTCTATTTTGAATTTCAGTGTTGCCAGACACATGAACAATTTAGTTCCTCAAACTTTAATTTCTTGACTTTATAGACAACCTATAGTTGCTGAGATCTCCGTGGCCGCGCAATCCTCCGCGTTTCGTTCGCGCGGCCACGTTTAGACCCCTATAACTTCTTTATTTCTACTTCGACAAATTTTTAGTTTGTGCCATTCGTTTTCGACAAATTTCGACAGAATCCCTGACTATTTTTTTTTCTGTTTGCGTGGTGTGGCCGAGCAGTCGAAACGCATACGTGGAAGCTCGAGAAGCGGTCCCCTATCGCTCGACCAGTCCGTGTACGTCGCTCAGCCGTTAACGTGTCCAGTTCGACCGCGCGGCCATAGCGTTTTTTTTTTAAAAAAACCATGTCAATTTTTTGTAAAAATTTGTCAAAGTTGATTCCCAAAACCATAAATTTGTCAAAGATACGGTTAAAAAGTTATAAGGGTTTGAACATGGCCGCGCCATTGAAACGCGGCGAACCGCGCGGCCACTGAGATCTTAAAAACTAAGCCTTGTAGAGACCTGAAATTTACGCAAATGCAAGATTTAATTTGTAAAAAATTTGTAAAAATATAAAAAAAATACTCAGGTTTATAGTTTAAGAGCTATAACACTAAAACCGAATGGCCGCGCCATTGAAACGGTGGAGAAAACGCTATCGCCTGTATCTCGCTGAAAAAAAATCGCAGAGGTGTGTAGTTTATTGTAATTACCCAGTTTTGAATTTGTCGAAACTAGGAAAAATACAACAAAAATTCCTAGGTTTATATTTCAGGAGCTATAAGACTAAAACGATATGGCCACGCCATCGAAACGGTGAATAAAACGTTATTTCGCCTGTATCTCGCTGAAAAAGCATCGCAGAGGTCTGGAGTTTTTTGTAATACCTAGATTTTAATTTGTCAAAACTAGTAAAAATACAATAAAAATTCTTAAGGTTATATTTCAGAAGCTGTAGAACATTATCAGTATGTGGTGCGATAGGGTGACCATGTCTTATTGTTTACAGAATACTTTCTACTTATTGTTACAGATACTTATTATTGCAATTTCGTTTTACCCGAATAAAGCGTCAGTTCAAAAGTTGACAACACCTTTCGATAATATTTATTTATTTTAATGGTGTATTTTTAAATTGTAATACAACAAACAATAATAATATTGTACTTCTGGTTTTGTAAAAAATAATGAGTGAGAGGAAAAGGAAGAGAGATTTTACCAGTGGAGTTACAAAAAAAAAACTGGGGAAGTACGAGTCGGACTCGCCCATGAAGTGTTCCGTAGTAACAAGCAAAGTTTTGCTCTTGTTTTTCATAGTGCTTTGTTTTTCATAGTGTTTGTATGAATTACAAAGTTACGTGTGCGGTTTTTGAAATTGTGCTATATCTCAAAAACTTATGATTGTATCTTGTTCAAACCAGTTTTCATTGAAAGTTTTTATTGACATTTACATCAATTTTTTTTTCCAACTTTATTATTTCAAAAGTTAGAGGCGTGGGGGACTCATTTTACGACTTTGGAAGTGTATATCTTTCAAATGATTGACTTTAGTTTTTTTTAGTAATTTTTCCATTCATATAATATTACGCTTAAAGTAAAAACAAATATCTACATCCCTGCTAGTTATGATTGTACTTATTTAAAAATGTGGAATCAAAATGATTTACAATCATTTCAAATGTTCTAAGTTAAGTTCTAATTACCTATATGATTTAATAAAACATTAAATAATAATAATCCAGCCTATTATTGTCCCACTGCAGGGCAAACATTATATATTATTATTATTTTTGTTAGTTATTAGATAGTTTTTAGTATTTCATATAAGTTCATATACATAAGATTGTAAATATTTCATAGTAAAATATCTTAACTACACGGTCATCCATACAAATAAAGAGAGAGCTCTAACATAATCATAAAATATTTAAATGCAACATACCTTAATCACTTCTGCTGAATTGTTTACATAATTTACCGAACTGACGTTACACCACAGTACAACACTTAATCGTAATTACACACGAACTGAACATTTTAATAATCAGTAGATCACTTTTTTATCGTGTTAACATCACAACGACACACTGATAACGAAACTCTTACGCTTACGTCGCTGTACCACAGAATAATAAGTACTAACGGCTGTACGCGTCGCACTGACCTGCGGAGGCGCGCGGGGGTGGCGCGTGTGAGATGCAATAGTGTGCATTACCAATCACATAGCTTAGGGGCGGAGTTGCGTCATTTAAACCAATCTTAGGGCTAGTTTTTCGTAAGTCCACGCGGACTGTAACTGTATTATTGACTTTTCAAGCAATAAACATAATTGTTTTTATATTTATGGTTTCATTTTAATTTTATTTAGAATCCTTTAATTATAATTTCTGTAACAATAAGTAGAAAGTATTCTGTAAACAATAAGACATGGTCACCCTATCGCACCACATACTGATAATGTTCTACAGCTTCTGAAATATAACCTTAAGAATTTTTATTGTATTTTTACTAGTTTTGACAAATTAAAATCTAGGTATTACAAAAAACTCCAGACCTCTGCGATGCTTTTTCAGCGAGATACAGGCGAAATAACGTTTTATTCACCGTTTCGATGGCGTGGCCATATCGTTTTAGTCTTATAGCTCCTGAAATATAAACCTAGGAATTTTGTGTCCAGTTCGACCGCGCGGCCATAGCGTTTTTTTTTAAAAAAAAACATGTCAATTTTTTGTAAAAATTTGTAGAAGTTGATTCCCAAAACCATAAATTTGTCAAAGATACGGTTAAAAAGTTATAAGGGTTTAAACATGGCCGCGCCATTGAAACGCGGCGAACCGCGCGGCCACTGAGATCTTTAAAACTAAGCCTTGTAGAGACCTGAAATTTACGCAAATGCAAGATTTAATTTGTAAAAAATTTGTAAAAATATAAAAAAAATACTCAGGTTTATAGTTTAAGAGCTATAACACTAAAACCGAATGGCCGCGCCATTGAAACGGTGGAGAAAACGCTATCGCCTGTATCTCGCTGAAAAAAAATCGCAGAGGTGTGTAGTTTATTGTAATTACCCAGATTTGAATTTGTCGAAACTAGGAAAAATACAACAAAAATTCCTAGGTTTATATTTCAGGAGCTATAAGACTAAAACGATATGGCCACGCCATCGAAACGGTGAATAAAACGTTATTTCGCCTGTATCTCGCTGAAAAAGCATCGCAGAGGTCTGGAGTTTTTTGTAATACCTAGATTTTAATTTGTCAAAACTAGTAAAAATACAATAAAAATTCTTAAGGTTATATTTCAGAAGCTGTAGAACATTATCAGTATGTGGTGCGATAGGGTGACCATGTCTTATTGTTTACAGAATACTTTCTACTTATTGTTACAGAAATTATAATTCAAGGATTCTAAATAAAATTAAAATGAAACCATAAATATAAAAACAATTATGTTTATTGCTTGAAAAGTCAATAATACAGTTACAGTCCGCGTGGACTTACGAAAAACTAGCCCTAAGATTGGTTTAAATGACGCAACTCCGCCCCTAAGCTATGTGATTAGTAATGCACACTATTGCATCTCACACGCGCCACCCCCGCGCGCCTCCGCAGGTCAGTGCGACGCGTACAGCCGTTAGTACTTATTATTCTGTGGTACAGCGACGTAAGCGTAAGAGTTTCGTTATCAGTGTGTCGTTGTGATGTTAACACGATAAAAAAGTGATCTACTGATTATTAAAATGTTCAGTTCGTGTGTAATTACGATTAAGTGTTGTACTGTGGTGTAACGTCAGTTCGGTAAATTATGTAAACAATTCAGCAGAAGTGATTAAGGTATGTTGCATTTAAATATTTTATGATTATGTTAGAGCTCTCTCTTTATTTGTATGGATGACCGTGTAGTTAAGATATTTTACTATGAAATATTTACAATCTTATGTATATGAACTTATATGAAATACTAAAAACTATCTAATAACTAACAAAAATAATAATAATATATAATGTTTGCCCTGCAGTGGGACAATAATAGGCTGGATTATTATTATTTAATGTTTTATTAAATCATATAGGTAATTAGAACTTAACTTAGAACATTTGAAATGATTGTAAATCATTTTGATTCCACATTTTTAAATAAGTACAATCATAACTAGCAGGGATGTAGATATATGTTTTTACTTTAAGCGTAATATTATATGAATGGAAAAATTACTAAAAAAACTAAAGTCAATCATTTGAAAGATATACACTTCCAAAGTCGTAAAATGAGCCCCCCCCCCCGCCTCTAACTTTTGAAATAATAAAGTTGGAAAAAAAAATTGATGTAAATGTCAATAAAAACTTTCAATGAAAACTGGTTTGAACAAGATACAATCATAAGTTTTTGAGATATAGCACAATTTCAAAAACCGCACACGTTACTTTGTAATTCATACAAACACTATGAAAAACAAAGTTAAGAGCAAAACTTTGCTTGTTACTACGGAACACTTCATGGGCGAGTCCGACTCGTACTTCCCCAGTTTTTTTTTGTAACTCCACTGGTAAAATCTCTCTTCCTTTTCCTCTCACTCATTATTTTTTACAAAACCAGAAGTACAATATTATTATTATTTGTTGTATTACAATTTAAAAATACACCATTAAAATAAATAAAATAATTTCTGTAACAATAAGTAGAAAGTATTCTGTAAACAATAAGACATGGTCACCCTATCGCACCACATACTGATAATGTTCTACAGCTTCTGAAATATAACCTTAAGAATTTTTATTGTATTTTTACTAGTTTTGACAAATTAAAATCTAGGTATTACAAAAAACTCCAGACCTCTGCGATGCTTTTTCAGCGAGATACAGGCGAAATAACGTTTTATTCACCGTTTCGATGGCGTGGCCATATCGTTTTAGTCTTATAGCTCCTGAAATATAAACCTAGGAATTTTTGTTGTATTTTTCCTAGTTTCGACAAATTCAAATCTGGGTAATTACAATAAACTACACACCTCTGCGATTTTTTTTCAGCGAGATACAGGCGATAGCGTTTTCTCCACCGTTTCAATGGCGCGGCCATTCGGTTTTAGTGTTATAGCTCTTAAACTATAAACCTGAGTATTTTTTTTATATTTTTACAAATTTTTTACAAATTAAATCTTGCATTTGCGTAAATTTCAGGTCTCTACAAGGCTTAGTTTTAAAGATCTCAGTGGCCGCGCGGTTCGCCGCGTTTCAATGGCGCGGCCATGTTTAAACCCTTATAACTTTTTAACCGTATCTTTGACAAATTTATGGTTTTGGGAATCAACTTCTACAAATTTTTACAAAAAATTGACATGGTTTTTTTTAAAAAAAAACGCTATGGCCGCGCGGTCGAACTGGACACGGAATTTTTGTTGTATTTTTCCTAGTTTCGACAAATTCAAATCTGGGTAATTACAATAAACTACACACCTCTGCGATTTTTTTTCAGCGAGATACAGGCGATAGCGTTTTCTCCACCGTTTCAATGGCGCGGCCATTCGGTTTTAGTGTTATAGCTCTTAAACTATAAACCTGAGTATTTTTTTTATATTTTTACAAATTTTTTACAAATTAAATCTTGCATTTGCGTAAATTTCAGGTCTCTACAAGGCTTAGTTTTAAAGATCTCAGTGGCCGCGCGGTTCGCCGCGTTTCAATGGCGCGGCCATGTTCAAACCCTTATAACTTTTTAACCGTATCTTTGACAAATTTATGGTTTTGGGAATCAACTTTGACAAATTTTTACAAAAAATTGACATGGTTTTTTAAAAAAAAAAACGCTATGGCCGCGCGGTCGAACTGGACACGCCGTTAACTGCTCGAGTCGACCATGTATTGTGGCCCTAAGGCTCAAAATATACCGCCGCGGAATGGAAGTTGTTGTACATCGCATAATGAACTTTATGTCAAACAAACTAAATACGAGCCTAAAAAAAGTCGCGCGCCTTCCGCGGAATCCTCACGCATTCTAGGCTGGTAGTTAGTTTGTTTGTTATATACTTGCCATAAAAGTTCATTATGCGATGTACAAAAACTTCCATTCCGCGGCGGTATAAATTGAGGCTCAATTTATACCGCCGCTGAATGGAAGTTTTTGTTCATCGCATAATGAACTTTTATGGCAAGTATATATAAAAGGGCATTTCATAGGATGAGATAGGATTGTGATATCGGCTATCATCATCAGCTAGCACACAAAATGAATGGTAATTCAATTAGGTACATACTAGAAATAAAAGATTAAAAATATATTAAATAAATGTTTACTAAAAAACCATGCGTAAGTATTACCTTACAAATGCATAAAATACAAAATTAGTACACAATGTACTTTTATAACTTAAAACGGACGACATTTCAAAAATGTTACGACGTTTATGGTGCTCACTAGCGCCGCCAATTGAAAAAAAATCATAATTCGCAAATAGTTGTTTACTAAGTCTTGAGAAAAGGCAATAAAGTATAATTATAACAAACTCTCAACACTTTAAAATGTTTTTAACTTGGATAAATATTACATTATAAACAAAAACGGCCGTTTTATTATTGAATGCGAAATATGATTTTTTATCAATTGGCGGCGCTAGTGAGACCTATAAACGCTCTTATACTTTTATGCGCAATTACATCAACATCAACAATATATTTTTAAAAGTGCTGCTTTATTAATAATATAACATTTGTTAAAATCCAGACCATAACAGTTATCTATTACCACAAGACAAAAACTGGTAAAGAGTAAGCTCAAGTAACATGTCTCGGACTGAAGATACGAGTGCCAACGAATTGTATAATTTACGAAATATAGTTAAACTACAGGCTTGTTAATTTTAAAATTAATAAAACCTAACCATTTTTGTAACTATATTATTCCAGACAATACATTATAGGAAATAATAAAAAGTTTACATAGTGCAACTTAAATTATGACAATTTCAATAGTAGTACTTATGAGAACTGGAGTCTGTACTGGGTAACAAAACCTGTCTCACAGATCTCCAGGTTCTCACCCTCTCATAATGTAGTTATGAATATCATTTTCAAGCTGTGAATATTATTACATTGCAGAGCTATTTATTAAAACATTTATTATAATAATATATCATATTTATCGACATAATTGAGCACACATATTTATTCTCAACAAAAATAATTCCTAAATTTCAATTAAAAACATGTTTGTACAATAAAATCAGTCTTATGAACTATTATTTTTGTCTGTTCCCTGTTTCACTAAAATTCTTTAGTTTTGTGAGGGCGATAGGCTATAGCATAGGAGTCGGAGCAACTCCTATGCTATAGCGTATCGCCCTCCTGTGGTTTAGAATTACAAAACGGATCCTTGATAAAACAATTCAAAAAGCAATTAACTATATTATGCATTCTAATATAAATACTATAAACAGAGAACAGTGACAATTATAAAAATAAAAAGCCATGCTTAGTCTTAAATACCTATTAAAAATCTTTTAGAAACACATTTTAAAACAACACTAAAAACTAATAATTTTTGCTTGAATTCAGCATCTTTCAAATAATCAACTTTAAATTCATCATGTTATTAACAGTAATCATTTATTACAATTTCATCAAAAAATCAATCAAATTATCGTACATTTTGAATTTACAATAATATAAGGTTTTTGTCACAAGAAATTTTGAACCAATATATCTTATTCTTAGAACATATAAAATCCCAACAATTGCTTGTTTCATGTTTTAAACATTTTTATTGTATTTACTTAGCTTTTAGGTTTCGTTAGTAAAGATTTTGTTATTTAAAACATAGATTTTAAATAACAAGTTATTGACACCATTTAGTATCTAAACGGGTATATTAAAGCATTATTTAAAAATACTATACTATACCAAAATAAAAATTACAAAGCTATTTTTCTATTGCAAGAAAATCACCATCTCTTCTACAAAAATCTTTACCCCTTCACATATAGCTTACCCCTAAACTCACGCTAATAATAGTTTTTTCGCGAGACTTTAGCATTATTAAATCCCATAGCATAATCCTAATCACTAGGTATTACATTATCATATTTAGAAAACATTTGTTATCTTTTAACGAGAATAGTCTTAAAAGATAACAGCCACAATACTTATAAAACATCCAAGATAGTATATAAATCATGATCGAGTAATGAAGAAAATGTTTACATTACACTATCAGTTATTTACTTAGGTATATAGTATCGTATTCTACACGTAGTTGAAACCACGTCGCCTTTGTATAAGGGTAAGGTTACACACAATAACATAAATATCAAAATAAATAACCTAATATGTTATTCTCTTGTAATAAGGTTTATTTTCTATTAGTAAATTATTATGTATTTTAATAATGAGAGTCAAAGTGGCGGGTGTACACCGCGAATAACGTTGTACCACTGACCATAAAAGAGTACTTAGCATGTACAGTCAGCCCCAAAAGTCGCTGAACACATTTTAAATTCTAAAATTGCTGAACACTAAAAGTGCCATAAGTCAGTGTCGCGGGTATTTCAGATGTATCGATGTTGCCAACTCGTGCAGTATACGGGAGCCGCGCATGACTGAACGGCAACGTCGCCGTCGCCCGCTGCGTCGCTCATCTGCGGTCGAGTTTCAGTGTAGTTGTAGTGAGTGATTTTGACAGTAGACAAAAGTCAAGCCAATTTCAAAGCGGAATACTACATTAACAATTTCATCAAAACAGTTGTCAACACGATAGCTTTGCTTGTATAGAGCTTGGGTGAAAAGAAAACAGCTCTGGTTCCATCCTGAGGAACGGATTACTTTTTGTGTTTTTTTATTTTTTTCTTATTTTGTTTTCTACTATTATTATTCAATACAAGCTGTAACCCGCGACTTCGTTTACGAAAAAAATGTATATTCGACAATTAAATTAAATAATTTAATTAATTAATTAATTAAATGGCTTTATCACCTCTAGACTTATTTTAGTTGCATGTCATAAAACTATTAAGTTCAATGTCGCACAACAGGGAGCGCTTCTTCTTACATAACATTTCAACTCATATCATCGAATCTCCGAAAATGTTTCTCATACAATTTAAAGTCATAATGATCATTCTTCATTAAATTTAAAAATTAAATAAAAATACTATTTAATTTTCAATTAAAAATTAAAAATAATATTTTAACTTTATTAAAATACCTGTGAACAGTGACGGTGAATTTAAGTTACTTGTTTTTTTTTGAGATAAAATACAATAAATAAAAAATAAAAAACCAAAAAAAATACTTGGCACAACCCGGTTTCGAACGCACGTCTACTTCATCAAAGTCGAGTGTTCTATACCCTAGGCTATCGAATCTCAGTGAAATGTCTTGAAATTATGTATCTATTCCAACGAGTAAACATAATAGACACTAGTGTTCAGCTAGTTTTGGAACACTAGTGTTCAGCTAGTTTTGGAACACTAGTGTTCAGCTACTTTTGAAATACCCGCGACACTGACTTATGGCACTTTTAGTGTTCAGCAGTTTTGGAATTTAAAATGTGTTCAGCGACTTTTGGGGCTGACTGTACCAATAAGTATAACAATAAGTACCTAGTACTTATTGGTACATGCTAGGTACCTTTATATTATTATGGTAAGTGGCACAATGTGATTCGCGGTGGTACATCCGCCACTTTGACTCTTATTTATAATGTATAGTGACCTAGAGTGTACCCAATACTGCTAGTGGTATCAATGGTCAAATCGTAACAAACTCCTCTACATAGTTAATGACACGAAATTAAATGTCAAAAAAATCATTCGTCATTCATCGTCGATCACGTAAAGTCGTTTAATTCGTTTCTTGTGTTATTTGTCTACTCTACCTTCATAATGTCTAGTAAATGTGATAACTGTAATAAGAATATAACAAAGGCAAGACCGGGGCTAGAATGCAATCGCTGTGAAAAAATTGTGCACTTGAACAATCAATGCAGTGGTTTAACAACCAAGCAGCTAACTGCGTTACGTGCTACTGATAACCTAGAATGGACTTGCCAGGACTGCCAGATTAACTCGCCAAGACGTCGCTCTATTATCATTCCAGACGACGAAGAGGAAGAAGATAACGACACAGGAGTACCTAACATAAAGCTTGATGTCAAAAAACTCTTAGGAGATATAACAGTCGAGGTAGAGAAAGCTATCAAGAAAGAATTGAGGGAAGTGACACAATCTCTGCAATTTACTTCGGATAAGATGGACGAGCTTATAAAAACAATAGAAGGCTTGCAACAAAATATCGTAATACTCCAGAAGAAAAACAGCGAGCTCACAAACCGAAACAACAACTTAGAAGTGAGGGTAGGAGCCCTAGAACAGCGCCTACAAGATTCTGAACAGCAAAAGCTAAGTAATTACATCGAAATACATAACGTCCCCTACAGTGAGTATGAAAACGTAAATGAAATCACCGGCAAGATAGCCAATAAGCTAAAAAAAAATAGTGATGATGTCAAGGAAGTAAAACGCTTACCCAAAAGAGGCGACCGACCTGGGATATTACGGATTGAATTAAAATCCGAAGAAAAACAATCCCAATGGAGCACAGCATCAAAAGCGAATAACATAAAAATACTTTCCTCTGAAATAACCCCTGGGAATCAAACCTGTAAGCCAAATGAAACCATATTTATCTGTGAAGCACTAACACCGTATAATAAACAACTATTATGGCACGCCAAACAGGAACTGAAAGACCTATACAAATATATCTGGATGAAAAAAGGAGTGTTAAGGATCAAAAAGGAAGGAGAAAACGACAAACCCATAATAATTAGGTCTACAGATGACATTAACAAACTAAAAATATCAAAAAAATTGTAAGTTTAATTTTATTTATTATATTATATAGGTAGGCAGGTAGGTTAATTTTCTTAATATTGTTTTAACTTTTAATATCCCTTTATGGACTTTCCACTAGACGATATAATTGAACTAAGAGACTGTGATAACCTTAAAACCTTTATACAAACGGTACCAAAACATGTTACTCTTTTATGTATACATATGAACATCAGGTCAATTATTAAGAACTTTGCATCTCTTGAGCAATGCATCCACTCATGTCCTCGAGCAATAGACGTCATAGCGTTAACAGAGGTAAATATCTCGGGGTCGTTGTCTAATCTGTACGAACTAAAAGGTTATAGTATGTACACTGAGTTAAGAAAAAATAGAAAAGGGGGAGGTATTATTATCTATATTAAAAATGAGCATAAATTCAATCTTTTTGAACAAAAAACACAACATTCCGAAATTGTGATGGGACTTTTAACTACTCCGGCAAACTACTCTGCTGTATTATGTTGTATGTACCGGCCGCCGAATCTAAGTAAACACTTATTTGTCAAAGAACTCGACACACTTCTGACAAAAATTGAAAACAAATATGATATGTACTTACTAGGTGATATTAACATCAACATACGTAAAAATATTCCTGTAATGCATGAATATAACACCACTATGTATAATCACGGCTTAGCTTGCGGGATAACAGAATACACGCGAATCGAAATATCTAATAATAGACTTTGTTCATCTTGTATTGACCATATTTACGCACGATCCCGCTCACTAGACCTGTACACAGCGGCGCTCGGTACTGCACTGGCCGACCATCGCGTCATAGTCCTCGCTGCTGTAGATACTGTCGCGTTCACACGGGTGGAATCTCAAATTGTAACACGATACGATCATAAACTGCTCACAACACACTTAAAACAAATAAATTGGAGCCACGCAAAGGAATACATATGCCCACACAAAATACACAAATTAATAACAGACAATATACAAGAATGTTATGAAAAATCTAAGTACACGACTAAATATATTAATAAACATAATTGTAGAAAAACAAATAACAAATGGATTAACAACAAAATAATTAGAGCTTGCGAATTTAGAGATAGATTATACACTTTATGGACCAAAGACCCTACTAATAACATACTAAAACAAAAGTACAATAAATCACGAAATTATGTAAACAAGCTGATCAACGACACCAAAAATAAACAAATAAGACAAGATATTATTCACAACAAAAATAACCCGAGAGCACTATGGCAGCTATTAAACGAAATTATCGGGAGAGTGAAACCTAATTTAGACAGTATAATTTTAAACGCCTTTCAAAATAACAACAACACCACAGTAGATATAGCTAACAAATTTGCTAATTTCTTTGATAAAAGTGCAAGAAACCTTACACTTATGTGCGATATTAAACTTATTAATAAGGAAACGTACACAAAACCCATTAACGTTAGTTGTAGATCACAACATGCTAGCACTGCATCTATACTAAAAGAAATTCGATCTTTAAATAACCATAAATCTCCAGGTACAGACGGTATTCGAGCCGTAGACTTAAAAACATTAGGAATCGACATTGCAGAAGTGATAGCTAATCTCATAAACACGTCATTGAAACAAGGAGAATACCCCCAGGAACTCAAAACAGGCATTGTTAGACCTATACACAAAAAGGGAGCACAGGACAAATGTGACAATTACCGCCCAATTACAATTCTTTCCGCAATAAACAAAATTGTTGAAAAATTTATTTCCAGACAGATAAATGCCTTTTATGAAAGTAATAACGTAATAACTAAAAATCAATATGGTTTTCAACGTAACAAAAGTACTACCCAATTACTATCCAATTTCACTAACAGTATGTATAGACATCTTGATAATAAACAGCACGTTTTGGCACTATTTATAGACTATAGCAAAGCTTTTGATACGCTAAATCATGACTTACTATTAGAAAGACTTAACGACTGCGGGATAAGGGGACCCCTAAATAAATGGTGTCAGGATTACCTCAAAAACAGAACGTACACGGTTAAAGTCTCAGACGCATTCAGTAATAGGATACCAGTAATAGAAGGCACAGCACAAGGGTCTGTACTCGGGCCTTTACACTACATTACTTATGTGAACGATACCGCTAACCTAATTAAAAAATGTGAAATATTTCAGTTTGCTGATGACACATGCCTTTTGTCGGCAAACACAGACATAGATAAAGCTCTTTCTGATTTACAGACTGAGTTTACTTTATTATCTAAATGGTCACATGACGTTGGACTTATTCTTAACCCTGAAAAAACGAAACTAATGTATATAAGCTCTAGTAGTAACAGAAAAGACATAAACTTAAAACTAATAGCACACAATCACAATTGCCTACACCTTAACTACCCTAGCTGCTGTTGCCCACCCGTAGAAGTTGTTAGTAAACACAAATACCTTGGACTCATCATTGACGACCGGCTGAAATGGACAGACCACATTACTTATGTCGGCGACAAACTGCGAGCTATACTCGCAAAATTTAAATTAATAAAAAGACGTATTCCCTATATGACACTATTATCACTATATAAAGCACTCGGTGAAACAATCATACATTACGGGCTAAGCAGTTACGGAAGAACGTTCAAAACACATCTTGATTATATATACAGACTACAGGTCAGAATACTAAAAGCTATAGTACCCCCAAAACTCAAAGCACAGTACGACAACAACGACAACGAACTCTTTAACCATTGCAAAATATTACCCATACACACTCATGTCAAATTCCTACTACTAAAAGAACACTATTTTGACTCTGAATTGAAAATTATCATACGTCGGCAGAAACAAACACGCAGTGCATCAAAAGTAATCTTAGAGGTACCTATATTTAGAAATTTATACGGAAAACAATTACTACAACACCAAATACCTAAACTAATTAATGAACTACCGCAAACTTTAAAGGATCAAATAACTGAAAGAAACATGAAATTAAAATTAAAAGACCACTTTCTCTGCCTATTACTGTCTCCACATAACTTATAAAACTACACAAAAGAATACCATACACAATACATACAATTTTTACAGACTAAATGTACACATACATACAAAACATACCTACGAAACAAACATACACGTACGTGTATTTTAAATTAATTTGTTCTTTTCTTTTTCAAATTAATTAAAGATTCCACCCGTGTGAGCACACCGTGTCTTGTCGATGAGCAAGGCGCAAGCGACGACTACGATAGTTACAGATCGGGAGGTAGGCCGTATATTTATGACGATTTCGACCCGGAATGTTTGCTTTTGTTGGCGCTTTTAGGTTTATAATTTTATATAATTAATTTTAATGCATAGTTATTAGTGTAATAAGTGTATTGTCTGTGTTAGTGTAGTAATGTAGGTATATGAAACAATAAGTGTACCTACATTAATATAGTAATAGGTAAATATTGTAAAAATAATCATGAAAGTAAAAAATGTTATGGCGAATGGCAGTGTTCGGACAAACCGAAACAGGTTTTTGTATCACTGTACATGTTTTAAGTTAAGTGTAAATTGTATTGTTTTGTTTAAATAAATAAATAAATAAATAGCGTACAAAATACGAATTGTTACAAATTGGAAAAGTTGTAAAATTATTAATTAAAACGGAGGAAAATATCCCTGCAATCCTGATGACTAGCCTATATTGAAAAGACTAGTCCCTTTCATACATCATCAGTTATTAAAAACGATGAAATTTTACAATCTATAATAGTTAAAAACATGACATTAGTTATTGACTAAAAGTGTTTAGACCAAGATCAGATTGTAATAGTCGTAATGATTGATAGTAAAAATAGTCAATTGTTATAAAGAAAGATTATCATGATCATTTAAAAAGATTGTCAAAATTATAAAAACTTTTTTTAAATTAAATCAAAACAGAATGTAATAAGATATTGTTTTGGATCCTATAAAAGAAAAAGCACATCCAACATTAAATGTTGGTTATGCATTTTATTAAATTCTTCAATAAAATTGTACATAAATTTTCTGTAAGCACAATTTTATTGTATTTAAAAATTATTCAACTATTTTTACATAAAAATATTTAAAACTTTTATTATAAAATATTAAATATTTTTACCCTTGTAAAAATGTGCAATAAAATTAAGTCTCAACTACCCTGATTATTATGCTTTTAACAGTCAGATTATATTACAATTGGTAAATTATTTAAAAAAAGATTATCATGATTGTTTAAAATTTGTCAATATTATTAAAAGTTTTGCAGTGTCTCAAATTAGTAAATTATCTTATACTTAACTTTATACTTTGTACTGGACTGTTTCACTGTCCATTACCATTTATTATAATATAAAATAGTTTCTTAGTTTAACATTAAGATGCAATCTAAAGCAAATTTTCTTATATTATGTTTTGCTAAGAAATTTTTGGTAGGCATTTTTTTTAATATCTAAAGTTTCTTATTAGTCATTATATGTATTCTGAGATCAAGTGGAATTATTTAAATCTAGAATGCCCCTTGTAATTAGATTGAGTATTGTAAAAAATAAAACATAATTTGACTATGCACAACATGGTCAAAGAATCACATTTTAAATTGTACAGTCAGTCCCAAAAGCCGCTAAACACATTTTTCCAAAACTGCTGCTTATATTAAGTGCTCAGCAGTTTTGGAATTTAAAATGTGTTCAGCGACTTTTAGGACTGACTGTAGCTACATAATGTTTATTTAAGAACCTACTTGTGATTGCAACAATTACAACAGTCTAAACGACCCTGATTTCTATATTTATAGTCTTATCCATTGTCAGATAATATCAAAAATAGTCAAAATATATTATTATGATCATGATGAATTTCAAAAAATTGTCATCAAAATAAAAAACGTTATCAAAAAATCGTCAAATGAGTGAATGAGATTGTAACTTAATCTACATGTAATATAATAATTTTTAAAGTTATTCGTAAAAGGAAGAATGTAATCAAGGTAAACAAATATTTTTTTTGTTTAAAATGAATATATAGGTTACCATTTTAGAAATATCAGATAATACCTAAAAGTGAAATAGGCACATAATTTTTCAGCTATTGTTAAATAAAGTGTAGTAAAAAGTAAAACAAAAAAGGCAAAACTTTTCTTCAGTTCAGAACTTCAATTCAGTCAAGTCAAGATTTAAAAAATAAGGAAGTAGGCTAATTGTGTAACATTATAACCAATTTATAGAATCTTATAATATTCTATAAACACAGCTAATCAAATTGGTAATAAGGTGTGAAAATTAAATTATTTAAAGTACAACAATACCCTGTCTACCATAATATTTACGTATTTATATTAATACTCATGTAGTCCAATTTCTTAAATCTAAATAAACGAGATCAAATTCAAAATTCAGTGGTACTGTGAGATCATAATTTTACGTCTTAATAAACTAGATGGTGCTTATAGCATACAATTTCTTTAATTTAAACCTGGCTTAGCCTTTCTATCCCATTGCAAAAGAAAATATTTGGATAATAATCAATAAAATCATGAAAATATGGCATATTAAAAACCTTAATGAATAGGTCAGAAAATCATTTAAATTCAAAGAGGAGCTCTAATAAAATTAACAATATTTTCAAAAAGCAAAGCAAGTAATCCAAATTATTAATGTTAAATTGTGCAATGGGTTTTACAACTTAATATCATGAATAACATCTCATGAACTAGTGTGCATCATAGGAGGTCATAAAATCATGAACTAGTGTGTGTAGAATTTTGTGAATATTTGAATCTCATTAATTATAATATGAGCCTACTAAATATTTTAGGAATAAAATTTGAAGACTTGTTAACTCTTGTTAAATTACTATTACATACTTAAAAAAATTGTAAGTGTTGTTCTGTAAATCATGATGATAAGTTTATTATTTTATGTAAAAAAAAGAGCTTTTTTAAATCATAATAGCAATAAGTACTTTTAAAACTGTGTTTCATGAATTACATAAAGCATTTACAATACTATGCATCAAGTGTGTGTAAAATTTAGTTGTGTCTGTATTATAATTGTCAAAAATACTGCCTTAGCATTGACTGGTAGAGATGACAAAATGCCTAGATTTTAATGGTGTAGAATATGGCGTATCACAATAGTGCATTGATGTATGTATCTAACAAATCATTCAACATTATAGTACTACCCAGTCACAATATCTGGAGACCTCGCGTCGATGACATCACGTCTCGTCAGACGAATCACTGATGCGCCCGTGGCGAGCCCGGGGGTTGAAAGGAGAACGGGATGCAATTTCGCATTCCAGTGAGGTCTCTAGAGAATGTGACCGTGTAGTACATCTCATTTACTACTAAAGTTACTACAATGGTAGTAAATAACTAGCAACTTTTCAAAGATTAAATATTTAGTCAAAAAGTACCCTATAAAATTCCACCTTTTACTTGACTTCAGTATCTCCTGCGGCCATTACTCTTGACGCGTGTATTCTTCAGAGTAATAGTTGTGGACTGCAACGGCATACCATTGTTACTGTTTCTCAGGATAGGGCAGTAAGTTCTAAAAAAAAAGATAATTTGTATTTTAGTAAGATATTAATAACTAGCAGACCCATGCTCATTTCGTTGCGTGGCGAAAAAAAAACGCATCCCTTTTTTAAACATATTTCAATACTGCTCCACTCCTATTAGTCATAGCGTGATACTTTATAGCCTATGACACTTACGTTCATTAGTTCCAGAGATTACCCCCCACAACGTCACAAACTTTACCTCTTTATAATATTTGTATAGATTATTTTTTAGTAGTACTTTTTAAAACCATTTTTTATCTGCTTGCTATGCTAGGTTGCAAATTCATTCCCCTCATAAGTTAACCACTTGTGTGAATAAAAATGACTACTTTGATTAGTTCTATGGGTCCTAGACCCAAATCGGTCTTTGATTGGGTACAAAATTTTTCAAATACAATATGGCAAAATCTTTAGAACATTAATTGAAGGACCATAGAGAGAGCTGCCTGAACTAGGTTCAAGACCTGTATGACAAATCTCCAGGTTCAAGGCTCACTCCTCCCGGACAATTAAACATGTACCCATATTTATGTATTTACACACTCACAAAAACTTACCATATGTTTTTGCGAGTATGTTATGTGTGTATAATAAAGACCAAATTTTTGATGACAGAGAATCGAAACAATGATAAAAAATATACTTACATAGTATGAGCATTGTCCCCTGATGCTCCGCAAGTAGAACACACATGAGACCTCAATATAGGACAAGTAACAACATTCTGATTATTTGGACCAATCTTTTCTTTAACAGCATGTGTCATATAAACTATAGGAGTCTCGCCATTTTTACGACAAAATGTACACATTTTGGTCGGTCTTACATCACCGTACCTTGATGAACTGGCAAAGCTTGGTGGTCTGGTAAACATAGGTGATGTTTGCATCTGTGGTTGCCGAATATTCATTGAATTCGGTGATATCCTTGTCATAGGCGGTGAAAAGATAGGAGAGTTCCCAACAGATGGTGTGTATGTAGACGCAGGAGAACGCGATGGTGTCCGGTATTCTAAACCTTTGTGCTCAGGAAACAGTTCATAGAAAACATTCTGAGTGTAGTTCTTTTGCTCAACTAAAACTTTTGGTGGAGTATGTTGGAACATGGACGGATCATCGGTATGCCAGATTGAACCTGGGAGGTCTTCTTCAAATGGTTTTGGTATTTGTTCCAATGTTGGTGGTAAACGGTCTACGTTATCAAAGATTTTTCGTCCAATTATTGGCCTTTGACGTCTGATTACAAAGGGAGTGTCAAATGGCTGTTCTGTTTGTCTCATCCTGTCGAATCTCTGTGACGTATCAGGGAAAGAGCCGGATGATGTAGACTCTGCAGAGCTTGAGGATCTATTGATGGAGCTAGACTGTTGGAACTGGGAATATGTCGTATTTGGTGTATGGTATATATTATCTGAAAGATATGAAAAAATATGTTATAACATAAGCTCTATATCTAAGTAAGGGTTGAACATAGTCCTGTGTAGAGAATCGGGACCATGACTTTATAAAATGAATTTGAATAAAGCACATTAAGTATTTATACTAGTTCTATTAAATTTAAATTAATACAGGAGTCTTTCCCATCTCCCATACATGTCTTTGTATGAGATAAAACAGGAGATAGAAGGAGATATCCGATAGAAGCTGCATGTTAATAGAAAAATATACCTAATAATAATGTAACATTCTCTTTCACCTCTCATCCCTAAACAATTTAAAGAAGATAGTAAACTCTGTTCCAAACTGTCTTTCTAGTGTTCTATTTAAAGCCTAAATTCTCTTCTGTGACTGGAACTGACTAAGAGCCAGCTCATAATTGCAAAATTTACAATGAAAAGCAAATTTCTTGATAATGCTAAACTAATATACCTATAATTTTTTTGCGACAAGTAAAAGACGAAATTATTGTATACGTGTCAAACCACTCACCATTTTCAGATGTTTTCGGAAACAACCTATTCATTTCACTTAGATACTCGAAAGTGCTTCTTGTAGGATACATTTTCTTATCTGTAATTATCAGGAAAACACCATGTTATATAAGATGCTTTTTAGCAAATACAAAAACTATAAAAATTAAAGTAATAAAGAAAAGTAAATAACGTAGTAGATTTAGGGCGTGCGTGTAAAGTTTGACGAAAATGAATGAAAGTTTTAGAACAAAGGGACAAACTTTTTATATCTTATTTTATCGATTGACGTTATAAATTAATTTCAATCCTTTCTCAAAAAATATTATTGTTGAAAATTAGATTTATGGACTATTAATTTCTTAATAATGTTTTTGTATTTATTATCATTTCGGACAGAGTAATGAAACTACCGGCGCTGATTAAATACAGATTTAGGTATTTTTAGGAGTTTTCTCCTAACTTACTTTATTCTATAATAAATTCAAGCAAATGACATGTATTTTCATAATTTTAATTTTATTTATTGTTTTATTATACCAAACATTACACATTCATTTTGGATTTTTGCTAATGAATCATTTTTAATTAATTTTATTAATTAGAACGAATTGCAAGTTTGTTTGGTCACGGTAATTCAATACTCTGTTTCGTCCCGATTCTATCTTATTTAAGTTGTCAGCAGACCAAAGGGTCTGCTGGCCACATGGCTGACTATATCGTCAGGTACTGAACAATTTTTTAGAAATCAACAAGAACCTAAAGTAAGATGGGTTTTGAAGGGAAGGTTAAAAACGAATTACTTTTCTAGCCCAAGATATTGGTCATAAATAAACTTTAAATATAATTATTTACTCGACCACGCTTCTATTGTAATGAAATACCTACATAAATAACAAAGCGTATGTTTGCCGACGGCAACAAGAAATTTGAGTATTCTCCCGATTTGTCTATAATTTTTCTAATGTACGCCTGTTTATATACAGTATTGTTACATGGAGTCTCATCATTATCTTATCCCTTATGCGTAAAAAAACCCGATTGAGAGAAAGATCGCGGATAGTATATTTACGCGAAGAGGTAAACTTTGGTTTAAAACCCTATACAAATCAGTCTGGCTAGGATGGCATGAGTTCCCTCTAATCATTGGAGAAAACCTGCACCTTTAATGCAACATTATTAGTCTATTTTGATTGCCTAACGTAATAAAATGAAAAAACTAAGGTAATAAATACAAATAACTACTAATTTACATAATTATTAGCTATAATACAAAGAAAAAAGGTTGCTCTTACCTAATAAAATATTATAAATCTCTTCTAAAGATAGTTTTGTCATCGAAAGATGGCTCGTGGCAACAAACACGTATGTTCAATCTGAAATTTTGAAGTCAAATGATTTAAAATGAAGCATACATTTCGCCTTTCGGCTTTGCACAAAGGATATGCCGACTGAATTCATTTTTACCTAAAGTTCTGTGGTTAGAAGCATTACAGAGCCGGTTCTATTCCGTGCAGTTTTGTTACTTTTTTTTATTATAGTAAAAGTTAATTTAGTTTTGTTTTGTAATTTACTTTGGCGTAACTAATAAGATTTCTTTGATATTTCTGATTTTTTAGATAGTAAACTACGAATTTTATACTTAGATGTAGGTACTTTAAGTTGCACTTTTGTAGTAAATAAGATTCCATTTGATAAGATAAGATAGAAAACAAAGCTAATGTAAGATCTATTCATAAGAAGATGTAATAATATTAACAAAATCTCTTTATTGTATAATATTCGTAAACAAAATTGTGTAAATATTATTAGTGAAGCTACTTTTAGCAAAGAAAAGCCGACTCTAGGCGACATTTTCTCAAAGAAATGCCGACAAAATAAGCGGCACGTGCTAAAGAGGTTTCATCTACTCCACACTAGATGTCGCTAAGTGAAATAAATAAAATACATTTTCAGTATTATTTAGTTTAGTATCCAAAGTAATTTAAAATCTCCATGAAATAATGATTTTTATGAATAATTATCGCTATTTTTAATTTGTAGTTATTATGTTTTGACATTAAAATTAAATAAATATTTATTTTAAAAAACTTATTGTTTTTTGTTTGATGACGTTGGTAATAGATGTTTACTTCAGTGAATTATAGATGGCAGCACTGGTAGTTGATCATTTCATGACAAATAATTATTTAGATTTTAAAACTTTTTAATGATAAGTTGTTCATCAATTACCGATGTATCTTTCAGATATTAAAGATTCAGTTCTTCGATTACAACAACGCTCAGGAGAAACAGAATTTTTGGTGAAACGAGTATTATTAATTAGGCTAAGGTCAATCGTTCTCAGGTTCAAGTAGCATATTAATAACCTTGTAATTTTGATAGCCTCTAAATTATGATACAACCTGCTGGGAAGTTGATTTAAGCAGGCACAGCCGCACCGACCTAGGCGTCTTCATGAAGAGACATACTATACTATACTACCATCTACTACAACTAGCTAACTCGGCCAGCCTGTAGGTTGTTGCAGATGGCTGCGCATACGTCAGTTTTCGAACTAAATGGTGGGGGCGTGGGGAGGATGTGTTTTATTCTTTTTTTATTTAAAAAGACAACTCCCGCACTAGGGATCATGCCCTGTGTCGCGGGGACCTTTTACAAACATCAATTTACGGACACAAAGAACACCCAGACCAGGACAATAATTTGTGGATCTTACAAATTATTGTCCTGCGTGGGGATTGAACCTACAACCTCTTGCACGGCAGCCGCTTGCGCTACCGTCGCGCCACCGAGGTCGTCAAAAATAAAATAGGTCGTCGAAAATATTTGTTCAGTCCTGTCATGCGCGACTTACTTCAGGCCAGCCAAGTTATTCGTCGTAGGCGTAGCCTATTTGCATTGCCATATCCCAGGTATTGGCAGGAGTTAAGTAAGTTTTACCACGTTCATCATTTTCTTCAATACGTTCCTTTTTACAAAGTTTATTTTTTTTCTAGTAAATACTCTTCTTATCTTTCTCTTTAAAGACAATTCACGCAATAGGATCATCCCATGTGTGGCGGGGTCTTTTTACAAACATCAATTTAACGGATACAAATACCATCCAGACTCTGGACAATAATTTGTGGATCGCACAAATAATTATTGTCCTGCGTGGGTATCGAACAAGTGACCTCGTGTGCACGGCAGCCGCTTGCACTACTGTCGCGCCATCGAGGCAGTTTACTTGTTACTACGTTGTTGATTCGCGTTTCGCGCTAACCTACAACACAGTTACTGTTGTGGTAAATGGGGCTGAAAAAGCCCCACGTCATAAAAAACCAGGCCATTCAGGTAGTTTATTTTTAGTACATATTATATAAATTATATCATACATTTACCTACTGTTATTTCAAAATATAAAAGTCACCTAATTAACTGGGCGTGCGTATCGGCCATTTTAATCTTGCAAAATATCTCATATTTAGGTAAATGATGTCATTTAAAATGAATTAAATGTAAATTATATTACTTATTTATATCACTCTTACCTGAGTTCACGCACTAGTAGTTATTACACCACCATAATGGTAGCGGGTTAGTAGCATTAGTCTCCAGTTGCAATTTCCCCTGATTAAAAATAAACTTTATAATGTCACAACAGCCCATTAATGTCCCACTGCAGGGACGGGCCTCCTCCCGCGACGGAGGCCTACTAATACCACGCTGGCCAGACGTATTGGTATAGGGTTTAATTTCAAGTTTTCCTTCTTTTTATTTCGTAAAGATAGTAGTTACGGTTATTCCCTTAGTCGGTTTTTACGACACCCATGGGATGAGATGGGGTGGTGACATATTGTATTCTTACTTCGTCACCACACGGATAATAATGAACAAACTTCTATTTTCATTTGGGGAAAAATGCAACTGAGGTGTAATGCTATTACGTAACCTATGGTGGCGTATGGAATCCAAGTATTATGAGAATAGCACTTATTTTATAATATTATCTGTCTATTTCAGCATTAAGTATACCTACAGGCTGGCCAGAAGGATTGGTAGATAATGGGGTAGCGCGGCTGTCGTGGTAGCGACTGGAGTGCACGAGGTCGCGAATTTGATTCCCATGCAGGACAATAATTCTTCGTGCAATCCACAAATTGTTCTGAGTCTGGATGTTCTTTGATATTTGTAAAAGTTCCCGCGACACGGGACATGTTCTTTCTTTTGTTATTTATTATACAAGCTTGTATAGAGATTTTATTTTATCAATATTTTAATCAAGAGAAAATTATGAATTAAAGTGTTAAGTAATAAGAGGCAAACGAGCCTGCAGGTCACCTGATGGTAAGTGATTACCGCCTTTGCTCGTTTCTTGAAGACTAAGTAACAATAGCTGGTAAAATGATAGAACTATTAGACATAACATCGTGTATCCTATAGGATTGTGTGAAAGACGATATGGCTGCGAAGAGTGTTACTTGTGAGATGACGTTCGATAGGAAAGTATGGAAGAAGAAGACATGGTGCGCCGACCACAAATAAAATTATGATAAGGGCAGGGGAATGATGATGATTCTAGGATTGCTGAAGTCCATTAGCAACGCGCAACGGTTACCAATTACTATTAAGGGCCGTTTGCTTGCCTGCTAATAATCATCATCATAACAGCCCATTAATGTCCTACTGCAGGGACGGGCCTCCTCCCGTGATGGAGGGATACTTGGCCTACTAATACCACGCTGGCCAGACGTATTGGTATAGGGTTTAATTTAAAGTTTCCCTTTTTTTTTATTTCGTAAAGATAATATTCATTCAGTCCCTTAGTCGGTTTTTACGACACCCATGGGATGAGATGGGGTGGTGACACACTGTATTCTTACTCCGTCACCACACGGAGAATGCCTGTTATTCTAAGGCAATAAATAAAAACAAACCTTTCCGTAAGTGGTTTTTTCTTTGTAGTTAAGTATTTGTTATTAAGTAAATGGCAAGTAAATACACATGTACTTATGTATGACCGCATCATACATTTTGTAAGTATTACACAATCAAAGTTCGACTGCCCACAAAGGGAATGATCTACTTGGAAAATACAGACCGCTATACGATTGTGTGCCAAAGATGAAGTTTAAAAATGTTGTTTTGTATTGTGCCTACAGCGTTCTACACTCCTAGAGCAAAGAATTTCCAACAACACAGGGTATGCTAGTGTGTAGTCTAGAGGCTTTTTAACCTGTGCCATATAGCAATGATTGTATAGTTTAGTTTAAAATTATTTTTTTATGTTCTTCTACTAATTTTGTTATCAAAGGTTTATTTTATTTTTATTTAAAAATAACAGGAACTGTCGAGCCTATTTGTCTGTGTCTATTGTTGTAAAAGATTACAGATTTACCGATGATTCTCAGTATAGTCATATTTATTCAACCCAAGTATTTGGCAGTCTACTCATAAGTACCTGTAGCCAGATAACAAAAATAAAGTATACTTTCTACAAAAAACATTCATAATTTTATTTATTTTCTTCATAAGCAAGACAACGGTTAAACACACTATATAATGATAAC
Source organism: Schrankia costaestrigalis (assembly GCA_905475405.1). Taxonomy (NCBI): domain Eukaryota; kingdom Metazoa; phylum Arthropoda; class Insecta; order Lepidoptera; family Erebidae; genus Schrankia; species Schrankia costaestrigalis. Next base: position 7,458,418 of record FR997852.1, on the reverse strand, counting down.
GAGTGCTCTTAAAAACAGCTATTAAAAAAAATAATCTTCACACTTTTCGGAGACAGCACATTTGGTCGAATCATACAAACGTTTCTATAATTACTACCAATTGCCAGAAGGAGGAGCATTTCTACCTATTTTGCACTAATAGACATGCATATTTCCATAATCTATGGTAGCAGTGAATTCGTGATGGGATTTAGAGCAAGGTCATCGGATCGCAATTATGGGCCGATTGTGTCCGGTGTCTTCAAAGTACACTAATACAAGTCATAAGCGGTAGCGACTTATATATAACTTACTACAATTATTACAACGACCTAGTTAGGACAGCAGGAATTCGATGGCCAAGAAATCTGGCGAATCCGGGCGGGCAAAGTTAAAATGAACTAGAAAAACTATACTATTCTTGATTTTGGTACTTAATAGCAACTTTGGTACTTTTCGCAAATCCAAGACGACCTAGCCAGGGCAGCGGGATACCGGTGTATGAGGGAAGGGGCCTATGTCGAGGAGTGGATATTAGCTGTTGTCCATAGCCACTTTATCGCTTTTATCTTATAACTTAAAACCAATATTACAATAACAAAGTTGTTTATTGTTTTTTTTTATTTGACGAGATTGACGTGTAGCTCATATCGGATAATATTTGTGAAGAAAGGAAGGTCAGACAATACATATATGTACTGATCTATGTATAATAAGATGTGTATTGTTTAATTATTGTGTGTTAATTTTGTTATTAAAGAATAGTAAAGCAAGTGTTTTGTGATGGTTATCTGTTGTTTTTGTTGGGAGGGTTTTATGGTTGAATAATTGGATAGAAATTGTTATTGGCCTTCTAATGGGCTACTGTATGTATTGGCCTTCTGTCATGAAGGAGAAATTTGTCTACTATTACCACATTAGGCAAATGGAGTTTTTCGTCCTCTAGGAATTATACTGTTTTTAAACGACTTCAAAAGGCCTCATACAACATATTATTATATTGTTGTTTAACATAATTTCTTAGAATTAAAGTTTATCGTGTGGTGACGAAGTAAAAATACAATATGTCACCACCCCATCTCATCCCATGAGTGTCGTAGAAACCGACTAATGGACTATCTGTGAATATTACTTTTACATAGAAAGAAGGAAAACTTGAAATTAACCCTATACCAATCCGTCTGGTCAGCGTGGTATTAGGTACTAGGCCAAGTATCCCTCCGTCACGGGAGGAGGCCCCGGAGCCCCTGCTGTGGGACATTAATGGGCTGTTATGATGAAAGTTTATCATCATCATAATAGCCAAAAGAGGTTTCACAGGCGGGCATAGACTTCCTCCAACAGTTTCACCGTTCGCGAGCTAGTGCTTCCCTCATCCATCGATTCAAACTTGACCAGGGTCTGTCAAATAAGGTTTCTTATTCTATAACCATAACACTATGACGATTGTCGTAATAACAACTTCGTTTACGACAATTTCGGTATGAGTTGCGATGATAAGTGTAGGGTAAAACCGGGATAGACGCCCCACTTTTTGAAAAGGTTTTCTACTTAATTTAAAAATTATTCACTAAAATGAATAGTTAGGGAAGTTAGGTTTTTTGGGATTTAGGCATCTATTCCACTGGGGCGTCTATCCCGATTTTACTTTATACGGTTTTATAAAGGATGGTGTTTTATTAAGTATTCTCAACACATTATAAAGTTATTAAAGAAGCATTTTATTTATCTGATCGTAAGTCAAAATATGGAATTAACTATAAAAGGGATTGTGTCAAGGTAAACCATCAAAGAGTACCGACAATTACTTTTACCAAATAGAGATTTAGTAGTAAAAACAAACTTGTCTCCGTAGAGTGACGGACTAAAAATACTTACTTAAAACCAATCCCATTTCATCCCATGGCTGTCGTAAAAGTTATAGAAATTACGCTTACGCAAGACTAGGCTTTCGTAATATCAGTCAATGGCCGTCCATTGCTGGATAAAGGTGTCCTCCAAATATATCCACTTTACGCTGTCCTATGTCCGTACCTCATTCATCGGATTTCCCCTTTCGAAACCGTTACACCACCGCCTTGGACCACTGGTGGTGTAAAAGGTAATTTTAAGGTATTTTTTGATAGTGGCGTAGAGGTTTCGAAAGGGGTTTTCCGCAGTCTTAATCATGCTGGGTAAGCAATGTTGGCAAAGCCAGTCTATAGATGGATGACTGCTAAGTAGTATATCAACTGAGCATCTCCGTGTTACACATAGCACAAAAGTCGTCGATGGTTGGGCTGGCTGTTGTCATAGTGACACACTTAAGTCACGACAGAGTTTTATGGCTAACTTGAACAACTCTCAACACCAGGTTGGCTACTAACCAACCAATAAAGAAGACCACAAAGATTTTGAAATTATTTATTCCGATTAAAAATACTTTAAATCGATAACAATCTTCATTACGTTCGCCCTGAGATAAGGAGGTCACCCATCTAAGATTCATTCGTATCACTATTACTTAACTTCATGCGCACGAGTTGTTTATTACTTATAGTAAGAAATTGAGATTTATTACTGTTATCATGGTTTACATTGCGACATATTAAGTCCAATTAGTTCATGTTCAAAGTTATTATATTAACATTACTGTCAGTATAATCATTTTGTATAAAACCTCGTATTGTTGTTGAAAGGATTGGCTCACACTTGAGTTTTTATTTATACACAAAACAAATATTTAGTAATTCATCATAACAGCCCTTTAATAGCCCCACTGCAGGGACGGGCCTCCTCCCGTGACAGAGGGGTACTTTGCCTACTAATATCACGCTGGCCAGACGGGTTGGTATAGGGCTAAATTTCAAGTTTTCCTTTATTTTTATTTCGTAAAGATAATATTCACGGTTAGTCCCTTAGTCGGCTTTTACGACACCCATGGGATGCAATGGGGTGGTGACATAATTGTATTCTTACTCCGTCACCACACGGAGAAAGTAATTGGTACGGTAGAAAATTGCAATAGGGGTAACTGCCGCCGTGGAGGATCTACGTAGGCAATTATTTGTGCAATCCATTAATGATTCTCCAGCTATTAGAAGGAGAGCTTACTTATATTATTTTAATGAAGTTAATCTTTTAAAAGCAAAGCTTCAGGAATTAAGTAATCGGGTGTAGTTATAAGATACATCATTATAATCGTCAACATCATACCTAATAATTCACTTGTCATACTTACCGTGACATCAAGTATGAATGCACCTTTACAATGTGTAAAAAGTGCCTGAAACTATAATAAAAGTATGTAGTACATACGTTGAGACATAATAAGATATCTGTCTGTTGCACTATTGCGATGTTACTGTTTATACAGATACTGAATTAGCTTGTTAGTTCTATATAATCATAGCTCGTGGATCAAACGATATTCTCTACAGAGTTTGAATTTAGCCTTATGTGCAATACTTATGTGTTTATGTGTATGCAAATATTCGCGTTACTCTCCAATCATGTAGGGCAGAAAGGTTCTGAAACTAATTTGACGACCTCTGTGGCGTAGGTTATATAACATGACTGCTACGCAGAGGCCTCGGGTTCGATTACCGCTCAATGCAAATATTTGTGTGCATGAACATGATTGTTTGCATTGGTCTGAGTGTTTTCTATGTATAATATGAATGTATTTCCAAAAAAGAAAAGTATTTAAGTATGTTTATCCGTGGTCTAGTACCCATAGTACAAGCTTTGCTAAGTTTGGGACTAGATGGCGTTGTGTGAATGTATGAGGATTATTTATTTATAATGGCGACTGCGTAACGGAAGACGCAGGGTGGGGAGACCCTTCACTAGGTGGGTATACGACTTACTTAGTTAGGAAGGGTGGACCCCGATGGATGAGGGACGCATAGGACTGCGTAAGGTGGACATTCAGTGGCTGAATATGATGATGATGAACATCATTACTGGGCTTATATTTCTAGTTTCTTTATTGATCTAAATATTACAATAATCTTATTTTAAACTAGGACACCCGCTCAAATTACAGAGGTTATAAGTATTTACTGATTAAAAACAAATTTATTCCTTAAGAAACCATAAAGAAAACTTTTCAAAATTTCGAAATTCGAAAAGACAAGAGTCTAACATGCGAAGACGCTGGCTCGAGTTCTGTCTCGAGTCTCGAGTTTTTATTTTTTTTAGGTTAACCATAAAATATATAGGTATGTAATTTACTTTTAACTCGTACTTATAGAGGTAATTTATACGCATATAATTTTAAAACGAAACTGATCGTCAAATTTTCACACGAATATAATACTAAATCTCAACTCGATTAACAACAATAGTGTTGTACCAATTAGTCGATTATAATTACGTAATAGTTGCTTTAATAGTTTAGTTAAAAATCGAGAAAGTTTCAAGGTATTTCTCACGGGGTAATAATGGATAAATGTATTATCTGTTTAGGAAGAACAGATACGCTATTTAGTTTAACTGGGTTAATTCGTATGTGTACTCTGATTAAGAGATTACTTATTTCTACGTAAGAATTTACGTATGGGGAATTGTTTGTTTCGTAAAATTCTGCATAACATCTGGCGGCGTAATTGTAAAGGTATGTTGGCTGTGCCATATCTGAGGATAAGATGTTGATGATGAACTGTAGGCGGTTATCTTCTTTATCTATACCTATATATTATATTATTAGTATAGATATTTTATAATAATATTAGTATAGAAGTATATCTATACTTCTATACTAATATTAGGTACTAATATTAAATAGAAATTTAGATTGATTTTTGTATATTTTGTTTTGTATCATTTTTCGTCAAATTAGCATAAATATTATTATTTTTTTTTCAAGTGGCGTTCTTTCGTCTCTGCCTACCCCGGACGGGATAAGGCGTGAGTTTATGTGTATGTATTTTTCTTTTCTCATTATTTTTACAATGATAACATTTATTGAGCAGACTAATGTCCAGACTGTTTACTGAGCTTGAAATTGAAAAATTTTTGAAAACAAAAAAAGACACTTTAAAAAAAGTTTATTATGTAATTATATCATTTAGGGATATGACTGGCAACACCTTAATTTATAACTTACTGCATGCCCATTCAATTGTATTCTTTCTCAGTGTGGTGACTGAGTAGGAATACAATAATATGTCACCTCATCTCATCCCACGGGTGTCGTAAAAACCGACTAAGGGACTATACGTGAATATTATCTTTACGAAATAAAAAGAAGGAAAACTTAAAATTAAACCCTATACCAATCCGTCTGGCCAGCGTGGTATTAGTAGACCAAGATTCCCTCCGTCATGGGAGGAGGCCTGTTCCTGCAGTGTGACATTAATGGGCTGTTATGATTGATTGATGCCCAATCCTTGTAAGATGTAAGATCCATGCGCCGACATGGTTATGTCGAAATTAATGATGAGCTGACACCCTGTATAATCACGATCGCTTTTTTCATCATCTCAATTTAACGAGTTGAATTCTTAACCAAATCTAATAAGGTAGTATTTATGTTATTATCAGTAAGCAAAGAAGAGCATTGCATACAATATCGTGACTTATAATTACCTAATTAATGTTTTACAAAAGAAAAGTAAGGCAATGATCAATACTCCACGGAATACAGTTCAGTTGTGAAACAGTAATGGTTATGTACCTATCAAAGTTTGATTTATTAGTCAGGGGTGGTCAACATTTTGTGTTGTATGTTAAAGGCGTTTTTTCTACTAGAATATGATTTGAAATAATCTGATTTATGTACCAGGCTATGGGTTACATGTAAGTATTTACGAGTTGGGTATATAAAGCAACATGTCATTTAGGTCGGAGTCACAACTGTGCCAGCTTAATCTAGCGCCAAGCAATAGTGTGAAAATGTTCCTGTGTTTAGGTGGAAGGTGAATTACAGGACTATAGGCCGGCCGTAACATCTTAGGAGTTAACATCAACAGCGGTAGCGCTATCGGCGTAGCTATTCATTCGTAGATGCTAAATTAACCAGATGTGATAGTGCACAAAGATATCTGAAAGAAGAAAAGAAAGAAAAACCATTTATTCTGGCATAGCTACACTTCAGTACAAACAACATTGATCAAGTTAAAACTAGCAAAAAATAAAAAGCAAGTACTTAGATACTCATGTGTGGTTTGTCAGAAAGGGTCGCCAGCTCAGCATAAGCTGCGCGTATGACGCCCAGCGCTGGTTTCAGCTGGCAACCAAAAAAAAATCTGATTTATAAATATACTAGGTTCTGTATTACACTGTAATAATATACTTACTGTAAGTCAATATTTCTAAAACCTATAAATAAATAAAATAAAGTTAATTTTAAAATTTCATTAATTAAAGTCAAACTAGAATGTTATTCGCAACTGCATCGTGCTTGAGACTCAAGGTTCGTCGTAATTGTACCTACTCGATGGTCGATACCATAGAGTACTGTCTCTCTACGAATTAGGAGTAAGCACGTATAACAAGACCAATGAATGATTGGTGGGTTATGTTATCAAATACTCAAGAAAGGTCACTTTGAACTTCCAACTTTATTCGCAAAAGTTCGTATTTAATTATTTACTAAGTATATTTATGCCTTTTATACGTAACAAGATAAGTTTCGGGTTCCATTCTCGTTCTATGCAAATCGTGTGTTAATGAAGATGATTGCTTGCATTGGTTTCGATGTTTTCTATGTATGATATCTCATTATTTTTCTAGATATGAGCTAACTATAATTTCTATAACTATCAGTAAATAAATTATAGAAATATTTTATAATATGTAATTAAATTTAATCTTACAACGGCTTTATTAAAAATCAAAAAAATAATAATTAAAGTCAAACTAGAATGTTATTCGCAACTGCATCGTGCTTGCGACTCAAGGTTCGTCATAATTGTTCTCGATGGTCGATACCATAGAGTACTGTCTCTCTACGAATTAGGAGTAAGCACGTATAACAGACCTTTCAATGATGGGTAGGTTATGTTATCAAATACTCAAGAAAATTCCTTTTTCTTCTATTATTTGGAAGTCAGTGTCGGTAAAAGTAGTTTACAAAGTTTATTACTTTGTGCCTTAAAATACTGTTGTAATCAATCAATCATTTACGCAATAATATAATGTATTTGCAATTAATCTATGAGTGTTACAAATACGAGAGTAAGTAATCATCATAACAGCCCATGAATATCCCACTGCAAGGACGGGCCTCCTCCCGAAAAGTAGGCCTACTATTACCACGCTGGCCAGACGGATTGGTACAGGGTTTAATTTCAAGTTTTCCTTCTTTTTATTACGTAAAGATAATATTCACGAATAGTCCCTTAGTCGGTTTTTACGACACCCATGGGATGCGATGGGGTGATGACATATTGTATTCTTACTCCGTCACCACACGGAGAAGTAATATCTGCGAATAGCAATATCGTTACAAAGTATGTGTTATTGCTTGAGTGAAAACAAACCCTTTCTCAATTCAATTTCAATTCAATTCAAAAAACTTTCCCAATTCATCTTGTGGTGTACCCAAGTATGTAAACCCACGGTGTTGATTAGTTAAGTGTGTATTTTAACACCTACTAACACAATAATTATGGGTTTCATCAGTAATGGTGATGATACTTGATGTCTTAGTAAGGTTTTTAAAACCTTGGTTACGCCTATTTTCAACCGACTTCAAAAAGGAGGAGGTTCTCAATTCGGTTGTATTTTTATTTTGTTCGCATGTATAGTAGACTAGCTGACCCGTGCCCACTTCGTTGGGCGGTGAAAAAAACGCGTCTGTTTTTTAAACATATTTCCTGCTCCTCTCCTATTAGTCATAGCGTGATACAATATAGCCTATGACACTCCCTGATAAATGGACTATTCAACACAGAAAGAGGAATTTTTGAAATCGGTTCAGTAGATCCAGAGATTACCCCATACAACGTCACAAACACACAAACTTTACCTCTTTATAATAGTAATACTTAGATAATGTTAGAAATATTTAAAAGGATCTTCAAGATGTAAATTGCAAAAAGTTTATTGTATGTATTTGAATTGAGAAAAATCTTTCTCTATCCTTGATTCGAGTTTGTGAATTCGAAAAACTGTTTTACAAAATAGATACAAAGTAAGAAATTAGGTAATTTACTTAGGTATATATTCAATTTCCAACTCATTATTGATTTTATTTCTAACGTTTTACCTTTTTTTTTAAGAATGTTTACGCAAAAAGTACTTTTTAAAACCATTTTAATAGGTATGTAACATTCATTATACCAAATAAAAATGTACTTATTGACTAGGGATTAAGAAGAATCTTAATGTATGGCACGCCACCTCCTCGCCTAGCCTGTCAACGCAACACTGTGTTGTGTGATTTGTAGACCGCTACAATAAGGACAACGACATAGTACAAATATTATACAGTATTTCGACTTCATAGAAACAGACGGAACGGGAGTTATATCTTACGATAGCGGTGGCTTTGGAGGGTAAACAGTCGTGACTGTGCCGCAGTAACGAGCGGGAAAGTAGGTAAAATGTAATTAAAAAGCTGGAGGTGGGCAGCCCTATCGAATGTTTACGGACCGCGCAACCGTAGGCGCATTAATATAATAAATATTCGGCCGAGATAGAATACTGGTTACTGTGACAACGACTACTTATTCTCAAAATGAATCTTTTTAAAAATTTGAACTTACAGTTCAACAAATCTAATAGGTACAGTATGACAGTTCTGACAAATTAAATAATAAGGTTGGGATAAAAAAATTGATTACTATAATATCCGAAATAATAATAATAATAATAATAAAGGTTTATTTGTCACAAAATGCATACAAATTACATAAGAAGCTAATCTAAGACATGATTGCGGAAGACACAAACATTACTGTTAGCTGTATCTCAAACTAGGCGGTTGCCTGTATTATGAGAGACAGTGATCAGTCAGGAGAATGATACAGTGTATATTATATTACATACAGTGAACGTGTATTGTGAGATTTTACAGTGGTAATTGCTTTTACTTTTTCTAATTACTAAGTACTGTATGTGTGCGTATGCAAGTATGCTGCGTATGAGTCTGCTGGAGATGGGCAATGATAATAATCAGGTTAATAACATTTGGCTAATAATCGATTAAAACTCAGTTAATAGCAATTAATAGCCATTATGGAAGTTAACCCTGCTATTATTGTTTATTTTAGTGATTGAGAATTTTCCTTCATGGTTTTCAGGTTAATTTACATCATCTTTGTATTTAATAAATAAATGTGCAATTTAAAACTAATGTATGGGCCACATTAGTTTTAAATTGCACATTTATTTATTAAATAATTTCAATTTTTACAACGATTAGATTTGTATGTACTTAGTCTTCTTTAAATTCCTAATCAATTGTTTACGTATTTGGGATTTTTTAAATGTTTGATGCTTAAAAATAATTATCAGTCTAATTACTGCAAGAAATACTGGATTCTTCAAAATATCCTTAATTTAGAGTACATCGATTGGATCGGACGCTAAAGGATCTATTTTTGGTGTGTTATGAAAAACCAGGTAGTTACATTACAGTCACAGGTTATTTCGATTTCTGATGTTAGAAAGAAAGGTTCCGAATCGATGTGGAAATCACTTTCCGTATCTATACTAGACAGTCTATTTTCCAAGTTCCCTACGTAAACGAATCAGTCGACGTACTGATTACGGAATTGGTTGTCGTCGCTGTAGTGCAGTTCGTGCATCTCTTTCTGGCACGAATAAATTAGCACTAGAAAGAGATAGCACGAACACCGGGTGTGCGGGGGTGCATGTTATCTACTAAACCGCTCGGGTATTTTCCGTTGTTTATAATTTACCTGCGTCGTATTTACAGAATGAGCTAATGAGTAACTTAAAGTACCGTTTTTACGTATCGGTTAAGACTTATTTGTAGTTACATAAAAATAAAATATTCCTTACACTTTCACACAACGCCATCTAGTCCAAAATAAAGCTTGTACTATGGGTACTAGATAACGGATAAACATACTTAAATACTTTTTTTTTGTAAATATATATGTTACGGGCAACGTGATTAACTGGCAATATTAATAAGGACCGGCCTTTATTAATAATGCCCAATAACGATGGCCAAAGTGATAAATTTATCGCTTTGACCGGCCATTATTAATAATGGCCGATGGCCCATGGTCCATGTAATAAGTTAGTGTTTGAGATAGCTTAAAAAAAGCCAAAAGTCAGGAACAGTTGGTTAGGTTAGGTTAGTATGGCGATCACAACGCGCACGAGCCGAGCGAGCGAAGCGAGCGGGCCGCGGCAGCGGCCGGCGATTGCCAGAAACATTTTTTAATAAATAATAAAATGTTTAATTTTGTAATTACTATGTCTTATAGTTTATTTTTTGTTAGCTTTTCATGAAAATGTTGTAAGTTTAACGTTATTTGATAAACAAAAACACTTCAGTTCACCTATTTTATTACTTTGCCCAAGATAGGGTGAGCATTATTCATAATGGCCGGGAAAAGTGATGAATTATGCTGTTTTAATCACATTGTCCAATTGAGTCGGGCATTATGAATAAAGACCGGTCATTATTAATAGTGCCCGGACTTATCAAATTGCCCGTAACATATACATATTATACATAGAAAACACCCAGACCAATGCAAACAATCATGTTCATGCACACAAAGATTTGCATTGAGCGGGAATCGAACCCGAGACCACAGAGCTCGTCTACATACACTTACAGTACCAGGCCGTAAATATTACACATCGACCTGTGGAAAGAGACAATCGGTCAATTTCGGCTTCATAGAGCGTCATCTCTGTCTGTATTATATTACTTTTTCACAAAGAAAAAGTAATATTCAATAAAAGAATAACGATGTATTGAATCACACGCACTTTTTATGTTTACATCCACAGATTTTACACTAAACAAAAAAAAACATTTATTATTTAACAATACGTTAATAGCAGGGCTATCATCCATTGCAAGGCTAATAATGGCTACTTATGGATTATAATCGATAATAACTCAAAGTAGCCGGCTATTTACCCATCTCTAACTGTCTGCTCATTTGTGTTTGCGTGTGTGTGAGCGTGTGTGAGTGTGTGTGTAGTGCGTGTGTGTGAGTTTGTGCGAGCGCATGCGTGTGTGTTTATTTGTATGAGTGTGTATAAATTCATTAATTCATTTCTGTGTAAATGCGAGCGAGCATTCGTGCATGTGACTGTTACAGTTTATTGAATAAATGTAAGTAAATGTAAGAAATTTAAGAGATCGATTACTATAGTATCCGATTTTTGAGACACTTTAATAATTATTCTCATTATTAGTAAAGGGTATTGATCCTTACTTGATTAACTTTGTAAAAAACACCACATATTGCAAATTCTATAGTTTTTACATCAATTTGATATGGATGAAAATTTCTGGAAAATAGCATTAAACGTTTATGCAATAGAAAACACGTAAATTACTTTGCTTTATCCACTATCTTTCTTAAATTTTAAATAAATGTAATTTTTCCAACGTCAAATTTCACAGATATAAATTAATTTCACCATTTGACATAATTTGTAGATTCTAGAATTTTGTCCTTGATTCCTATACATTTCTCAATGGTCAAATACTAAAGTCTTTAGTCTGTGGTTGACACGACCCCGTAGTTGTTTACATTTATATTTAAGTCGTAATAAATAAACAGTAGTAGGTATTAGATCTAGTACTCATAGAGAATAAAAAAAAATCTAAACATTACTTTTATTTTAATTATAATTAACGAAATAAAAGTAATGTTTAGGTTTGTTTTTAATTCACTACTAAGACCTTAATAAGTTGCCTCCCGTCACCTTTGACCACGTCGAGTAATAGTTATAAGTAACTAGTGAGAGTGCCCCGCGTAAAGGGGACTTTTTTTATAGAGCTAACAGACACAAAATAACTACATTCAGCCTTATCACAATCATAAATGATAATCTTTCTCGTATTAATTTACTTGGGTACTGTATAGATGCTAGCGGGAAAAAATCCGAATAATTCAAGTTGATTAAATCGGAATCATACCGAAATATACCGGAACTTTGGGATTTTTTCAACTGATTGCACTGTCACGTGATTTATTTATTTTATTATATTTATTATATTATTTATGTGCTATAAAATTTTATTATGTGTATAATTATAATTTATAGGTAAGTATAAATAATTGTAAATAAACTATTTATGCATTTTGTCTGGTACCGATAGTTTTATATTATTACTAGCTGACCCGACAGACTTCGTCCTGTCAAAAAGATTTGTAATGTGGCAGTTTTTGTGCCTACGTATTTTAAAAAATTCTCCTGAACAGAACCGTCACCCTGGTAATAGGGCGTTGTGAATAAAAAATAATTAAATAAAACATATAAGGATTTAAAAGTAAGTAATCGCTTCATTGTTAATCATGTGAATCATAATTATTATTATTTTCATTGTAGTGCTTTGTGGTATACGACGTTTTTTGTTTGATTACCTGGCGCATAGATAAACAAATCTGATGGTTTTCCAACACGGGAACAGGCAACATACAATTGACCATGTGAGAAACATGGGTTTTCTGGATTAATACCACAAACACTTAATGATTGCCCCTGGGACTTGTTTATAGACATAGCAAAAGCAAGCCGCACTGGAAACTGTAGTCGTTTAAACTCAAATGGCACATCAGTCGGAATTATCGGGATGCGCGGTATGAGAACATCTTCTCCTTTATACTTTCCTTTGAGTATAGTTGCTTCTATCACATTTTTTTATCGCTAACCGTGTACCGTTGCAAAGACGCGGTTGGTTGATATTTCGCAACACTATAACCACCGATTCAACCTTTAATTGAAGATTGTGAGGTGGCAATCCTGGCAAATCCAGCGAGTTTAAAAATTCCGGTGGATAGTTGACTACATCATCTTGATTAGTAGCCGAATCAACTGATTTATATATCCTCAATTCGCCTGTAATTTTGAAATTTAATTCATTTACATCTATGTTTTTTGCAGCCAGTATAGCTCGTTCGCTCAACCAATCATGGTTCCTGTAATTTTGAGAAACATCTGGAAACACCTTCTGAATAAGTTCATCTTTTGATCGAGTTAACTGACAAAAACTTTGAGGAAAGTTAATGCACAGTCAACATGTCTATAGGAAATTTGCCATTACCAATGTCAATGAGTTGTTTAGAGAATATGTTTCCAGATTGGTCATTTTGCAACTCGACACGCATATTCTTGCTTAAATGAAGTACTTTGACATGTTTCCACAAATTGGAGGACTTTAGACATGCATTGAGTTCATCAGCTGGCGTTGATCGTGGAATCACTGGCAATGTTTGACGAAAATCTCCTGCTAATAAAATCATTGCACCACCAAATCGGTTATTATTGCTCCGTAGATCTTTTAAGGTTCTGTCTAAAGCCTCCAAAGATTTTTTATGTGCCATCGTGCATTCATCCCAAACAATCAATTTACATTGCTGCAAAACCTTTGCCATTGCAGAGTTCTTCGAAACGTTGCAGGTTGGAGTTTCATTGCTTTGCATATCATCATTTGTTACTTTCATAAGAGTTTCAAATACATACTTCTGTTGTTCATTTAACAGTGGAAGATTTGTTTGAATTAATTCTTTCAAAGCGTTGAGATCATACAGTCTTTCTCGATACAACTCTTGGTTAAAAGCGTCATGCATTGGACGATTGGGCGCGGTCAGGCCTAATTGAATTAATAGTTTGTTTGACATTATCAAGCACATGTCCTCAATTGAAATCAATGCATCATTGTAAATTTCTTCACTGATTTGTATATTTGGATTTCCCATTCTATTCCGTATTTGATACAAAATATCATCACACATATAATCTTTGTACTTGATCAACAAATCAATTGGGTTTGATGGGAAGCATGTAGATATGATTATAGAAAACAATGTTCGTATTTGATGAGCGTGTGATGATATTACAGCATCATTGAGAGTTTGATCCCAATGAGCGTCATTTTCAAGCAATTGCAAACGTTGACAGGCTTCTCTGTAGGATCCACACAATTCACCATCAACAGTTCGTAACTGTTGGAATGATGTTGGGCCACGTACATTGACTAATAGCAGTCGTAAATAAAAACATTCATCATTGCTTGGATGTACTGAATAAATCCGGCCAATCGCATCGGTGAAATATACATCTGTATATCCTGGAACTGGTTTTCCTTGTTTCCGTCGTATAAATCTCCTTGAGGATTGATTCCAGGTATAATATTTTGGCATTTCAGAATATAGCAATGTTTGTGCGAAATCATCGTTTTGGCATGTCTCAAAAAAACTGGTTAATGTAGTATATGGTGGCTGAGCAGCTCTTTGTACTGCGTTCTGTGCTGTAAAATACACTCTTTGTCCATTTTCTAAATGCACAGCTAAGTGAACAACAGAAGGGTGTCTCTCATGAATAGGAAAAGAAAATATTCACCAAACTGCTTCATTACTACTGACATAGCGGCCCATTTGGTATTGGGTAACTTCATCATTGGAATTCTCTGCACCAATTCCAATCACAGCCATATCACTCCCTTTGGTTACATATTTGCAAATGTATTTTATAGATTTCACTGAATGGCAAGATTCAACGTTGATGTGTGCTTTGAATGTCTTTGATAAAATGGATGAATATATAACAATCCAACGATTATCTATTTCAATATCTTGTTGATTTAATTTGACAATTGTTGATTTTCCATTGTCTGCTGTCGATCTGCGACGATACAATGGATAACCGTCATTACCAGTAATTGTTTCCGATATTAATGTCCGTGGATATCGTTTTGAACATTTACCATCCATCATACACGGTGAATTTTGATTAAGAGTTCCACAGGGACCATGTATCATGTTTTTGATAACTACCTCATGCAATCCAGGATCTACTTGTACATTAGGGATTTCAGCTGATATCACTGCATCAACTTCATTTGGCCTTATTTTTTCAACCAACCAAATCAAAATGTGTGCATGTTGCAATCCTCGTTTCTGCCACTCCACAGAATACATCCAGCAGCGTGTCTCACCAAACATATTATGTTTTACGATGAAATCCATTAAAGATTTCAACTTTTGTCTAAAGTCTCTGGCTGTAATATCATGACGACTGATTGTTTTAATAGATATGATCTTTGACGTTAGGAACACACCTACATAGCTTAGACAACAGTGAGTGCTTGTAATTTAATATGAACTTTATACCATAGCAATAAAGCTCAAATTGACTACGTTTTAGTTAGAAATCATTTGTATGGGAAAAAGAAAAGGGCTATTTTTAGGGTTTCTCCAGCAATAATTCTAATTTTTCTCGCCGTAAAAACCATCCTTGAACTTCAACGAACATTTAAAAAAAAGATTTGGCCAAATTGGTCCAGGCGTTGTTGAGTTATGCGCTTACCAACACATTTTGCGATTCATTTTTATATTATAGATAGTTAGTTACGTGTCTAACGATAATAACGATTTTTCGTATATGTAAACGATTTTTTTGCATACAAGTGTACCCGAAGAGTCGCAACACTACGAGCAGTGACCTAACTACGTGACTTTGCAATGAGGTCAAGAATAGAACTATTAGATATTATTTACTACGTAAATATGTGTTATTTTGCTTTGTTTGAAAGTTTTCAATTAAATTTATATATTAAGAATTGTACATTTTTAGATACAATAATAAAATCTTACTAAATTCATGGTTTTACGAAAAAGGTTTTCGAAACTGAATAATGTACGCATGAACAAAGTTGTTTCAGTTTGAAAAATATGAAACGTCATACTGTATCTTTTAGATTTGTTGAACTTTAGGTCATAGTTTAACACGCTTCGATAAATTTCTTTCGGAGCAAGTGCAAAAACCATCCCAAGATACCTCATTGTATTACCCACGCAAAGGCACAAAATAGTCAAAATACCATGTAAAGCGTACGTGAGCTTCTCAATATCCTATCTTCAAATGACATTCAAACTGACACGTACCATAAGATTGTAGAAGTAAGGTCAACGTTCTGGCAGGTTGGAGATTGCTATCATTGAAAAAAAAAAGAATCATCGATTATTCTTTTTATAATTGTACATTTCCTGTGGATTTCAATTTTAATCTATTATTTCTTTTGTTATGCTTTTTATTAATAGATAAATTTTAATTGCTTAACTATTTGTTAGAGTTTGTTAAAGTTATCTCGTTAAGATTTGGGCGATTAATTTTTTTTAATGACATGCACTACTTGTGACTGGAGTGTGTTGGTAAACATTTTATTAATCTAAATAGTCTTGAAATAATGTCGTCATACATTTCTAGTTACTACAAGTTGGTAATTTTTCACCG
Organism: Schrankia costaestrigalis; assembly: GCA_905475405.1. Lineage (NCBI taxonomy): Eukaryota > Metazoa > Arthropoda > Insecta > Lepidoptera > Erebidae > Schrankia > Schrankia costaestrigalis. Next base: position 7,442,053 of record FR997852.1, on the reverse strand, counting down.
ACTTCAAAAAAAGGAGGAGGTTCAATTCGGCTGTATTTTTGTTTTTCTTTTTTTTCTTTAAATCTTTATTTTTGGAGGGTACGCAGGAAAACAAGGGTTCCCATATACAGGCAATGTAAACCCGATTGTCAGCTTCGGTAAGCCTCAACCTATATTAAAAGAAAGAGTGTCATTGGGTCTTTTAATCCTTTTAAAAAGGTAATTTGGGCAGTTGCAAATATATTCCTCGCGTTTTCGGTGGTTTTGCCGGGTTTACCATTTTCTTCAATCTACTTAGTAGAGTAGAGATCTACAGCAAACCTGCGACCTCAAGCTCAGTAGCCGTTTTTACGGCCACCGCGCTACCGAGGCCATTTTGACAGGTGCAAGATGTCATTCCAATTCTTTTTTCTTATTGATAAAATCAGATTATGGAGACTGAATGTTCGACTATATAAACGTGTATTACAATTGCAAATTTATACATATCAGACCTTATAAGTTAAACTGCAGCCGATGGCCGACGAAAACTTGGACAAATAATTGACGTGTTTTGTAAAAAAGGATCTTTTGACATTGTCCCTTTGTAATAAATTAAAGCTCGATTTACACATCGACAAGTACAGTAGTTAGTTAAGTATTAAGTTGTTGATTAATTTGATTTAATAGATCTCCATCCTATTTTTAGGCGAGTTAAGTGCGAAGTAGCCCCCTCTCTCGCGTCTCGACAACATAGCTCGCCAAAAAAGAGGATGGAGATCTATTTAAATCAAATTAATCAACAACTTAATACTTAACTCCCTACTGTACTTGTCGATGTGTAATCGGTCTTAAGAGACCTTGGCGTAGTAAGTAGTTATAGTAAATGGCTGCTGTACAGAGGAATCGGGTTCAATTCCCGCTTAACGAAAATCTTCGTGTAGATAAACATGTTTTTTTGCATTGGTCTCCTTAATTTCTATGTTCTTTTTTTTGAAATTTCGAAAAAAGTTATTAATAATAACAAAGGAATTAAAAAAAAAGTACAACATTTACTTATTTTGGTACTAGATGACGTTCTGAAGATATTGTGAAGTGGACGTATTTCAGCTGAGATGATTATGATTCATAAACATATTTCACAAATTTTAAGAGCCTGGTGCAATCAAAACTTCGCGTGAGCGATGTATTTTAGCGAATATATTAGACAAAATTACTGTATTTTTATTAAATTTGTCAATTTTCCACTAAGTACCTACTTAATAAGGATTTTTGCAATATTTGCAATAACACAAGCAGGTAGGTACCTACAGGCCACTAACTAAACCTTTTTTAGGCGTGGAAAAAAAAATAAGGTTATCTATGAAGCCCGTAGGATTATTAAGAAGTCTCTAGGGCGGCTCTATTGACTACAAACCACGTTGATATCCTGTCAATTTTGTTTGTTTAATATATAAAAACAAACAGAAATAGAATAAAATGAGTTGGAAATAAAATAAAATGAATTAATTTAAGTATAGTTTTTATTTGTATTTCAATCCATTGTTTTAACAGGGTATGGTTATATACAGTAAGATGGTATTTCATCATCATAACAGCCCATAATGTCCCACTGCAGGGACGGGCCTCCTCCATGACGGAGGGATACTTGGCCTACTAATACCACGCTGGTCAGACGGATTGGTATAGGGTTTAATTTCAAGTTTTCCTTCTTTTTACATCGTAAAGATAATATTCACGGATAGTCCCTTAGTCGGCTTTTACGACACCCATGGGATGAGCCAGTGTGGTGACGTATTGTATTCTTATTCCGTCACTACACGGAGTAAGAATAATATCTTTGGGTATTATATACAATAATACCCAAAGATGGTATTTGAATTTAAAAAACTTTGACTATAAGTTATTGGAAGCTGAAAAGCACTCTAGGGAATCTATTTACTTTTCAGAATACCATAAACATTCAGATCTGCTATGTCACACTGACAGCCTCGACACTGGTGCAGAGGTCGTGTATGCGGCTGCTGTGCTTGAGGTCGTTAGTTTGATTTCCACACAAGATAATTATTGGGGTGATCCACAAGTCCTGTTTTACTTTGCATAGCCCTTAATTTCATGTTTGTCATTGATTAAAAACTAGAAAAAAGAAAGAGAATTTGTGTGTGTCTTTTGCAGGAATTGATAGGGTAGACCAAAAAATATAGAGCATCAAATTGTCTTAGCATCTCTCAGCCAGCCCTATCAATTTCCTATCATTACTAATGCGTCCTATCCTTTTTCTTTTTCTTCACAATTCAACCGTAAAACAAAAACTTTAAAACCTTCTTTAAAGCGGAAAACTTCGTTTCACGGAAAAGTCTTTGTATTTAATCTAGAGTTATTTAAATAATACATAGCTTTATAATAATACAAATTAGTTCGATTTATTAAATAAATATTCTACCGGTCAAAGATGGCCGATTGTACAATAGGCGGTAAAGAGATGCGCCCTCCATAATGCTACATATAAAAACAACATTTCGCATAATATGTAACAGTGTGCAACAAGAACTGGGGCAACGCGTTCCGTATTTAAAATTGCCCGCCATTTGTAATTCTAATAGTGAATTTTATGTGTTTTTATTTTGTGAAGTTATTTTTTTGTAAAGGTTGGTACATATGGATCTAATTACCTATTTATTATATAAATTATTATTTAATGTTATGTAATTTATTTTTTTGTAACTTTTAGTTTAATTGTGGTTGTGTTCGGGGAAAAAAGTTGTGTTTTCTTTAGCGGTTACTTAGATGTCATGATTTTTTTATTGTGAAGGTTCTTGAATTCTTGTAGGCTTTTTCCGCACATAGAGAAGTTTTAACATAAGTGGCTGTACAGTTTTTCTTTAAGGTTTGCGTATCTTGCATTGATACCATTGATTTATAAAAAACCCAAGATGCACATTTTCAAACAAAACTAACAGCCAAAAGTGTCACCAAATTAAACATACGCAATAAATACGTATAGTAATATCGTAAACATATTTTTTTTTCAAATTCAATCTTACACGCATGACATAAAGTTGTATTTAAAAAGTAATGCACATAAAGCAATAAAATTTAATGATTGACGTTTGCCGGTAGAACAACGCGATACTAATTTAAAAAAAGTGCACAATGCGCCTATTTGTTGCGGACGTTTTTGGGAAGGGGAGTGTGTATCTTTGGTTTTTTGTAAATCAATGATTGATACTTAATGTTTCTTAATCCATAACAAGCAGGTTAAGTCTAGTTTACTTTGAGAACAGATTGCGCTGTGTAGAGAAATGTCCGTGAATATTTTTTATTCATTTATTAAATTTTTCGGGATAATATGGGATAAATTAATGTTTTATAATTCTTCTTTTATTCTATCTGGAGGAATATTAATTATTAGCTAAGTTTCTCTTCTTTCCTGGAGTCTTTGCAGTAGGACATTACCGGGATGCATGATGATGATAACATTCACATAATTTTCTACATTGTAATTTTGATTATAAGTAAGTAGTTACATTGTTTTCTTTATTGAAGTTTTGATCTTTTTTAATTGTCAATTTCTACTAAGTATACTGCTCTATAAAACAGTTTTTGTAACTTTTTCTCTTATCTCTTTAAATTACATGTAAATTGGTTCAGTAGTTTTAATAAATACATCTAGGTAGAAAATAAAGATAAACTTCTTTATGTGTGTGATGGATTAGGAATGCAAATTGTCACCACTTAAAGATCATCCCAAGAATGTCGTAAAGGCCACATGATAAGTTCTTAGATCTCTACGAGAACAAACGATGATAAATTTTTAACAAAAATTCGTATACAATCCGACTAGCCTTGAAGAGGGCTAAAACAAGACTTTTGTGTTCGTTATGAGCTTTTATGTTGTCTATTTTCTTGATATTCATTATTATTTCAGCACAGGCAGCGGTCGTGCAATTTACGATGCACGTAGACGCTAGTTAAAATCCTAAAACCTGGACCTAAGTGTACGTTAAATGGATGTGTATAAAAAATGCATCAGTTAGTGTAGTTTTTTTATATCAAATAAAAAATATGTCTAACTTAATAAATAACTAAAACTAAGAAATCAACTCGGAAACCTGAGCGTTTATACCAATTTAAGCAACTTGATTTATTTAGATGATTCATAAAAATATATTCATAATTTTTAAATAAAAACCTCATCCCATTTTCGATGTTTTCCATGCATAATAATATACAAAAAATACAAGTATATTAGTGTGCTTATTAAATCCGTTATGTAACGTACTATCCTATAGCTCTGCTTAGATTGGGAATAGATGCTATTGTGTAAATACATAATTATGTTTAGATAGATTAATTAAACTTGATAAAATTTCTTTGGAACCAAGTTAGATATTTTTTTATTTAAAAAATCCCGTCTACTGAGGTAAAAACATTAAAACTATGCCAACCTCTTTTGGAAGCAGGTTAACAAAAGTAGAGTGTGATTAATAGATTTTTAGGTTATCATCAAAGATCTATCTTATAAGATAAAGCGATTTATCAAATCCAAAGTCTAACTATCATCATAACAGCCCATTAATGTCCCACTGCAGGGACGGGCCTCCTTCCGTGACGGAGGGATAGTTGGCCTACTAATACCACCCTGGCCAGACGGATTGGTATAGGGTTTAATGTTAACTTTTCCTTCTTTTTAGATCGTAAAGATAATATTCACGGACAGTCCCTTAGTCGGTTTTTACGACACCCGGGATGAGACGGGGTAGTGACAGATTGTATTCTTACTCCGTCACCACACGGATAGGTCTAACTACTTACCTATATTAATTTAATTTAAAAAAATAGAACATAGGCGTCAATTGACAAAAAATAGCTAACACCACTTTCGATAGATCGCGATTAAAGTAGAGCTTTGAGATCTGTGGTTTTCTAATAAAGTTTTACGTCAGATGGCAGCACTTTATCGTCAGTTGAATCTGTCAAAATACCTACTTACATACACACAGAATTCGTATTTTCCCATTTATGTTGTTGCTTTGTAGATTGTTAAAATCGTTGTAAAAGGAATGTGAATTTGTGTATAAGCTTGTATATTTCGGTACATTGTACTGTTTAGCAAACTTTCTCTGGTCATAACTTATAAAAGCGTCAATAAATTACGCTTCCTAATATGTAAAAAATGCTATATAAATTTACACTGTCTATCTGTAATATCTGAGTTTTTTTGGAACTGACAGTCATATATTCAGGTAGAGCGCTGTTTGTTGGCAGAAAAAGTACCTACAACAGACTCTACAGTTAGCCAAAAAGTGTGATAAAAATTGCTCGATAGTATTTTTAAAGGGACCAATCTCACCCAGTCTCTCGCAATGATAGCATGATCCACAAATAAAAATAGATAAGAGAAAAATCTGGATGTTCTTTGTGTAGTTCAAATTAATTATTGTTAAGTCTATGGGACACAGGGCACGATTCCACTTAAAAAAAAAACTGTGACTCCTCTATAATACAGAATTCCAGATACAACAAGACCGCGAAAAAAAAATCCTCGTTCTTTTTTTGAAGTCAGTTAAAAAGTACCAAAGCAAGACACGTCCAGTGAAAATCTCAACCCCTTATACCCTTATACATCTCAACAGTCTGTATTTAAATGGGCGTGTTAGCCAATAAAATAGAGGACCCATGGCTGTATGGGAAAGATCATTGTACATTCACTGTAGACATGATTAAAACTATATCGTTGTACTAATCTAATCTGTTATTGTCCAACATTAGTCTTCTCGTGTGAAAAGATCGTTTATCTGTTACATAAACATATGGAAAAGGTTTTCATTACACATAATTAGTTATGTAAGTAAAATGTACTAGGTTTGCTAGTGTCAACACTCAACACTCCTATTCATCCTACGGGCAATGTAAAAGTAGACAAAAGAAAATTTCGCATATGTCATCGCTACAAAAAATGATAGAAATGTTGACATAAAATGTAAAATCCGTCTGGCCAACATCGTATTAGTCTAATAGATTTTAAACTATTGCGATTTGTATACATATTACTAGTTTACACGAGTCTTACTCGCGGTATATACTACATAATCTAGATACTTATAGGATAAATACCTATAAGTAGCTAGTTTTAGTAAGTAGTATATACCGCGAGTAAGATCCGTGTAAAATAGTAATATCGTATTATTGGTAGTCCAAGTTTTGTCTTCGTCAACCAAATATGAGTTGTCTTGCCTCTAGCACAGAAGGAAAACTTGACTGAATACAATAGGAAACTCGTTAGACTAGCAGTAGTGGGTATTCTGTATTCATACCTTTTTGACGACTTCTGTGGCGTAGTGGTTATTATAACATCATTGCTACGCAGAGGTTTTGGGTTCGATTTCCGTTCAATGCAAATATTTGTGTGCATGAACATGATTATGGTATATTCAACCAATTTTTTCTGAAGACAGCATAGCTCAACTACCACAAACAATAATCTATTTGTTTTTTTTTTCCAGATCAACGTATCACAATGGTGCATTATAAGGTAATTTCTTTTTATTATAATAGTGTTACCAACAGTATAAATTATATTATTACGTTAGTATGGTAATAATATATTATGTGTACGCCCAAATATATATTTTGTTATCCCACTTGTGACCTTAATTACTTTTGTTTTGCTTGAAGAAGTTTAGTGTCGTCATCTTAGAAAAATACTGTTTGCTTTAAAGACATAACTATAGGCCGACCGTTTAAAACAGACCCCGCCTGCGGTAATAGGGGTGCGCGGGGGGCGAGGACAAAGGAGAGAGCTATCTCTTGATTTTTTGGCAAAACGGCGCCATCTAGATACTGTGACCCGAACTACATCACATCACAACACAGCTCTAATTTTTAGCTAGCTTATTTTTATGAAATAAAAAGAAGGAAATATTGAAATTATACCCTAAACCAATCGAAATACCTGGAGAGGTTTTTTTATTTTTCTGGTCAGGCTTTAAATTGTGTAATAATTTAGATTGCATATTTTCTCTAAGAAAGTACGAGTTTTAATGGCAAGATGACGCCACCATCTTTGAAATTTGTAAATTGTATAGAAGACGGACTAGCTTACTGCACTAAACCATATTCATTTGGGCTTGAGAAATTTGGTAAACAAACAAAAAAATGGGTCTTTTTAATGTCACGATTACTCATTTATAGATAATTATAATCTATGGTCACGATGAAGACTCGAAAATTATAAAAAAAATATGAATATGTTAACGACTTTACAATAAAATAGAAATTTCATTACATAATATGTTTAAATAATTTAAATATTATAATTAGATCACCAAGTAATCAATTAATTCTTTTTTCCTTTTTAAACATTACATACGAAGTAAACGACAATGATGAAGGGCCTACAATTGTCAATGTCTGAAATGTCATGTATCGCATTAATATGTCTTAACAGAAGAAGAATAATATTACAAATTAATGGGATTATTGAAGAATTTGTTAATTAATTTATAATACAAGCTGGGAACAGTTTTTCTGAATCTAAATTAGAAGTTTCCGATTAATAGAAATTGAAAAAAGTGTTTTTAAAAAGCAATTTACTAATTTGTAAGTTTTATTTATATATTCTGCTTCTCAATAAACTTTTATTGTCTTAATTCAAGCATTATTTACTAAATTCACATTCTCTTATCCAGGTAGAATACACTTATTTGTATTTACACAGAGTTATTAATTGTTTAGTTATGTTTTTAGTTAAAATTGTTTGAAAACCGCGGCATTTTTGCAGTTTGACAGATTTGACATGTTTATACTTTTTCTCATGCTATCTTGAATAGGATATAGTGTCATACTGACATACTGACTAGGTGTCCGTTATGGTAGTGTGTAAAAATAAAAAAAGCTCTTATTATTGTTCTTATTATCTATACTATTATACAAAGCTGAAGAGTTTGTTTGTTTGTTTGAACGCGCTAATCTCAGGAACTAGGTACTTCTTCGAATTGAATTTAGTTTTCAGTTTTGGATAGACCATTGATCGAGGAAGGCTATAGGCTATATAACATCAAGCTAGGACAAAAAAAAAAATTCAAAATTAGGGTGCCTAAGGGCCTACTCAGAAGACTCATAGTCACTCAGAGGGCAATGGAGAGACCTATGTTGTAGCCTGACCTATGGACCTACTCAGAAGGCTTATGGTCTTTCAGATGGCAATGGAGAGAGATATGTTGTAGCCTGATCTATGAATGTACTCAAAACGCTCATGGTGTCTCGGAGGGCAATGGAGAGAGCTATGTTGTGCCTGATCTATGAACCTACTCAAAACCTCCTATTTTATTTCAAACTAGCTTCCGCCCGCGGCTTCGCCCGCGTGAAATTAGTTTTTGTCAATCAGAATCAGAAATCATTTACTTGCTCACAAAATTTTGCATTTATATTATTAGTAGGATAGAATAAGCAAAGGTGTGTCACTTTAGTGCCTCACAAAAAAGGTGAATATTATCTTCACTAAATAAAAAGAAGGAAACATTGAAATTAAACCCTATACCAATCCGTCTGCAAGCGTGGTATTAGTAGGCCAAGTATCCCTCCGTCAAGGAAGGAGGCCCGTCCCTGTAGTGGGACATTAATGGGCTGTTATGATGAAATAAGTTGACAATTACGAATTTAAGCTCTCTAGATATATCAGACCAGCACAGCTAAAAAACCGGTCAAGTGCGAGTCTGACTCGCGCACCGAGGGTCCTGTACAAACCTATTTATTTTCCCGCCAAATTGTGATAACGTCAGGATTCAGCTGTTTAAATACTATTTTTCCCGCCAAAATTCAATGACGTCACGACTTAGCTGTCAAAATATATTTGCCTGCCAAAATTCTGTGACGACACGATTCATCTGTCAAAAATTCTATGACGTCACGCCTATCTGTCAAAATTGACAGCTGTCAAAAGTGACAGAGGTATCAAATATTTTCCCGCCAAAATAATATGACGTCACAAATCATCTGTCAAAAATTATGTGACGTCACGACTCATCTGTCAAAAATTCAAAAACGTCACGGCTCAGCTGTCAAAATATATTTACCCGCCAAAATTCTGTGACGTCACGAATCATCTGTCAAAAATTCTGTGACGTCACGACTCATCTGTCAAAAATTCAAAAACGTCACGAATCAGCTGTCAAAATTTAATTCTGTGACGTCACGACTCAGCGTTCAAAAATTCAATGACGTCACGACTCAACTGTCAAAAAGTATTTTCCCGCCAAAATTCTGTGACGTCACGACTCATCTGTCAAAATTCTATGACGTCACAGGTCACGTGACCAAAATTCTATGACGTCACAGGTCACGTGACCAAAATTCTATGACGTCACAGGTCACGTGACCAAAATTCTATGACGTCACAGGTCACGTGACACAGCTTTCCCGCCAAAATTCTATGAAATCAAAATATAATATGATTGCTAATAAAAAGTAGCCTATGTTCTTTCTCAGGGTCTAAAGATTGTCTGTACCAAATTTCATCGAAATCCGTTCAGCCGTTTAGGCGTGAAAGGGTAACAGACAGACAGACAGACAGACAGACAGACAGACAGAGTTACTTTCGCATTTATAATATTAGTATGGATTTAATCGCGGACAAAGTCGCGTTTTACAGCTAGTCTGTAAATATTTTCTAAGATTGATTCTTACAAATTAATATGTTTAAATCATACCTGTTTTAATGTATATATGAGTCATATAATTTCAAAACCCCCTAAAGTGCTTTTTCTTAAATGTCGACAATTCATGAAAAACGTCTTAAACTTACTAACAACCTTAATTCTGTACGATTTTTAACATTATATTATTATTGTAATCTAGCAATCCCAACAAACATCTTTCTTTAATAAAAACAATTTGAAAAACGAGGTTATTTGCAAAAATAGATTCGTTTTAGGACTTTGAAGTTAACTTTAGGTTTTAGTGAAATTTGAAAGTAACCGATACCGTTTTAGAGGGTTTTGAAGCAATCACTATTTTGAACTAGGAAGGTGTTATGCAATAAAATTGTAAATAAGACACAAAATAAAAAAGGCAATTATTTTTAAAATTATTTTATTTCAATAAGACCTAATCTTAGCATTCCATGGATTCTCCGTGCGGGTGCCGGGTCCATCGCGTGATAGAGGACGGAACACTGGCGTAACAGCGTCTGGGACTTACGACCCAGATGTAGGTTTAAGGAGGCCCCCTTACAACGCGTTAGCGGTCACCTTCACTGTCTGCTATGTTCCGTCCCCTACCTATCCAAATTTGGTAGGAACCTAACAACGCCGTTTTGGACATTCGTGATAGTAGAGAGCTTACTGAAGTTCTCGGCAGTCCTAGTTCAAACCATTTTCAGAAATGGTTTTTCATTTTTATGTAATAATGAAATAATAATTATGTAATATTATTGTTATTTCTGGAGTCGGTGTCAGCCAACAAAATGCAAATGGAATGGCAGCCACGAATTACAGATTATATTATTATATGACTTCGACATTATGACATAAAGTTGTTGATTGTTTAGGGATTGGTTTAAAAATTAAACAAATATTAAATAACTATTTTTATCATATTTAAATAAATATATTTTAAGATACCTGTGTCACGTTCAAACGTTTTAATATACCTATTTAGTAACTGATTAAAGCTTTCCATAACTTTGGGCGTTTATATAGGTTTAACCAGCACCATAGGATCAATAATGCAAAATGTTGTCTACAAAGTCGTTAGAAAAGGCAATAAAGTTTTGTATAACACATTCTGATCACTTTAAATGGTTTTTAATTTTAAGTAATTGTCTTTGATTCGTAGTACTTTCTCATCTTAGTCTTTAGTCTGTGTATAACACGACGCCATATTTCTTTAAATTTTAAGTCAGGAATATAAAATAGAATATAATTATCGTGGCTGACACCGACTCCAAAAATAACAATAATATTACATTATTTGTAATAATTTCATTATATTTTAAAGAATCTACAAATAAATATATTTGTAGACTCTTCAAGAAATATCCTTAACAATACTTTTTACAATAATTAAAAGAACCTATTCTTTAGATTATAATTAAGTAAAAATAATGTCTGATTTAATGTTGCAAAACCAAAATACAACTAATTATTTTTTAATTTTTAGTGCAATTTTTGTCTTTGAAGTCGGTTTTTTTTTGTAAAAACTTATTTTATTTGGCATAGCAAATAACTCGATATAGCTCTTGTGTACGCTACCATAACGGACACCGCTACCCCGCCCCCTCGTCCCTTTCATACCGCAGGCGGGGACTGAGATACACGGTCGGCCTATAGATAGTTAGTCTAGTTATATCTATATGAGTCTAGTTATTAAAAAAATGTTATAAAAAAGAAAAAGTTATAACTAGAGTAGGTACTAATGGACTGCAGTATTATCGGTTCCTTGGTTTACAGTATTTCTGGTGGAAGTAGATAGGCTTTAAAAAAAACAGCTGGAACAGCAGCAGCAAAAAAACTTTAAAAACGTCATTCTCATAATCTTTAACCCTATGTAAGTATACGTAGGTACTACTTTATGTTATACCACAAAAGTGTTGTCTCCTAAACGGATGGATGTTCTTAATAAAGTTAAATAAATTTTATGTCCAGTGTCGTAGCGTGCCTTGTCGGGGCTCCGTATAAAAAAATTGTTTGGAGGCCCTTATATGTAGGTAAAGATTTTCAAAAAAGAAAAAAAAATATTGTGAAAAGAAATATTTATTAACAAAACCTCCTCGACCTCGTTGGCGCGACGGTAGCGCAAGCGGCTGCCGTGCAAGAGGTTGTGGGTTCGATCCCCACGCAGGACAATAATTTGTGAGATCCACAAATTATTGTCCTGGTCTGGGTGTTCTTTGTGTCCGTTAATTGATGTTTGTAAAAGGTCCCCGCCACACAGGGCATGATCCCTAGTGCAAGAGTTGTTTTAAAAAAAAAAAAAAACATAATTTAACTATTTTACAAATTAAAATCAAATTTTAAATATCTCCTTGCCTTTTCTTCTGATTTATAAAACCATTTATGATGATAATTTTAGTTTTTCTAAAATGTCTGCCTCTATGGACAATAGTGAGAGGTCTGACAGTCGTTCTTGTCCCATCGAAGTTCATAAGTAATTTTTTATCAGTTTTAATTTTTTTTAAACTTCTTTTAGCTGCACACTTTGATGGCCCCCGTGGCCCGGGAGCCTCGTATAATTGATACAGCAAATACGGCGATAGCTGGTTATGTACTTGTGTTAAAATTTATGCGCTAAGTGAATAAGGTGTAAAATTCACAGAATACCAATCGTAAAATCGTCGCATATCTAATAAATACCTGTTCTATTAGTCAGTCAGTACAGGGTACTAGTACCTTATATGGTACAACTAATAAACGATAGATCAAAGGGATGTGAAGCCTTCCTCAATGTACCGGTTTATAATCACAGGATATTATTACCGGTAATGTTACGATAATCTACGGTTATTAACTTAAGTAGTGTAAAAAAAACTTGGTCTTGTCTTCTAAGGTAGATAATTTTAGGCTAGCTTTGGTGGTAAGGCGGTTGTCTATGCGGTTGCTGTGTGCGTGATCGTTGTTTAAAATCCCACACTAGACAAATCTCCGCGTGGTGACGGAGTAAGAATACAATATGTCACCACCCCATCTAATCCCATGGGTGTCGTAAAACTCGACTAAGGGACTATCCGCGAATATTATCTTTACGAAATAAAAAGACCGAAAACTTGTAATTAAACCCTATTCCAATCCGTCTGGCCAGCGTGGTAATAGTAGACCAAGTATCCCTCCGTCACGGGAGGAGGCCCGTCCCTGTAGCGGAACATTAACGGGTGGTGACATATGTATTCTTACTCCGTCACCACACGGAACACGACTTGAATACTCTTCAAGAAACATAACTTCATGTACCTACAACAGCTTCACATCATACCAACACTGAAGTAGTTAAAGTTGCTAAACAAAACACAAAATAACCACCTAGCTTAGTAAGTCAAGCTTTTCCATTCACCAACACCATCAAGATAACTACATATTATATGTATTTAAACGTAATCTACGGAATAAATAATAGTGTATTTTATACTATTTATATAATTTCAAAACACATTATTACAATGGGCGTATGGTATGGTCAATCATTTCTCTCCTTGTTTGTTATTTTAGTAATTGAGAACAAACTAAGTATACGTTCATTATTTGTTATGAAATAGTCTATATGGGCGTTACAAAACTCTTTTTCAATGTCAATTTTTGTGGTTAACAATATAATCTATAGTTCAAGCGTTTTGAATTTAGAATGCTTTAAAATCAAACAAAGGTTGAAATATTAAATAGGTTGCATATTTATAACCTATCAACTCAATTTTTAGGTCCTACAGCAGGGACATGACTCTTCTAGTAAACGAGCGAAACCTAATACATAGTATACTGGTTAGATTGACTGTTACAGGGAATAATATCTAACATAACAGTAATGTCCCACTGCAGGGACGGGCCTCCTCCTGTGACGGAGGGATACTTGGCCTACTAATACCACGCTGGCCAAACGGATTGGTATAGGGTTTAATTTCAAGTTTTCCTTCTTTTTATTACGTAAAGATAATATTTACGGATAGCTAATTAGTCGGTTTTTACGACACCCATGGGATGAGATGGAGTGATGGGACACTGTATTCTTACTCCGTCACCATACGGAGAATAATACATATATCTTCCCAATTACATTCTTCATTCATTTCTTCTTCTTCTTTCTTCTTTGTACATTGAGACCCTTGCCTAATATTACGTAAGTACAAGGCAGTTAACAAATATAGTTATTTTAAATATAATTTATTTCGTGTAAATGAAATAAATTCAAACCATAACAGATATACCTATTTAAATTTTCATTTTCGGGGCAAATTGTTTTATAATCAAAATAAAAATCTATTCCTTCAAATGTTTTAGAACTGTTTGAATTTCACTAAGTATGTCTTGCAGCCAAGGCAATGAGCAGATTATGTGTAGGGTAAAACCGGGATAGACGCCCCAGTGGGATAGATGCCCCGATTCTTAACTGATAGTTTTAAAATAAATGACTACAATTCAACATGAATGATTAAGCTATCCCACATTCATAAAAAATATTCATTTTAATGAATATTTTCAACCGACTTTAAAAAGGAGGAGGTTCTCAATTCGGTTGTATTTTTTTTATTTTTTTTTTTTAATCGGAATTCTTTTTAAAAAAGTGGAGCGTCTATCCCAGTTTTACCCTAGAGGAGGCTTTTTATTTAAGCTTGATGATGAAGTGGCACTCATGCAAGTTAGAGCCTACTCAAGCCCCGGCGGCTGTCCAGTATCCCGGTGATTTCACTAATAACTGCACCTATCTATTGGCTTGGAGGTGGATTAAGCGGTCACAGCATTTGACGACCTCTGTGGCGTAGTGGTTATATAACATCACTGCTACGAAAAGGTCTCGGGTTCGATTCCCGCTCAATGCAAATCTTTGTGCGCATGAACATGATTGTTTGCATTGGTCTTGGTGATTGCTCTGTATAAAATGTATGTATTTACAAAAAAAGTATTTAAGTATGTTTATCCGTTGTCTAGTACCCCATAGTACAAGCTTTGCTTAGTTTAGGACTAGATGGTGTTATGTAAGGAATATGTATTCCGTCACCATTAGAATAATAATATTATTTGTACAGACCTGGACGGCGTTTTCCTAAAGAACCATTTCGGTACAAACATGAAAGTGAAATGTATTACAACATCACAAAAAAAACACAAAAGCGTTCGCCATTATTTTTGTAACAAATTATAAACAATAGGTTATATTTTACTCTTATCTGTTTGTATTGTACTGTAAACTAGTAATTAACTACGAAAATACTTTCATGATGTTAATATAGTATACAATGATATACCTATAGTTCAGTAGATATAGACAGAGAAATTATGATTTTTGTACGTAAGAATGGAAAGCGAAACAGAGCGGAGCTTTTTTTCAACCGACTTCAAAAAAGAGGAGGTTCTCAATTCGGTTGTATTTTTTATTTTTTTTTTATTTTTTTTTTTTTTTTTTTTTTGTGTTTGTTACCTGATTTCTCGAAAACGGCTAGACCGATTTGAAAAATTTTTTTTTTGTTCGTTTGGGTATACTTCCCATTTGGTCCCATTGTCACCAGATCTGGATCTGGATGACGGGATCCCAGAGAAATCGAGGGCATCTCTTGAAAATTGTAGGGACACATTATGTAAAATGTTGTCATATACGTGCATCTCTGACGTCACTACCAAATAGTCAAGAGTCAGAACTGGTCTGATGCTGGAGACCACAGAGAGTCGAGGGAACAACTCAACGGCATATAGCAGCTACCTTGTGTTTGGGCTTATTTTAATTGTATTGATGAAAACTTTACGAAACTTGACACAAACATGATCTGATGATGAAGAAGACTGAGGGTCGAGGGAACTCCTCAACGGTATGTAGCAGCTACCTAGTGTTTAGGCTTATTTTAATTGTATTGATGGAAACATTACACAACTTTACACAAACATGATCTGATGATGAAGACGACTGAGGGTCGAGGAAACTTCTCAACGGTATATAGCAGCTACCTAGTGTTTGGGCTTATTTTATTCGTATTAATGAAAACTTTACACAAACATGATCTTATGATGAAGACGACTGCAGAAATGTATTTAATACGAATCTTAGAAATTGTTATCAGCATGGTTTTTAACCGACTCCTGTTGAAGTCGGTTTTTTAATTAGAAAATTATTATATGGAGATAATAATGGCAATAAATTTCCGTGTGGTGACTGAGTAAGAATACAATATGTCACCACCCCATCTCATCCCATGGGTGTCGTAAAAACCAACTAAGGTACTATCCGTTAATATTATCGTTTACGAAATAAAAAGAAGGAAAACTTGAAATTAATCCCTATACCAATCCGTCTGGCCAGCATGGTATTAGTAGGTCAAGTATTTTTCCATTACGGGAGGAGGTCCGTCCCTGTATTGGGATATTGATGGGCTGTTATGATGAAAATGATGGTTACAACATGTATTTTTATTTCAACACCACTGGGACTGTACGCAGCATATAAACCAAGACTACATAAAACAAAGAATAAGTCT
Organism: Schrankia costaestrigalis; assembly: GCA_905475405.1. NCBI lineage: Eukaryota > Metazoa > Arthropoda > Insecta > Lepidoptera > Erebidae > Schrankia > Schrankia costaestrigalis. Next base: position 7,425,924 of record FR997852.1, on the reverse strand, counting down.
ATGATCACCGTACCATGCACACTATTGTTTAAATGTAAATTTTATGCAAAAAGTATATCTTTATAATGTACCTTATATTTATTTATACCATCCCATTCCTTCATTATTTAAATCTACATAATACCTAGACTACACACCATAGTACACTAATAGTGTCGTAGGAGCCGACTAAGACATAATTACTTATGCATTTATTTGCTGAGTTGTTTTTTTTTAATACGAAAGGAACAATGAAATAAATACATACATCATCAAAGACAAACTTGAATACTTGAACTTGATGAATGATAACCAGAAAGGCCTATGTGAATTCTTTATATGGCATGGAAGTACTAAAAGAACTTGGACACAACCTACTTAAAGGATTGTGCTTGCAAAGAGCATCAGCTGTAAGCTCTCTACTAGCGCCTATGTCGAAATAAAAGGCCTGTGTAATTTGTGTTTATAAATTCCATTTTTGATTTAAATATCCTTAGTCCGGGATTTTACAGTTTCTACAAGACGAGAAACTGGTCTGTCACGGCCGAGAGAGCCTTTAGTTTCTAAATAAATGCAAAAACTGATGCGTTATGTGAACCATGCTTTATGTAAGTGTGCGTTACAAGTAGAGTTATAACGACACTGGGTAGTAACTTGTGCTTAACTGTATATCTAAGTGTTCATCTAGTTAACAGACATTGTGGTTATCCAGGAGTTTTGTGTCCAATACCTTAGTTGGCCGAAAAAAGTTATAATAGAGTTATCTTATAGTCCTTAGACGGGCATTGATCTTATCAATGCCACAGCGATCTCTTCACCGAGTAACAGCACGAAGTGTTTACAATTTCCAATGCTGGCGTCGTCGGCCCCATACTCCATAACAATTACCTTGTTATCGAAGTTGCAGAAGTCGACCTCTGTGGCGTACTTAGTGGTTATACAACATGACTGCTACGCAGAGGTCTCGGGCTCGATTTCCGCTCAATGCAAATCATAGTGTGCATGAACATGATTGTTTGCATTGGTCTGTGTGTATTCTATGTATAATATGTATGTATTTACAAAAAAAAGTATTTAAGTATGTTTATCCGTTGTCTAGTACCCATAGTACAAGCTTTGCTTAGTTTGGGACTAGATGGCGTTGTATGAATGTGTAAAAAAAAATACAGGGTAAAAAGCAACCCGCGTTAATCTTCCGTACACGATTGTTTGCATTGGTCTGGGTGTTTTCTATGATAATAATATCATCATCATCATCATCATATCAGCTAATCGACACTATTACGGTCTAGTACCCATAGTACAAGATTTGCTTAGTTTGGGACTTAACCTACCTATACGTATATGTACTAGTATTACATGTGATCCACTGTCCATACCCATATTGCGAGACAGGCCAGTTTGCTAACTATGGGAGTAAGGCACTATTCAACAACGTGAGAATGAGTTGATGTACTACAAGTAATTACATATATTTATGAGTGCGTATGAGGTACAGTGAAAGGGCGTATTTTACTTGTAAGTTATGAGTTTTTTCTCACATATCCACGCCATTTATTGGCAAATTAAGTAAAGCTACTAGCTATAGCTATACTAGCGGGAAAAAGTGTAATTTCGAACCACGGACTTTCTCGATTTGTATTCGTAATTAAAGGACTAGTCTAGGACTATAGTTCATAGTTCATTTATTTTCTCAATGTTAAGTTACAAAATAACAGCTTATAATAGACGTCACTTTAAATCGACTTAATCTAATTTTACCATTGAGGTAATACTTATGTATATTACCTTTTTCAATTTTACCTACATATTAAAAGTTTTTCAAACTTTACCACAGCTTCCAAGGCGCTAGTAGAGAAGAAGAGGTGTAACAAACTCTATAGCAGCATTTTTTAGACGTCTCTATAATTTTACAACATTGTAACTGTAATAAGGTGCTGCCATTTTAACCGGGCAGGTTAAGGGCATTGCATTGCTCAAACCCCAAAAACACGCTCGGTTTGGAGAAGTTTGTTGACGAATCCTTACATACGTTTACTTCACAAAAAAACATGAATAAACTAGATACTACCGAAAAAACTTTGTATTGATTAAAAACGCTAATTATTTCTTAAAAACTTCCAAAAAAAAATCACGAAATCTGGTATTATAATAACTAAATATCAAATTGTCTATTAAACGGATGATTGATTTTATTCGAAATTTATACAAAAAATGTGCTATATTCTAACTAATAATCTGTATTGATTACTTTATCTTAATTATTCGTTATATTTAAAATAATTGATAAAAACTAGATTTTCATAAAATCCCCGCGCCTGCACACCCGCTACCGCCGTGACGATTGCTCGGGAGTCGCACATTCAGTGTCGTTACGACTCTTGTGATGGGTGGACTGTACGACCGTATTTTCTTACCGAATAAAACTTTAAACCGACCAACTTTGAATGAAAAACTATTGTAAATAAAAAGTACACAATTGTTTTTAATAATACTACTTGTAATTCAGTTCATAAGTGTAATATATCCTAGTTTTTAATTAAATTTTGTTTTTTAATCACTCATAGACTATGCTTAAATATAAAAATAAACGTAATGTGAAGCGTGGCCGAGCTCTTCAAAATTATTGGTAAGTACCTACAAGCTAAATATTAATTATTTTATACCTTTGTATGCTTTAGTTAGACAAGTTTTTATTTGTACGATGTTTAGATTCATTTTTAGAACATCGGCATTGCTTCGATTAAACTTATATTTTGAGTACCTTGATAGTACCTAGGCTTTCGGTGGACTCCGAAGGTAGGTAGACTTCAGCCATGATGGCAGTACCTACGTAAACCAGCAAGTTGGTACTCGTTTAAAAAAACTCAGGGAGACCAAGGTGACTGTGAGGGACTGACTTATGGTGGACTACGAAGGTAGGTAGACTTCAGTCATGATGGCGGTACCTACGTAAACCAGCAAGTTGGTACTCGTTTAAAAGAGCTCAGGGAGACCTAGGTGAATGTGAGGGACTGACTTATGGTGGACTACGAAGGTAGGTAGACTTCAGTCATGATGGCAGTACCTACGTAAACCAGCAAGTTGGTACTCGTTTAAAAGAGCTCAGGGAGACCTAGGTGAATGTGAGGGACTGACTTATGGTGGACTAAGAAGGTAGGTAGACTTCAGTCATGATGGCAGTACCTACGTAAACCAGCAAGTTGGTACTCGTTTAAAAGAGCTCAGGGAGACCTAGGTGACTGTGAGGGACTGACTTATGGTGGACTCCGAAGGTAGGTAGACTTCAGTCATGATGGCAGTACCTAAGTAAACCAGCAAGTTGGTACTCGTTTAAAAGAGCTCAGGGAGACCTAGGTGACTGTGAGGGACTGACTTATGGTGGATTACGAAGGTAGGTAGACTTCAGTCATGATGGCAGTACCTACGTAAACCAGCAAGTTGGTACTCGTTTAAAAGAGCTCAGGGAGACCTAGGTGACTGTGAGGGACTGACTTATGGTGGACTCCGAAGGTAGGTAGACTTCAGTCATGATGGCAGTACCTACGTAAACCAGCAAGTTGGTACACGTTTAAAAGAGCTCAGGGAGACCTAGGTGACTGTGAGGGACTGACTTATGGTTGACTCCGAAGGTAGGTAGACTTCAGTCATGATGGCAGTACCTACGTAAACCAGCAAGTTGGTACTCGTTTAAAAGAGCTCAGGGAGACCTAGGTGACTGTGAGGGACTGACTTATGGTTGACTCCGAAGGTAGGTAGACTTCAGTCATGATGGCAGTACCTACGTAAACCAGCAAGTTGGTACTCGTTTAAAAGAGCTCAGGGAGACCTAGGTGACTGTGAGAGACTGACTTATGGTGGACTACGAAGGTAGGTAGACTTCAGTCATGATGGCAGTACCTACGTAAACCAGAAAGTTGGTACTCGTTTAAAAGAGCTCAGGGAGACCTAGGTGACTGTGAGGGACTGACTTATGGTGGACTCCGAAGGTAGGTAGACTTCAGTCATGATGGCAGTACCTACGTAAACCAGCAAGTTGGTACTCGTTTAAAAGAGCTCAGGGAGACCTAGGTGACTGTGAGGGACTGACTTATGGTGGACTCCGAAGGTAGGTAGACTTCAGTCATGATGGCAGTACCTTCGTAAACCAGCAAGTTGGTATTCGTTTAAAAGAGCTCAGGGAGACCTAGGTGACTGTGAGGGACTGACTTATGGTGGACTACGAAGGTAGGTAGACCTCAGTCATGATGGCAGTACCTACGTAAACCAGCAAGTTGGTACTCGTTTAAAAGAGCTCAGGGAGACCTAGGTGACTGTGAGGGACTGACTTATGGTGGACTCCGAAGGTAGGTAGACTTCAGTCATGATGGCAGTACCTACGTAAACCAGCAAGTTGGTACTCGTTTAAAAGAGCTCAGGGAGACCTAGGTGACTGTGAGGGACTGACTTATGGTGGACTCCGAAGTTAGGTAGACTTCAGTCATGATGGCAGTACCTACGTAAACCAGAAAGTTGGTACTCGTTTAAAAGAGCTCAGGGAGACCTAGGTGACTGTGAGGGACTGACTTATGGTGGACTCCGAAGGTAGGTAGACTTCAGTCATGATGGCAGTACCTTCGTAAACCAGCAAGTTGGTATTCGTTTAAAAGAGCTCAGGGAGACCTAGGTGACTGTGAGGGACTGACTTATGGTGGACTACGAAGGTAGGTAGACTTCAGTCATGATGGCAGTACCTACGTAAACCAGCAAGTTGGTACTCGTTTAAAAGAGCTCAGGGAGACCTAGGTGACTGTGAGGGACTGACTTATGGTGGACTCCGAAGGTAGGTAGACTTCAGTCATGATGGCAGTACCTACGTAAACCAGCAAGTTGGTACTCGTTTAAAAGAGCTCAGGGAGACCTAGGTGACTGTGAGGGACTGACTTATGGTTGACTCCGAAGGTAGGTAGACTTCAGTCATGATGGCAGTACCTACGTAAACCAGCAAGTTGGTACACGTTTAAAAGAGCTCAGGGAGACCTAGGTGACTGTGAGGGACTGACTTATGGTTGACTCCGAAGGTAGGTAGACTTCAGTCATGATGGCAGTACCTACGTAAACCAGCAAGTTGGTACTCGTTTAAAAGAGCTCAGGGAGACCTAGGTGACTGTGAGGGACTGACTTATGGTGGACTCCGAAGGTAGGTAGACTTCAGTCATGATGGCAGTACCTACGTAAACCAGCAAGTTGGTACTCGTTTAAAAGAGCTCAGGGAGACCTAGGTGACTGTGAGGGACTGACTTATGGTGGACTCCGAAGGTAGGTAGACTTCAGTCATGATGGCAGTACCTACGTAAAACAGCAAGTTGTTACTCATTAGGTCTTGACCTAGTTGACTTTGAGACATTTACGTAGGTTTTTTTTTTTACTGCAATGTTTTGATATCGACAAAATTACAAGTACCAATTAAAACAGGAATTATTTTTTTTAAGGAAAATAAGAAAGCAGCAAGGCTCTGAATTACAAAATCAAGAAGATCAACCGCTGTCAAAATCTTACGACACATGCGAACCGTCAGATATGCCAACTGATATGGAAGTTGAGCAAAATGTGGTAAATATAAGTTTATTTTGTTGTTTTTTATGTAAGCTCAAATAAGTGTTTATTTACAGCATCACATTGTAAACGTCTAAAATTATGAGAGCTTTTCATCTATATTATGCATAGTTATTATTATGAATTCTGTCTGCTGCCTAGTTTTTAAGATTAATGCATACATAAACAGACAAACAGCTGAAAGCTAATTTGTTTTTCATATTATAGAGTAATGATTGCTAATAAAGCAAACTCGTAACTTTTTCCATATTTCTGATAATCCTCCTGCTACTTGTTTTACATACATTACCGCCACAAATGTGTTATGTACTGTGATTAATACTTGTATTAATTTGTAACATCGACTATTTTATTAAATAAAAAATTTTGTTCTAGCTTGAAGAAGAAATACTACCAAATTTGACTGTAGAAGTGGGGCATACCCAGGAAGAAACAAAAAATATATCTGGAAGAACAGTAATAGGGGCCTCCTTAAACCTACATCTGGGTCGTAAGTCCCAGACGCTGTTATGCAAGTGTTCCTTCCTCTATCACGCGATGGACCCGGCACCCGCACGGAGAATCTATGGAATGCTAAGATTAGGTCTTATCTTCTTTGATTAAAATAAAATATAAAACTTACTAAAGCTGTTTTCTTAATAACCATTTTGCCTATTTTACAAAATAACATTTTACAGTTAGTTTCAATTTATTTCTGTTTCCATCGCTGAAAATCATTGAGTTCAATTCAACCTTCAGAAGAATGTCTGATGAGGATCAGGTAAGTACAAAGTGTAGTAGCATGAGTAATTAAATAGGGAAATGATGAGAACTGGGTTCTTCTAGCTGTTTCCATCGCTGAAAATCATTGAGTTCAATTCAACCTTCAGAAGAATGTCTGATGAGGATCAGGTAAGTACAAAGTGTAGTAGCATGAGTAATTAAATAGGGAAATGATGAGAACTGGGTTCTTCTAGCTGTTCCCATCGCTGAAAACCGTTGTGTTCTTACCTGGCCATCATCAGACCTTCAGAAGACATAGTGTAGTAGCATCATTAATTAAATAGGCAAATTATGAAAACAGAGTACTTCTAGCTGTTACCATCGCTGAGAACCGTTGTGTACTTACCTGGTCATCATCAGACCTTCAGAAGACATAGTGTAGTAGCATCATTAATCAAATAGGCAAATTATGAAAACAGAGTACTTCTAGCTGTTACCATCGCTGAGAACCGTTGTGTACTTACCTGGTCATCATCAGACCTTCAGAAGACATAGTGTAGTAGCATCATTAATCAAATAGGCAAATTATGAAAACAGAGTACTTCTAGCTGTTACCATCGCTGAGAACCGTTGTGTACTTACCTGGTCATCATCAGACCTTCAGAAGACATACTGTAGTAGCATCATTAATCAAATAGGCAAATTATGAAAACAGAGTACTTCTAGCTGTTACCATCGCTGAGAACCGTTGTGTACTTACCTGGTCATCATCAGACCTTTAGAAGACATAGTGTAGTAGCATCATTAATCAAATAGGCAAATTATGAAAACAGAGTACTTCTAGCTGTTACCATCGCTGAGAACCATTGTGTACTTACCTGGTCATCATCAGACCTTCAGAAGACATAGTGTAGTAGCATCATTAATCAAATAGGCAAATTATGAAAACAGAGTACTTCTAGCTGTTACCATCGCTGAGAACCGTTGTGTACTTACCTGGTCATCATCAGACCTTCAGAAGACATAGTGTAGTAGCATCATTAATCAAATAGGCAAATTATGAAAACAGAGTACTTCTAGCTGTTACCATCGCTGAGAACCGTTGTGTACTTACCTGGTCATCATCAGACCTTCAGAAGACATAGTGTAGTAGCATCATTAATCAAATAGGCAAATTATGAAAACAGAGTACTTCTAGCTGTTACCATCGCTGAGAACCGTTGTGTACTTACCTGGCCATCATCAGACCTTCAGAAGACATAGTGTAGTAGCATCACTAATCAAATAGGCAAATTATGAAAACAGAGTACTTCTAGCTGTTACCATCGCTGAGAACCGTTGTGTACTTACCTGGCCATCATCAGACCTTCAGAAGACATAGTCTAGTAGCAACAGTAATAATAATAAATTCGTTATTGCTCTGAGCGCGGTGAACGTTATTTCCAGTAAAATACGTATGTATAAAATTGGCGTCTCCGAGAGAATAAATAAGTTAGGTCAAAACAATAATAAATTTGTGTCGCGTCTGTGATTTGAATAATCATTAGTTGATTATATCCTAGTATTAATCTCTGTTAGTAGATGGCGCTTTTTCTATGAAAACTGTAACAAACCTCAGATCTTCAAGGTCATTGAGCAATGCAATGCCCTTAAAGTGGCGATGGGCAGGACACATAGCGCGGAGAACTGATAGCCGTTGGGGCAGAAAAGTTCTGGAATGGCGACCGCGAACGTAAGGAGCAGGGTAGGGAGACCCTTCACACGGTGGACCGACGACCTGGTTAGGAGGGCGGGAAGCCGATAGATGAGGGAGGCACAAGACCGCGCAGGGTGGAAACGTTTGGAGGAGGTCTATGTCCAGCAGTGGGCGTCTATAAGCTGATATGGAAAGAAGTATATTTACTTACCTGTTGTATCCAGTAACGCATACTAAAAGTGTTGATTCCTTTAAGACTAGATGGCGTTGTATGAATAATGTATCATAACAGCCCATTAATGTCCCACTGCAGGGACGGGCCTCCTCCCGTGACGGAGGGATACTTGGCCTACTAATACCACGCTGACCAGACGGATTGGTATAGGGATTAATTTCAAGTTTTCTTACTTTTTATGTAAAGGTAATATTCACGGATAGTCCTTTGGTCGGTATTTACGACACCCATGGGATGAGATGGGGTGGTGACATATTGTATTCTTACTCCGTCACCACACGGATGGTATGAATGTATAAAGTACTATTATTAATTGGCTCTACCATTATTTCCAGATACTCCTCATCACTCTCCTAGCTGCAGCAGTGACGTGTGAGCCTCCGGTCCAAGGCTACAATTACAGACAGAACTACAACACACCGGTTAACAACTACAATAGCTTACCATCAAATAGCTATGGGCCACCGCCACCAAGCTATAACACGCCTACAAACAGCTATAACTCACCAACTAATAGCTATTTACCGCCGGCTACGGGTAGGTTTAAGATTTTGTATCATCATCATCATTATAACAGCCCATTAATGTCCCACTACCTGCAGTGGGACATTAATGGGCTGATAGGCTATTAGGCGGCTGGCTGGCCAGACGGATTGGTGTAGGGTTTAATTTCAAGTTTTACTTCTTTTTATTTCGTAAACGATAATATTCACGGATTGTCCTTTAGTCGGTTTTTACGACACCCATGGGATGAGATAGGTGGTGACATATTGTATTCTCACTCCGTCACCACACGGAGTTTTTGTATATCCCTAAATTATTCTATGGGTGTCGTAAAAGTTAATTAAGTAAGGGAGATTTCGATGAAGTATTTTCCCTTCCGAACAGAAAACTTTTTAAAAATTAATACAGAAATAACTGTGTTCGGAGGTAACAATTATGTACCGAAAACTTTTGTTTTGCTCACTCGTTCAAAATGATTCATTGACAAATAATTTGATGTTATATAGAGGTTGTGGAAACATTTCTTTAAGTTACTGAGGGCCAATACAGAGATTACTTATTTAAGTTAAAGTACTTAGGGCCAATACAGAGATTACTTATTTAAGTTAAAGAGGTTGCGTATTTTACGTTGTAGAGGTTTTGGGCTATGTTGGGAAGGGAACATGTATTATTTTTTGAAGTTATAGAGTTTTTAAGTTCCCGAGGTTAAGTTCCGAGTTTTAAGTTTTCGAGGTTCTACTGTATTATCAAAAGTTAAAATAATCGAATAAAGATTTTGACTGAAACTGAACCCCAGTTTTTTTGTACCTAACTAGTGATTCTTTGCCATACTATCATTACAAATTGCCTCTACTTTTATCCAATAATTACGACGCATTTCTTAAAAACCTTTACAAAACTATTTTCAGGTTACTCACCACCTACCAACAACTACTTGCCTCCAGCCATCAGTTCTGCCAACCAACACTCCTACAATCATGAGCAAGATCACGGACATAACAACGGTTATGACAATGGCTACGACAACGGACATGATCACGGACATGGAAATGAACATGGACATGAACATGGACATGACAATGAAGTAGTAAGTAATTAGTTACTTTTAGGATTAAGCTGCAGCTTCTAAAGTCTCATTACAGGGACGGGCGTACTTCAGTGACAAAGGGAACTTGGCATTCAAATATCAGGGTGATCGATTGAATTTTGTGTGAATATTACCTTCTTTGTAGTGACGGGAAGTGAAATAAATAAATATTCACGGACATCTCTACACAGCGCCATCTGTTCCCAAAGTAAGCTAGACCTAACCTGCTTGTGTTATGGGTAACAGAACAACGGATATTAGTACTTATATACTTTTCTTTTGTAAATACATACATATTATAGGGTACCCTATATACATAAAAACACTCAGACCAATATGCAAACAATCATGTTCATGCACACAAAAATTTGAGAACCCGAGACCTCTGCGTAGCAGCCATGTAATAAAACCACTACGCCACAGAGGTCGTCAATGAAAGAATGTGGTTCTTTAATTTTTCATCACAGAGTAATTTTAATATTAGGAATAATGTTAGGAATGATGTAAGTAAATAAGATATGTCGTATGTAGAGTAATTAGTAAAGGTTTGTCAATTGTGTTAATTTGAAAGTCTCGGTTAGCATAATTACTTTACTCTTTATGAAGTAACTTTATCCTAAACAAGTTTCATCATCATTATATCTATCAGTCAATAGTCGTCCTCTGCTAGACATAAAGCCACCTAATATTTCCACTCAACGTACCTACTCATAAGCCTGTGTCGAGTTTTGTTATGTTCATATACAATCAGTAGCATTTTACAGAGAAAAAAATTATGTCATGTATTTTTTCGCAGTCTGTCAATTTTATTTCTCATGCTATCTTGAATAGAGGATACGTGAATTGATCCCACAAAGCCAGGGTCCCATAGGTCACGGTCTAAAGATTACATTAGTGATAAGCTTATTTATCGGTTAATTAATAACTAATAAAAACAAATCTAGCTACATCTAAATAAATAAATAAAAACGAAACGAAGTAGCGAGTTCGAATCCCCGGCAAGACATTGTTTGTGGGACCTACAAAGATTTTCTTTATTCTTTGTGTAATAACTTACCATTTGGCAATTTTTAGACAACAAGACAAAATTAAATGTAATCTAAATAAAATAATTAATAATATTAATATAATAAAATGACACAGAAATTAGCAAACTTAGTTATATTTTAATAAATATGCATATAAATTAATAACTTAATAATATAAACAATTTCTTTTATATTAAAATCTACTTAGATACCTAATACAATCCAAACAACTATACCTTACGTTACGTGCTAAAAAAGTTAATTGACATCTAGGTACCTAATTAACACTTCTTTTGATACAAATATTAGAGAACTATAAAAAAAAAAAACTTTTTTTTCCACCAAAATATTACATGTTTCACATACAGTACATGATTTATCAGAATACCATACTTTATTGTTGGTAGTTTAAAAGCATGTAACATTTGGGAGGACTGAAGCCTAAGCTAGGATATACCTGTATTTCAGGTCTCCAGGTCAGATAAACGGTTGTTAACCATACTTAATAACATAAAAACCATAACATATCAGCTGATTCATATAACTTCAATTACAAATCTCAAACCAGGGGCTTGAAAAATGTCTACCAAAAAAATCTATAAGTATTTGATTCGACTAAAACACAAAGAGCATGTTCTCCCCTTCCCTCCCTGCACAACTTGTACTTATTATTATAAAAAAATACACATCAGAATAGTAATAATTAATCAATTGACTAAAATTTAAGAGGCCTTTATGAGTAAGGGGGATCGTATTACACTTTACTAACAAGCATAATTAAATTTCATTAGTAACATTATCAATTTTCTTATGAAAATTATAAATATGATACGCACTTATAGGTCTTAACCTAAATATATTATTATCGATACTATAAAATATATCACCGTAATCACCAAATATCATGCTGGCAGGAAAGAAATCTAAATTAGCAACCTTAATTGCTGTACCATTAAAACAATCTATATCATAGATACCGTCATCAGATAAACCAAAAGTCTTTTCACCATCAACAAAGAAGTGGTACACAACTTTCAAATCCTTATTTTTGATAATTTCATGACTTTTATAAGCACAGAACACTCCACACATACTAACTATATGTACGTTTTTACTATTATCCACTTCAAATTCCATTACAGTCTTAACATTGCCTATTCTAACAACAGTTTCTCCTTCATTAAAAACTTTATATAACATATGATCATTGGCATCAATTAAGTACATCTCATTATTTCTTATGACAAGCTTAAATATATTGATATTATAAAGTCCTATATTATTCGCTCTCTTTAATATCGGATCGTATTTATATAAACCATCGTCGGAACCGAAATACACGTCACTGGTTTCTGGATCGACTGCTGTAGCTTTATTTCTTAATATGCCATCAATTTTTCCTGTTTGTTTTGTCACCACATTCACGTATGCTCTTCCAGAGTTTCTTAGGTAATCATCCATGTACATGAAGAATAGATTTCGACTCGAGGAATCATATGCAAGTTCTTTAGGACTTTCATACGCATTTGTTAAAAGTTCTTTTCTGTAGAATCTTGTTCCAATATGCTCGATAGGTGTATCTGTTAAGTATATTGTTAATTTAGCGTTAACACATACGATGAGAGCAACGAATATAATTTTGGTTGACATTTTTTAACGTCCGTCACAAACGGTTTCAGCCTCATCACTGCTATTGTTAGTTTTAAGATTACTTATCTTTGTTTTTACCAAGTTATTTATATACCTAAATACATATTTGTCATTCAATTTTGTACCTTATGTAATAGTATTAAGATCTGTAGATAGTTTTATGATTATGTTTGTTTTTATACGCTCAGCTGAGTTCGCGTAAATGAGCAAATTGTTGTGGACGCGTTTAAAGGTCGCACGTCATGGTAATACATTTAATTGAGCTTGTTAAACTATGGAATGGAAAGAATTTGTTGGTTAAATTAGTTAGTCTGTGTTGTATTGTGATTGTGAGTAATACTAACTGTATATAATGTACTTGATTTTAAAAGGGATATGGTGGAGACGGCTTAATCACTGATTTATATAAAAAGGAATTACTTAGCTGTTGTCCGGTCTTCGTGTCTATGCTGTTAAGTGTCCCCGTTTCTCTGTTTGTATGTTACTATTTGAAAGCCCTATTAGAGCAAACCACGAGTGTCCTACTGCAGGGAAGGATATCCTCCATATATGAAGAGAATTTCGGTTTCAAGTTATAATAATTGTATTGTCTTTATTATGAATACAACATATTCAAATATTTGCATTAAACAAGATTTCATTTCTGTTAGCAATAATCCATAAAGCACTAAAGCCTATTTCGTATAAAGTAACGTAATGTAATATTATTAATTTTTAATTTCAGCCCAAATCCTATGAGTTCGGTTACTCAGTGAAGGATGCTCAATCAGGCAATGATTACGACCGCAAGGAGTCATCTGACGGCAACGTGGTGAGAGGAGAGTATAGAGTACAGCTGCCTGATGGACGCACTCAGATCGGTAAGCTTATCATGATCATAAAGGGTATCATAACAGCCCTTTAATGTCCCACTGCAGGGACGGGCCTCCTCCCGTGACGGAGGGATACTTGGCCTACTAATACCACGCTGGCCAGACGGATTGGTATAGGGTTTAATTTCAAGTTTTCCTTTTTTTTTTGTAAGGATAATATTCACGGATAGTCACTTATTCGGTTTTTACGACACCCATGGGATGAGATGAGGTGGTGACATATTGTATTCTTACTCCGTGTTCGTCTCCGTGTGGTGACGGATCACCACACCAGATAAAGACCTTATATTTCAATTAAAAGGGAGCTCCTGCTTAAATTCATATAGCAACATGCAAAAAATGAGTGTTGTGCCTTGGTTTATCTTCACTTTAGGGAAACACTTGAGAGCGTTTGTGGTCAGTATCAACCTGTTCATGAGGTTGACTTACCTATTTATTTTGTAACTATAATTTGTAAAATTTTGGATGCCTACCTAGGTAAAATATAGCGGAACTATATGTTTATTTTTAATGTCTATAATGTCTTATAAACCTATATTTGCAAAATAAATATTCTTTTCTATTAGATTTTTTTAGAAATTTCCTAACAAATGATTTTCTTTTTTGTTTAGTGACATACCATGCTGATTGGCAAACTGGTTTCCACGCTGACGTGCGTTATGAAGGCGAGGCCAGATACCCGGAGCCTACTCACAACAAACAACAAGGTAACTTATTATTTATATTTCAGTATAAATATCTTCTTCAAAACAGACCGTTTAATGTCTTATTACAGAAACAGGCTCTTCCAGTGAGGGCGGAAAACTTACCCCAGTTTCCGAATGACTGATCAAGTAAAAATCAACTAATCAAGTGTCAAAACTATCATTTTCAAGAACTAAAATGACAGTTGAAACTGAAAAGAACACATGGTTAGTTGATTTTTACTTGATCAGTCCTTCGGAAACCTGGGGTTAAGCCGGGTTCACATTTATCTGACGTGTCGTGTCGTGATGCATCAGAACGGTATCGGTTTCATACATTTTATATAGTTGCGTTCACATTTATCCAATGTGATGTGTCGTGACGGCTTCTGATGTGTCGCGTCACAAACGATCCCGGTCCGCGTCAGGACGGGTGAGGTGCGGGGGGCGGTGCATCGGGACTTCACACCGCATCAGACTAGTGTGCACGCGCCTGTGTTGTGTTGTTACGCGTCAGAAATGAATGGTTCTTGAAAAAACATTACAAATGTGTGAACTCGCTAAGAGCCAAGACACAACTGATACAAAAAAGCGTCTTAGTGCGTCATAACACATCATATCAATGTGAACAGTAGCCGTCACGACAGAAAGCATCACAACACGACACGTCAGATAAATGTGAACCCGGCTTTAGTCTGCTAACAGCACGCTGTCAGATGGTTATTGTGATAAATTTTCCTTCTTTTTTTATTGGGTTTGGTTTTTATTTGGTTAACGAGACAAGGACTCGAATAATAGCTTAGCGGTTAAAGGTGTTTGAGACGTTTTCTTAGATTCGAAAGGTTCGAATGTCTCGAGCGTCGATGTTTGCATTGTATTTTGTTCTTTAAGAAATTTTAAATTTTATTAGTCCACTTTTACGACACTTTTCCCACAAAGACTGTGTTATACTAACATCCCCAATACCAAACCTTTTTACTTATTTTTCAGCTGGCTACAACTACAACACACCAAACGACTTCAGCGGCTCACTGACAGGTTTCAATAACAACTACAAACAACCAACAACGGCTTACGGACCTCCAGGATACCATTGAACAACAACATTCAACATCGAAACATACAAAGTTACCATTTTGTAAATACACTTACGCTTATATTAGATTAGGAATAAACCAACAGTACGCGGAATCCAAGATGGCCGACTTGAAATTACAAATGGCTGCGCTAATGTCATATTTAGAACTAATTGGCGGCAAGTTTTCTTAGTTCCTGTCCAAGTGCGAATGTGTCTGATAGCTAATTTTAGGCCAGCCAAGTAAGATTGCGCGAACTGTACTTAAATGTAACCTTAGTCTGAGTTTGTCAACAAAAAAAAAACATCCGCTCGTCAGATGGTACGTTCTACTCTTGCCCAATCTAGATGCAGAACTCAGTTCTTTAAAAAAAATATAAAAATATAATATGGATACTCTGAGACTTACCCCCTTACTCATAAACGCCTCTTAAGTTTTAGTTAATTGATTAGCCAGAATTCTTACGGTTTTGTTTGGAATAAGCTTGGTTTTACTAATAAAAATCTCGCTAAACAGTGATTAAATTTAAGAGGCGTTTATGAGTAAGGGGAATAGCTGTTAAAGGCCTACGCAGACCGGGACGGCATGGCAAGGGATTTTAATTTTTACTAATGGAAATTCAACCGTACTGTTACAGAAATACGACATAAATTGCTATGCTTTAAAATGAAAAATGCCGTGCGATAAAATCCCTTTCAATGCCACGGCATCATTTTAAAGCATAGCAATTTATGTCGTATTTCTGTAACAGTACGGTTGAATTTCCATTAGTAAAAATTAAAATTCCTTTGCCATGCCGTCCCGGTCTGCGTAGGCCTTAAGTCCAATCAACATTAAGAAATATCAAAAAATGAGTGATATACATAATGTTAACACTAGAAATAAAAATAAACTTGCTGTTCTCCACACTAGGCTTCATAAAATAAGTAATTCTTTCGCTGGTAATGGTATTCGTTTTTATAATAAGCTCCCTAGGGAAGTTAAAGAATTTTCAGTTAATAAATTTAAATCTTTTATTAAACATAAGTTAATATCGAAATCATATTATAGTGTAAAGGATTACTTAAACGATAAAAATGCTTGGATCTGAATTGTCCTGTTTACTAAATAAAATAATATTTGTGAAGTGATCACCAAAAGAGCGATAGGAACCCAGCAGAGTTTCTTGTGGGTGTCTTCTCTGACATGGTCGTGTTCCGAACCCTCAGTAAACTTAGCCGTTAAGTTAGACGAGCATATTATGTGATCACTATAAAACGACCTTCACACGCGGTATTTTTATATCTTACGTGAATAAACAAATTTTTCTTTCTTTCTTTCAATCTCCCTGATATTTCACAAAGTACTGGTACCTTCCATCTAAACACACTGTGAAATTGATGTCGTCTAAGGTGAATTGGCGAGTGTATGGCCGTTGATGAAATTAAATAATACTTAGCTCATATAGAACCTTCAATTATTCAAAGCTTCTTTGTTCTTTCTCATCTTAATAGCCTATGCCTATATGCATTCCAAGAAACTTACACTCTAGCTGGAATGCTTAAGGTCACAAAAAATCCGTTTCTAATTTACAGCTGTACCTATGAGTGGAGTGTGTCCCTCTCTAAACGAGAAACCAACATTTAACTTACAGTTGCAAGAGAGAGACGCAATCCCTCTTTGGCGTTGTCCTTGTCAGAGTATTTTTCCCTTTCATGTTATATAAACAAATATAAACCTTATGTTGTCAGTAGTAACGTACGATTTAATTTGTCTAAATGTGCTTCGTAAGCATTCCAGTTAGAGTGTAAGTTCCTTGATGCATTCAAGTCGCCCGCAGTGTCAGAAGAGTAGATGCAACAATTTATCCATATTTCTTACTGCTTAAATTCGTCCCTTTTCCGAAAGATGATTTAGGTTTTCACCGATAGTTATCAAGTGTCATGGATCTGTATAGGATTAGTACAACTTACCATAAAAATAGTTTACGAATACATAGGTACTTTACTTAATTTTTATTGACGACATTGGACTAAGAAGGAACTTTTTATATCTTTACTTAGGTAGGTATTTTAGTATTAAAATTTAAATAAACAGTATTTTACGATAACATAAATTAATTTTAAGATTTTTTTTGTATGGCATTGTTTTATATTAAAATGAAAGAAATTATGTTCTGTCTTTTTATTATCTTTTTATGATGAAAATAAATTAATCTCGTAAACACTCAAAACGTCATCGTCAGGACCTTTAAATTGAAGTGGGTCATTGTTTTACAGGATAAGATAATGGTGAAGTAGGAAAATGAGGTGAAAATTAATGAAATACAAAATAATTGCGCTATACATTAACCAATTCGTTATGCTAGTATGTTGTGTATATAAGGAGATCAACTGTCCCTCTACCCTCTCTTACTGGAGGAGTCCCATCCCTGTGAGCGATATTAATACGAGTATAAGTAAGAATTACAGATATATTTACACAAATAAATAAAACGATAGAGCAATTATGTGTTAATATTATATTAACATTTAACTAAACAAAAATAAATAATCTAAGTACAATTTGTTTTTTCTTTTATTTTGTCTAATAACTTAAAATGGCTCCATAGTGTATAGCGTTCTGCCTCCTTAGTGAATTAAAGTAAGTCTGTTGACTATATTGACCTTTTTATTGAGCGTTTTACATCGCATGCTAGTATTTCATACAAGTCTCATTCAAGTAAACAGTTTTTATAGCAAAATATAGCTGCTATTAGAATTGCTATTAAATAATAGCAATTTATACAAATACAATAGTTTAATCATAAGTTTATTTAATAAATATAAATTAACCATGTTAAAAGCAAGCGACTTTACCGGCCAACAAAACATTTTTCGACAAACTAGCTCTAAAAAGGTCTAGGAACAATCAATCTAATAATATTATCAACAACAACATAAATAGGATCCCCTTGCTTCGTAAATACTAGTTGTCTTAAATCTACAATATTCGAGACTCTATCCAAAGCATATTTATATTTATTGTAAACATAAACCCCTGTCGTAGTACTAACATAAGGTTTAAAATTATTATCTGTGGTAAGAACATTGACATTATACCGTTCATGAGTGTTTATAGCTTTAGTTCCTAATTTAATTCTAAAAAGTTTTTGATCTTGTAGGTACAGTATACTATTGGCATCATCTACGATTAGTTTGTCAACCAGTTGCCCTTCTAGTTCAGGAACAGGTACAGTGACGCCGTATTCGAATTTTAAAGCTTGTCTCCTATTATTAATAAAATAAACGATGTCTTTGTAGAACAAATATCTTATGTTATCAGGAACGGGTAGTTTTTCTGGCACTTTGTTCTCGTGAAGGAAGAAAAGACCGTCGGCTCCACCTACGTAGATTCTATTCCTGTCTTTATCAATAGTTATTCCTGAAGCATTTCTTATACCATCTATAATTCCCGTAGTTTGGTCATCTAAGTTGAAATACCCTAAGCCTCTTGTAGGTTCTTCTGCTATTTGATCAAATGTGAAGTATAAAGTATTGTCGTAGTCATTTATGATCATTTGATGTATATTGCTGATTCCATCTTTTAGTATTTCTATGTTGAAACATCTGTAGTTGAATACGACGCCGGGACAGCTTAATGCAGATGTTAATGAAAGAAGACCGGCTAACAAGAAAAGTCTCATTTTCTGAAAAGAAATAATACAGTGAGGTATAAGACCCTTGTACATGTTTAAGTTTATTTAAATTTAGGTGATGCTTAGTAGAGGACGTTAAATAATAAAACCTTGAAGATTACTGTCATTTCCCAATGACCGGATGTATAGATAATGATTAGCTGTTTATAAAATAGTTATGTATTGAAGTTAATTAACTTCGCAGATAAACGAGATAAATAGGATCAAGAAACAGTAAACAATTTATTATATTCGCTACTTATTTATTAGCTACTTTAATTAATTAAAACGATAAAGTAATATTCTCTATGAAATGTTGTTTTTAGTAAGTATAGAGAGTTTAATTAGTTACTAGCAACTGTAATATTTAAACTCTTACTCATAAACGCCTCTTAAATTTAATCACTGTTTAGCGAGATTTTTATTAGCAAAACCAACCTTATACCAAACGAAATCGTAAGAATTTAAGTTAATCAATTGACTAATAATATTTAAGAGGCCTTTATGAGTAAGGGGGTTAGTGTATAATTTAATTTGCAGATTTTCATCCTATATAGTTACTAATACCTATAAAATTCTTCTACATAGAGTAAAAGCTCTACTTTTTGCTGAATTAATGTAGAGCTGTCTTCAGCGTCAATTAACCGGCTTAACTGAGTTAGGATAGATTATTAGCAGATATTTTTAGATGTTTACTCATTCATATTTTAGGGAAGAAAAGGGTTAAGTATTAAATTTCCCTTTAAGTACTTCATTTATCTTTCCTTTAATTTCGAGGTAAAGTACTGACTTTCGTGCTGTATCAAATGCATGCTCTTAATCTCTAACTACACAGACTCTACAAAAACACATGTTTAATGGTACCTATAGGCGTCTACGACCTACGAAATCATTAATCATCAGGTGACTCAAGAACCGGCTTACTTTACTATTTATGAATTACTTAAATTCCCAGACCATACCTACTATTATTTATATTATATAGGTATTTATGTAACAATGTTCTAACAAGATGATGAAGTATATGACATGATTATATATAATAGTAAAACATAAAGCCTATTTATAGCTATAATTATTTAGTACTGGTGTTAGGTAAGTATGTTATAACTTAGGCCGCTAATATAATTATAACCTCCTCTGTTTAACTGAAGTTGAATTGAATAACTAAAGCTTCACAAGAATGGACAAAATAATAATGAACTTTCAAACAACTCTTATAAAGTTTATTAAACAACTCACGTTATTATATTTCATCTCATAACATCTGTTGCATAATACACTTCGCACACAGATAACAAATAAAACAATTTTATTCACCTGTCAAAACAAAAACCGCGGGAAAACTGACCTTGTATGACTCTCGTATTTTAGGTATTAATTTTACAATGAAATAAATAAATAGTTAATCACAGTATATTAAATTATATAGTTTTATAACTAAATTATTTGCACGTGCCGTCATAACGACGTTCGACAAGTTACTGGTTGGTTGTGGTTGGATAATCAGCGGAAGGGCGGTGGCCATGACTCTTTCAAACGTGATTTGTATAGTCTAAGTTATTTTGTATACAATTTGATTGTTGTTGATTGTATATTTATATACAGTTATATATTGTAGATATTGACATTCTTCGTATTTACAATGGTAAGGTTTGATTAAATCAGTTGCTACCTTCATTCAAATTACCATAATATAGGTTCCTACCTACTTAATTGGTTGGCAATACCTAGGCTGCTTTAGCGCCGGAGTATGTAATTTGTTAGGAGCGGCATAAGCTACCGGCTTTTATTGCCTAAAATTATCATTTGCCTAGCTATTGTACCTATTTGGGTGTGATGACTGACGAATCCTTGATATAAAATTTCTCCACCCCGTCTCTACATTCGTCGAAAGAGTAGTCGTGATTTCCTGTGCCTACTTTACGAAAGCTTGTGAAAGTTTGTGAGGATGGATGGATAGATGGATGGATCGATGTTTATTACTCTTTCACGCCAAAACTACTGAACGGATTTTGATGACACTTTACAGTAAGCAATAATACTTCTCCAGTAAAAACAACCCATGACCCTACTTGCTCCAGTGCGCCTGAAATTGTGTCCACTGCAGAAATACAAAAATGGATCACCTACACCGAGACCTGTTTAAATGAGATATGTTCCATTACTGAAAGTGGAAAACTCAACACCGAGCAGAAGCTGAAGGTATTGTCCTTGTGCAGAAAAATTACGCACAATTCTTCCCAAATGGCAATTATATACCAGTCCTTAAAGCAGAAAGTCATACAGTCGTCCCTCGAAATTGAAGTCCTAAATGAAAATAAAGATCTGTCCGAATACTTAACAGGGCTTAAAAAGACCATTGAACAATCATGTCCTGCAACCAAAGGCTCTTCTTTTGCTGATGTAGTAAAAAAGGGTACAAATGATTTTATTAGACCCAGTAACCTTAGCTCTGTAGACGTGTATCCTCTCGACGTAAAGACCACAAGCGAAGACACCAAAGAAATGGTTCAGAAACTCATCAGCCCTGAACAACTGAAACTGCATGTGCGGGGAGTAAGAAAGACCAAAAACGGAGGTGTTATCATTAATACAGAGTCCAAGAAAGACGCAGAAAAACTGAAGAGCGCCGTTCTGAGTAGTGCGCTGAATCTTCAGGCTGAAGAACCTTTGAAACGTCAACCGCGGATTGTGGTAGTAGGAGTACCTACAACTATGACAGAGCAAGAGGTCTACAAATGTATTTATGACCAAAACATCGAAGACAAATTTCCTTCTATGACCTACGAATCATTTTTGTCCTCGATAAAATTGAGTCACAAATCCGGGAAACGGGAAACTATGTCATGCAACTACGTCATCGAAGTTTCTGCACAGATAAGAAAAGCCCTTATTACACAGCAAAGACTTTTTATTAACTGGACCTCTTGCCCTGTTAAGGACTTTACTTTTGTCACGAGGTGTTATAAATGCCAACAATATGGTCACGCTGCTAAATCCTGCCGCGAACTAAGTCCATCATGCAGCCATTGTGGGGAAATAGGTCACACTATCTCTGATTGCAAGAACAATTTGACCTCTTCAAAATGTGCAACATGTTCGAGGTTTAAGAAACCCAATAATCACAAAACTGGCGATACTGAATGTCCTGCGAGAAAAATTGCCGAACATAGAATTATATTAACTCGATAGATTATCAAGTAGCATAGATTTATTAGTATACTTATAATACATTTAAAATTAATTAAATTATTTAAAACTTCTAATTATAAATGACAATACCATTTTGGCCTACTTACAATTTTTTACTAGTAAGCACATTCTTTAGTTTAAGCAAAACACGTAATTTAACATACCTAGTTGTAATGATTATCACGTATTTATTTTGTAAACATTTTTTATTCAATACTGCCTGTTTGATAAGACAAATTATTTAAAGATATTAATTTAAAAATAGTGTATAGAGACAACGTTATAATTACATAATTACCTATTAACACAGGATTACACAGGATTAATCCTAGTAGGTACAGGCATTCAAAACTATATTGCACATAATTATGTTATAAGATTTATTTAAGCTATAATTTAAGACCATTTGTAAATTGAATAAATGAATTGAATATAAATAAAAAAAAAAAAATACAGTAATATACTCGTAGCTTAAACATCAGAATAACATATAATATGCTTCAAAAACAACTTTGAATCCCTAAGTCACCTTTAACGACAATAAAGTGATGAAAAAGGGACTAAAAATAAAACTGTCACGAACCGATCTTATTCAGTCGGTGTCGTAAAAAATTCTGCAACAATTTGTTACAAAGTTGTTGAAATCTGAAAAAGAACCTAAGTTAATTTTTAACAAAACACCACGCAGGCGAAAACTAGTGTATTATATTCAATAGCTTTACCTCTTATTTGTCTAGTAGGAACGTACCTACTTATAGCACACATATTTTCACAATTTGGCACTAGAGTGCGTTATATGAATTCGCGAGGGGAATACAATGACCGCTATGGTACATTAACCATTTCGCTTGTCTGTCATATACACAAAAATACTCAGTAAGCCTATTGTATGCGTATATGCGTCATAGTAGAGAAAGCGTGCATTCGTAATTATATAAGTAAAAAATCGTGCTTTACTTACGCAACAGACTGGTCAGCTGTATAATAACTATATGCTGTATGGAGGCTTAATATGTCGGCTGAGCGTTTTGTTGTGTATTAAATAATGTCACTACAGGTTTCTCTAAATATGGGTTAAAGCAGGCATTTCTCTAAATATGGGTTAAAATTTGGCTTCACTTCCGTTTCATGGTCAACGGAGTCTATATGCTACGGAGCCCGCGCTTAGTAGACCACATTCCTTTTTTTTACGGAGTGACTCAGCCCACTATAATCTGTCAACTGGACTCACGGGCTCAGTTGACCACTTGCTATAGTTAGGGGTCTACTCAGCCCGCGGGCTCAGTTAACCACTTAGTACGGCTAAGGGTCTACTCTAGTCCTCGACAACAAGTGGCGCTTCAGTGCACACTTCAGTACACTGTCGACGCGCTTGTTGAGGACCGCGGGCGCCCTCTCAGGGCTCCTCCCGAACCTAGGGAGGCCCGGCGATCAATGCCGGCGTCTATACGCCGCCGCGGCGGTCGGGGACGACCTCTCGCTCCCCAGCGTGATTTCTGCCATGCTGGGCAGCGAGGAGGCGTGGGAAGCGGTGGCCTCCTTCTGTGAGGACGTTATGTCACAGAAGGAGGCAGCGGAGCGCGTGCGGGAGGACGACCCTCTTGCAGCGCCGCTCCGCAGACGAAGAAGGGGTGGAGGACGGCGAACACAACGTCTGTCCTCATCCACCCCGGGGGGTGATCAACGGGCGACAGGCGCGGGGGCGCCACCGAATGCACCACACGATCCACCCCCTGTGCTCCGGCCATTATAAGGCCCCCTCCCAATTGGGGAGAGGCGTGAGGGGCCTGCCGTAAGGCGGGCAATCGCCGGTGGGGGACTGGACGACATGGATTCCCAGGCCCCCTCCACTAAGGCGAGGTCGGAGCACCGCTGGGTTTTTAGTGGGTATACCGGGAATTTCTTTCCCGGGAGCCTCGGATGCGTAACAGCATTTACCAGCGCAAAAAAAAAGGGTCTACTCCGCCCACATTTTGCCAAACGTGGGAATCGAAACCAACTTACAACATCTACGTAGTTATTAACATAATAATATTTAGATAATACAAAATAATTTTACTTACATACTCTCTCGCGCACCCAGCATACACGCAACAAATTTTAAGCCGCTTCTTGACTAATGCAAAATTGGTTTGGTGACTATTATTCACTTTTTCCGATCCGACCAACTAAAACAAATCAACTATTTTTATTCCTAACGGATCAACTATTTAGTTGGTTTCTTAGGAATTAAACGGAGCAACTCTTTTTTATCCTAACGGCACAACTTATAGTTAATCGGTTAGTAACAATTGCGGCATTACTGTTGCCAATATGCATAAACTGCTTTTGCAATCACTGATTCATAAACGATAACGCTGCTAAGGCAACGTCTCGGCTAGGTTATTACGTTGATGGGTAACCGTTCAGTGGTATTTCATCTGAGCTTCTGCGTATATATTATAGTGAACTCTGATTTAAGACTTGGGCATAATTAAAAAAACCGGGCAAGTGCGAGTCTGACTCGCGCACCGAGGGTTCCGTACAAACCTATTTATTTTCCTTTCGGAACATGTCATCCGAATGTCAAAACACCCGTTCCCAAAACTTCCATTTCAAAATAACAGTTTCATAAAATGACAGTTTTTAGAATGACTATACGCCAATAATATCTGTATGCTAAAATAATCATTTCTCATTGCATACATGTGCCAAAACATCAGTTTATAATGACACCCTTTTATAACTAATAGCCTAATTCTTAGTAAATCCGTTTATCACTACACACATTAGAAAATCTTAATCACAGGCTTAAGTAAATGTGTGTCACAATAACTAAACTATAGTATTAATACAGCAATTCAATTTAGATCAACTAATAATATTATAATGCTGTTTAAATTGACCCGTTTGACATTTTGTTTATACTATTACAAACCTATTGAAATAAAAAACAGATCGATATTTTAATGTTTATTTTAAATACTTTAATAAATAAAAAAAATTAAAATGACTTATAAGAAAAAGAGAGGGGTGCTCTTTTTGCATTATTTTTTTTATAAAATGATACCATTTCTTTTTTAGCGAGGAAGAACTGGAACAAAACACTTACGAAGTACGTAGGCAAGTGTTTTCGATGCTGTTGTAATTCACGTAAAAAAGAAATGGTATCAATTTCTCCGTACTCTGTAACTTATCTTGTACAATAGTTTGTTGTACTCTTCGACAAACAAAATATCACCCTTCCTTCTGTTTTTTAAACGAATAATTACTTAGGGCAAAAGGTGGTGACGGGAACGGATGTTTTGGGATTAGTACTTTTGGAGAAACTGATATCAAACCAAATGTTACTTTTGGGAAAATTGCAATTTGGAAAATACATTTAATAGGAAACAAATAATTAAGGAAACGGTGGTAACGGGAGCGGATGTTTTGGGAACTGGTGTTTTGACATCCGGATAGCATGTTCCGAAAGGTTTATTTTCCCGCCAAATTGCGATGACGTCAGGACTCAGCTGTCTAAATATTAATTTTTCCGCCAAAATTCAATGACGTCACGCACGACTCAGCTGTCAAAAATATTTTCCCGCCAAAATTCTATGAAGTCACAACTCATCTGTCAAAAAATATATGACGTCATGATCTAGCAGTCAAAAATTATTTTCCCGCCAAAATTCTATGAAGTCACAACTCATCTGTCAAAAAATATATGACGTCATGATCTAGCAGTCAAAAATTATTTTCCCGCCAAAATTCTGTTACTTCACGGACTCATCTGTCAAAATTCTAAGGCGAAATAATCAATATATCATATGATGGACGTAAAAATTTAAAGTTTTCGTAATTTTTCCATTCCACATACTATAAGCTTGCTTTTTGCAGCTCTAAGAGGCAGCAGACCTTAGTATTTGGTGAAAATTTCAGTTTGATACCTTCACGCGTTCCTGAGATAAATGCTCTTGACAGATAGACGGACAACAAAGTGATGCCATAAGGGTCCCGTTTTTTCAAAATCGGTACGGAACCCTAAAAATGTCAAAACACGTTTTTAATTTAGTTTTAATAATTTAATGTTCTAAAGTAACATAATAAAAAAAACTGAATTGATTACTTCTTTTGGGAGTCAGGTAAAAAATAAACCAAAAAAATAATAAATAAAACAACATCAATGAATTGAATCATCTATGTATTTACAAAAATTGTTTAGACTTACAATTAGCCTGAGTAATTAGCTACCTTAGTATTGTAGCGTATGACGTCACTAGTCTGTAT
This sequence comes from Schrankia costaestrigalis, assembly GCA_905475405.1. Taxonomy (NCBI): domain Eukaryota; kingdom Metazoa; phylum Arthropoda; class Insecta; order Lepidoptera; family Erebidae; genus Schrankia; species Schrankia costaestrigalis. The sequence continues at coordinate 7,399,716 of FR997852.1, read as the reverse complement.
ACAATATCGGAATGATTTAAAATTAGAACGTCTATGACGTCATAAACAATGACCAGTTTATAAAATATCTATTCAGAACTCACTATTTGAATTTTGGTTTTAGAATACACAAATTCTAATTTTGAATTTTCTTTAACGTTTCTACGTAATGACAAAAATAATAATATACATAAAAAGGCCACCTTATATTTTGACTTTCTTAAACATTTCTACGTAGTAGTAATATACATAATAAACACCACCTCATCCCATCTCAAAGGAGACTGTTTAACCCTTTCACAATTCCGCCAGCAGACACAATAGTAAAACAATGCACATGTACCATATATGGCTCATGGGATAGGGAACGTGTTAAGAGCGTTTACTACACACACTAGCGCCGCCAGTTTAAAAAAACTATTAATTACATTATAATTACATAAGTACCTACTTTGTGATGAATATAAAAAGAGATTATTAATTGAGAATCTTACAATATTATATACTACTGAGTAATTTTAGGTTAGTTACCTTTTAACATCACGACTTAATTTCACAAGAATAGGCAGGTATATGTACAACGGAATATAAGAAAATAATATCACTATTGATAATTAAAAATTATCCCTAAGTATGATGTGAGAATTAGGATTTAATATCTGACCTATAACTATTTATTAATCATATTAAAACCCGCCTGGATAACCAGACTTTTATACTGATACGCAAATTATTAAACCAATTTTGGTAATATTTATGGGACCAACTTAGATTTATCACATTTTAAACAAAAAAATATTTTTGTTAAATTGTATGAAACGAACTTGAAGTTATCGTATTTTAAACAAAAACATATTTTACATTAAATTAATAAAAATACAATTAAATTAAAAATCTCCTTCTTTTGAAATCGGTTAAACATAGCTTATTTAACATCGAATAAAATAGTTACCCAAGTAAAAAGTTTATTTTCAGTTATAAGTACTTTGTGATTAATACAAAAAGAGACAATTTGAGAATTTTACAATATTAAACACTACTGAGTACCTAAACTTTGGTTAGCCGTTTAACAGATTATCTGAGCTATACAAGATTATTAAATATAATAATATGTACAACAAAATATAAGAAATAATATATACAAAATAATACAATGAAAATAAATTTAATAGTATAGATATAATATAAGCGGTTTTAGCAATCGTATAACCGCTTGTTTAGGGTCGTAGCACGTATAACGTAACGTAAACGGATCGGCACAGTTTCAATTCAAGCCGGTCCGTTTTATTTGTATGAAACTCCTTACTGCAACGCACACTAATCGGAATCGTAACATAATCGGATTTTTGACGTTTGTGCACCGAGGAAAAAGGCGAGGCAGTGCCGATCCGTTTACGTTACGTTATATGTGCTACGACACTTAGTGTACTAATGACGTTTGCCTTCAAAAAATTTCCTTTTAAAAAGTAAAGCATTTAGAAAATATGTAGCTACAATCATGAATATATAATAATAAGCTGCAATAATTAATAATTGTAAATCGTATGCAAATTTAAAGCATTTTAATTAGTTAAAAAACAATTTTAGGTAAAATTTTCAAATACCTACTGCATACTACCTATATATATTCGTTAAGGAATAAAATGAGTAAAAATGGAGTACTTTTCTGTACACTGACGAGATTCTATTTTTTATAAGACTGCTCTCACAAAGAACATGCAGGCTCAGGGCAATTCTTTGTGGATCACACCACGAAAGAAAAATCAAGTGGAAATGCAATACAACTAATTCACTATGGGGACCGCTGTCGCCAAAAAACAAATAAACAACAAATAAACTACTGACAAAAAAATAACATATGTAGCTGAATCTACATGTGGGAGTGAACCTTCATAAACTATAAATAAGTTATTTTGTTGTAGCGCAGAAAGAATCAATGACGTTTTGTAATCTAAAAAGATTATATTTACGTGTTAATTCCAAAGATGGCGGTTTTCGCAGTTCTGACAATTATATACTTTAACTTGTTGTTCATAAGGGTGATATTCGCGTTATGTATTACCTATGACATCAGCGACAAGTTATACGTACCAGCGCGTGTTAGTGACACGCGTACCACGTTTACTTAACACTTCCACTTTATTTTTCTTCCGAGGGTCACACATAAAATTTTCTAGCATGGAGTTCGTTCCCGCTACCAAGTGAACAGCAGCCGTATATTACGCCACTGAGGCAGTATTGTATTAAAATAGCTGCATTTATAATTCAAATTAATTTTGCTTTTTTGTTTACATTTTTTTTCAATTTTATGATTATAAATATTAAACGTAAACGGAAGATTAACGCGGCTTGCTTTTTATCTTGCATTTTGCTTGAAGTTTCGGCACAGGTTGCACTATCCGTGGCCTTAAACTGACAGATGACGGCTTAAGGGGGGTTTACACGGGTAACTAAAGCCACACGATTTTTGCCGCGCGGCGTAAATCGCTAATTTGGCTAAGCCGCAAGGGAGAATTTGCAAGGCGGTTTGGTGAGGCGATTAGTCAAGCGACTAGCCGCACGGCGAAAATCGACCCGTGTAAATCCCCCTTTAATCTCTCGTTTACGTTTATATCCAAAATTTTATAATACCTAGTATCGTCAAGGCTACGTCATTGATCGACCTTGATCGAAGTCGATCGATTTGTGCGGTATTATATCGACGTTTATTAGTACCATTCAATTGACAGTAGTCAACTAATGCTTTCTACCATCGATCGACGATCCCCTAAAAGTGTGTACCCACTATCAGATTTTTACATTTACATATTATATTTTTAATACGAATTTTGTCACATAGTAAAATATGAGATTTAATGTTCAGACTCTACGTTTTACGTAATCCTTGCAGAAGCAATATGGGTTTAGGTGCGGTGCTGTGGCGCTTATACAACTTGGTTCATCGTTATATCTGAAAATAGAACAGAGAATTAATATTTTTTTTATTAGCTGTGTGCTTAAACACTCATTAAAGGCGTACTATAGAAAAGAACCCCTTCCAGTGAGGGAGGGGAAAAGTAATACTACTCTATTTTTATATTTATCTATACATAGTACAAAATAAAGTCGCTTTTTCTGTCTCTTTGTATGCTTAAATCGTTAAAACTGTGTAACGGATTTTGATGCTGTTGTGTGTTAATAGATAGAGTGATTCAAGAGGAAGGTTTATTTGTATTTCACATGCATAATATAGTAGAGAAAACCATATAAATTTAGAGATTTCTAATGAAGCTGTACTTAAACGTTGTTTAAGGACATTCTGTAGTAGGTGCCCGTGCGGAGCCGGGGCTGATCGCTAGCATTTTAACACTTTCACTGTCCGTGCATTACATGTAATGCACTGATGAGTTAGCTCCGTGTGTCCTTGCATGACATACAATACACTATTAACCACTATTACGCACTTTTGGACTTGCAATATTGATACTGATAATTGTCTTAGGACAGTGAAAGTGTTAATAAAACAAGGAAGGCTTGAAGTAAGCTTTAAGAAACGTGTGCGGCATGTACAGGCACTAAGGCAACAACCGCTTCTCGACATTTGGTTCCGAATATTACATCTGCGCAACCATTTGAAATAACTTTAAGCCGGCTATATTAGATTGCGCGTACTGTATATTAATATTACACGATAAAAATTAATAACACTTACAAATTAGTTCTTGATATATCTCTGGATGCGATTATAAACTTGTCCTCGTTTATGAGGTATTTCATTGAGGCTTCATATATACCACGGCCGGGACTCACCTCCACCTAAATAAAGCACATTTTTACATTATTATAACTCTTTTAAAAAAATCGGAAGGGACTTTTCAATAGTGTTAAGCACTCTTTCGGCCGAATATTCAAACGTCTGTTAAATTAAAGCGGCGCTTAAACTAGACATTTGTATGAGAATTTCTAGTTTAAGCGCCGCTTTACTTTAACTGACGTTTGAATATTCGACCGTTAATTGCAAGAATATAAAAAAAATTATAAAGCGATAGAAACTTGGCTGAAATACTATGCTGTCAAGATGGATTTAAAAAAAACTGAGAGTAGGTTTTTGTGAATCAGGCCCTGTGTTCTTTAAATACTTTTTCACTGACACAAACAACATCTAAGGTCAGGACACATAGAAATAAGACTTCCGTGATAGACATTACCGATAAATTGACCGGCGAGGTCTTATAAATAAATAAATAATCCTCACACATTAACACATCGCCACCTAGTCCCAAACTAAGCAAAGCTTGTACTATCGGTACTAGACAACGGATAAACATACTTAAATACTTTTTTTTGTAAATACATACATATTATACATAGAAAAAACTCAGACTAATGCAAACAATCATGTTCACGCACACAAAGATTTGCATTGAGCGGGAATCGAACCCGAGACCTCTGCGTAGCAGCCATGTAATGTAACGACTGCGCTACAGAGGTCGTCATCTAAGTCTTATAGTAAGCAATGACGACATTTAGTTGAGCTTCACTGTAAACTGTAACTTTACAGCGAAGCTCAAGATACAACCGAATAATGTCGATTTTAAAGTCACTTATTACGCAGTTACGTCGCTTAATTAGACATTAAATTTCACCTAAAACAGTATCACATCTAAAATGAATGTAGTTACCTTAATCTGATAGTTTTCGCTGGTATACTTGACTTTAGCGTTGAACTTGCCGACGTAGCCGTCCTCGTCGCGTGCCCCGGCGAACTGCAGCATGCGCGCGCGACCACGCTGACGTGACACCCAGCGTACTAGCCGCAGTGAGCGTGGCATGCACAGCGACCTGGGGGGTGTTGTTACTGTAATGTTTCTTTTAAAAAGACAACTCCCGCACTAGGGATCATGCCCTGTGTCGCGGGGACCTTTTACAAACATCAATTAACGGACACAAAGAACACCAGGCCAATTTGTGGATCTCACAAATTATTGTCCTGCGTGGGGATCGAACCCACAACCTCTTGCACGGCAGCCGCTTGCGCTACCATCGCGCCACCGAGGTCGTCAATGTTGTTAGCAGTCCATGGACAGCAATGCCCACTCGCCGCTCTGGCACTCCGAACGAAGGCAATATGTAGGCAGAAGACCGTATCACAAAAGATCCGATGGGGTCCGGGGGAAGATAAGATGTAGGCAGTAGGCCCGACACCGAATACGGAAAAACTCAGTAACCTTTATCCGTTGCGGACTCATAATTCAGAATGTAGGAGGCCAACATTTCATGGACCAAACGGCTACTTAAACGTTGACTTGACAACGTAGTCGAAGTAACTGTCGGAGTGGCGCATTCACGAAGAAGCTAGCATATTATTATTTTTCAACCAACATGGTTTCAACCGTGATATGTCTAGGATCATGGCGTTTAACGCGGTCATAGATCGCGGTAAAATCAGCGTTCCCCCGTTATTCGCATTAACGGCGTCACGATCGGTAGCGTGACTCGAAGCTAATCGACTTACCCCTGGTTTCTGAATGACTGATCAAGTAAAAATCAACTAATCAAGTGTCAAAACTATCATTTTCAGGAACTAAAATGACAGTTTTGACGCTTGATTAGTTGATTTTTACTTGATCAGTCATTCGGAAACCGGGGGTTAGTAGCTAATTGACTTTGACCGGCCAAAAAGCAGCGAACTGTTTCGGGAAAATGTCGAGAGTATCGGTATCGACTTGGGCGATCAAATACCGCGCTTTTAGGGTTCTGTTTGCAAGAACTCATTTGGCTGTGCTGGTCTATGCTGCTGCAGTATTGTGGATAAGCTCGTCGAATTACGCAGTACACAACACCCGGCCCTAGTTCTGCTTACAAAGGCAATATAACCGCTTAGCCACCGAGGCCATTAACTTTTTATTTATTTTACATACAAACGCAAGTGACGTACACCATAATTCCAACCTACCTTTTAGGTTCAGTAAGCGAGTTTATATAATCAATGAATGCGTTAGCCGCCTTCATGTAGATAGGATCACTTTCTGATACGTTGTTCCACACTAGGCAAGCACACCAGTGGGGTTCGATTCCCGCCTCGCTGCAGGAACGATTCCGGGAGATCTGGAGGAAAAGGTAAAAGTAAAATTTGAATAAACCACAGGTTCTGGTCTCCTTTTTGCAAGTTGTCAGTACTTGGACAATTGCAGTTTTTTTTTTTAATTGGCCTACCAGAATGACTCTATGGTGCCTGATGTTAAGCATCCATTAGAGTCCAACAATGGCGAGCACCATGCCAGCTACAATATTTGTAGAGGCATGAATGTCTCCACTATGGCGGCTTCAGAAGATGCTTTTTCACGCCTTTTAGACATAATATGTTCGTTCTAATGTCTTCGTTTTCCGGAACGAGGTCGCGATTCTAGATCCTTTCTGCCCCAACGACTGTTAGTTCTTTGCGCCTTAAGCCCGATTTACACATCGACAAGTACAGTAAGTACAAGATTAAGTTGATTTAAATAGATCTCCATCCTATTTTTTGGCGAGTTAAGTTGGCGAGACGCGAGAGAGGGGGCTACTTCGTACTTAACTTGCCAAAAAGTAGGATGAGATCTATTTAAATCAACTTAATCAACAACTTACTACTTAACTCGCTACTGTACTTCATCATCATTATAACAGCCCATTAATATCCCACTGCAGGGACGGGCCTCCTCCCGTGACGGAGGGTTACTTGGCTACTGTACTTGTCAATGTGTAAATCGGGCTTTAATCCGTTTACGTCAATTATTAACAATCACACCACTTAAGGTCTAGGCAAAAATTTAACCCACTTACCGGCTCCAATAAGCTCATTCCTCTTGTCATATCAGCCCCTTTAATCCTATAAGGGTTCGCATACTGTTTCATATCAAGAATATCCAATATCGTCGCATAAATATCATGAGGAGTTGTTAAAGTATTCACGTTGGCTTCCAAAGCCGCCTGGGCGTTAGGTCGGAGGCGTTTTAACTTCTCCGGTAGGGAAATACTCATTAATGGTAGCCTTTCTTCTAGTTTCCCTTGCAGTGTGTCTCGGACGTAAGCGTATCTATAAATGATAAGTACATTGTTAGTATAAAACTAAAAATAATATCATGTGTGAATGATTTCTAGCTAAATTTGAATTGTTGTAGATCTTAACTGTGGGTCCAGTCTGTGAGGTCACATTTGACATTTATATTGTCCTATATAATGAGCGTCGCAACTCTGCATAAGATGCGGCGGGGCGTCGGGACGCGTCTCCAAAGCGGCCCGACGCTCTATATTAGGCGTACTCTATATTAGTGGCGTCGCGACGCTTTGTAAGAGGTATTGCGACGATAGCCAAATAACATCCGAGGCTCAATACGATCTTTAGACGCTAAATTCTATTTACAATCAATTCGGGAATTTAACAACTAAAAATGAAATAGAAGATATTATATAAGAATAGAAGACCCGAAATGATATGGCTTTAAGACTCAAGTGATAATGCTGTAGAGGTCGCGGTGACGTAACAGCACCACGCCTCTAACGAAAGGGGAGGATCCTCCGGCCAGGCGAGGTGATCGTGCCTGGCGGGACAACTGCCCAACCGTTGTTCGATGGACGTTGTATATGTATATGTGGAATCGCTGTACTAATCTTGATATCGCGATTCAGGACGTAGTGGCGACATCTGTTGATTGTGAGGGGTACTGAGATAGTGTAGGTGTTCGCTTGAGTAAGTCGCTAGATGACGCTACAATGCTATAGTATAAAAAGCATACTAACCTAGCGCCATGGTCTCCCATTATGATGATCATAGTATTTTCAAGCACCTTATTTTCCATTAGTGTGTAAAGAAAATTGACTGTAGCATCATCAGCCGTCGATATCATATTAAAATCATCATGAGTAATATCCGCTATGAATGTGAATATAAACTTTTTACCATCCATTCTGAGGAACTGAAAAAAAAATAATTTGTATTAACTTTTAAATTTTCGTGTTTCTTTTTTTTTTTGTTGAGGACGAGTAGTTTGTCTCTGACAACAGTTACTACTTTACACGGGCTGTGGTGAGGCGGATGGCCCTCAACCAAAATTCGTGTTTCATTATAACTTATCTATACTAATATTATAAAATGGTAAAGTTTGTGTGTTCGTGTCGTTATAGGGGGTAATCTCTAGATCTAATGAACCTATTTTAAAAATTGTTTCTGTTTTGAATAGTCCATTTATGTGTCATAGGCTATATAGTATCACGCTATGACTAATAGGGGTGGAGCAGTAATGAAATATGTATAAAAAAGGGAAGCGTATTTTTCGCTGCCCAACGAAGTGGGCACGGGTCGGCTAGTTATTAATAACTATACTACATATATTAACATCTATAACACATTAACAACTGGTATAGACATCTCGTGACCATGGCTGGTGTAATCTGGCCGAAACGTCGAGTGCCTCAAAGGTAGATAGTTTCAATATTTACCACAATTAATCGTGTTAATACCCGTATAGTTATTAATAATAAAAAATAATTTGGTTACAATTTTAAATAAATATTTTAGAAATTTTTCACACAACGCCATCAAGTCCCAAACTAAGCAGAGCTTATATTATGGGTACTAGACAACGGATAAATACTTATTTCTTTCGTAAATGCACCCAGACCAATGTAAACAATCATGTTCGCATCGGGAATCGCAACCGAAAATTCTACCCTAGCAGCCGTGTAATAAACTACTGTTGATTTATTACGACTTGATTATAAAGGTAAACAAACTATGGCGTCATGTCAACCACAGACTAAAGACTTTAGTCTTTGACCTTTGAGAAATGTATAGAAATCAAGGACAAATTCTTAGAATCCACAAATGTCAAATGGTGAAATTAATTTTTATCTGCGAATTTGATGTTGGAAAAAATACATTTATTTAAAATTTAAGAATGATAGTGGTTAAATCAAAGTAATTTACGTGTTTTCTATTGCACAAACTTTTAATGCCTTTCAATTGATGTAAAAACTAGTGAATTTGCAATATGTGGTGTTTGTTTACAAAGTTAATCTAGTAAGGATCAATATCCTGTACGCCACAGAGGTCGTCAATTGAAAAATATTATCCGCTGTCTAGCACCCATAGTACAAGCTCTGCTTAGTTTATTTCTCTTTATTTTATTTTTTTTTGTTTTAAAAGACAACTGGGATCATGCCCTGTGTCGCGGGGACCTTTAACAAACATCAATTAACGGACACAAAGAACACCCAGACCAGGACAATAATTTGTGGATCTCACAAATTACTGTCCTGCGTGGGGATCGAACCCACAACCTCTTGCACGGCAGCCGCTTGCGCTACCGTCGCGCCACCGAGGTCGTCAGTTTCAGTCAGTTTGGGACTAAATGGCGTTGTGTGAACGTGTACATTTTTTTTTTTAAATATCAATACACTAAAGGTCTCTGGGTCGGACTGGACGCTGAAGGCGCAGGACCGAGTTATGTGACGCGTGTTGGGAGAGGCAGCAGTGGACTACGATAGGCTAGTTGATTGATTGATTGAATACACAAACCTGGTCAGTGATATTCATCATAAGCTGATACCGTGGTGTTTCACCCACACAGTATTTGTGACTTTTATCAGATATAGCGTGGTCTTCGAAGTAGAAAGGTCTTAAGTAGTGATCCGCTGGTTGGTGACGGAAACCATTGAATCTGTATTGGAAGGTTCCTATCCATGGCATGTCTTCGAAATATGCTGTACGGTATCTGGAAAATATGGCATGGTATTTAGATTTAGACAAATACGGCCTTATTACAAAATACGGTACGCTAAAGTGTTAAAACTGATTTTGTATTAACAAATTTATGATTTTGTATTTGTTAATACAAAATCAGTTTTAACTTTTTATCGTTAAGACTGATTTTGCAATAACAAATTTCAAAAACAGAGGTTTTGTGACGTAATAAATCGTGGTTTATAGTTAGACCGTATTTTGTAATAAGGCCGATAAGGTTTAAGCAGGCTTTCGACGTGCCGTGCATCGCAATAGTAAACATTGTCACTAACATCTCACCACACGGAGAATCGAATCGAATCATGTGTTACCCTTAAAATTTTATCCAATGCCTTTACAGAATTTTCTAATCTAGTTATACCTAAGATTTACAAGTAATTTATATGTTACTAGCGGCCCATCCCGGCTTCGCACGGGGATTATAATCCCGCGTTTCTGTTAAAAATTTTCCTGAATTTTCTTTGCTATAAACCTCACGGAGCCCGAGACCTTTCCAACGAATGCAAAACCGTGGAAATCGGCTCGTGCGTTCTGGAGTTATAGCGTCAGGAAGAAAAACCCGACTTATTTTTATATAGTAGATGGTAATAGGTATTATGGTAATTTTTATACGTGTGGTGACGGAGTAAGAATACAATATGTCACCACCCCATCTCATCCAATAGGTGTCGTAAAAGCCGACTAAGTGACTATCCATCAATTTTATCTTTACGAAATAAAAAGAAGGAAAACATGAAATCAAACCCTATACCAATCCGCCTGGCCAGCGTAGTATTAGTAGGCCAAGTATCTCTCCTTCACGGGAGGAGGATTGTGCCCGCAGTGGGACATTAATGGGCTGTTATGATGATATGTTATAAAAATATTGTACTCACCCATCATTTTTTAGCTTGTGAAATATAAAATCTTCAACATTCAGCATGTTTTTTACTGTCATACTCTTTCTCACATCTGGCAACTCCAATTCAGTCTTGCCAGTTAATATTGGGAATAATGCAGCCGGAGTACCGTCACCGACTATATTGTAACTGGAATATAAAAAATATAACAATAAAAAGAAAAATAATGGTGGTAAAGCAGTTGTGTAAGTGGATGAGTTGTGCAATTTTTTTTTATACTGGAAAAGCCGAAGTGTATTCATATAATAGACAGTCATTTTTAAAGGTGATTAAAGAAATTTTAAAAGAAAAAAAATGGTCGGTAAACAAGGCAGTTACAGTTAGGGTCAATTTATACTACAGCAGAGTCGAAGCGCATCGAAGCGTCAATCCAAAACTAAACATATCAAATTCAACCTGAACTCCACAGAATAACGCATACATTACTTCTAAGATTGTGCGCAAAACTAATCAGTGTTTGTCAGGCGCAGACGCGCGAATTCAGAAAAATGCGCGCATCTTTTTACAATCTCCGAAGTAATGTGTACGTTACGCTGTGTTTTATTAATTTTTGGATTAACGCTTCGATTTGCTTCGGCTCTGTCTCAGTATAAATTGACCCTTAAGCCCGATTTACACATCGACAAGTTAGCGAGACGCGAGAGAGGGGGCTACTTCGTACTTAACTCGCCAAAAAATAGGATAGATCTCTATTCAAATCAACTTACTCAACAACTTACTTTTTAACTCGTTGTCGATGTGTAAATCGGACACAAGCAGATCGTTCTTTGCCCAAAACTATGCATAATAAATATGCATAGTTTTGGGCAAAGAACGATCTGCTTGTGTATCGGTTAGTGTATCTGCCTGCTACGCCTAAGGTTGCGAGTTCGAAACTAGCTCGAAAATGGTTAACTTATTTAACCATTTTCGTGACAAAAGGCGCTTTTTAATTTAGTAAGTCTGTTTTTTAGATACAAATTATTAACTAGAATTTTAACAAACGTGTTTTATTATAATACTAGCTGACCCGTGCCCACTTCGTTGGGCAGAGAAAAAAACGCGTCCGTTTTTTAGACATATTTTATTACTGCTCCACTCCTATTAGTCATAGCGTGATACTATATAGCCTATGCCACTCCCCGATAAATGGACTATTCAACACAGAAAGAATTTTTAAAATCGGTTCATTAGATCCAGAGAGTACAACGTCACAAACACACAAACTTTACCTCTTTATAATATTAGTATAGATTCATAGCAAAACGAAAGGAAAAGATATTTAGAGTAGTTAACTAAAAACCGTAATCACTCACCCATTAAGAACAGTCCCTTTTAAAACTTCAGTAATATATTCGTAACTTCTGGGCATACGTCTTATGAACCCGTTTTTAGACGTGGAATCGAACCCAAATATGAGTACGTTGTAGTTATCCTCTCTGCCAGGAGGAGAAGGTTTTCTTTCCACTTTTGTACGGAAACCAGTAGCTACACCCTTCCATTTTGACCTTAGTATGCTGAAAACAAAGAAAAACGAAAAATGTAAAAAAGGTGATATTTTTGGTTAGTAGTGGATGTAACAATCGTAAAATAAAAAAAGTCTTCATCCTTATAAAAAATGTAAAAAAGGTGATATTTTTGGTTAGTAGTTGTTGAACCGATCAAAATTGAAAAAGATACGTCATCCTTACAATCGTTAACTCTACTCGTTCCAATAGATTTATAACGAAAAGAGGTTAAAACAAGTAAACATTGAAATGGTCATACGTTCATCATTACAAATCACTTATCGCAGGGGTAACCCCTTTTTCAGTTTTGGAGGTAGCCTATACTCAACAAACAAAAATTATCAGCTACCCTCATCTACTATATAAAAATAAGTCGGATTTTCCTTCCTGACGCGTTCTGGAGTTATAGACTCCAGAACACACGAACCGATTTTCACGGTTTTGCATTCGTTGGAAAGGTTTCGGACTCCGTGAGTTATCACTCTCGTATATTATGTCGTAGTAAGTGCAAGTGAGGTCGGAGGCTTTCTTCAATATTTTTAATATTATCTTACTTATTTTCGAGAGATATTTAATGTTATGTAATCCTATTCAGGTCTCATATTTATATTGGTAATTCCATACCACAGGGATACATTAACAAAAGAGAAAAAAATAAATATCAGCTACCCTCATCACGTAAAAAAATATTAACTCGTAAGTCAAAGTCCTTTAGTGGTATTTTACGCCTCCTCAGATCTCCTTATATTTCTAATTTCTAACAAGGTTAGTAAGTTTATCAAAAAAGTAGGATAAATAACAAAAAGAAGTAATTTGACCAACTACCCTCTTCTAGTAAATAAATATGTGTCAACATACCTGTCTCCAATAACAGCGGAACACGTAATCTTAACATGATCGCTTCTAGTCAGCCTGTACACGTCAGAGTCGAACAACACGGCGCCGATACCAAAATGGTATACGTTATCACTCTCGTATATTATGTCGTAGTAAGTGCAAGTGAGGTCGGAAGCTTTCTTCAATATTTTTAATCTCATCTTACTTATTTTCGAAAGATATTTACAATGTAATCATATCCTGGTCTCATATCTATATTTGTAATTCTTTACCACAGGGATAAATGAACAAAAGAGAAAAAAAATCAAAAAAAAAATCAGCTAAGTACCCGCATCACGTAAAAAAAATATTGACTCGTAAGTCAAAGTCCTTTAATGGTCTTTTACGCCTCCTCAGATCTCCCTATATTTCTAATTTCTAACCACCTTAATAAATTTATCACATAAATAGGATAAATAACAAATAAAAGTAAATTGACCGACTACCCTCTTCTAGTAAATAAATACGTATCAACATACCTGTCCCCAATAACAGCGGAACACGTAATCTTAACATGATCGCTTCTAGTCAGCCTGTACACGTCAGAGTCAAACAACACGGCGCCGATACCAAAATGGTATACGTTATCACTCTCGTATATTATGTCGTAGTAAGTGCAAGTGAGGTCGGAGGCTTTCTTCAATATTTCTGGCACCACCCTACATTTTGACTCCTGAAAAAAAAGTTAAAATGCATCAACATAACAGCCTATTAATGTCCCACTGCAAGGACGGGCCTCCTCCCATGACGGAGGGATACTAGGCCTACTAGTACCACGTTGTCTAGACGGATTGGTACAGGGTTTAATTTCAAGTTTTCCTTATTTTTATTTCTTAAAGATAATATTCACTGATAGTCCCTTAGTCGGTTTTTACGACACCCATGGGATGAGATGGGGTGGTGACATTTTGCATTCTTACTCCGTCACCACACGAAGAATGTGTAATCTTGGTAAGAGGTCTTTCAATTTAGGCGTTTCGTGAAAACGGTCGACAATACGTAAATGCTCGGTACGGACGGCGCGGCGCACGGCTGCCGCACCTGGCATGAAAACACGCGAACCTACGTATGCCGTTCGATAAACGCACCGCTGCGGCACTGAAAACGTCCGACACGAAATGCCTAAACTGAAAGAGCCCTAAGGTCAGAGTGCATCGGGCCTCATTCAGTTCTTATAGCCCACTAGCTGACCCGTGCCCACTTCATTGGGCGGCGAAAAAGACGTGTCCGTTTATTAAACATATTTCATTACTGCTCCACTCCTATTAGTCATACCGTGATACTACATAGCCTATGACACTCACCGATAAATGGACTATTCTACACAGAAATAATTTTTAAAATCGGTTTAGTAGATCTAGAGATTACCCCTTACAACGTCACAAACACACTAACTTTACCTCTTTATAATATTAGTATAGATTAATATCCGGGTGGAGGACCAACATCCTCCAGTAATGTAGGAAAACTAGGCGTATTTAAGCCACATTGGTCAGAGGTTTGGCATTTTTTTTTACTTCCAGTTTTGCTTTTGTCGTTTTTTAGCCGGGTATGAGGACATCCATAGCACGCGCTGAACTGGCCACACCAGTGGTATTTATTTTAAAATCCATGATGTGAAATAGCAAAAATCTTAAAAGAAACCTATTGCAATACGCTTAGAAAGCCTGGTATAAGCAGGTCAAGGCCCACAATTATTGGACTTAAACTCAGGGGACGTAGTTTTGTGTCCTGCTGGACTTATATATTTTGACAAGTTCATAATAATATTATTATCATTTGTCGGAGTTAGGCTTACCCAAGCCGAACTGATTGTCCGAGGTAAATGTACTCGTTGATCAGTATAATTCATTTAAAAAAAAATACAAATACTTACATAGCATTTAACCCAATCTTGACCCTTGCATTTAACTTTCGGCAGTAACTTATCGAACTGCGTAACCTCCTTAGCGAATGGATCCAACTGAGGTATTTCACAGCCTGTACCCTTGTCTTCTTTCAGGGCTTCTTCTATTCTGCTCTCTATATATCTGCGAAGAAAGTGCAATCATTAAGGATCATTTTCGCGTAGCAACAATAGCACCGAAAGCAAGACATTTGTGTTCGGCACGCCATTGGACCAAACCGTAGCAGTTTTGGAAGCTGGTTCAATTGTATGTCTGAATTGAAATGTTTACCCCAGGTTGCGGGATTGCGATCAATGACAATGAGCATTTTAAGACGTTTCACACTGGATGTTTTCTGCAATCTAACTTTTTAAAGGGAAGGAATGACGTATTAAGTATGAACAGCATTTTCGGTCTTAATGGTGCAGACACGCAAAGAACCGAAACCGGACTGTGCCGATACATTGACGATCTGATTGCCTTGATCAATGTTTCTTTCGCCGAGCTTATTCAGTGTGTGAATTCCTTCAGGGATCATTTTCTCTAGTTGTCAGTACCCGTATGTTAAAGAAAGCCAATTGGTACATGCCCTTCCTCCCTTGAAAAAGGCAATGCAACAGCTGGTACAATAGCAAGTTTCAACAGAAAACACATGTACTGAAAGCGGGGAAACTTTCCAGCAAAAATGAGCACTATGTTAAAAGTGAATCTTAAAATAAGTTAGTATTATACGACTGCAAGTCTACCAAAAATCGATTGAGAAAGAAACCTATACGTCCAATACCAATACGCTTGGCCGGTGGTAATAAAAGGCCGAGATTCCCTCTATCATAGAAGAAGAAATGCAAGGACATTATTATTTCATTCCGGTGCATATTGAAATCATCGCAAACGGGATTAAGCAGGGTGGCCAGTCTTGTCACACGGCGGACAGATAACAACAAGGATCCGTTGATTGATGAGGGAGGCACAGGACCGCACAAGGTGGCAATACTTGGATGATGGCTATGTCCAGCAGTAGACGTCGATTTGCTGATATGATGATGATGATCCATTGATGTGGCCATGAGTGTGCCATATGATCATTCACGGTAGAAATATTTGGAGGGAAATATGCAAGGGTCATATTACCAATGATCCTTGTGAATTCTTTTTAACAACCTTACTCTAATTTATTAAACTTAATCTAACATATAATTGGTAGTTCTCATGATTTGACAAAACTTGTGAAAAGTTTTGTTTTTAGCAATATAACGGCCGAATACTCAAACGTCTCTGTTAAAGTAAAGCGGGGCTTAAACTAGAAATTCTCATACAAATGTCTAGTTTAAGCGCCGCTTTACTTTAACAGCGTTTGAGTATTCGGCCGTAAGACAATTTATCTAAAGTAACCCGATTAGTAAATTGGATGAGTTATTAATGAAAATAATGATATGGGTATTATGTATGAATATTATATGTATTATGACAATATTTCCCATTGCATACTCACCCCGGAGTCGCGATATGTAGTTGCGCGAATTTGATAATCAAAATATTTTTGACGAAATTATTATTAAGATATTAATATAGGTAATTCTTAACCCTGTCGCAGTGCCGCCAGCAGACACAATATTAAGGGCATTGCATTGCTCAAACCCCAAAAACACGCTCGGTTTGGAGAAGTTTGTTGACGAATCCTTACATACGTTTACTTTACAAAAAAACATGAATAAACTAGATACTACCGAAAAAACTTTGTATTGATTAAAAACGCTAATTATTTCTTAAAAACTTCCAAAAAAAAATCACGAAATCTGGTATTATAATAACTAAATATCAAATTGTCTATTAAACGGATGATTGATTTTATTTGAAATTTATACAAAAAATGTGCTATATTCTAACTAATAATCTGTATTGATTACTTTATCTTAATTATTCGTTATATTTAAAATAATTGATAAAAACTAGATTTTCATAAAATCCCCGCGCCTGCACCCCCGCTACCGCCGTGACGATTGCTCGGGAGTCGCACATTCAGTGTCGTTACGACTCTTGTGACGGGTGGACTGTACGACCGTATTTTCTTACCGAATAAAACTTTAAACCGACCAACTTTGAATGAAAAAATATTGTAAATAAAAAGTACACAATTGTTTTTAATAATACTACTTGTAATTAAGTTCATAAGTGTAATATATCCTAGTTTTTAATTAAATTTTGTTTTTTAATCACTCATAGACTATGCCTAAATATAAAAATAAACGTAATGTGAAGCGTGGCCGAGCTCTTCAAAATTATTGGTAAGTACCTACAAGCTAAATATTATATTTATATTATTTTATACTTTTGTATGCTTTAGTTAGACACGTTTTTATTTGTACGATGTTTAGATTCATTTTTAGAAGATCGGCATTGCTTCGATTAAACTTATATTTTGAGTACCTTGATAGTACCTAGGCTTTCGGTGGACTCCGAAGGTAGGTAGACTTCAGCCATGATGGCAGTACCTACGTAAACCAGCAAGTTGGTACTCGTTTAAAAGAGCTCAGGGAGACCTAGGTGACTGTGAGGGACTGACTTATGGTGGACTCCGAAGGTAGGTAGACTTCAGTCATGATGGCAGTACCTACGTAAACAAGCAAGTTGGTACTCGTTTAAAAGAGCTCAGGGAGACCTAGGTGAATGTGAGCGACTGACTTATGGTGGACTACGAAGGTAGGTAGACTTCAGTCATGATGGCAGTACCTACGTAAACCAGCAAGTTGGTACTCGTTTAAAAGAGCTCAGGGAGACCTAGGTGACTGTGAGGGACTGACTTATGGTGGACTACGAAGGTAGGTAGACTTCAGTCATGATGGAAGTAGGTACCTACGTAAACCAGCAAGTTGGTACTCGTTTAAAAGAGCTCAGGGAGACCTAGGTGACTGTGAGGGACTGACTTATGGTGGACTCCGAAGGTAGGTAGACTTCAGTCATGATGGCAGGACCTACGTAAACCAGCAAGTTGGTACTCGTTTAAAAGAGCTCAGGGAGACCTAGGTGACTGTGAAGGACTGACTTATGGTGGACTACGAAGGTAGGTAGACTTCAGTCATGATGGCAGTACCTACGTAAACCAGCAAGTTGGTACTCGTTTAAAAGAGCTCAGGGAGACCTAGGTGACTGTGAGGGACTGACTTATGGTGGACTACGAAGGTAGGTAGACTTCAGTCATGATGGCAGTACCTACGTAAACCAGCAAGTTGGTACTCGTTTAAAAGAGCTCAGGGAGACCTAGGTGACTGTGAGGGACTGACTTATGGTGGACTACGAAGGTAGGTAGACTTCAGTCATGATGGCAGTACCTACGTAAACCAGCAAGTTGGTACTCGTTTAAAAAAGCTCAGGGAGACCTAGGTGCCTGTGAGGGACTGACTTATGGTGGACTCCGAAGGTAGGTAGACTTCAGTCATGATGGCAGTACCTACGTAAACCAGCAAGTTGGTACTCGTTTAAAAGAGCTCAGGGAGACCTAGGTGACTGTGAGGGACTGACTTATGGTGGACTACGAAGGTAGGTAGACTTCAGTCATGATGGCAGTACCTACGTAAACCAGCAAGTTGGTACTCGTTTAAAAGAGCTCAGGGAGACCTAGGTGACTGTGAGGAACTGACTTATGGTGGACTCCGAAGGTAGGTAGACTTCAGTCATGATGGCAGTACCTACGTAAACCAGCAAGTTGGTACTCGTTTAAAAGAGCTCAGGGAGACCTAGGTGACTGTAAGGGACTGACTTATGGTGGACTCCGAAGGTAGGTAGACTTCAGTCATGATGGCAGTACCTACGTAAACCAGCAAGTTGGTACTCGTTTAAAAGAGCTCAGGGAGACCTAGGTGACTGTGAGGGACTGACTTATGGTGGACTACGAAGGTAGGTAGACTTCAGTCATGATGGCAGTACCTACGTAAACCAGCAAGTTGGTACTCATTAGGTCTTGACCTAGTTGACTTTGAGACATTTACTTAGGTATCTTTTTTTTACTCCAATGTTTTGATATCGACAAAATTACAAGTACCAATTAAAACAGAAATTTTTTTTTTAAGGAAAATAAGAAAGCGGCAACGCTCTGAATTACAAAATCAAGAAGATCAACCGCTGTCAAAATCTTACGACACATGCGAACCGTCAGATATGCCAACTGATATGGAAGTTGAGCAAAATGTGGTAAATATAAGTTTATTTTGTTGTTTTTTATGTAAGCTCAAATAAGTGTTTATTTACGGCATCACATTGTAAACGTCTAAAATTATGAGAGCTTTTCATCTATATTATGCATAGTTATTATGAATTCTGTCTGCTGCCTAGTTTTTAAGATTAATGCATACATAAACAGACAAACAGCTGAAAGCTAATTTGTTTTTCATATTATAGAGTAATGATTGCTAGTAAAGCAAACTCGTAACTTTTTCCATATTTCTGATAATCCTCCTGCAACTTGTTTTAGAGTACATTACCGCCACAAATGTGTTATGTACTGTGATTAATACTTGTATTAATTTGTAACATCGACTATTTTATTAAATATTTTTTTTTGTTCTAGCTTGAAGAAGAAATACTTTCAAATTTGACTGTAGAAGTGGGGCATTCCCAGGAAGAAACAAAAAAAATATCTGGAAGAAGAGTAATAGGGGCCTCCTTAAACCTACATCTGGGTCGTAAGTCCCAGACGCTGTTATGCAAGTGTTCCTTCCTCTATCACGCGATGGACCCGGCACCCGCACGAAGAATCTATGGAATGCTAAGATTAGGTCTTATCTTCTTTAATTAAAATAAAATATAAAACTTACTAAAGCTGTTTTCTTAATAACCATTTTGCCTATTTTACAAAATAACATTTTACAGTTAGTTTCAATTTTTTTCTGTTTCCATCGCTGAAAATCATTGAGTTCAATTCAACCTTCAGAAGAATGTCTAATGAGGATCAGGTAAGTACAAAGTGTAGTAGCATGAGTAATTAAATAGGG
Source organism: Schrankia costaestrigalis (assembly GCA_905475405.1). Taxonomy (NCBI): domain Eukaryota; kingdom Metazoa; phylum Arthropoda; class Insecta; order Lepidoptera; family Erebidae; genus Schrankia; species Schrankia costaestrigalis. The sequence continues at coordinate 7,379,841 of FR997852.1, read as the reverse complement.
AAATGATGAGAACTGGGTTCTTCTAGCTGTTCCCATCGCTGAGAACCGTTGTGTTCTTACCTGGCCATCATCAGACCTTCAGAAGACATAGTGTAGTAGCATCATTAATCAAATAGGCAAATTATGAAAACAGAGTACTTCTAGCTGTTACCATCGCTGAGAACCATTGTGTACTTACCTGGCCATCATCAGACCTTCAAAAGACATAGTGTAGTAGCATCATTAATCAAATAGGCAAATTATGAAAACAGAGTACTTCTAGCTGTTACCATCGTTGAGAACTGTTGTGTACTTACCTGGTCATCATCAGACCTTCAGAAGACATATTGTAGTAGCATCATTAATCAAATAGGCAAATTATGAAAACAGAGTACTTCTAGCTGTTACCATCGCTGAGAACCGTTGTGTACTTACCTGGTCATCATCAGACCTTCAGAAGACATAGTGTAGTAGCATCATTAATCAAATACCTAAATTATGAAAACAGAGTACTTCTAGCTGTTACCATCGTTGAGAACTGTTGTGTACTTACCTGGTCATCATCAGACCTTCAGAAGACATAGTGTAGTAGCATCATTAATCAAATAGGCAAATTATGAAAACTGAGTACTTCTAGCTGTTACCATTGCTGAGAACCGTTGTGTACTTACCTGGTCATCATCAGACCTTCAGAAGACATAGTGTAGTAGCATCATTAATCAAATAGGCAAATTATGAAAACATAGTACTTCTAGCTGTTACCATCGCTGAGAACCGTTGTGTACTTACCTGGTCATCATCAGACCTTCAGAAGACATAGTGTAGTAGCATCATTAATCAAATAGGCAAATTATGAAAACAGAGTACTTCTAGCTGCTACCATCGCTGAGAAACGTTGTGTACTTACCTGGTCATCATCAGACCTTCAGAAGACATAGTGTAGTAGCATCATTAATCAAATAGGCAAATTATGAAAACAGAGTACTTCTAGCTGTTACCATCGTTGAGAACTGTTGTGTACTTACCTGGTCATCATCAGACCTTCAGAAGACATAGTGTAGTAGCATCATTAATCAAATAGGCAAATTATGAAAACTGAGTACTTCTAGCTGTTACCATTGCTGAGAACCGTTGTGTACTTACCTGGTCATCATCATACCTTCAGAAGACATAGTGTAGTAGCATCATTAATCAAATAGGCAAATTATGAAAACAGAGTACTTCTAGCTGTTACCATCGCTGAGAACCGTTGTGTACTTACCTGGTCATCATCAGACCTTCAGAAGACATAGTGTAGTAGCATCATTAATCAAATAGGCAAATTATGAAAACAGAGTACTTCTAGCTGTTACCATCGCTGAGAACCGTTGTGTACTTACCTGGTTATTATCAGACCTTCAGAAGACATAGTGTAGTAGCATCATTAATCAAATAGGCAAATTATGAAAACAGAGTACTTCTAGCTGTTACCATCGCTGAGAACCGTTGTGTACTTACCTGGTCATCATCAGACCTTCAGAAGACATAGTGTAGTAGCATCATTAATCAAATAGGCAAATTATGAAAACAGAGTACTTCTAGCTGTTACCATCGCTGAGAACCGTTGTGTACTTACCTGGTCATCATCAGACCTTCAGAAGACATAGTGTAGTAGCATCATTAATCAAATAGGCAAATTATGAAAACAGAGTACTTCTAGCTGTTACCATCGCTGAGAACCGTTGTGTACTTACCTGGCCATCATCAGACCTTCAGAAGACATAGTCTAGTAGCAACAGTAATAATAATAAATTCGTTATTGCTCTGAGCGCGGTGAACGTTATTTCCAGTAAAATACGTATGTATAAAATTGGCGTCTCCGAGAGAATAAATAAGTTAGGTCAAAACAATGATAAATTTGTGTCGCGTCTGTGATTTGAATAATCATTAGTTGATAATATCCTAGTATTAATCTCTGTTAGTAGATGGCGCTTTTTCTATGAAAACTGTAACAAACCTCAGATCTTCAAGGTCATTGAGCAATGCAATGCCCTTAAAACAATGCACGTGTACCATATATGGTACACTGCACTGGGAACGTGTTAATAATATAAGTATGTCGTATTAGCTAGTTAATAATAGTTATTGTGTGAATGTGTCAGGATTATTAAATTACCTATGCAAACCTCTAAATTACACATCCGATACAACTTTCTTTCTTCTTTTTTTTAAAAAGACATCTTCCGCACTAGGGATCATGCCCTGTGTCGCGGGGACTTTAACAAACATCAATTAACGGACACATAGAACACCCAGACTCAGGACAATAATTTGTGGATCTCACAAATTATTGTCCTGCGTGGGGATCGAACCCACAACCTCATGCGCGGCAGCCGCTGGCTCTACCGGCGCGCCACCGAGGTCGTCTAACTATTGAGATATGTATTATTACAAATACTTATTATCTTACCCTTTCATAGAATTGAGTATTATATGAGTTCTATGAATGAAAGTCACCTCTAATGAGGCTAAAAACAATATTTCAACATTGTTGTTTTGCAAGTATAAAAGAAAAGTTTTAGTAAAGTATCATGATTGTTAAAACTATAGAAAAAAACCGTCAACAAAATAATTAGTCACACTAAACTAAAAAGCAACATGCAAAAAAGAAAAAAAAGAGCATGCATAACTTACTACGATCTACTTACTTAATCACAGACTGTCTGAAAAAAATAAAACAAAATACTGTTAATAACAAAAAACATTACATGCCATTACATTCGCATGGCATAAGGTGCAAATATGCATGCATGCAATACACTTTAAATCATGCACGTACTTAAATTTGGTAAATATACATCAAATTATGCATTAAATATAATTGCTTAATTACATCTACTATAATAATTACACCTACTCTATAGACACATAGACTATAGTCACAAAGAAGTTTAAGAATTCATTTTAAACATTATTAGAGACTAGCTGACCCGTGTCCACTTTGTTGGGCGGCGAAAAAAACGCGTCCCTTTTTTTTTTATATTTCATTACTGCTCCACTCCTATTAGTCATAGCGTGATATTATATAGCCTATGACACTCCCCGATAAATAGTCTAGTCAACACAGAAATAATTTTTAAAATCGGTTTAGTAGATCCAGAGATTACCCCTACAACGTCACAAACACACAAACTTTACCTCTTTATAATCTACTATATAAAAATAAGTCGGGTTTTCCTTCCTGACGCTATAACTCCAGAACGCACGAACGGATTTCCATGATTTTTCATTCGCTGGAAAGGTCTCGGGCTCCGTGAGGTTTATAGCAAAGAAAATTCAGGAAATTATTTAACAGAAAAGCGGGAAAATAATGCCCGTGCGAAGCCGGGACGCGCCGCTAGTATTAGTATAGATATCTTATAAGATGTAGATAAATCTTAATTAATTAGATTTTTAATCAGTCTTATCTGAATTTGTTTCAAAATCATTATGTAACCTTATGTAAATACTTAATATACATTAGCAAAGCTTATACACAAGTGTATATGTCGGCATATATGCACGTACGCAGTTGTGCACATGCCCGATATGAACCTATAAGTGTGCATATGCACGTTAGTGTGCATACGTTGACTGTTGTCATAATATTAAAGTATACAACATATACTTATTAAAGCATATAACACAGTTCATAAGTAGCATATTATTAACTTAATAAAGTTATGTTATCATTTCTTTGATTGTAAAATCAATCCACCATTTCTCGTCTCTAAGGTGTTCTAAATATTACTCGTAATGAGAATAATACTAAATTGCCGTAACAGCCGAACATCTTTACTTAAAGATATAAAACCTGCATATTGTTCTAAACTAAAGCCCGATTTACACATCGACAAGTATGCGTCAATGTGTAACTCGCGTCTCGCCAAAAAATAGTAAGTATAGAGATCTATTTAAATCAACTTAATCAACAACTTACTACTTAAATCGCTACTGTACTTGTCGATGTGTAAATCGGGCTTAAGTAACCGACACGCATTTCTCAGGTTTGCCTGATTAAAGTGGCGGTGGTGGAAGGCACATAGCGCGTAGAACCGACAGCTCTTGGGGCAGAAAAGCTCTGAAATGTTGATTTCGCACCAGAAGACAGTTACAGCAGCTGAAGAACGATAGATGAGGGAGGCATTGGAACGCGCAAAGTAGAAGTGTTTGGAGGAAGTCCACCAGCATTGGATGTCAATTGGCTAATATGATAATATCTATTTTCTTCACGATATGCAAATGAATAAAAAATATACTTGTCAAACTGGCCATGTTAATCAAAGGCCTGATAATAACAAAAAAATAAACATCTATTTGATGTATAAAAACATCGATAATTTGCTCCGATTCATCACGTAACGTACTTGTAACGTTTTTGCTTTACGAGTGTTTAAGCTGCTAAATGATAAATAAACAAATAAATATTTAATATTATTATGTGACACCGACAGGGTGAATGTAAAGACGGAAATAAACATAATAATATTACCAATAATTAGCATGCCATGCACAGCAAAAGGTAAGCAATCATGCAGAATAAAACGATTGATATCTATTGAAAATATATGAGAAAATACATGACATATAATTAAAAACTGAGTGTGTAAATAAATACATCTACATATGTACACACGGCTCCACAGTTTGCTAACCCCCCTAAAAGCGCCATCTATGACCGAATAGTCGAAACTATAAACGAAACGAAATCCCCAGAGATATGACTAAATCCCGATTCTATCAGAAAATAAATACTCATATTTTTGTTCGTAGGTTAAAAAAACAAGGATTTAAACTTCTGTAGGTCAGGTTATGGTAGAACTGTGATCATAATGGAAAATTTTTATTATATATTTCGGGATTTCGTGATATCCCTAGTGATTTCGTGCAATCCCTGGTTTTCTCATTTCCCTGCGACATATTCTTATTAAAATGTGATGGTTTTTTTGTTTTAATTGTTTTTTTTTTGTTCTAATTGATCGATAGTAGAATTGATTAATCTACTTTGATTGACAGTTTCTACTAAAATAAATCATCGATGGTACTACCAATCGATTGAATTTCGAACGATGCCATCAATCGACATGCGATTGATTGTTAAATAACACCTTTAGTTAACATATTTCAATAAACATCAATCGTTTCTGAATAGCAACTCACCATCACCTTTTTTTAATATCAAACGTGGACACCGTTGTGGTTCTATTAGTTACAGGCATAGGAGAAACTTGAGTAGTTCTAGACAAAGCAACAAAAAGAAAATAAACAGAAATGCAAAAGAATATAATAGAAAAAAAGAATACAGTAGAGCAAAGACATTTATAGAAGAAAAGTTTAATTTGAAGATATTTTTTAATGTTGGCAATATAAAAGTATGACCAGTCAAATTTTTAATTTTTCTCTTTATTTCTTTTAATAAAATCATCTCATTACACGGCACATATTTTTGTTTTACTGTACTATTAATAAATGTAACCCCACACAACAAAATGAAAGCAAGGTTATACAAAAAACTAAGTACAATTAAAGCAAATTACTTATTAAAACTACAATTAAATACACACACCAAAATCTATGAATACTCAATGAAATCAATACAAAAGCTATGAAGGAACAATTATGAAAGATATAGATAACAGTAATAATGACCTCTGTGGCGTAGTTGTTATTATAAATGGCAGCTATGCAGAGGTCTCGATTTCGATACCTGCAAAGCAAATCTTCTCCGTGTGGTGACGGAGTAAGAATACAATATGTCACCACCCCATCTCGTCCCATGGGTGTCGTAAAAACCGACTAAGGGACTAACCGTAAATATTATCTTTACGACGTAAAAAGAAAGAAAAACTTGAAATTAAACCCTATACCAATCCGTCTGGCCAGCGTGGTATTAGTAGGCCAAGTATCCCTCCATCATGGGAGGAGGCCCGTCCCTGCAGTGGGACATTAATGTGACATTGTTCAAGATGTTTTCTAAATGTATATAACATGATCACATTTTTAAAAAAGAAAATCTAGAAGTATGTTTAGTAGTTTAGTACCCACAGTACAAGCTTAGCTTAATTTAGTATTTGCAGGCGTTGTGTGAATGTATGCAAAAATATCATATTATTGGTGTGTAATCTTTAAACAGCCGAAAGTTTTTAATAGAACCCATAAGCGTTTTATGAAGCTATTAATACTCGTATATAATGAAAACATTATAATATACAAGCTGACCCGTGCAAATAAAATACTGCACTGAAACATATTTCATTACTGCTCCACTCCCACTTGTTATAGCGAGATAGTATATAGCCTATGATACTCCCCGATAAATGGGCTATTCAACATAGAAAGAATTTTTAAAATCAGTTCAGTGAATCCAGAGATTACAACGTCACAAACACACAAACTTTACCTCTTTATAATATAAAGTATAGAAGTATGGATTTAAAACAGACAGTTTCCTGTGTACTGTCTCGCCCTTGTTGCCTTAAGTTAATTCACACATACGTAATTTAACGACATAATATTATACCTAAGGCAATTCTATTAAGTTAATTAAAAAAAAGTGCTACTTTTTTCATTATGTGAAATAAGTTACGCAAATAGAAATTGTAACAAAGTAAATAAATAATTTCGTTTAAAATTATTGGCTTATTTTTCTTAAATATTAAATATTGTTTCTGTCTACCTACTTCAGCTAGGCAACTAAAGGCATACCACAGCGGAAACCGATTTCAAAATCAATATTATGTACATATCTACATTTTTATCATTATAAATAGTCATCTCATAGAAGTACCGTTTTTATGGGACACACAAATCTGTCATTATCAAACACGTGTTCAGAGATCTGTTCTTTTTAGTGAAACTTAATATTTTATAATCAGCTTTAATCTCTATAATAATTATGATAAAAAAATCACTTCATAATGCATTGGCTAGTGAATGTGAAATGAAACTCTTATTGTAAAGGCGGCCATTGAAAATAGATAAAAATGTTAACCAAAACTCCTATTTTAAAGGGGGGAACTCTTATTGGGGGGGGGGGGGGAATTTCATTTACTAATCTTGATACTTACTTTAGCCAACTTAAGTTTTCCTACAGAACTAACAAAGACTTTAGTAAGAATGTTCCTTAAGCAAATGTATTTATCTAAATCTACACGATTAAAAACTCATAACATGCCAATGAAATACGCTTTTAATTTGTTTTCTTTTTAATTATCGTATTGAGGAATAATTATTGATATTACTTACGTAAAAATAGCTTTGATATGAATGTGGAAAAATGTGTATATGGTGTATTATTGTTGTTTAGGACGGGAGGAAACCGATGGATGGGGCAGGCACAGGTCTGCCCAATGACGAAGGTGGCAATATTTGCTAACATTTTCAGTTGTATACCTACCATTAAGAACCGATGATCAAAAAATCCTGCCCTATGGTCCTGTATAAAAGTCTGGCTGCTCCCGAATGTTATTTTTTTTTATTAAGTCTCCGCTTCAAAAAGCATTAGGTATTTCTCGTGAAGAAAATTGGTTTTAAAAAATCTTTTCTCAAAAAATATTTTTATACTTATAATCAAAGAAAACGCGTTAATTTACTTTACCAAATATTTACTCAAGGAGAGTGTGCGTCAGTAAAAGTAATAAATAATAATGGAAAAATTACATTCATTTCTTAATACATACATTTCTTGTAATAACAGGACACTTATGTGTGCATGTTTTACATTTTTAATGACTTAAAATTAAAAGTACCCATCTCATCCCATGGGTGTCGTAGAAACCGACTAATGGACGATCTGTGAATGTTACCTTTACATAGAAAGAAGGAAAACATGAAATTAAACCCTATACCAATCCGTCTGGCCAGCGTGGTATTAGTAGGCCCTCCGTCACGGGAGGAGGCCATCCCTGCAGTGGGACATTAATGGGCTGTTATGATGAAAATTAAACAACTGCTATTACAAGATAAACTTGAAATGTCAACAATTGAGTAAGCTTACACAAGCTTTTGATAAAAAAATCATACTTATTACGTTTTATATATTTTTTAAAATTTAAATCAAGGAGATAAAAAAAGAAATATAAGTCTTAGGTGTAACTGAAATTAATGTATTTTATTTATTTTAATACAAAATTAAACTTACTAAATTTTTAAAATAGCAACCTAATTATTCAAGGCAAAAATAAACGCTCAGTGGTTTCCAAAAAGACACTTATCGCGATTATCACATTAGTCACGTGAATTTTCAAATGTAAAATATTCTTTATACATTTAAATAATAGGTATGCCTATTCACTTTCCACTACATTCATATTCATCCCCCAAAAATTTAAATTACACCACCTGCCTTTAATTTCGCCCCCTGCCCTTAAATTCTAAGACACTTACCTTCTAGTCAAATCCAAGTTGGGCTCTCTATATACAGTGTCATGTAATGTTATATAATATGCGATACATAATAATATTATTATAAATATTATAATTTGATTTTTCCGCGAGCGATACCATCTTTTTACCATCACTGTCATCTGAAATTAAAAGAAAAAGTTTAATTAGTAAAAATTATTTTCTTTTAAAACAAAATTAAATTTGCGAATATTAAATTTCAAATTAAATTATCTTAATTATAACATTAGGATTAATATTCGAGTAGATTAAATTATAAATACAATATCTTTATAAATTGTTACGTATAATATTACCCTGATGTATCCCTAAGCTATATTACTGTAGTTTCATTTAAACCCATTTCTGAATTTCCTGAATTTTCTTTGCTATAAACCTCACGGAGCCCGAGACCTTTCCACCAAATGCAAAACCTTGGAAATCGGTTTGTGCGTTTTGGAGTTATAGCGTCAGGAAGGAAAACCCGACTTATATAATATATTGTTTAAATATTTTTTGTTTTTAGGATAGGATATTACCAACATCTAACAAAAGATAATAAATATAAAAATAATTATTATTTGTATTAATAGTAAGCCTGTGCCTGTGAACATGGGTCCAATTTAAACAGCGGATTGTCCCATTTGTTTAATTGTAACTTCTTACTAGATACTTTTTTCTCTGTGATTAAAACACTATAGTTAGCTTAGATGTGATCCATTACATATTATACCAAACTTCATTCTATTCAGTATAATAACTATTAAAAATGCTATGAAAACGTTATTAAAAATCTAACTTTTGATAAAATCTTCAGACAAAACGGCAGTTTCATAATTAAAGACCTAATTTTACGGGGTAACGTGTCGGATGGGTAAGCGTTCAAGGCTACAGAGGCGAATATTTAAAAGACCCAGGTTTGATCCCAGCATCGAGGTTAAATGTTGTCCAAATGGAGATTAATTTTTTTTCGAAAAAGATTGATAATTTATTTGGAAACATAAATACACAAATTATTTTCTTACTTAATTACGGAATATTAATTTATGAAAACTAATCAGATGCCTTATCGGGCACAGATATATCTTTATATCTTTTTTTTTTTAAATATCCGCAAAAGGAATCTAGCCTTGTGTTCCGGGGGTTTACCTAATCAAATTAGATAGCAATTATTACAAGGTAGGTTTCCCTTCTTTATTGGAGGAGGTCCGTCCTTGCAGTAGGACTTTGTAAGGCTCTTACGACTATCGGATGAATATTTAATCGAAAAACATTATACTTGCATAAATATTTACAGATGAGAAGATAACTAAAGTCTTCCAAAATTGTCTGCCATGGCCAGCTGAGTTAATTATTATTTATTTAAAAATATAGATTAAATAAATTTAAGCAAAATAATAATATTACATATCATAACAAACATTTCACAATTAAATTATTATACAAAATCATGACATAAACTAATAAACAATGTCAAAAACGTTCATACCTTTTCAACATAATTTTATTTGTCAAGACCAACTTCAATTATTGCAATTATCAAGAGGGTCACGGAACGCATGCTTATTAAAATTTGGGCATGTATAACAACCATCCGTTTCTTTGCATGTAAGATATATGATACATAGCCATTGGTAGGAAAGAAAACCAGTTAAACATAGATTTGCTCGAGGAAATGACGTAAGGTCAGACTGTGACTATTTTTTACCGTAGCTAAGATTTTAGTGGCTGCACTTCTTCCTTCTGTCCAGGTGGGTAGAAAGATGAAAGAATAATTAACCGAGTAAAGACTTTTAGTGTTTCTCCCTAAAGCCCGATTTACACATCGACAAGTACTTTGAAAAAAAAATAGGATGGAGATTTAAATAGATCTCCATCCCATTTTTTGGCGAGTTAAGTACGAAGTAGTCCTCTCTCTCGCGTCTCGCCAACTTAACTCGCCAAAACATAGGATGGAGATCTATTTAAATCAACTTATTTATTTATTTATTTAATAATGGTACACCAACAGCTATACATATTTACATCTTATATAAATCTATGAATTTATGAACTGTTCTGATATGTATGCCAATTATAGGAGTACACGACATTCACAGTGGATTGTGAGGTGACAACATGCTAATAACTAAAACTTAATATTAATTTTACAAATAAGATAAACTTAACTACTAAATTAAAGTATGTAAAAATAATCAAAAACAACATTTTACTTAGTCTAGAACATTTTAATGTTACTTATTGCGCTCAAAGCTTTTTTTTACTTTAGTAATAAATGCTGACAATTGGTCGTGAAATATGTCTAAATTTTCACAATTAATCAAATTATAACAGCCACACATTCTTTGAAGCGGAGAATGTTGGCCCAGATTTGTTCTGCAGGAAGAAGCACGCAAAATTCGTTTTACTGGCTGTCTAGGTATATTGTATGGTACAACCAGTGAGATTTTTTCAATAATATTTTGGCCATCGATTTGTCCGTTTAGAATCTTATGCAACACGGTAAGATCTCGAATCTTTCTACGGTCGTGCAGAGATGACATGGAAAAGTGTTCAAGGCGATCAGTGTAAGGACAACGATGCGATATGCCTTGTTCCACAAAAGCAAGGTGACGAGTAAATGAGCGTTGGATGGTTTCCACACGTTGTGAATGCACAGCATATACTGGGTTCCACACGGTGGACGCGTATTCAAGATGGCTACGGACCAAGGCGTTGTAGAGGACAACTTTTATATCCCAGGGAAAACCTTTTGCATTGCGTTTTATAAAACCTAGCATTTGTGATGATTTTTTGGCTATCATGTCTTTAAGTGCGGTAAATTTTAATTTGGAGTCCATAATTACACCCAAGTCTCGTATCATATATACTTCCTGCAATTACTTCCCATCTAGCTCGTAAGAAGATGATGTTAAATCTTTTTTTCTCGTGAATTTAATGTGATGACACTTATCAACATTTAGGGTCATGTGATTTTGTAAGCACCACTCTTTAATACTATTTAAATCGTTTTGGAGTAAAATTACATCTGATGGTGATTCAATTACTCGATAGATTTTTAAATCGTCTGCAAACAGAAGACATTTTGAATGGTTAATTTTAGATGTTATATCATTTATAAAAAGGAGGAAAAGTATAGGACCTAAGTGGGAGCCCTGTGGAACGCCAGAACTTGCTTGATACACATAAGATTCATAACCCTGCACAGCAACTATCTGTGATCGGTGTTCTAGGTATGATTTAAACCATCTTAGTAGTGACCCATGAAACTTAATGAACAACTTACTACTTAACTCGCTACTGAGTACAGTAGCGAGTTAAGTAGTAAGTTGTTCATTAATATATAATATAAATATAGCCCTAAAGCCCGATTTGCACATCGATAAGTATATCGATGTGCAAATCGGGCTTTAGGGCTATATTTCACCGGGACACCATGGCGGCGCAACCAGTCGACGCTACCAGCAAAATGTATACCTACAGCTCTATAGTGTTACTCACCTGGTGTCTATCAGGTTGGGCAACCAATTTGGTGGCGCAACCAAATGGAGACCATCGTGAAATATAGCCCCTAGGCTAGAACGGGGCCATTAAGATTGCCTGCATAAGCTTTCACGCAAGCAAACTGACCAAATCGCACTTCTTAACATGAATAGAAACATCCAAAGAATTGCTACAAACAAGACAGTATGTAACATGCTTAACAAACACCACCATGTTTGAAGATGCTTGTTTTTATCACCACTTGCTAGTATGGCCATGTTTTGTAGGTTCTTTATTGCAGAGAAAAAAAGTATACAGTATTGTTACATTAAATTTTTTTGTGATACTTTTTTTACATTATGTGCGAATAATGACTCCTATGCTAGGAAATTCCTGTGTTACAGGAGCCATCCATTCGTCCGTTTAGGTATAAGTAGCCATTAGTGATTAGAACTAGACGCGTAACATGACTGAGTAATGTTTATTTTGTGTGTGTGCGTGTATGTATGTATGTACGTATGTGCCTGTGCAATCTTACTTGGTCGATCTGAAATTAGCTATCAGAGACCTTCGCGCATGTGCAGGAACAAAGAATACAACCCGCTCCGCGCCATTTAGTGCCAAAAATTACAACAACAAAGCCACTTGCAACAACTTTAAGCGAAAACTTGTTGATTTTCAAGTTTAACTTTATAATACTTACCCTCGGTTTCCGAATGTCTGATCAAGTAAATATCAACTAATCAAGTGTCAAAACTCTTGTCAACTATCATTTTCAGAAACTAAAATTTGACACTTGATTAGTTGATTTTTACTTGATCAGAGATTCGGAAAACGGGCGTTATTTCTATGAAATCAATAGCTACAACTGAAACAAAGCTGTCATAAACAGACGTTTAATAAATAATTAACGACTTTAAGTATGACATAAGTGGCTATTGAGCCTTTCATAAAGGCAATTGATACGACCACGTCAACTATGGATGTCACATTATCACATGAGTTTTAAAGCCATATCATTTATCTATATCTATCTCGCTTGCACTTAAGGGTCTTCTATTCTAGGTCTTTACCTATGAAATTGCCGTTTTTTTTCGACGCAGTCTTTAGCCTCTATTTTCTTTTAAAACATAGATTGCTTGTATTATTTTTGTAATTTGGTAAGTATACAAAACAAAAGAAAATTAAGAAAACTTATTATTATTTGTATGTATTTGTAATAAGCCTGTAAATATGGGTCCAATTTAAACCAGCTGATTTTACCATAAACAAATGTAACTTCTTCCCTCATTTTTTTTTCTTAAGATTAAAATGCTATAAGTTAGCTAAGATGTGCGCTATTACTTATACCAAATTTCATTGTATTAAGTTTAATAATTACTGAAAAAACTAAGAAAACGTTAGTATGAAAAATCTAACTTCGCATAAAATCTCCTTATAAGTCGGTAATTTCATAGGGAAAGACCTAATATAAAATCTTCTATCTCTTTTTGGAGTACTTAAATGATACCGTGTTATATATAGGTAGATATAAACTACTCAAAACAAAATAGGGCCCACCGCAACTTTGTCTCTTATCTTGTTTATAAATAACTCGTGTAGTCTTGATTGGCAAAATTAAGTACTACCACTTGTAGAACACATGCTTATGAGTTCATAATGATGTTTTGAAAGTTAAACTTTTTTGTTTATCTCAAGTGGGCACCCAAAAAAGTGAAGTGCGTGAATTTACCTATATTTCTGATTTTTAGTAATTTGTGTTCTCAGTCTTGCTTTAAGCGCAGCACTTTGAACACACTTTGGCTAACTCTGTTTTATTGTTACATCATTATTCCCGATTACAATGCCAGGTTCTCGTCGTCATATGGATGTGGAAACTGCAACAAGGGCAGTTGTATTGCTTCAAGAGGGAGAATCGCAAAGATCCGTAGCTATTCGTCTTGGTGTGTCAAGGCGAGCTATTCGAAATGTATGGAAACGGTTCCAGGAGACAGGGAGCGTTGCTAGAAGACCTGGATCAGGAAGAGTTCGAGCCACAACCGCACAAGAAGACCGCTACATTCGATTGTCTGCGCGCCGGGACCGCACAATAACCGCCCGTACCTTGCAATCTCGGCTAATGCAATCCACGAGCACACGCATTAGTGATCAGACCGTTCGGAATCGACTCCATGAGGACGGACAACGATCTAGGATGCGTGCTATCCGTTTAAAATTGACAAGGGCTCATCGTGCCGCTCGTTTGAGATTCGCACGTGAGCATTTGGACTGGTCCATGGACAATTGGAGAACAGTACTCTTTAAAGACGAGTGTAAAGTAAAGTTTTATAGCGATGATAGACGTGTACGTGTATGGAGAAGACAAGGAGAACGATTTACTGAACCCTGCATGCACGGAACTGATCGATTTGGAGGCCCAAGTGTGATGATATGGGGTGGCATAAGCTTGTTGGGTAAAACGGAGCTGGTAATCTTGAGTGAAGGGACTGTCACTGCTGCCAGTTACGTCGAGCAAGTAATCCGACCTCACGTCATCCCATTTTCACAAAGAGTAGGTGATAATTTTGTGTTTATGCAAGACAACGCTCGTCCACATACAGCTCGTGTCACTCAGAGGGCACTCTCCGATGCAAATATTTCGGTTTTACCTTGGCCAGCGATGAGTCCCGATCTCAACCCTATTGAGCATCTATGGGATCAATTGAAACGAAGCCTCAAAGAAACCCATAGCCAAGTCAATAGTCAACAGGACCTCATAAACACTCTGAAACTTTGTTGGGAACGAATACCCGATCAAAACATCACTCATCTGATCGAGAGTGTTCCAGATAGGCTCAGAGAGTGCTTACGAAGCAGAGGAGGTCCTACTCGATACTAAAGAAAAAAATCTGGCAAGTTAATAAAAAAATCCAAAACAAACTTTTCACTGACAGTTCTCTTAGTGTTCATTTCTTTTTAAATGTGTTTGTGTGTGTAATGTGATCAAATTCAACAATAACGGTACTTTGTGTTTAAAGAATGAGTAATATCCTAATTTAACATTGACTAAAAGTAAAAACCTATTAAAATGCCATGCCTATAAAATACGGGGTCAATACATGGTGGGCCCTATTTTGTTTTGAGTAGTTTATTTATAAATACAGTGTAATTATTAAATATTGAATATTTATAACGACATTATAACGTTATGACGATGTTATAGGAATGTTTTAACTGTTAGAAGTCATAACAATAGCATTTTTATAAGCTAATGTAATAAGAGTAGGCAAAATATCCTTTACAACGCGAGCGCTGTTTTAACTAATGATCGTGCAAGAAAAAAATGTCTTACAACTTTTAATACTATTTTACACTGTTGTGAGTTCAACAAAGGGCCTCAAACGTCAAACAGAAATAGGAATGAACGAAGTCACTATTCGTAAACAGCAAGTTACGTTGGATCACATAAACATTCTGTGTTTCAGGTCCATATAAAAGTGAAACAACTGTGAAACTCTAGATCTTTTTTTGACAGATAATGTAGTCTATGTTACCTACTTATAAGTGATCTATCAAGGACAGGCCCACCTAGCCAGTCCACCCGTTGCCGGGAATACCGGAATAGATTAGGACACACAAACATAATTTTTACGTTGAGTATCGTGTTTATCCAGGAAAGTAGTAACGGTATCTGTAAGTTTCGTATAACAGACGTTTCTTTTTTTTATTTATTAGATTAGGTTTTATGAACATATCGGCCAGGGTAATCAGTCATTACCACCAGTGTCCGGAGCCATTTGTGTTTTATACTCACGGTAGGCGTCTGGCACTCGCTTTGAACCATTATTTATACTGTACCCTATATCTAACCGTAGAACAACTTAAAAGTTGAAATATTTGGAAGAGGCCATGTTCAGCAGATGACGTCAGTTGCTGATATGAAGAATTGAATGCATTAAAACAAACCTTTTATTCAATTTTTCTCTTTTCCGAGAGTGAAGGGTAATAAAACAGCGCTAATTATGACCAATAAAAAAGTAATATTTTATGAGAAATTACGTGATTTCGTTGGAACAACCACTGATCGCAAATCTTATCATGAGTACTACAGAAATATATCCAACTAGCTCTTGCCCGCAGCTTCGCTCGCGTTAAATCCGGGGTAGCAAATAGTAGCCTAGTTACTCTCGATCCCTTCAACTATCTCCACTTAAAAAATCACGTCAATTCGTCGCTCCGTTTTGCCGTGAAAGAAAGACAGACAGACACACTTTCCCATTTATAATATTAGAATGGATGCTACTAAAAGTAACCAAGGTTTAATAAAGTCACGCTGCAAAAAATACTTCTTTGATAAAAAGTGCAAGACTTCAAATCTTTATTTGCATGAAAAGTTGGTCCAACACCCAGTTTTTTTTTTATAATATGTGACTATTATTTATTTATAAAAAAAGTATTTACTTACGCTTATCCGTCTAGTTCCCATGTTACAGGCTCGGCTTAGGGAATGGATGGCGTAGTATGAATGTCTGATTTATATTGTTGTTGTTTACTGGCGACCATTATAAATATAATGTAAGTGTTATCATTAAAAAACGCATTATAAATACTTCCCTAAGTAATTTAAGTACAAACAAATGATTCATATTTTTTATCTATAATTGCAATTACAGTTGGGGCAAACGTCGTGTCCTTCTTGGAAACTGCGACTTGGCAAACGACTTCAAAAGGTCGGACTGGATGCGAAAAACATGGTTCTCCGTGTTCAGTTAGGCGTGTTGTTTTTATGTCCAGCAGTGGACTCCGACATGCTAACTGATATAATATGTTCATATATTTATTTCTTATAATTTGAATATTTAAAACACGAACCAATCCGAGTGACTCATTAAAGTTTACTTCAATTACGTGTTAATTATTTTAATTCAATTATTCTAATGTCGAACAAATTGTGTAGTTTTCAATGTTTATCAACGGAAAATGCGAGTATTGCCGTATGACTCGTAATATTTATTAATGTTCCTACGTTTTACAGTTTTTCTCTATTTTCATAATAACTTGTGGACATAACAATAACAGGACAGACAAAGTAAGAATATTATATAAACGGGATATAACCGCATTCTATTTACCGTTATTTTGACGTTTCAGCACAGGTCGAAACAAAAATAATGGTAAATTGAATGCGCGTTAATTCACCCACAAACAAAGTAACATTTTCACATAACTGCTTGGAAGCTCTGTAATCACACTAGCTACACTACTGCTTACATTGGATTAACCGGGCACAACGCGTGGCACCAACCTAAAACATGATTTGAGACTTTTGCTTGATTCCCGATATTTTGTAAGTTGCATAGATTATTCTATGCAACTACTAGACTACTATTCTATTTTATACAGATAACTAGCGACCTGCCCCGACTCCGCACGGGCACCTACTGTACTAAATACAGCTTCATTAGATTTATATAGGTTTCTAAACTATATTATGCATGTGTTATACATATAAACCTTCCTCTCGAATCACTCTATCTATTAAAAAAAAGAGCATCAAAATCCGTTGCGTAGTTTTAAAGCCTTAAACATACAAAGGGACATAGGGACAGAAAAATCGACTTCATTTTATACTATGTACAGATTAGGTAGGCCTCAATGGCCCGTGCAATAATGTAATTCAAACAATACATGATATTAAACAATGCCATCCCACACTACGTTATCGTTGTACAAACGCGTAACTACATTTATTTTGCTATCTATTATAATTTTTACTTTTAACAATGCTGATAACAATTAATATTTCCGACATACTTTGAATAATGGTGTTATAAATATATTGTTTGCATATACATACATAGACACGAGGAAATCAAAAGCGCCTATTACACTGCCCTACAAGATGTAGGGCCCTACATGTAGGGTAGTGTAATCGGCGCTTTAGTTACTACGGTACTGCCTTTTTTTTAACGTGGGGGAATCCCGAACGGACTTTATGGGATCTGAAACATACCTCCCACAATCGTTACTCAGGCAAATTACATCCTGATAGAACATTAGAATTTTTCACCGACAGAACCTTTTAACTACAAACTTTTCGCCGACAGAACGGTTAAATCCGTCCGGGCTGTTTGGAACTAATCTCATAATACTCATTTCACAATACGACCTAATATTTAAATGACCTTTTTTCACAACGGATGAAACCCAAATGAACTTACTACCGATAAGAGCGGTTTTCATTATGTACTTTAGTCAATAACACCTAATTATGAGTGAATCGACGACAGAACCTTTCACCAAAGAAGGATTCTAGTCGGTGAAAAGTTCGTAGTTGAAAGATTTTATCGGTGATAAACTCAAATGTTCTGTCGGCGTCTCATTCGCCAGAGAAACGTTTGTTGGAGGTATGTTTCAGATTCCTATATGAAGACTAGGTCAAGGGCATGTCGGATTTCAACCGACTAATGCCGGCCATACACACTCTACGGTCTACCGGAGAGGTCCACTTGCGCAGGTGACCGGCGCAAGATCGAAAATCGATTCTTTCGAGGGACACCGTACAGTGTACCTGTGCGAGTGTGCGTGTACTCCGGTCGCCTGCGCAGGTGGACCTCTCCGGTAGACCGTAGCGTGTATTGCCGGCATTAGTCGGTTCGAATCCGACATGCCTGTGACCTAAACTTCATAAAGGAATCTGAAACATACCTCCGACAAACGTTTCTCTGCCGAATGAGACGCCGACAGAACATTTGAGTTTTTCACCGACAGAACCTTTTAACTAAGAACTTTTGCCAGTTGTTGTGTGTGTCAGCTGCAGGAAAACTGCGTAGATACCTCCCGCAGACTTTAATTGCATGAATGCATCTGCGCTTTAATCACTGTTCACACGAGTTGGGGCAGTTAAACCATCTTTCTTCAAGGGTATGCGTAAAGAAAGAAACACACGCGAACACATCACGCTGCCATCTTAGCCTGACATAAACTACTGCCTGAAGTCAAGGTTCCATGTTGTGACGGAGTAAGAATAAATATGTCACCACCCCATCTCATTCCATGGGTGTCGTAAAAACCGACTAAGGGACTATGCGTGAGCACTATCTTTACCAAAGAAAACGAAGGAAAACTGAAAATTAAACCCTATACCAATCCTTCTGGCCAGCGTGGTATTAGTAGGC
The DNA here is from genome assembly GCA_905475405.1 of Schrankia costaestrigalis. Lineage (NCBI taxonomy): Eukaryota > Metazoa > Arthropoda > Insecta > Lepidoptera > Erebidae > Schrankia > Schrankia costaestrigalis. The sequence continues at coordinate 7,360,822 of FR997852.1, read as the reverse complement.
CAAGTATCCCTCCGTCACGGGAGGAGGCCCGTCCCTGCAGTGAGACATTAATGGGGTGTTATGATGAAAGACAAGGTTCATAGAAAAAGTAATTATTATTGTTGAATGTTGTACTTTGGTTTTCAATTGCATTATTTTGAAACAGAGATTGATTAGATAAATATGAATGAAAGGTCACATCAAGGTTGTTTTCCTATTTTTAAATACGAAACAGACTGTTTGGAAATCGTATTTATGTGACATAAAGTTCTATTTGTAGCAGTATCTGTGTATTATTTTTATTTGTTTGTTTAATTTAGAATATACAAAACATATATTAAAAGGGGAAGGGCGCATAGAAACGAACGGATGCTGGTGGAGAAAGGTTATGGAAAGGCATACCGAACAAGCAACGTAGAGTCTGCAAACCCTTAATTCAGTAAACGAACGACCTGGTCAGAACGGCACGTAGCGGATTGATGAGAAAGGCACAATTCCTAAATGGCGTTTGTGATGGCAAAAATTTTGCAAATGCACAGACTAATGTCAGTGACCGTGCATTTGCACCAATAATGGACCAGCAATTTTCACAATACAAACAAGAACAATCACCCGAACAACCTGACTGATGTGACTGAATCACAGATGCGTTGGCGACCTTTAAGAAGGAAGTACGCTCGTTTCCTGAAGCTCCTCAAGTCGTAACCGTCCGGAAATATCGCCGCAGCGAACTTGTTCCACAAAACAGGTGATCGCGGTAGGAAGCTTCGTGAAAGTCGCACAGTGGATGACCGCCAGTTAATGTAATTTTAATTTTTTTATGCAGAGGAGACTACAGTTTAGATTAGAGTGCAATCAAAATTCAATGGTTGCAGTCACTCAGTAAAAGTCTATATGGAGAGAGAAAAACTTTACATAATACTGTACTCTCAATCTGGACTAATGAAATATGCTTGTAGGATGCCAACCAAACCAATTTACCATCTCATTTTATTCATATAGATCATTTAGCATCCGACTCGAGAACCAATTAAAATCTTAATAACTTGATTACCTCTTAAATAGTATGACTGTATCATACATACATGATGAGTTAATGTTATTTTACTTTAAACAGAAACATGAATAAAGTAAAACATGAAAAGCGCTAATATAAGACACTGAAATAAAATAGAAAAAAGTATGATCTAAGTATTTTTTTTATGTAATGGGAGGCAAACGAGCCAGCAGGTCACTTGATAGTAAGTGATCTAGTTATTAGCCCATTCCCAGTGCAGTGTACGGTCAGCTGCAGAGATACCTAACCCCCTTTATGAATATAACAGTGCGCTGTGATATGTGGTACACATGCATTGTTTTACTATTTTGTCTGCTGTCGGCACTATGAAAGGGTTAAGTTCTATAAAAAGTAGTATCTGTAAGGATAGTGTTAAAAAAGGCTGAATAAATAACTGTCTTACAACAAAGCACCAACACAGTAAAGTCACAATTTACTTTAAGGGACAAACTTTAAGCCTGAACTGAACACAAATTTTGAGCCGTATCAATAGACTTAACTCTTGATAGGGCTCAAAGTTTGTGAAAGGAAAAAAGACAAAAGTACTATACCAAATGAAATCTTTACAGCTTTAAGAGACTATAGTATCAAGAAGTTGCATACCCTATGCTGTAAAGTCTGAGCAATAGGCCCCAAAGAATAGACACACACTGTTTTTGTATTCTTAAAATAAATAGGTTTCATACAGTAAATACTGCCTTTTTGAATTAATTTAGCATGCAAATAAAATATTAATGCATTTCATAATGAGAGATTGCCCTAAATCAGGCCCATTTTATAAAGGGAAGGGGAACCAATTAGGAAACCCATACAATTATTAATGTTTATAAACATCCCCACAACATATTATATGACCCCTAGTGCGACTATTAATATTATAAATGCAAGACTTTGTAAATATGGATGTTTATTAATCTTTCACATAAAAACTATTAAATGGATTTTAATGAAACTCTACAATAATAAAGCTAATAAATCTGAACATAAATAGGCTACAATCATAGCTACACGGATACCTGCTGGTTTTAAATATAATAAACTATAGGACTATTTTATTTTGAAGTTACTTAAAAGTGAGCAAAATAATGCAACCTTCAGACTGATTTAAATACTATTGACTAGTTTCTGAAGGTAAAGGTAACATTACATTTAAAAGTATAGACACTATTTCTATATGTCCCTTGATTTAAGTCTTAAAATAAAATAAATAAGAGAGCAATTCATTTATATAGCATTTAATATATCGCGTATTATTATTAAACTAATAAATATACTTTTCAGATATTTTTTTTTTCTTCATATAAAGTTACCTTGAATATAGTAATACTCATTATTTAAATTAAAATTGGTATTACTGCAGTACGTTTGTATTTTTTGAATTAATATTAAAATAAATAAAAATAATACACTTACCAGTTTTACTGAACTTTTTAAACTTGTTTTTTAATTAAATGTTACTGTATAAGTTTTCGAGAAAGTATGAGATTCAGACGCTTATAAATTGTATTTCACAGGTATTGTTTACATTTCAAACTTCGCAATTGTAATCTATTTTCGAGGCGAGATTACTTCACAATCACATCACAAATTTTCACAAAGTAATTAAACGAGCCGATACGCCGACCGACCGCGAAAGAAAACAAATCGATGACAAATTTATGTCAAATCAAATGTCAACGTGATGATAAGTGTTACCATGTAGGATTGGAATATGTATTGTAAAGAAATCTTAACAACAACTTACTATAAAACTATAATTAAACCTAAACTAGTGAACCGAATAATTGCATACACTGATGCTTCCTTTATTGTATAGGTAGGTTGCAAAGAAAATTATCATTGCCACAAAGTATGACATCAGAGATTGAATATAGAGTGAGAAAAACAACGTCATCCCATTCGATACGTTATTTTTAGATCGTATTTTGATAGGTTATGGTTATGTATCTGATGGTTAGAGTTTTGAAGGTGACTGTGCCATAGGGTACAACTTCCTCCGTTTTTCTCATTAAATTTCAGACCAGGACGTCGCTATTCTATTCTTTCTAATCTTCAAGATTTCCCGGCAGCCGATCCTGCACATATTATGTGCAGGGTCATTAATTCATTACACCAGCTGTTATACGCGGCAGTTTTGCTCGTTCCTAATCAAAAAGTCGCTTCTTCAGGTTTAGCATAGTAGTTATCGCTTTACGTTTGTTACTTTTCGTGAGGTATCCTACCTGGTTCCCATTACAAGGTTTGTCTTTTGCATTAATCCCTTAATCCCTTCACACACAACTAAAGGATAGTGACGGGTAGCAGTCTATAACAAGTACTTGGTTACTCGTCATAGCACGGATAACACACACGTAATCACGTAACTATCTATATAACAGACACAAATTAAACACAAGTAGTAACAAAATAAATTATTTTTAACTATTTTTGTAATCAACCAATTTAAATCTGCGAGTAATATTGTAAAACCGATTTAATCGTAACCATTATTTTAGTTTTTATGTTCCGAAAACGCTTTCAAAATCTATTTTATTACATAAAGAAAGCTAAAATAAAAAAATTGCAGTTTCACTTATGAATTGAATAATTGTCTGCATAGTATACTAATTTGTACATTAATTTTAGGGATTAAGCACATCACTAAAAATAACTTTTGTTGTTAACTGTCAGTTGGCGTTCCAACTATTGAATTTTTATCGCCGGCCGATAGAAATTAAGGAGATTGTAATAATTTATTTATTATTGTTGAGTGTTTAGTTAAAATATACAACATATATAATGGAGAATGAAATTTTGGACTCTCTTAGCGATATTGGGTGAGTTCATTAAAGAGGTTATGTGCATTTGTTGTTGTATGAAGGGCTTCTTTTGAGAGAAATTTACTTTCAGCCATAAATTGAGCATTTATTGCATACTATTTTAAATAGGTGTAATGTTTGTTTATTTAGATAGTAAGAAAGGCTGACTAAACATGTGGACTATGTGGCTAATTTAATTGCTCTTCATATTATAACAAATCTATGTATATATATTTTTGTATCATACGATTACAGTATTATCAAAGTACATTTACATAAATTTAATTTTACTTAACAGTCACTTTCATTTTTTCATATTATTTAATTTAAAATATTTATATTTTTCATATAATATGTATGAGAAATAATAAAATTTTCACTGCAATTTCATGATACTATTTTTACATTTTTTTTGTAATTTTGCTTATGTATCAAATTATTGTGATTAATTTAAACTGTACTGTTATCATTATTATTTCTGTTATCAAAATGGCTAATCTGTTGTTTTTGAATAATAGGAATTACCCTTTCTTTGGTTTTGTTGTAATTACTCCTCAATATTATGCAATTTTTGGTAAATTACAATACTTCATTTTATTTCAAAGTAGGATGTCATGTGGATGTGTTTTAAAAGCTGCATGCATACATAAACAAAAAACTCTGAAAAGCCATGTAATATGATCTTTTTAAACCTGTTCTTCTTAATCTCTCTTATTCATGTACATTATCATAGACAAACATGCAGCTTTTAATAATTGTGCACCAGCTTTTTTCATAAAAATGTGATCTATGAAGTCATTGTAAGCAAAAACTGTGAGTCTTTCTAAGATGGAGAGTCTTACGGCCGAATACTCAAATGTCTTTTAAAAGTAAAGCTGTGCCTAAACTAGACATTTGTATGAGACTTTCTAGTTTAAGCTTTACTTTAAAAGACGATTAAGTATTCTGCCGTTAGTAAGACTTATAGGCAGCTACAAACATTACCTAATACTATGTACTAGTAAATTTCTTTAACTATTTCATTGGTAATAGAATGAAAAATTATTGTTATTTTTTTAAATTCCAGGTATGAAGGACCCCTCCTTGATGAAATATCTTTTTCCAAAGCACTAGAGGTAGGCCCAAAGTCTTTGGAGTTCACGAAACTAGTCCATATACTGGCTGAAGAGCTCAAAAAGCTATGCGGACTTGAAGAGACAGTTAATATGATGAATGATCCCGATGAATCAAGCTCTTTTCTATTGGAATTGAGCTCGTTCTTGAAAGAATTGGGATGTCCTTATAAGAAATTAGTTATAGGTATGTGTTTTACGTGGTAATGGAGACTATATTCTTATTTAATTATTTACGTATCAAGTAATATAAGATATTTAACTAATTACAGCGAAGAACTCCTTTTTTATAATAATTTAAAGGCTTTACGGCCGAATACTCAAACGTCTTTTAAAAGTAAAGCGATGCTAGACATTTATATGAGAATTTCTAGTTTTAGCGACGCTTTGCTTTTAAAAGACTTGAGATTTCGGCCGCTAGTCACTTACAGTGATAGGCCAGCCTCCTTGGATGTGTGCTAGGTGCAGTTATGAATTGTGCAAGTCATTTAAACCTGCAACCTAACTGCATTTTTTTTATTAGGTCACATGTCAGCAAGACTACAGAGCAAGGAGGATCGTTTATTATTGCTAGACTACTTGCTGTCAGAACTTATGGCAGCTAGGATGGTGAACATTGACTGTCCAAAGGAGAAAACGGGTTCTGGTATGGAGATTATAATGGTAAATATTTAGTATTAATTTTTAATTTTATTTTTAATTTGACGACCTCTGTGGCGTAGTGGTTATATGTCATCTACGCAGAGGTCTCGGGTTCGATTCCCGCTCAATGCAAATCTTTGTGTGCATGAACCTGATTATTTGCATTGGTCTGAGTGTTTCTATGTATAATATCTGACTATTTACAAAAAAAAGTATACAAGTTCTAATATCCGATGTTCTGTTACCCATAACACAAGCAAGTTAAGCTTAGCTAACTTGGGAACAGATGGCACTGTGTAGAAATGTCCGTGAATATTTTAAGAAAATCACTATCTCGTATTCCTCTATGATTGGGCTCGTCATTGCCGTAGGACATTAAAGAGCCTGTCATGATTGCGAGTAAACATACCTATTTCACATTGTTGGGTTTAAAACATAAAAGGGAATTTCTGCCTGTTCGAAATATAGATTATTAGATCCTGCTGTAGCAACAAATGTAGGTTTATTTATCAATTAATCAACTAGCCTCTCGCAGTCCATTGCTAGACATAGGCCTCTCCCTATACTATATGATAAACTAGCGGATGGCCATGGTTTGACCCACATTGTATAGGAAGCTTAATTGTTATTCTACACCTTAAACTACCTGTATTCTAAAATTTAATCTAAATCCTTTCAGTGTTCTTTGTGTAAAAGAATAACAAAAATCCATCCATCGTTACAAACTTTCGCATTTATAATATTAGTGCCCTACTAATGAAAAAGCGGATCTCAAAAAAAATTCGTAAATTTGATTTTTATGGCATTGGATTACTCAAAAAATTCGCATCTATTGAACTAAGTCTAATAGCGGTAAATTATTTAAAAGATATAAAATAAAAATTCCTCCATTTCACTTTATCCCTACATTACTAAGGATGCTATTTTTATAAAACTTCGAGTATCATGTAACTAGCTTTCACTGAGATTCCGCTTTTGTGCTTAGTAGGGCAGACTTTAGGATTACACAATTAACAAATACAAATATTATTTTTCAGCAAGAATCACCAACAGCGAAAGACTTAAAAGAGATTCTCATTAGTTTAAAGTTCAACAAGCCACCACCTAATATAACACCGGAAATGCTATTCACAAAAATGGAAGCGAAACTTAAAGACACTATAAATAAAGACGGTATGTAACTTTAAATACTTTACTAGACTATCTATAGTTAATTGTCCTGAGGTATGGGTGTTCTTTGGTAAATAATTTTCCTGTATAATAGGTATTATTGTCCGAAAAGAAGAAAGACAATGGAAAAAATTGATACTCGAGGCGGGACTCGAACCCGTGTCTCTGGACTATTCGAGTCCAGCGCCATGACCAATTAGGCCACCGGAGTACTCGTCTCGCCTACCAAATTTAACTATTGCTGTATACGGCTCCGGGCCGCAATTTAGAACTCAACTGTACAACGCCATCTAGGCGCGACAGCCGTAAACTTTCAATGTTGCAATTGAAGAGTTTACGTAATGGTTTTAAGTTTTGTAAATTACATATAATTTTTTCTTTTCGGATTTTTTTAGTTATTATTGTGGTCTTTAGGTAATTGTCGTGATCTTAGGTGTTCTATGTTCATGTTAAATGCATGTCTGTAAATGCCCCCGTGGCATAAAGCATGATCCCTATTATGTTATTTTATTTTTTTAAATCAAACAAATGGTTTTGAATGGTATGGTAAGGCTAAGAACATTAAATTTCTTTAGCTTTTTTGGTGGGTTCTTCCAGAAGTACAAGTCCCTGATCACAGGAAAGCTCCAACGGATTTAGAGGATAAAATATATTTATCTTCTTGTTACCTTTAAATTTTTATTTTCAGAAGATGCTACGGCCGATGGTAAGCTATTTGATTATTATTGTAGTTATTTGTTCACAGATCAGCTTTTGTTTGTTGTTATTTTGCCTGACAAATAATGTCCCTATGTTTGACAGCGTAAGGCTCAATGTATATCGCATAATGAACTTTAAGTCAAGTGTATAACAAACAAACTAACTACGAGACTAAAAAAAGTCGCGCGCCTTCCGCGGAATCCTCGCGCATTCTCGAGAATTCTCCGGTACCGTCTAGTTTGTTTGTTATATACACTTGTAGTAAAGTTCATTATGCGATGTACAAAAACTTCCATTCCGTTCCATTCCACGGCGGTATAAATTGAGCCTAACGTCAAGCTTTCTTTTAGGCGTAAAATTTCCTGAATTAAAAAACTTCATAGAAGTACATAATATATTAGTTATAACACATTGACTAAGAAAAAAGATTTATTCAATGATTAAATTAAATCGTTTAAGTGAAATGTGATGGAAGGAAAGCAGTTATACTGTTACTCCTTTTACATTTCACACGTGAAAGTCCTAAGACATAGTACAAATATATACAGTATTTCAACTTCATAGAAACGGACGAAACGCGAGTTATACCTACACGCTCACGATAGCGGTGGCTTTGGGAAGTGAACAGTCGCGACTGTGCCGCAGTAACGAGCGGGAAAGTAGGCAAATGTTATTAAAAAGCTGGAGGTAGGCAGCCCTATCGCATGTTTACGTATCGCGCAGCCGTAGGTATTTATAATAAATATTCGGCCGAGATAGACTACTGGTTGTACTGTGCCCAAGATCTCTGTTAATAATTATTTCTTTCATTCACAGGTGATCAATTAGTTGGCAAGCCGCTATACAACAAGGCACTATCGGAGAAAGACTGGAGGCAGTTAGAGACCACATACACAGAAATGTATGAAGAATATAGATTAAGGAGAGAGACGCTTATTACTAGGCTTGAATGTACTATACAGAGTTTTGAAGTGAGTAAATAATATGTTATAATTTAATAATATATAATAATAATATATTTCTCCGTGTGGTGACGGAGTAAGAATACAGTGTGTCACCACCCCATCTCATCCCATGGGTGTCGTAAAAACCGACTAAGGGACAATCCGTAAATATTATCTTTACGTAATAAAAAGAAGGAAAACTTGAAATTAAGACGACGCTTTGAAAATTTTCGAGTTGAATTCGGCCGTGGCCAGAGGGGCGCGCCCCTCGGCGCGCGAATGAGACGGATATACTCGCTCACGCGCCGCCGCGCCGTGTGCGCCGTCGTCGTCCCGCCGGCCCTCAAGGACACGTTATCGCTCTGTGCCATAGTACAAATATATACAGTATTTCAATTTCATAGAAACGGACGAAACGTGAGTTTATACCTACAAGCTCACGATCGCGGAGGGAACAGTCGCTACTGTGCCGCAGTAACGAGCGGACTGTGTGTTATAATTTGAAACTAAAAATATTATTTATGTCAATTTCAAACAAACATGGCTGATATAAATACCTACCTTACTAAATGACTTAGGTATTTATTTAATACTATAATATAGTATTTTGTGTATATTACGAAAACGGTTTGTTGTACTTAGGTCAATAATAATGAAAATTTAGCCCCCCTTTATGAAATCCCCCATGCGTGTCTTTCACTTTAATCTAGGTAAATTTAAGCAATGACATCAATGTCATTTTTTGATTGGATTGGTCACCCATCCATAAAGTGACCTCGATGCCTTTATTTTGACATTAAATAGATCTAATAGACCTGTTTAAAGTTTGGTTTTGGTTATCGATAAATTCAATTTCAAACAAACATGGCCAATATAATAAATAAGTACAGTACCCGACCGTAAATATTACACATCGTCTTTTTCTCTGACGCTCTACGAAGCCGAAATTTACCGATTGTATTTTTCTACAGGTTACGAAACGGCCCGGTACTGTACCTACTTTACTGAATGACTTGTTAAGTACCTTCTTAATATTATAATTTAGTATTTTATTTATATCACAAACATGGTGGATATAAATACAAACATATACATGTTTCTTTAAATTAAATGTATCAATCATAAAACAACACGTTTTTTACAGAACACTTCCTATTTATTTAAATATAAAATAGAAAAATGAAAAGTATTAATTTACAATTACAAAACTAAATGGAAACACAAAGTAGATCGCATGTATACTATTGTTTATGTACTGCGCACCCGTAGGCATTTATAATAAATATTCGGCCCAGTTAGACTACTGGTTATACTGTGACGTCAGTCCGCGGTAGGTAACAGAAAATTCTGTTACAGAAAAACCTACTATCTACCGGTCTATTATGTCTATACAAGTAGCCCCCATTTTTTTAAAATTTACTCCCGCACAAGGTATTATGAAGGCACAAAGCACATCCAGATTCAGGACAATAATTTGGGGATCACAAAAATAGTTTGACCGCCTCGGGGTAGCGGTCGCAGTGCACGAGGTCGCGGGTTTGAATCTCACGCAAAATAATAGAACTTTAAAAAAAATACAATAGCCTCACTATGTATTGTCCTGTGTCGCGGGGTATTTACAAACATTTACTTAGCTGACACAAAGAACATTCAGACTCAGGACAATAATTAGTGGATCGCACAAATAAAATTGTCTTACGTGAGATTTGAACTCTTGATTTTCCACCAGAGGGGCGAGACGAGGCAAAAATTGAAATCTTTATGTAAAAATGAACCGTATTGCTTAGGAAATAGAGTATATATTAACTTTGTAACAAAAACACTCGCTTCTCGCGATAGGCCTATTGTTGTTTGTTGCTACGTTTTGTTTGTGTAAAAATGAACCGTATTATTTCTCGTATAGAGTTCAAAATACATTAACATGAAACACGCATGTCGCGATATCAATTTTTGGTTCTGGGCTGAGTCTGGACTTTCTTTGTGTACGTTTCTTTCATGTCTGTAAACGTTCCCGCGGTGGAGTGCATGAGAGTTCAAATCTCACTTATGACATTTTTTTTTGTGTAATCCACAAATAACTGTTCTGAGTCTGGATGTTCTTTGTGCCTGCTAAATTGATGTTATGTTCGTTTATTTCATGTCTGTAAAAGTTCCCGCGAAAGTAAAAAGTATTATTTAGATCTTATTAGTAAGTACCTAAGGTAGGTACTTATTTTTTTGAGTTTCACACAACTCCTAGGTATTGTCGCGGAGACTTTTACAAAAAACATCCGAACTTAGGACAGTAATTTGTGGATCGCTCAAACAACTTTGTTGGATTCGAGCCCGCAACCTCGTGCACGCAAGCCACTACCGCGACCGCGTCACACTGCCCGCGCCACTGAGGCCGTTTCAATTACGTGATCTTGACGAAAACGGTAATAAAACTTATTACACTTGAGCATATAGTCTAAAATCGCTTATAAACAAACGCTTGCATTATAAAAAGGGTCAACAGTAACTAGGTAGTTGAGTTAGGCGAACTTTACCTAAGTTTTGTAAATGACATAACTACGAAAATATTTTACCAAACAATGTTATAAAATAATACTATTATTTATTTATAAAAGAGAACAAAGTATTAATAAAAACTTAGGTATAAATATTTTAAATCTAACCTATAATATTATATACCTACGATTAAAAAATACGCGATAATATTTAGTACGAACGTTGAGTCGACATGCACAGGTCCGACGTCGAAGAGGGCCATCGCCCGACTGATTCGTCAACCGTATTCATTCTGTATCGATCGTTAACTAATCGGTATAAGGTCTAAAATTACGATGCGCCCGCAACGATCCAGAGCGCTTTGATATTGCTAAAATCTTATTTTCTTAATTAAGGTTGTAAGGTTGTAGTTATGTAAATGATATTCTACAGTAAGACTAATATTGATGTTACGAATGTATTTGAGTAATTCCTAAGCATAATGATAATGTACTTTCCGTGTTATATGTAAAAAGCTGTTTTTTTAGAGGTGTTTTCAAAATTAAATATGATCGAGCCAAAATCAAGCTATCGCGTTTTCGTAACTACAAAAGGCTAGTTAAAGGTATCAATTTACCTATATCAAAATTCTAGATTAATAGGTCTTTTCATATTCCTGTAGTAGTTGATGAAAGATAGTGCATTTTGTCAATGAGTCCTCTTAAACCCTAGGTATACCAATCCGTTTGGCCAGCGTGGTATTAGTAGGCCAAGTATCCCTCCGTCACGGGAGGAGGCCCGTTCCTGCAGTGGGACATTAATGGGCCGTTATGATGATTATGATGAAAGATACTATGTATCTAAATGTTAATATAAAATATCCAGATAAAACCGAATAGCCATTTTCTTGAAGACAGAAGTTTTAATTGTGTGGGGATTAAACCCGCGACAACTGCTTTGCAATCTAATGCCGCGTACACACTAATGCGCAACGCAACATGCAATGCAACACGCAATGCCGTCCACACTATCGCATTGTGTCAGTCTGTACGGCGGAACGCGCGCGAACAATGGAACTAAACACAGATTGAGCTATGTTCGTTGTTCGCCGCGCGCATGTCGGGAACAGACGTGAGTACGTACATGCGCAGTTCGTGCGCGCCCTGCGTTCACACTTATGAAATGCTCGTTTGATGTTGCATTGCATGTTACGTTGCGCAAGTGTGTACGCGGCATAAGTCTTGCAATCTTTAGACGACCTTTGTGGCCCAGTCGGTATATTACATGGCTGCTACGCAGAGGTCTCGGATTCGATTCCCGCTCAATGCAAATCTTTGTGTGCATGAACATGATTGTTTGCAATGGTCTAAATGTTTTCTATATATAATATGTATGTATTTACAAAAAAAAAGTATTTATGTATGTTTATCAAAGTCAAAGTCAAAGTCAAATAGCTTTATTCACTTAGGTTACAAAGTAACACATGCAAATCGTTATACATGTAGTAGAATAGTATAGAGAAAAATGTCTGCCAAACTACTACCACTTTCGCAGACGACTATAGTAGAGCTCTGAGAAGAATGTGGCCAAGAAACTCAGGCCACTCTTTTCAAAAATAATAATTTGACTTTGTTACAATTACCAACAGCAGCGTGAAGAATGATGTGTGCAAGCAAATCTTACATGCATAGCAATTTAAAGTTTAATTGATAAAAAAAATTTCATTGTTAATAAATTGATTTAAAAAAGCTTTAATTGCATGGCACGTTCATCAGTCATCTCGTCACTGCGATATTCGACAGAAATTAACACACAAGCATTTGTGTCGTCAAGTTGATTTTGTTAATCTTTAAGTAGTTGAGAATGGAATAGAATACCATTTAGATAATATAATTAAATACATTTACAAATGCAAGTGAAGTATTTCTATCGTTACAATAACAAATAAAACTGTAAAAGAAAGTAATAAGGTAGTAACATAACATCCGCACAACTACCTAGGTTAAGCCACAATCTACACCATGGAACAAGCAACATGAAATCACGATAATTGAAATCTAAGCCCATGAGTTTTTGTCATTAATATAATCGTTTATTGTATAATAGCCTTTCGATAATAGCTGATTTTTTACAAATGCTTTAAAGTTTAGTAAAGGTAGATCCATTACATGCTTAGGCAGTTTATTGAATAAACGTATACCGAGTCCCGCAAAAGTGTTATGTACCTTATGTAGGCGATGTTGTGGACCTATCAACTTATGCCTATTCCTCGTACCAATGCTATGAATGTCGCCATTTCTATCATACTGTTCAATATTTTGCTTAATATATATTATATTAGCATATATATATTGTGAAGCAACTGTTAAAATACCTATTTCCTTAAAACGATCTCTCAATGAAACATTCGATTCAAGATTGTAAATAGCTCGAACTGTACGCTTCTGAAGAATAAAAATAGATTCGATGTCTGCAGCCCTACCCCACAAAAGAACACCATAGGACATTAAGCTGTGAAAGTAACGTAAAGTATACCAATCTTGCTGTCTCTATATTCGTTAGCTGCCTCACTTTTTTAACTGCATAAGCAGCTGAACTTAGTTTTCCTGCTAGAGCTAATATATGAGCACCCCATTGCAGCTTACTATCCAACGTTATTCCTAAAAATACAGTAGTGTCTACAAAACGAAGGACCTCACCGTTTAAAATCAGATTATTACTAAGGCTTTTAACATTGGGCATAGAGAATTTTAAGCATTTTGTTTTGGCAGCATTTAAAAGCAAATTGTTAGCAGTAAACCAGTTCAGGACTTGTGCGAGAGATTCGTTAACTTCATCTAAATTAGTTTGCTTACGGTTTACTTTGAAAACGAGTGAAGTATCATCTGCAAATAAAACAATGTCGCACAAACCCTGAGCAAGAAACGGCAAGTCATTGACATAAACTAAAAATAGAAACGGACCTAGAATGGATCCTTGAGGCACGCCCATACTTGGCGGAAGACCAGAGGACCTACTACCATTTACTTCGACATACTGAACCCTATTGCTTAAATACGAAGATAATAAATCAAGAGAAGCATCCCTAATTCCATAATGTCTAAGCTTGCACAGAAGTGTCCCATGATCAACGCAGTCAAAAGCTTTAGAAAGATCACAGAAGACGCCTATTGCATCCATAGAATTTTCCCAAGCATCATAGATATATTTCAGAAGAGAAACACCCGCATCAATCGTTGAGCTACCCTTCCTAAAACCGTATTGCTGCCTATGAAAAATATTATTTAAATGAAAGTGACTCTCCAATTGGCATAAGATAATTTTCTCATAGATTTTACTAATCACAGGTAGTATTGAAATTGGTCTAAAGTTACCAGGGTCGCTTTTTGATCCATTCTTGAACAAAGGAATAATCTTACTGTGTTTCATTAGATAAGGAAATACACCTATGGCAATACACTTATTAAATATAATAGATAAATGTGGAGATATATTAAATATAATACCCTGAAGAAGCTTGACAGACATACCCCATAAATCAGCAGATTTCTTGGAATTGAGACTTTTGAAAGCTTTTATGATATCATTATGGTTAATAGACCTAAAACTGAAGCGGTTCTTACATTCAATTACTTTATCTTTTAGTAAAAATTCTGCTTGGTTTGGAGAGGAATTTAAGGAGGTTGTTGTATGAATAGGAACATTGACAAAGAAATTATTAAAAGCATGTGCAATGTCAGCATTATTGGTGAGAACCTTATCTTGAGTTTTTAGTACATAATTAGTATCACGAATTTTCATCCGGCCGGTCTCTGCATTAATAATGTCCCATGTACTTTTAATTTTGTTGTTTGATTCCTTTATCTTATTACTCAAATAAGAAGACTTTGCTATGGCACAAGCCCTCTTAAAAGTTTTCGAGTAGTTCCTGACATATTGAATGAAATCTGGTTGAGTATTATATTGTTTCATACCATACAATTCATACAAGCGAGCTCTACTTTTATATATACCTGTTGTTGCCCAATCACAGAATTTAGTTTTAGAGTTACTAACAAAAGTCTTAGTTTTAAAAATATTATCATATTCAAGCTTGATAATGTCTAATAAATCTTTATAAATATCATCTGGGCTATACTGATTAAGATTAATTCTAGTCACTTTGATTGCAACATTATCACTAAATTGATTCAGGCGGTTTATGGTAATTGGCCTGCATGTGATTTTGTTCTCTGTGGGAGTAGTAATAGATGGAAATACTACCCTTTGCCCACAGTGGTCAGATGTTAAATCACTTAAGATATCCTTATTAACATATTCACAGTTGCAAAATACATTATATAAGCATGTAGCAGAATGAGATGTAATCCTAGTGGCTTCTTTAAATAAAAACTGTAAATTATAAGACTGAAACAAACAAATTAATCTAGCACTAGTTGAAGATTTTTCAAGTAGATTTACATTAAAGTCCCCGCATACTATAATAAATTTATTTCCTGAGCATAGTCTTTCTAACAATTTCTCCATAACACCCTCGAATAGACTATAATCACTCTGCGGTGGTCGGTACACACAAGCTACGACATGTTGCTCAAGCTCCACACAAGAGATTTCGACTGTGCGCTCGATAGAAAGATTTGCTATGTCTTTTCTTTCTTTAAATTCAACTTTATTACTTATAAATATTAGAGAGCCACCGCGTATAGCCTTCTTTCTTACAAACGCACTTGCCAATGTAAAGTGTGCATTATTAAATAATAATTCATGTGACTGTAACCAATGCTCGGTAACACAAAAGATTTGTACATTATGTTTGTTTAAAAACAGTTCTATTTCTAGTTCTTTGCCAGATAGACCTTGTATGTTTTGATGAACTAAACAAAGATTAAGGCTACCCTTTGTCTTATCTAATAGTTTAAACTATTAGATGGTTTAATAAATGTATTAGTAGTGGACCTACTATCTCCTACCAAACTAATGAGTACTCTATTAGTACTTGTACCTATACCTATATTAAATGCTAATAAATTAGCAAGTTGTTTTCTATAATAAAAAGAAAGATACATGGTATCTTTTGTTAAGTAAAAACTGTTCCTAATAAAAATATTAGAGTCAAAAAATAAAATGTCACAGTAGTGACGTGTACTATTATATAATAGTAAATTTAATTTACCTATATGCCTATTTTGTTCTTGAGTAAGTGTATAAGAATATGGGAATGCACACATAATAAATTTGCAACCTACTGATGCCTGGATTTGTAATACCAGTTCTACTAAAATAATTACATCCTTCTTGGTAATAGAAAGGCCATTTCCAAGTAATATGACAACTGTAGACTCTTCGTTAAGTTGTAACTTTTTCAGATTATTCATTATAATACTTAAACTAGCTCCAGGTGAACAAACATTAACAACAGGGCAATCTATGTAAGTCTTAATTAAACTACCCAAACCAACACCCAGTTTGTCCGAGACAATAAATGTATTTTTACTTTTACATAATTTTGAAGACTTTGTTAACATTTTAGTAGTTTTAGAACACCCTGTTTGTATATTAGGTGAGTGTTCAGAACCACCATTGCTGGTACATTGCATACTGTGATTATTACTAATAAGAGAATTGACTTTCTCTAAATTTTCTTTGCCAATTCTTGCTATTTCATCATATTTGGAAATATAATCATTAGTTATTTGTTGATTTTCTAATGTAATCCTATGTAGCTCTGCTTGTGAACTGTTTAGTTTTGTGTTTAGTTCACTAACCTGTAAATCATATTGAATCTGGTTACTTATTAATTTGCTATGGCACTTTTCTAAGTCCAGCATTGACATATTAATTTGCCTACTAAGGTCAACATTAGTAGCCTGCAGTTCCTTTACTTTATGGGACTTGTTAAGAGCAGATTTGAGTTGTTTAACCAATTTATTTAACTTATAATATTTTTTACTTTTCCTTCTGGAATCAAATTTTACTGTGCACCTATTTACCTTTGTTACATCACCTAAGAGCTCTGAAAAATGATTCTGAGTGGCAGTACTATTTAGTGTCTGTATTTTTTCTTCTAGATAAATGATTTTGCTATGCGCTTTATTCAGATCTTTCTCTAACTGTGTATTGCGACTCAGAACCTCCGATCCGTTATCTAGTACCCATAGTACATACAAGCTTTGCTGAGTTTGGGACTAGGTGGCGATGTGTGAATGTGTGAGGATTATTTATTTATTTATTAATCTAATTGTCTACTGTACGTTATTAAACTCTACCTTTTATTTTATGTTGTAGTGGTCAGATCGCCTGAAATCAAAGAAGGACTTAATCCAATCAACTTACCGACCCAAAAGGGAACATTTAAAAGTGAAACCGGACGTGAAGTTATCAGACTTTCTAGCGGCCAGAACATCGTTGCTTCAAGTGGAGAAAACATCTAGCGCCACGGTCAGAAAGAACACTCAGAGCGAAGTCAATAAAGTTATTATTGGGCAGGTATGTAAGAAGTCATAAACTAACTTAAGTATCATAAATATAACTGCCTCGGTGGTGCGGCGGTCGCGGGCTCGATTCCCACGCAGGACAGTTCTTTGTGTGATCCGCAAATAGTTGTCCTGAGTCTGTTAAACAGATGTTTGTAAAAGTCCCCACTACACAGGGTATGATACCTAGTGCGTGAATTTGTCTTTTTAGACAACCTACAAGGTATGTTTGACCAACACGGAAGAAAGAATCAGAGTGGTAAGCGTGTCACTAATACGCGCTGGTACGCGTAACATGTCGCTGAGATCATAGGTAATACATAACGCGAATATCACCCTTATAAACAACATGTTAAAGTATATAATTGCCAGAACTGTGAAAACCGCCATCTGTGAACGACGGCGGAATTAACTCGAAAATTGAATCTATTTAGATTACAAAACGTCATATAATTCTTTCTGTGCTACAGCAAAATAACTTATATTTATAGTATATGAAGGTTCACTCGTAGATGTAGGATCAGCTACATATATGATTTTTTTTTGTTAGTAGTTTATTTGTGTGTTTATTTGTTTTTTGGCGACAGCCCTAAACAGTAACACGCTTGTACAATATACGGTTACATGTAGAAAGTACATTATTACAAGCAGGCACCACGCTTTGTTGAATCATAAAATATTTTTCTTTTATTTTAATTCTTTAAAGACAGTTTCAGCACTAAGGATTATGCCCGAAGTTATTTTTTAGCTTTACGTTTGTAAAACCATAAAAAATAACTCCAGTAAAAAAACTCCGTAAAGTTAATGTTTATTAACTTAACGGATACAAAGAACGTCCCCAATCAGAACAATAATTTGTGGATTGCACTAAAAAATTGTCCTGCGTGGGATTGAACCCGTTACCGCTATTGCCGTTTGTTGTATTTAAATGTTTTGTTTTGAATACAATTATAATACTTAATAATTGTTATCCGCAGGTACCAGATCGTGGTGGACGTCCAAATGAACAGCAACCCCCTCCACCTGAAATGCCTTCTTGGCAGCAGAGAACCCCTGTAAGTTTCTTATACGTTTTCATTTAGTACTTTTATGTTCAAAAATCTGGTGGTGACGGAGTAAGAATACATTATGTCACCACCCCATATCTCATCCCAAGGGTGTCGTAAAAACCGACTAAGCGACTATTCGTGAATATTATCTTAACGAAATAAAAATAATGAAAACTTGAAATTAAACCACAGACCAATCCGTCTGGCCAGCGTGGTATTAGTAGGCCAAGTATCCTTCCGTTACGGGAGAAGGCCCGTCCCTGCAGTGGGACATTTTCAATTTGGTTAATGATACATGGATTCCGGTGGCCTATCGTACAATGGCATAAGGTGTGGTTCTTAAAAGACGCAGATTTTAATTCATTTTTGAGTATCAATATTTTCCATTGTCTTTCGTTTTTGTAGAAGTGTAGTAAGTTTTAAGTTGATGTATAAATACTTTAAGATCTTTTAAAAATGTACTGTAGCAGATCCCTTTTTATTATGATAGTTGATGCCCGCGGCTTCACCCGCTTTTTATAGGTAGCTTAAATGGTATTCTACACCCTAAACTACCTATTCCAAATTTCATCAAAATCGATTTAGTAGTTTTTGCGTGAAAGAGTAACAAACATCCGACCATCCATCCTTACAAACTTTCGCATTTATAATATTAGTGGGAAGTAGGATATTCAACGAAACAAAGAGCCCTATAATGCTAGATACTTTGTCCAATAGTGAACTTTTTTAATAAAGATGTTTTATACCCTAGGGCGGAGGTCGCGGCGGTGGCGCCCCTCGCGGAGGCGGAGGTAGAGGCGGCGGCGGTAGAGGTTTCAACGACGGAGGTCGCGGAGGTAACGACAGTGCACACGGCGGTCACGACGGAGGTCGCGGAGGTAGAGGCGGTCGTGTACAAGGTGGTTATAATCAGGCTGGAGGTGAACAGAGCAGGTTATTATTATTGTACATTATATATTGCTTTTTTCTACAAATACTGAATTAATAACTTTTGCCATAATCTTATACACCATACTTTCTTTTACAATAGTTGTGAAATTACATTAAATTAATTTTAATCAGCATGTCAATTCTCGTTCCTTAAAATCGTTAAAAATTCGGTAAGTTAACTTTAGTTGTCAAATTGTCGTTATTGTTAAGGAACGAGAATTGACATGCTGTTTTATTGCTCAATTGCAATCAAGTTGTTTAAAATATTTTTTATAATGCTATTTTTTTAAATTTGTTAAAATTTTGTTTTCCGTAATATCTTCTAACCATAATTTAAAACAGTTATTTGAAAAAATACATTAGATAGTACACTAGATTAGACAACCTCTGGCGTAGTGACTATATAACATGACTGCTACGCAGAGGTCTCGGGTTCGATTCCCGCTCAATGCAAATCTTTGTGTGCATGAACATGATTGTTTGCACTGGTCTGGGTATTTTCTATGTATAATTATGTATGTATATTTAAAAGTATTTAAGTATGTTTATACGTTGTCTAGTACCCATAGTACAAGCACTGCTTAGTTTGCGACTAGATGGCGTTGTGTGAAAGTGTGAGGAATATTTAATGTTTTAAAATTGTCAAATTAAATATTGGCTATATTTTAAGCGCCCAGAGACTTAAATACACAAATTCGTATCTTGTTTCGAGCGCAGCTAATATAAAGAGTAAGATACTGTTATTTTATAGGATTCCTTAATACTGTCACTTCATAGACAAATTTTTTTTTTTATTGACTTTTAATTAGAGCCTTTTACCTTTAGCCTTTTGCCAGCCTAATCGTATCCTAATATTAAATAATCCCACCACCAAATAATCCTAATACTAAATATTATTAATAGAAGAGAGAGCTAGCAATGCAAAAACCATTTGGTATATTCATTTTGCTTCATTTGTTAACTTCTAAGACAAACAAATTAAATAATACATATTTTTTACATTTCCAGACCTTCAACAGGCCACCAAAATCGCAATTACCAGACATACGAAGTACCCCCCGGTGGTTATCAAAACCAGACTGGTTACGTGCAAAACCAGGGCGGTTATCAGGGGAACTATAACAACCAGAATCAAGGCAATTATGATTCTAACCGTGGTTATAACAACCAGAATTATAGTAATAGTGGCGGTTATAATCAGAATAATAGTCATGGGCAAGGAGGATATAATCAGGGTAAGTTTGCAAAGTTGACTTCTGTTATTTGGTAGATCAGTATCATCATAACAGCCCATTAATGTCCCACTGCAGGGACGGGCCTCCTCCCGTGACGAAGGGATACTTAGCCTACTAATACCACGCTGGCCAGACGGATTGGTATAGGGTTATATTTCAAATTTTCCTTCTTTTTATTTCATAAAGATAATATTCACAGATAGTCCCTTAGTCGGTTTTTACGACACCCATGGGATAAGATGGAGTGGTAACATATTGTATTCTTACTCCGTCACCACACGGAGTCCTATTATTTCTCTATAGATCAGTAATTTGGTTTTTATCTGCAAAATTATTGTCTTGAGCCAGGATGATCTTACTGTCTGTTTTTCTTAAATTTTTCTTTTACTACCCATAGGCAGAGGAATATTTCCCTCTGCCCGGAAGGAACTCCCCAACTTATGGCAATAAGTAGCATGGCCTATTATTACCTCGCTGGCTAGACTTGTTGGTATGGTGATTTATGATTAACTTTCGTTAATTATTTCTAAGACCACATGCATGGGGCTCTTCAACCAACTTTATTGTGGTGGTGTGGAGGTCGCGGTGACGTAACAGCACCACGCCTCCAACGAAAGGGGAGGATCCTCCGGCCAGGCGAGGTGATCGTCCCTGGCGGGACAACTGCCTAACGGTTGTTCGTTGGACGTTGTATATTATGCGGAATAGCTGTGCGAATCTTGATATCGCGATACAGGACATAGTGGCGACATCTATTGATTGTGGGGGTACTGAGATAGTGTAGGTGTTCACTTGAGTAAGTCGCTAGATGACGCTACAGTGGTTTTTCACCATGTTTTCTTACACCATAATACCTTTTATCATTTCATTTCGTTATATTAAACTTTATTAACTTTATTATTACCTTACCTATAGGTTCTTCAAACGAATAGTGTAAGCATCTTCAATAGTAAGTCAAAAACTAATAGTTTGGGCTTTTTCTGTTCAGCCGTTTAGGTTCCATGGGTTTTATGTTGTGTATGTTTATCATTATTATGTGTAATATGTATTTACAAAAAACAAAATAAGTGTGTCTATTCGTACCCATATGGTACAAGCTCTGCTTAGTTTGGTACGGTCAGCTGCAAAGAAATCTAACTCCCTTTAAGAATAATAATATAACAGCGCGCTAAAGGGGTTAGATTTCTTTGCAGCTGACTGTACTAGATGGCGCTGAGTGAATATGTGAGGAATATATTATAACTAGCTTTTGCCCGCGGCTTCGCTCGCGTCTTTCCCATTTTTGGGAAGTGGGGCGTTAGAAAGGGGCAAAAAGTAGCCTATGTTACTCTCCATCCCTTCAACTATCTGCACTTAAAAAAATCACGTCAATTTGTCGCTCCGTTTTGCCGTGAAAGAAAGACAAACAGACAGACACACCTTTCCATTTATAATATTGTATGGATATCCCATCGACTGTCTCGTTGGTGGAGTAGATTTCGGCTGCCGTTTACAAAGTCTCAGGTACCAAGATCAGGCAAGGAAATTATGTTTATAATTGAAAAATGCTATTTAAAAAACAGAGCGAAATTCTGCTGCGTATTTTCATTATCATGTCGGGAAAAATATTATGTATATTCATTTTCACATTCATCGACTACTTGTTACTTTTATCATTGTCATACCATCGCGGCTTTTACGCAATAATTACGTATTATAAATTACGCTGTATTATTAGAACATTCTGCTCAAACTTATTACTTTTTTTTGCAATTCATCTGCGATTTCTCTGGTGTTGCGGGGGGTGTCCATGGGCGGCGGCGATCACTTACCATCAGGTGACCTGCTGGCTCGTTTGCCTCCTATTACTTAAAAAAAACAAAACTTTTTATCGCCTTTGTCATTGATTTGTTTATGTAAAATATCATTCATCATGATCATTTCATGTTCAAGGTGGTGCCGGCTACAACAAAAACTATCAGAACCAGGGCTACCAATCAAACCAGGGTTACCAATCTAACCAGGGCTTTCAATCCCAAGGTTACCAGGGGAGAGGTGGTTACCAGAACGAGCATGACGATAGGGATAGACGCGGCAGAGGTGGTTACTCCAGAGGTGGGAGGCGTTGACCGTGGTCCTATAAGTACTATAGGCGAGCCTATGTCCTATAAATACTAATTTATAGATTTAATTAATTAAATATATTGAAATATCATTTTATTACTATTATTAAAATGTTTTTTGTACTGATACTTATTTAAAATAGTTCTTTTTATTGTAAAATTTAATATTTTTGCTTTTGCGTACGTAAATTACGCGGCGTAATATACGCTTATTGTCGCTAGAGGAATTTGTAAACATAGATTAGTCTGTCAAATAATTTGTCTATACATGTTCAAAAAAATTGTTGGTTGTATTTTGAGTAACATACGCTTATTATCGCTAGAAAGAATTGCACTATTGTATTTAATTATATAGATTAATAATTAGTCCTCCATAACATTGTTTAATTAAAATAAAAATACGTTCATTATCGCTAGAAAAAATTGCATCATATAGACAAATAGATTATACATACATATATATATTTATTATCTATAAAATATTTTTATCTAAGTATTGATATCCAATAAACACCAATTTTTTTTAACCATTTTCATAATAAGGAAATATTGTAATAGACTTAAATAAATACAAATTTAGCCTTATACCGTTCAAAAGTTGTTCATAGATAATGTTGTTTCTTTGTTTAATAATTGATAGAATACTATTTGTATTTCTTCAATTATTATTCAATATAAAACAAAATAATATTTGTAATACGTATACAACTTGGTTTGTATAAACATACCGCTATAAAAAAGAAAAACAATGAAAAACGAATTGTTTAGAAGTTCGAGACAGAATTTGAACATAAACTTTCAAATATTTGTAATTTATAACGTAATAGTGGCTTTTTAATTTCTGTAAATTAATTTTGATATTGAGTCTATATCCTATTAAATTTAAGAATGCAGTGAGTTGTCATTGTCCGCCGACCTAGCTCCACCGTCTAACCAATCAAATCTTTTAAAATTCAAATTGAATTTGATTGGTTAGACGGCAGGGCTAGGTCGGCGGACAATGACAACTCACTTCATTTTAAACGCGAATAGGATAATAATATATTATATAGAATATATTATATAGAATATATTATATAGAATATATTATATAGAATATATTATATAGAATATATTATATAGAATATATTATATAGAATATATTATATAGAATATAGACCATATTATACCCTTCTTGTTTCCAGCGGACATGTGTATAGGAATTATAATAAACCTGTCTAAAACCCACGATGCCACTGCTGTTGGTCGGGGTTAAAAGTGGGAATTGCATTATTAGCCACCAGGTGCCTTAGTGGCTAAATATCTGAAAAGCTAAGGTATTAAGCCTTTTTAATTTAAATCCTGTTTCAAACTTCAAAATATTTGCATTGTTTTTTGACTATACAGTGTTCAATTAAAAAGAAGATAATTGCTTATACCATATATATTAGATTAGACAACATAATGTACACAGAAGTAATTTAATTGTTCTAAATTAATTGTATTAATATTTAAAGTGAAATTGTAATGAAAGTAAAGTAAGCAATTTATCTAGCTCTCTTTCTGTGGTTAAGGGCCTATACGTGGCTCACTAGCGCCGCCAATACAAAAAAAATCATAATTCGCAAATAGGATAAATAATGTAAAATGTTGATAACAAAGTCTTGAGAAAAGGTAATAAAGTATTTGTATAACACACTTACGACACTTTAAATGTTTTTCAATTAGTTAAATTTCGCATTCGAAAAAAAACGGCAGTTTTTGTTTATAATGCAATATTTATTTGCGCTAGTGAGCCCCATAAGGGCGCCTTCAAATTTGCCGCTAAGTGCCGCGCGGAGGCAGCACGTCTGCAGCGCTGCCGTCGCGCTGCTTTGTAAATTCACAGGGACATCAGTTCATCGATCGACTAGTGTTGTCCAGAATACTTTTTCTTTGTAATAGTAGCACTAAGAGCAGTGTTTTTTTGTCTGAGTCCATCGTAAAGTTAAAACACAACACTACCATTCTCAAACCTAGCGACAGCAGCGCGACCGCAGCGCTGCAGACGCGCAGCCTCCGCGCGGCACATAGCGGCAAATTTGAAGGCGCCTTAAACGCTCTTAAGCTCGAATACATTTTATTAGATTGTGATTGTCATTCTTAATTGCACATAAGCGAAATTTTTTAGTATATAGTTAATATTTTAGTGGCAAAATGTGTGTATCGTTTGGTAAAAAAATACCTACATTCAAATTAAACATGAAATTAACAAAATACATTAGGATATAACATAGTAAAGTAACCCATATAAATTTAGAGATTTCTAATGTAATTGTCGAATGAAGCTGTACTTAAACGTTGTTTATGGACATTATAGGTAGTAGGTGCCCGTGAGGAGCCGGGCCAGGTCGCTAGTTGAAGAATGAAAAATGTAGTATATTTTTTTACCAAACGACCATTAATTAGCGCTTGATAAGATATAGAACTTATATTACGGAATATAATGAGCATTTTATTAAACATGTTTTACAAGAAGTAATAATATATAAATATTAAAGAAATGGTAATAGTAGTATGGTAATTAAAACTTTGTAAGCAATGAAATGTACCTGAATATTGGTGTTAAAGTAACTATGTTGGTAAGGTTCATAATTTAAAGCCAATTGGAAAAAAACCCCCCCCCCCCCCCCCCCCTTCTTCAATTGAGTATATTTCATCTGAGTATTCCAAAAAGAGATAGAAGATAGAATTGAAGACCCGTTAAGTGCAAGTAAAAGTTATTTTGGGCAATTTTAGCGCGCACTTTTTCGGCAACAATCTTTAAGCTCCGCCCAGTAGCAGTAGCAAGTTCGTGTCTGTGGAATGCGTACCCTTAACAGTTGCTTCTAGTTGCCCTTACCAGACTGTTTGTATTTCGTGCGACAGAGATGATGCTCTACAAAGCCGAAATTGGCCCATTGTCTACAAAAGCCGATGTGCAATATTTACGGCCGGGTACTGTACATACATGCGAACAAAATTATCTTCTTTCAGACGGGTAAAACTTATACAAACATCACGCCTTTATCTCAAAAGAGGTAGGTAGAGTCTACGCTACTTATACATATTGTTAATTTTAATAATGTGTCGTTTAGTAAATATTACAATACTACTTTTAACATTTTCTATGTGTAAGAGGCCTTTATAATAATTAACTATCGCAATAATGTAACAAGACTATATTCATTTGTATCGTACAAAAAACTCTGATGTATTTGATTTAGATAAATAAATAATATAATAATTAAATGGTGTTTTATTTTTATGTTGACGTTTTTTCCCTTATGCTATAGAGGGTGTGTATTGTCAAAGGCTTGGGGCCTTGCTATACGGGTCTAGATAGTTCAGAGACGCAGCGTATATATAGTCCAGAACCGTAGATAAGTCCTGCCTCAAGTATATTTTTTTCTCTTTGTCTTTCTTCCATTTTAAAGTAGTAGTATGCAAATTTTACGTGTTTAGCTGAAAAGGTACAGTATAGAAAATCATGGGGTTTATCATCAGGTGAACGACTTGCGCCCGAATACTCAAACGTCACTTAAATCGTCTAACAATAAACGGCATCCTAAACGTTTGGATCCTTAAATTTTTTTCGGTATACACAAACGCCACTTAAGTCATTCATATCTTTGATTAGCTAAACAGCCGATAAATGTTTGCGTACTGGTAACATTCACCTCATAAAGTATGTTTTCAATTACAAATTTAATTACCCTATGCTGTGTTTTCGTTT
Source organism: Schrankia costaestrigalis (assembly GCA_905475405.1). Classification (NCBI taxonomy): domain Eukaryota; kingdom Metazoa; phylum Arthropoda; class Insecta; order Lepidoptera; family Erebidae; genus Schrankia; species Schrankia costaestrigalis. The sequence goes on along the minus strand of FR997852.1, from coordinate 7,334,430 downwards.
TACGCAGAAAATGGAAAAGAATAATCAGTTGTGTGCTGCATACTACGATTGTAATTGAATATTCACTTGGAAATTTTCAGACATAAGTATTACAATTTCAATAAACAAACTGAATTACACCATTCTTTATTTTTAAATATCCCTATAATTGGTTATTATCTTTATCTATGATTGACACGATCATTGCACAAAGAACGAAACGTTTACTCAGTGACACTGACACAACACGACAAAGCGCGAGTTTTCATCAGCTTGAAAATTTTTAAGAAGAATCTTTTACTTTCGAAAAGAGATGAAATCATTTAGAAATAATTAAAAAGTGAGTGAAATGTGAACGTAATACGAAAATGAGACAATTTAATGTGAACACATTTCACATACTTCTTTTTAAATTGCAAGTTTGTGATTCAATTCAATCAACAATGACTTTCCAGATATCAAAATATTGTAGAAGATAAGGAAATAAACGGCTACATGATAAGAAGCGAGAGACCTGGGAATTTGTGTGTCAGCACTGTAATGCCGTTGCTGTGAGTGGCTTCAGATCATGGCAACAACTGCGACACTTTTACGAGAAACACAAACAGAAGTCAAAAAATAATAAAAACAGAATGGAAATCAATAAATACAGAATAGAAATGGAAATGGAAAAATTGAAAATAATAATCTTGTATAGTTATGTTGTATATAAATAAAACAACTTATAATTAAAAAAGTGTGTATTTATTAAAGTAGTCCTTGTTATAAAATGTTGATTAGTATAAAGGCTTCTAGGCTGTGGTACCTACAGGTTTTTCTTCTACGGTAGAAAGTGAATCCTCTTCTAAGATCCCATTTCGCCTACGCAGCGCTATGTTGTGTAACAAAGCGCATCCCACAATAGCTAGTGGAATAATATTAATTTTTAAACCCATTCTATGTTGAAGACAGGGAAATCTCCTTTTTAGTACACCAAAAAGCCTATAGGATTTCTGGTGCTTATTTGGGCTCTATTGTAAGCTTATTCTGTTGGTGTCCCTGGTTTTTATAATGGGGTTAGCAGGTACGGTCGACACAGATAACCGCTATAACCAAGTAGAGTCTCATGGCTTGAAAATCTCCACGCTCTAACTGTGCACATAGAGGAAAATCATTTAATATTGTGCTATCATGTTCGGAACCTAGCCACCTTGCAATAACATTTGTAATGCAAAGTTTTGGCTGTCATTTAATGTACAATTCGGTGAATGAATACACTTCTTTGATTATCAAAGCGATAATCGTCAACTGTAGGGACGAGAGGGGTTGTTAAGTCCATTAAATTAGAGTGAAAATATTTATATAACGCCTGATGATTTTTTTATAGCAATATTAGATTGTAAACATCATGACCTATTTTTAGGCGTCAAATATTTTCCTCAATCGAATCCGATTGACGTTGAAGCCGCCTTAACTGCATATTGCTGACGATTATTTTATTTATAAATGTGTTTAAAACTGAGGTTTTCCAGAGATTTTTTAATGACTTTAACAGCCTGTATACTTTTACTCTACCGCTAGTGCGGCAACTGACGCTTACTTTACTGATTTCCAGACATTGAACCACTGTTTGAATCATCATAATCACTTGTTTATTAACTTTTTGGAGATTTAAGAGACCTTGCGACCACTCTCAAGTTTTTAAGCTACTTTAATCAATTTGGCAGGTCATTTGACAGCTAAATAAGTTAAGTAACGTTTGAGTATACGAATTTATTACTATTGTCCGGCCGTTCAGAGAATGCGTTCCTGACACTTATCAGTTAGTCACGACTAGTGATGGACACAACATTATACCGAGTTCGTTACCGTTACTCCAAAATGAACCGCCGCGTTATTTTTATGATTAGATTTAGACCGTTTTAAATTGGCGGAATCATTTAAAATTTATATTTTAGTTCTTTACGTGGAAACAATAAAAGGGAATATTAATATAATAAAATTGTTTTATTTATTATTTTTTACAAAGTTACAATCTGTATTTCTATGGAATAAAGTACATTGAACTAAATGTGCGTACAGAATATTAATCAGACTCCGATTCGCTTGAGGAGGTGGTTTCTTCATCATCATCTTCGCCTACATGTATAATTATATTATTATCAATTACAGAATCAATCCTGATATCTCGGTCAAAATGTTCCATAATCAGGTTTTTAGTCTTTTCGACAACCTTTGCCCAGTCATCTCTTGTGACTTTCCCGCAGGCTTCTTTTAACAGGGTCATCATCTTTTTCGTGCTGAATGGCGGGGAAGTATTGTGGCGGGCGGCGTAACCTTTTATTTGAGCCCAGATTAGCTCAATCGCGTTATATTGGCAATGATACGGTGGAATTCTTAGAACGCGATGACCGTACTCCAAAGCCATTTCATCGATTTCGTATCGCACATTTGCCGCTTTATTTTCTTTCACTAACTTAATTAGCTCTGCTTTTAGCATCTGCATATTTGCGTCAATGCCTTTTGCTTGTAACCAAGCAACCATTTCTTCTTTTTTATTAGCTTGGGTAGGTGGTTTCTGTATTTGAAACGAGTGATAGGAGGCATTATCCATCAATATTACAGAAGGCTCTGGTAGGCTGGGCAAAAGCACGTTCTGGAACCACTCTTTAAATGTACTGGCATTCATTTCCTCGTGGTAGTCATTTGTGGTTTTTGATTGAAATGCCAGTAAAGCGTTCTCCACAAAGCCGTATTTTGCAGTACCTGCGTGGCATATTATCAGACGAGCCCCCTTACCCATTGGTACTTTCGACGTCGACGCTTGTGTATCATCCGTCCAAGAACGGGAAACCGTGTGATTGGCGTTTAGCCATGTCTCGTCAATGAACACGACATTATCCCAGTTATCAATTTTTTTTGCTTCTCTCAAGAAACTTATCCGTTTCAAAATGATGTCGTATCGTTCTAATAAAATTTTTCTTTTGTCTGTTTTTTTATACGAAAAACCAATATCTTTTAAGATTTTCGTTAAAGCAGTTTTACCCCCGCTAAACAGTCCAGCTTCTCTTAACGACGCCAAAAGCTTCATCCTGTTGAGATATTCATTTCTGGAATAGTAACCATATATATGATTTCTGATTGCATCGGCGTCAAAGGTATCAATATCTGTCACGGGTTTAGTTCTACGTTTCTTCTTCGGAGTACGTAAAATATTATCTTCCATGCCAGTAGAGCCGAACTTTTCTTTATTAATATTTGTAATCGTTCGTTTGCTAACTCCAAGCGCCTGAGAGACGCGTTCTTGTACTTTTTCGACAGGAACCAGGGGTCCGCCATTTTGCCGCTCCCGCTCAAAGTAATCTTGCAGCTTGATAATTAACTCACGGGCTCCAGTTTTCAATGTTTGTCCACGTTTAGGCATTATTATGCACCAAAAGTAAAAAGAACGCAATATAAGACACAATCAAAGTCAAATAACAACAGATCGCAAACACTTGAAGAACGTGGTCTATGCGCACGAAACGACAACAGACGACTGTTTCAGCGTCACAAAATGGCGGCCCATAACGCCATTTGGGGTTACCATTTTCAACCTAAATATAAAAATGCTACTTTGTATTTAATGTACTTTTATTTTTATATTTAATAAAAGTTATTCTAAAGTCCATTATTTTCAAATTCTTGAAAAGAAAAACAAAACGTATTATTTTATAAAGTATAACTGTATCGATAAGAACAGATTACGATACTATTATTCACTGTTATTGTTGGCACAGCACTACAAATATAAAGCGCTGACATAACCTTGTAATAGCGCAGTGTAGATTTAGAAAAATATTGTTTACCAAGTTATTTGACACTCAGTTTGACACAACATTATAACATTCATTAATTATTGATATAATAATGTTGTTTTAATGCTCATCAATAGTTAAAACGATAAACAACCAGCAAAAATATTTTTATCGTAACTGCAACGCCATTACAAAGTTACTGCGTCAGTTCAATCGCGACGTGTCAGGAACGCATTCTCTGAACGGCCGAAGTTTAAGTCGGCGTTTAAGTACAAATAAATTTAAGATAAATCGTTGCTTAAAATTGTAGTTTGTGTATAGGATAAGAGCTACTTTGTAGCTAAGAAACCGATAAATATTTAACTAGCGTTTGAGTATTCGGGCATTGGCCTTATAGTTCATACTAAATGAAACCAAAACTCTAATTATGTACAAAAATATACAACATTTAATCACGATCTAAATTCATCCTTATCACATATAAATAGGATACAAATTTACAAATCTTCTGTACTCCACTTGTATGCTTCTTCCTCTTGAGCTTTCTTCTTACTTTGTTGGTCAAAGAACTTCTTTTCATAGCCATTTGAACGGTCAACACCATCCCATCTGTAGCCGGGACGTATGTTGAAACGGTTTGGTGGGAAACTACCTTTGTATGAGGGTTTTTCTGTAAAAAATTAAAAGTAAAGTTAATCCTTTTGCAGGCTAGAGTTAATTTAAAATCCTTTGAAACTGTATTACTTATAGGGTAAAGTTTAAAATAATGTGGCAATATCAATCCATTGCCTGGAAATTTGTTAAAAGGTATAACCAAAGAAGTAAAGCATATTATTATATTATAATCACATTAATACAGTTGCACCTATATGACGTTGTTAAAGTTGGCTGAAAATTACGAGGGCTTATAGTTTTGAAGAAAGCAAATTGATTAAAAAGACTAGGACTAAAGTGGCTTTGCTGTCATAGCGTCTAAATCGTATTCTCTGAAGACAAAAATTAGTGCAGAGGGTTTCCTCCATCTATGGATTCCGTTTAGTAGTTTTTGCGTAAAAGAGTAACAAACATCCATCCATCCATCCTCACAAACTTTTGCATTTATAATATTAGTAGGATTTATTTCCTAAAGTAGGATAGTAACAGGTTTCTTTAAATAAATTAAATAGTAGATAAACTCCGTTTTCAAAATAGGTAAGGGCCGATATGTACAGTCAGAGGTAAAAATATATACACACCACAAAGTCTCAAAAAAGGTCACCATTAACAAGAACATAAACTTTTATTTAAATAAGTGTTCATATTATGTACACATTGTGTTGTTAATAAATATGTATTCAATAAGTAAAATAATATGTACCTACTCATCAAAAGAAGCATGTACATGCTTCTTTTGATGACAGTACAGTACACCGCCAACTGCTAATAATCATGTGTACGTTCTTGAGCAACTAAATATGTATACTCATAATACATATATTATGAACATTTATAATTTGAATACATATTTATGTTCTTGTTAATGGTGACGTCTTTTGAAACATTGTGGTGTGTATATATTTTTGCCTCTGACTGTACCATCTAGCCAAAAATTCTGTTCTTCTTTTGTTACAGAAGTACACATCTTTTTATTGTAAGACACATATTTTTATCTATTAAGGATCTTAAAAGAAATAATTCCAACTTAGATCTGTGATATGAATAAATAACACACCTGGTCCAAGTTCCCCCCTCTCTCTCTTCTTATCTTTAATATACTGCAGCATAGGATCTCCTTCTCTATCAATCTGTTTTAGGTTCGATTCCAGGTCATGATCTCCTTTATGCCTTGCAAGTGGCTTCGCTGCCTCATGCATGAATTGTTGTACTCTAGCCTCTTGATCTTCTATCTGTTTTATACTGTAATATAGAAAATAATTTTTATTAATGTGGAAATTTGTATGTATGTAACTAAATATGTCACCACCCCATCTCATCCCGTGGGTGTCGTAAAAACCGACTAAGGGACTAACCGTAAATATTATCTTTACAAAATAAAAAGAAAGAAAACTTGATATTAAACCCTATACCAATCCGTCTTGCCAGCGTGGTATTAGTAGGCCAAGTATCCCTCCTTCATGGGAGGAGGCCCGTCCCTGCAGTGGGATATGAAAATTTGATTGTATGTAATTTCATAACCAACATTATACACATTACATTGGAAAGCCATTAATCTACCCCTGTAAAGACAGGCCTCATCTAATGCTGAAAAAAAAATTGGTATACTAATGGTATAGGGTTTTAAAACAAGTTTTGCATATTTGGTTTTCATAGAGACTTTCCCTTGGACGGATTTTATGATCCTCATAACCAGAAAAGGTAGTGGCACCATGTATTCTTACTCCATCACCACACTTATTTATTTAAAGCCCTTATTGCTATACAGTGTGTAAATTAAATGCTTGTTCTGCTCCGTTTGTGCTTGTCCTTGGACATAGGCCTCCTCCAATGATCTCCACTTATCTCGGTCCATGGCACTCCGTGGCCACGTTGTGATCCCGGCGGTTTTAACTATATCATCCTCCCATCTTTTTTGTGGTCCTCCTCTGCTCCTTTTGGAGGCTTTGGGAATCACTACACTTAGAACATTCAATGTATTTAATAGTATTTATAAAATAACATTACCCTCGGCTCCATTTCTTATATTTCTCGTCTAATTCTTTCTGCCTTTCAGCTTTTTCTTTTTGTTTTTGCCTATCCTCTGATGTCTCCCTTTTACCTATAAATTAAAAGTAATATTATTAAAACAAAGCTAGAGAATTAAAAAATGTCATCATAACCTCCTCCCATGACGGTGGGATACCTACTAATAGCTCGGTGGCCAGAGGGATTGGTATAAAGTTTAATTTCAAGTTTTCCTTCTTTCTATGTAAAGGTAATATTTACAGATAGTCCCTTAGTCGGTTTCTATGACACCCATGACTGCTACGCAGAGGCCTCGGGTTCGATTCCCGCTCAATGCAAATATTTGTGTGCATGAACATGATTATTCGCATTGTACTAAGTGTTTCTATATTGTATAATATGTAAGTATTTATAAAAAAAAAGTATACAAGAACTAATATCCGTTGTTCTGTTACCCATAACACAAGCAGGTTAAGCCTAGCTTACTTTGGGAACAGATGGCGCTGTGTAGAGATGTCCATGAATATTTATTTCTTTACTTATTTAACTAAATAATATAATCTGTGAACATTTATTTATTATTGGCTGACATGATGAGTTGGACTATAAATGTATTAAATAACTTTTCTACAGTAACATAAAATATATTTACCTTTCCTAGAAACAGCCTTAGCATTCCTACCAGACACTTCATCAGACATCTTATTAAATATCTCATCCTCTTTCCTTCTAAACTCGTTGTTCTCATGTCTCAACTGCCTAGCATCTTGTAAGCCCGCCATCTTTCCTTCCAGCGTTCTTGCCATTTTCTTGTTAGTCGGTGGCGGACTATCATTTTTATATTTATCTTTATCTTTTCTCGGCGGTGATTGGTCTGAATCTGAGTTATATTTTCTTTTGCTATTCTCTGGTGATTTACGCTTGTGTTTTCTCGGTGGTGATAAATCTGAATCGGAGGAATTTCTTTGTTTTCTTGCTTTTTCTGGCTTTTGGTTGCTGTCTCGGCCATTTCTTTGGTTGTAGTTTTGTGTTTGTGGTGAATGCTTTCTCCTTTTAGAAGAAGAGTTAGGAGATATGTTACGTTTCTTGTTATCTATTCTAGATTTGTTCGGTACGGACCTGTTGTCATAGTCTTTCCTGGATTTCCTCGGTGGTGATTGATCGGAATCATATTTGTTTGGTTTCCTTGGCGGTGACTGGTCAGAATCATATTTATTGGATTTCCTTGGCGGTGATTGGTCAGAATCATATTTCTTAGATCTCCTAGGTGGCGAAACATCCGAACTATTTGAACGCCTTCTATGTTTTTGGTGTTTAGAATGTTGTGGTCTATTTTCTTCTCTTCTATGTCCAGACGAATCTTTCGAATCGGCATCTTCATCTCTATCTCCCCAACGACTAGGTTTTCTTACCCTTTCTTTGGACCCTGTATCTTTACTATGTCTTGGAGGTGAAACATCAAGGCTTTGTGTTTTACTAGGCTTTTCTTTTCTCCAAGGAGGGCTCTTGTCTTTTCTTCGAGGAGGGCTCTTCTCTTTTCTCCTAGGAGGGCTGCAGTCACTATCACTTCCACGTTTCGAGGGTTTAGTTGATTTATCATTGGAATGTTTCCTCGGTGGAGAGGGATCGGAGTCATTTTTCTTTTCATCATCTTCCGAGTCGCTGTACATTTTACCAAATATCAATTCATTCTCTTTTTCTACTTCTTTAATATCTTTTTTTATCTCTTCTATTTGTAATTTACTATTGAAACCATCATCCTGAAAATGATAAAGTTTAATTTTAGTATAATATTATGTACTTGTACCACCCGTACCCATGGGTGTCGTAAAAACCGACTAAGGGACTTTCCATGAATATTATCTTTACGAAATAAAAAGAAGGAAAACTCAAAATTAAACCCTATACCAATCCGTTTGGCCAGCGTGGTATTAGTAGGCCTAGTACCCCTCCATCACGGGAGGAGGCCTATCCCTGCAGTAGGACATTAACTGGCTGTTATGCTGAAATATTTTCTGACCAATGACTGTCATGATTTTCTACAACATTTTGTGTTCTTCACCTGTACTTAAAAAGTAGGTACATTTATTAAGTATATTAGTATTAAGTACAAGTACAAGTATGTTGTAGAAAATCATGACAGTCATTGGTCAGAAAATATTTGGAGAGAGGTTTGAAGCTAAGGGTCTATATTACTTACTAGCTGACCCGTGCCCACTTCGCTGGGTGGCGAATAAAACGCATCCATTTTTTAAACATATATTTAATTACTGCTCCACTCCTATTAGTCATAGCGTGATACTATATAGCCTATGACACTCTCCAATAAATGGACTATTTAACACAGAAAGATTTTTTTAAATCGGTTCAGTAGTTCCAGAGATTATCCCTTACAACGTCACAAACTTTACCTCTGTATAATATTAGTATAGACGTATAGATAAGTAGTGCCTTGAGCTTAGTGACAACATACACTAAAGGATCCAGGAATTACCTTGAAGATATTAGGAGAAAAGAAAAGATGCATACTGCTCAGAATATAATCTAAGGTCTTTACCTATGAAATTGCCATTTTATTTCTGCGCAGTCTCTAGCCTCTACATTCTTAATTGTATAATTCCTTGATACTTTTTTTTCTTTTTAAACACAATAGTTAGCTTAAATGTGCGCTATTACTTATACCAAATTTCACTATACTAAGTTTAATAATTATTGAAAAATCCAAGAAAACGTTAGTATGAAAAATCTTAGTTTTGATAAAATCTTCATACAAAACGGGAATTTCATAGGTAATAAATTCTGCTGTTAATGACAAGTGTGAGTGTTCATGGTGCAATACATTATCTAAGGACATAAGTTAATATTACACAAAAGTAAGTGATAAAAACATTATACCTGATTAACAACTTTCCACTTAGAGCTAGTCTTCAACTGGTCCAGTTGTTTCAACTCTTCAGGTCTATCATCAATAATGCCGGCTATCTGAGGAGCGTCTTCACCTTCATCAAATACATCTAGTTCATCACCGTCAAGGGGACGTAACTTTGATACGTCAATATCATCATCAATTATTTTGAATCTGTAAAAAAATAAGATTTTAAAACTTAATGAATGTGGCCCAATCTGTTTGACAGGATTGTGACAAGTGGCGTTCTGTCGTCTCTGCCTACCCCGGACGGGATAAGGTGTGAGTTTATGTATGTATGTATTTTAACACTTTGGCATTGTAGAGATAATATATTATGGTTTCCTTGATAGTGATAGATTGTTATACTACATTGTGGCTGGCAGCACAGTAAAGAGCAGGAGATATGTTACGTCCAGTTATCATTTTTGGAACTAAATGGCAGGTAGTGTGCAGGGGTAATGTTTCCTTTGATCCTGTATGTAAAGCTAGTACGCATGAACATGGCAAAGTAATTTTGTATAGGATCAAGTATATCATAACAAACCTTCTGATTGTTTTAATTTTAGTGTATGATATATGTTATATTAGGCAGATAATATTGACACAGTAATTTAAACCCTATTCAATTTACTTACACTCATATGGATTAGTATATAAGCTAGTTATTAAGATAATAAAATCAGTCAATATTTAATCTCTGAACAATCGTTTTATTTGACTCACATAGCAACTCGCTATAACTGTACATGCATGAACTTTATTCATAACTAACCTTAAAACAACCACAAGTACATTAGATTATCATTACATTATGTGGTTTAGCAAATTTTCATTCTAATATTGTGATACAGGAAATGCGAAACCTTATACCAATCTACGCAGTTATACCAGGAAAAATATAACTGGGTTTATTTGTACTAGGTTATGATTTTAAAATTGCATGAACATTAAATAATACAATACAGTTATTATTACTGCTACTAGACTTATGGCATTAAAATGAGTTCAACTAATGAATGCTTTACCACAAACAGCTTGAATTTACACAACAGTTACGATACTTGAAACATATGTTTTATTCTTGTGATAGTACCAGATTACAACTGGAATGTAGTACATAAACAAAACTAAACTAAAGGTTTTTCTTTTTATTAATAAATACATAGTTTATGAAAAAGGATTTCCGATTTCAAGTATAAGAAATTTATCAAATCTTACCCTTTGCCTCTAACAACTTTTTTCTTCTTTTTCTTTTTGTCGCCCGAAGGTCTACCAAGATACTTTTGTAAATATGCCTTCTGATCTATTGTTGTAGACATTTTGGTTAATGGAAAATTAAATATTTATTTTACAAATACGAAGATTATTGGTGAGAAATTAGAAAAAAGAAGGAAGACGCTCTGCAAAATAGTTTTTGACATTGACAAAAATGACAATTGAGTTGACATAAAGATGTTGTCACATGGTAATGTCAAACACAATGAATACAGAAAAAGATGAAAAGTGCACAAATTAATATAATGGCTACGCCTTGGATTAGGCAGCCATCGGTTTTTATTTAAAATATTTAATTTTTTGTTTAAAGTCCACAAAAAAATAATCATGAGGTATTTTTTTTCATGGTTTGTTCCACAGAATTGTAAATATAAAAAACTTTTTGACAAAAAGAGCAAAATTTTTTTTTAATCATCGTGATGCTTATCTCAGGGACAGACTGGAGTTGAGGCAGAAACCTCGGATCACTTTACGTGTTTTTTGACTTATTTACTATTTGAAATGGACCCCTTGTTTTATAAACGCCACCAAATTTGTACGGTGCAAATTTCCTTGATTTTTTAATTTAAGATAGGTAGTATTTTATTTTAACCAACAAGTTTTAAATTTAGATCAAACGAATATTCAAAAACGTAAGAGTAAGCCAGTCTATTATGGAATAATGTAGAGTTGTGTGAATGTGTGAGGAATGTTAAAAATGAAACAGTATTCTTTTGCTGCAGCTTAGTATTTATTATACTTTATTCATGGTTAAATAAAATTAAAAATAAAACATCGTTCATCCTTTTATGAATAGCTAGTGGTCATATTAAGGTTGATATGTCACGAAGATAATGTCCTTCTGTCGACACAAAGCTTAAAGCTGGCTTGCAACATCGTCTACTCTGTCTGACGAATGACGAGCCTGAAAGAACAGAAAATATGTTTAAAAAAAATCCTGAATGAACAAAAAAGGGCAGCAGAACTTACGAAAAAAATTCTTTAAATAATTTTCCAGTGTGCGCCTAAAAACAGCAACTTATTTGGTACGTCAGAGCCTATCGTTACAATTGCGTCATCGAGGAGGTTAGTTTAAGGATTGAAATGGGGAGAATTGGGGACTGGAAGTGAGGGGTGGCAATATAAGCTTTCCTTTTTATGGAATTAGAAATTATGTTCATGGACACTTTACACGCACATAATTACATGTTATTCGTCTTCAAGAACACTCAAAAGATGTAAAGGTATAGTCTCTCAATATCTATAATCAATATATTATGTTTACTTACCACAACTACGTTTTTGCCGTCCAAGCGCCGCTAAAAAATAAAACGAGGTTTAGTAAGTCTTGCTAAATTAATTAAACATAATTTAAGCTAACTTAACATAAAAATAGATTAAAGTATTTCTTGGTCTATGAGGTCGTGTTTTCGAATTTCAGACAGGACAATCGTTTGTGCGATCCACATTTTATTGTCAAATGATATCATTGTGTCTGTGATATTGATATTTGTATAACCGATTTTTCAACTCGCTCTTTTGACAGGTTTTAGATATCATTTGAAAACTTTTTTGAATTGACAAACTTTGTTTAAGGTACTGCGATCGCAATCAGGTTGTCAAAGACCCTCCAAAACTTATACTAAATATTAATTTTAGCGAATAGTCGTTCTAGTTCTTATATTTTCTTAATTAATTAACATCATCATCATCATATCAGGCAACGGATGTCTAGACGTCCACTTCTAGACATATACTTCAACCCTCCACAATCATGTGCCTCCCTCATCCATTGGTTCCTGTCGCCCTGACTCGGTTGTCGATCCACCATTTGCGGGGTCTTCCCAACCTGCGTCTTTCGGTACGCGGTCACCATTCCAGAACCTTACTGCCTCAACGGCTTTTAAAGCAATTACTTATTCGGTATCATCATCATCATATCAGCCAATCGACGTTCACTGCTGGACATAGGCCTCCTCCAAGTATTGCCACCTTGCGCGGTCCTGTGCCTCCCTCATCCATGGGCTACCCGCCGTCCTAACTAGGTCGTCAGTCCACCGGGTGAGGGGTCTCCCCACCCTGCGCTTTCCGGTACGTGGTATTCGGTATACTTATAAAAAAATCTTGATCAACTTACGTCATCATTATTCTGACTTTGACCTGACCATCTGTATATATAAATGTGGTGGGATTTTGACGGTTCCCTGTGGGCATGATAGCCTGCAGAATAGCTACTGTGATGTCTATCGTCCGAGTATCGTTCATTCAAATGCCTGTTTTGGTGGTCATAACTGTTATCTAGCCTGTGGTGGTCATAACTGTTGTCAAGCCTATGATGGTCATAACTGCTGTCAAGCCTGTGATGGTGGTCAAGCCTATCTTCATGCCTGTTATGGTGCTCAAGCCTATCTTCATGCCTGTTATGGTGTTCAAGCCTATCTTCATGCCTGTTATGGTGGTCAAGCCTATCCTCATGCCTGTTTTGGTGTTCAAGCCTATCTTCATGCCTGTTATGGAGGTCAAGCCTATCTTCATGCCTGTTATGGTGGTCAAGCCTATCTTCATGCCTGTTATGGTGGGCAAGCCTATCGTCATGCCTGTTATGGTGCCTATCCTGATCCCTGATAAGGTAGTCATACCTATCGTGATGCCTGTTGAGGTGGTCATAACTGCTGTCAAGCCTGTGAAGGTCATGCCTGTCTTCATGCCTGCTATGGTGCCTATCCTGATCCTGATGGTGGTAACTTCTGTCATCATATCTGTCATGATGTCTGTCATGATGTCTGCTTAGAAGGTCACTTCTATCATGATGCCTGCTTAGGAGGTCACTTCTGTCAAGATACCTGTCATTAGGCCTGCTTAGGAGGTCACCCCTATTTTGAGGCCTGCTTAGGAGGTTACTTCTGTCTTGAAGCCTGTCAAGAGGCCTGCTTACAAGGTCACCTCTGTCTTGATGCCTGTTTAGGAGGTCATCATTCCGGCTGCTGAGGAGGAGGTGACGACTGCTAGATAAATCACGCCTTGAGCGATGTAGTCGTCTACTTATCTTTTCTTCTGCGAAGTCATCTTCTCTATTGTCGAGTGCCTGTGGAATGTGAGATAGAATATTATTCACAAAGTCCTATGTCCGTGTGGTGACGGAGTAAGAATAAAATATGTCACCACCCCATCTCATCCCATGGGTGTCGTAAAAACCGACTAAGGGACTATCCGTGAATATTATCTTTACGAAGTAAAAAGAAGGAAAATTTGAAATTAAGCCCGATACCAATCCGTCTGGCCAGCGTGGTATTAGTAGGCTAAGTGTCCTCCGTCCCAGGAGGAGGCCCGTCCCTGCAGTGGGACATTAATGGGCTGTTATGATGATGATAGTCCATAGGCTCTCACCGTATTTTATTACTCGGTACCCTATAAAGTAGGTAGACCCAGTTTTATTCTATCACTGAAAATAGTTTTGTCCCTTGGAGTGGAACCACAATTAGTTTTCAGGAAGTCTAATTACAAAAATAGCGGCAGCCGGTCTATATGAAATAGCTATCGGCACCGCTCCGACCAACTCCAAGCATCTACGATCCGTTATGTGTGAAAAGAAAATTGCACGGCGGCGGTCAGTGTGAATGGACCCATTATGTACAAAAAGTTTTACATAAAATAAATTAATCATCCTCCGTTTGGTGACGGAGTAAGAATACAATATGTCACCACCCCATCTCATCCCATGGGTGTCGTAAAAACTGACTAAGAGACTATCCGTAAATATTACCTTTACAAAATAAAAAGAAGGAAAACTTGAAATTAAACCCTATACCAATCCGTCTGGCCAGCATGGTATTAGTAGGCCAAGTATCCCTCCGCCACGGTAGAAGGCCCGTCTCTGCAGTGGGACATTATTGGGCTGTTATGATGATTGTATGTACTAACCTCTAGGTTGTGAGCACTACGTTTCACTACTTCATGGGTACTGTCTCGGTCCTGTAAGTTTTTGAAATTATCATTAATGTAATTACTTTGTGGTGAGTAAAACCAATCCTGGACTATGAAAAGTACTAGTTATAGTACTAGTTTTAGAGAAAAGTTTTACAGTCCAGTCCTTGTTAGGACAGCGGGAAATCGATGGATGAGAGAGGTATATGATTGCGCAGGGTGAAAAAATATTTGGAGGCCGCCTTTGCATCAATGGGGGTGAACCTTTGCTGGTAAGTTTAGGCTTTTAATCGACTTTAGCAAAGTGATGTTTTCGAAGCAATTGCGTCGAAAGGTCTTCTAGATCAATAAAGATCTGTATCTTGATCAAAGAGTTGCCGGCTTCCTGCACGAGCAAAATAAATATTTCATTTGCGAAGGTAGCCCGAGGTTCATGTCAGTCACCCACTTCTTTTCTGCATATCAACAATTGGCTACAGATGTTATTATTTTTATGCAGATGATAGCATGTTAGACTTGGGGTGGGGACGAATAACGAAGTGATTAAGTAAGGGTTCTTACTAGTTTTTAACTGACTTCAAAAAAAGGAGGAGGTTCTGAATTCGATTGTATTTTTTTGTTTGGTACCTGATTTCTCGAAAACGGCTAGACCGATTTAAAAAAAAAAATAGCCAAGTATTATTCTATCACTGAAAGAGGTTCGTCCCTTGGAGTGGAACCACAATTAGTTTTCAGGAAGTCTAATTACAAAAATAGCGGCAGCCGGTTTATATGAAATAGCTTTTGGCACCGCTCCGACCAACTCCAAGCATCTACGATCCGTTATGTGTGAAAAGAAAATTGCACGGCGGTCAGTGTGAATGGACCCATTATGTCCAAAAAGTTTTACATAAAATAAATTAAACATCCTCCGTGTGGTGACGGAGTAAGAATACAATATGTCACCACCCCATCTCATCCCATGGGTGTCGTAAAAACCGACTAAGGGACTATCCGTAAATATTACCTTTACAAAATAAAAAAAAGAAAAACTTGAAATTGAACCCTATACCAATCCGTCTGGCCAGCATGGTATTAGTAGGCCAAGTATCCCTAGTTTGTCGCCGTTGAGTAGCAGGCCAGAGAGGACGGCGTAGTGTTCCACGTACGCCTCTCTACAGTGGAAGGGCACGGTCTTGCCCTTCGTTTTCGGGGTCCGCTAATTTTGCGGACCAGCACCCGCCGGGACGGCTCGAGTAATGTCAGTCTTCTCGCCGTCTCGGCATTTTGGGTGAGAGAGGAACACCGTGGGTTTTTAGTCGGTAAACCGTATTACCATCTTTCGGGACTCCGACACACCTGCCCGCCTGGGCCAAAGGCGGGTAGACGGCCTATAAAAGGTTTTCACACGAGAAAAAAAAAAAAAAAAAAAAGGCCAAGTGTCCCTCCGCCACGGTAGGAGGCCCGTCTCTGCAGTGGGTCATTATTGGGCTGTTATGATGATTGTATGTACTAACCTCTAGGTTGTCAGCACTACGTTTTACTACTTCATGGGTACTGTCTCGGTCCTGTAAGTTTTTGAAATTATCTTTAATATAAATACTTTGTGGGGGTGAACCTTTGCTGGTAAATTTAGGCTTTTAATCGACTTTAGCAAAGTGATGTTTTCGAAGCAATTGCGTCGAAAGGTCTTCTAGATCAATAAAGATCTGTATCTTGGTCAAAGAGTTGCCGGCTTCCTGCACGAGCAAAATAAATATTTCATTTGCGAAGGTAGCCCGAGGTTCATGTCAGTCACCCACTTTTTTTCTGCATATCAACAATTGGCTACAGATGTTATTATTTTTATGCAGATAATAGCATGTTAGACTTGGGGTGGGGACGAATAACATAGTGATTAAGTAAGGGTTCTTTCTAGTTTTTAACCGACTTCAAAAAAAGGAGGAGGTTCTGAATTCGATTGTATTTTTTTTTGTTTGTTACCTGATTTCTCGGAAACGGCTAGACCGATTTAAAAAAAATTAGTTTGTACCCTATAAAATAGACCAAGTATTATTCTACCACTGAAAGAGGTTCGTCCCTTGGAGTGGAACCACAATTAGTTTTCAGGAAGTCTAATTACAAAAAATAGCGGCAGCCGGTCTATATGAAATAGCTATCGGCACCGCTCTGACCAACTCCAAGCATCTACGATCCGTTATGTGTGAAAAGAAAATTGCACGGCGGTCAGTGTGAATGGACCCATTATGTACAAAAAGTTTTACATAAAATAAATTAAACATCCTCCGTGTGGTGACGGAGTAAGAATACAATATGTCACCACCCCATCTCATCCCATGGGTGTCGTAAAAACCGACTAAGGGACTATCCGTAAATATTACCTTTACAAAATAAAAAGAAGGAAAACTTGAAATTAAACCTTATACCAATCCGTCTGGCCAGCATGGTATTAGTAGGCCAAGTATTCCTCCGCCACGGTAGGAGGCCCGTCTCTGCAGTGGGACATTATTGGGCTGTTATGATGATTGTATGTACTAACCTCTAGGTTGTGAGCACTACGTTTTACTACTTCATGGGTACTGTCTCGGTCCTGTAAGTTTTTGAAATTATCATTAATGTAATTACTTTGTGGTGAGTAAAACCAATCCTGGACTATGAAAAGTACTAGTTATAGTACTAGTTTTAGAGAAAAGTTTTACAGTCCAGTCCTTGTTAGGACAGCGGGAAATCGATGGATGAGAGAGGTATATGATTGCGCAGGGTGAAAAAATATTTGGAGGCCGCCTTTGCATCAATGGGGGTGAACCTTTGCTGGTAAGTTTAGGCTTTTAATCGACTTTAGCAAAGTGATGTTTTCGAAGCAATTGCGTCGAAAGGTCTTCTAGATCAATAAAGATCTGTATCTTGATCAAAGAGTTGCCGGCTTCCTGCACGAGCAAAATAAATATTTCATTTGCGAAGGTTGCCCGAGGTTCATGTCAGTCACCCATTTTATTTCTGCATATCAACAATTGGCTACAGATGTTATTATTTTTATGCAGATGATAGCGTGTTAGACTTGGGGTGGGGACGAATAACGAAGTGATTAAGTAAGGGTTCTTTCTAGTTTTTAACCGACTTCAAAAAAAGGAGGAGGTTCTGAATTCGATTGTATTTTTTTTTGTTTGTTAAGTACCTGATTTCTCGAAAACGGCTAGACCGATTTAAAAAAAAAATAGTTTGTACCCTATAAAATAGACCAAGTATTATTCTATCACTGAAAGTGGTTCGTCCCTTGGAGTGGAACCACAATTAGTTTTCAGGAAGTCTAATTACAAAAATAGCGGCAGCCGGTCTATATGAAATAGCTATCGGCACCGCTCCGACCAACTCCAAGCATCTACGATCCGTTATGTGTGAAAAGAAAATTGCACGGCGGTCAGTGTGAATGGACCCATTATGTACAAAAAGTTTTACATAAAATAAATTAATCATCCTCCGTGTGGTGACGGAGTAAGAATACAATATGTCACCACCCCATCTCATCCCATGGGTGTCGTAAAAATCAACTAAGGGACTATCCGTAAATATTACCTTTACAAAATAAAAAGAAGGAAAACTTGAAATTAAACCCTATACCTATCCGTCTGGCCAGCATGGTATTAGTAGGCCAAGTATCCCTCCGCCACGGTAGGAGGCCCGTCTCTGCAGTGGGACATTATTGGGCTGTTATGATGATTGTATGTACTAACCTCTAGGTTGTCAGCACTACGTTTTACTACTTCATGGGTACTGTCTCGGTCCTGTAAGTTTTTGAAATTATCATTAATGTAATTACTTTGTGGTGAGTAAAACCAATCCTGGACTATGAAAAGTACTAGTTATATAGTTTTAGAGAAAAGTTTTACAGTCCAGTCCTTGTTAGGACAGCGGGAAATCGATGGATGAGAGAGGTATATGATTGCGCAGGGTGAAAAAATATTTGGAGGTCGCCTTTGCATCAATGGGGGTGAACCTTTGCTGGTAAGTTTAGGCTTTTAATCGACTTTAGCAAAGTGATGTTTTCGAAGCAATTGCGTCGAAAGGTCTTCTAGATCAATAAAGATCTGTATCTTGATCAAAGAGTTGCCGGCTTCTTGCACGAGCAAAATAAATATTTCATTTGCGAAGGTAGCCCGAGGTTCATGTCAGTCACCCACTTTTTTTCTGCATATCAACAATTGGCTACAGATGTTATTATTTTTATGCAGATGATAGCGTGTTAGACTTGGGGTGGGGACGAATAACGAAGTGATTAAGTAAGGGTTCTTTCTAGTTTTTAACCGACTTCAAAAAAAGGAGGAGGTTCTGAATTCGATTGTATTTTTTTTTGTTTGTTAAGTACCTGATTTCTCGAAAACGGCTAGACCGATTTAAAAAAAAAATAGTTTGTACCCTATAAAATAGACCAAGTATTATTCTATCACTGAAAGAGGTTCGTCCCTTGGAGTGGAACCACAATTAGTTTTCAGGAAGTCTAATTACAAAAATAGCGGCAGCCGGTCTATATGAAATAGCTATCGGCACCGCTCCGACCAACTCCAAGCATCTACGATCCGTTATGTGTGAAAAGAAAATTGCACGGCGGTCAGTGTGAATGGACCCATTATGTACAAAAAGTTTTACATAAAATAAATTAAACATCCTCCGTGTGGTGACGGAGTAAGAATACAATATGTCACCACCCCATCTCATCCCATGGGTGTCGTAAAAACCGACTAAGGGACTATCCGTAAATATTACCTTTACAAAATAAAAAGAAGGAAAACTTGAAATTAAACCTTATACCAATCCGTCTGGCCAGCATGGTATTAGTAGGCCAAGTATCCCTCCGCCACGGTAGGAGGCCCGTCTCTGCAGTGGGACATTATTGGGCTGTTATGATGATTGTATGTACTAACCTCTAGGTTGTCAGCACTACGTTTTACTACTTCATGGGTACTGTCTCGGTCCTGTAAGTTTTTGAAATTATCATTAATGTAATTACTTTGTGGTGAGTAAAACCAATCCTGGACTATGAAAAGTACTAGTTATAGTACTAGTTTTAGAGAAAAGTTTTACAGTCCAGTCCTTGTTTGGACAGCGGGAAATCGATGGATGAGAGAGGTATTATGATTGCGCAGGGTGAAAAAATATTTGGAGGCCGCCTTTGCATCAATGGGGGTGAACCTTTGCTGGTAAGTTTAGGCTTTTAATCGACTTTAGCAAAGTGATGTTTTCGAAGCAATTGCGTCGAAAGGTCTTCTAGATCAATAAAGATCTGTATCTTGATCAAAGAGTTGCCGGCTTCCTGCACGAGCAAAATAAATATTTCATTTGCGAAGGTAGCCTGAGGTTCATGTCAGTCACCCACTTTTTTTCTGCATATCAACAATTGGCTACAGATGTTATTATTTTTATGCAGATGATAGCATGTTAGACTTGGGGTGCTATACACATCGCTCAGCGATCAGGAGGCTCTCGAGAGGAAATGGAATCCATTAAAGTTTAAACCAAGCATGCTCTAGATAATATCTCAGCATGGGGTATCCGTTACCTGGTGGGATTCAACTATGTTTTAAAAAAGCCCATTTTCTGTTCAACGCTGGCTCTGATGCAGTCACTGGCTCTTCTTTATTGAGATAATGTTATCTCATAGACATGTGTCTATTAGCGTGTTCTATGTGAAATTTGTTCCTGGCTGTCGTCATAGTGAGACATTCGTTAAGCCATATCAAAGGCCTATGCCCTTTCGACACCAGGTTGGTCACTAGCCAAACGATAAATAAGAAGCTGTTCTATCCTATTTACTAAGGAGAGTACTCTGAAGAGTTGTTTGATTTCGGCAGCTTCCCCTCTGCACAACAAGATCACTAGTGCTGGTCTTGGTATCAAAGCCCAACGGTTTTTCGAATTTTACCCGTAATTTTAAATTTACAAAGTCTAAGTAATTCCCTCCCTTACCGTATCGTAAAGTCATTTTCACGTCACGCGTCGCTTCAGGCACGATGGGAGTTATTAGCGTCGTTCCTGGATTGTATTGAATGACTGAGGAATGAAGACTAATTCTGGAATCATGCCTAAATCTTGAATGGAGCCTGAATCAGGAATGAAACCTGAAGGAATGGATCAGGGTCGATGGACTTAGATAGCAAATAAAATGTATTAAATTCAACTTACCTTATTTTTGTTGGAAGGTGCAGCTAATGCCACAGCCAAGCACAAAGAGAGTATAATGAAGGTCTTCATACTTATGCCTTCCTAAACTTAACTAATACGACTCTTTACTTGCTATTTATTCAAAAATATTAATGCCGTAAATAATTGTTCTTGATGAATATTAGTTTTTTTGTAATCGGCCATGAAATTTGATCATTACATTTATTTAAGTATTAATATTTTCGAATTCAAATTAATTTGTTGTTTTATTGAAAATTCAATTAGGACAACAGGTTTTAATTATGTGAAAAATTGCAATCATGTTATAGGTACATTATTTTATTGGAAGTTTAATATGCAACGTGCTGATAATTAATTAATCATTCTCGCTTGATTGAAGCTAATTTATATAATTTCCCATGGACAAGGGGAAAATTATCGATATAATATTTAACTGATAAGGTATCCGAAGTGCTAATCGAAATAGATTAAAGTTCAAGTACCTTTTTCCCCGGGGATCTGACTATCTCTGGGCGTAGTGGTTATATAACATGCCTCTGCTTCGCAGAGGTCTCGGGTTCGATTCCCGCTCAAAGCAAAATTTTGTGTGCATGAACATGATTTTTTGCAATGGGTTTCTATGTGAGTATAATATGTATCATGTATTTACAAAAAAAAGTATTTAAGTATGTTTATCCGTTGTCTAGTACCCATATTTCGGACTACGTAGGAGGCGATGTGTGAATGTGTTAGGATTATTTATTTAAAACAGTTCTTGGTAGCGTGGTATTAATAGGTCAAGTTTACGTCGCTATAGGACTTAATTCCCTTTTATCTCATAAGGACAGATTCTCATAAAGACAGATTCGCAAAAGGACAGATTCTCATATGGACAGATTCTCAAAAAGACAGAAATGGTACAGTTGTACACACTTTCATGCAAGTCACTAGGACATGAAATCGTGAGCATCGCTATAAACCGGTCTAGTGCGAGTCTGACTCGCGCACCGAGGGTTCTGTACAAAATATACCCGTCAAAATGTGATGACGTCACGACTCATCTGTCAAAATTCTTTGAAGTCACGACTTAGCAGTCAAAAATTACTTACCCGCCAAAACTCTATGACGTCATGTTTTAAAAAATCAAAAATATATTATTATGATGGAACTAAAAGGTTAAGGTTTTCAAGTTTTCTCCTTTATAATTGTACTCTAAGACCTTGCATCAGGCCAAATTTCAAGTTTGTATGTAGACTGGAAGTACACTGTAGGTTTTGATACCCTTGCTTCTCGAAAATTTGCGACATAAACAGCTGTATCTTTGAACACGGACGTATATAGTATACGTTCGTGTCTCTGAATAAGTTGAATTAGAAGTTGGTTTTTTTTAAACAGCTCTAAAACGCAACAGATATAAGTATTTGGTAAAAATTTCAGCTCGGTACCACTATGTGTTCCTGAGAAATATGATCTTGACAGACAGACAGACGGATAACAAAGTGAGGTCCTATAAGGGTTCCGTTTTTTTACTGATCTCTTGATCCCTAAAAATTAACGTCGACATAACAAAAACTTAAAAAAATGTATTTATTTATTTGATTGAAAATAATTTCATTATGTAGGTATAGGGTAATAAATAATATTATTTAATAAGTAAAATATAACTATTATTTTGTTTTTTACTGATGCTTATTTGTTTTTCATAATATTTCAAATTTAATTTCTAAATACTTGGTTTTCCTTTTCTTCTTACTATTACTTTTGTCTTTTTGAGAATCTGTCCATATGAGAATCTGTCCTTCTGAGAATCTGTCTTTTTGAGAATCTGTCCTTATGCGAATAATTGCTTAATTCTGCAGTGTGACATTAATGGGCTGTTACGATGTTTGTGGATCACACAAATGATTATTTTGCGTGGGGTTTGAACCCGCGACCTCGCGCACGACAGCCAGATACACGACCGCTGTGCCACCGAGCCACTTAAATTTAGCATATGCATATTTTTATTGTATTCTTACTCCGTCACCACACGGATAAATATACAATATGTATACGGAATAAGAATACAATATGTCACCACCCCATCTCATCCCATGGGTGTCGTAGAAATCGACTAAGGGACTATCTGCGAATATTAGCTTCACATAGAAAGAAGGAAAACTTGAAATTAATCCCTATACCAATCCGTCTGGCCAGCGTGGTATTAGTATGCCAAGTATCCCTCCATCACAGGAGGAGGTCCGTCCCTGCAGTGTGACCTTAATGGGCTGTTATGATGATGTTTTTATTGAATTATACCATTTTACCATCTTTCGTAAACAACCAACCCAGATAACATTTCTTACAATTAGAGAATAAATTGAAAGAGAGATTTTGTTTCGAATCTTATTAAGCTATCTAAAAATAGCCATTAAAGAACACCTCCGTTCGTGCCGGAGACGGTGTAATGTGTTCTAATAGGAGACAAATTAATCAAAGAAAAAGAAAAAAGAAAGTCTTTTCTTTACGAAATCTCACAAAGACGCTAATCGGAAAGGAAATTATTTAAAGAAGAAACTTGACAAGTATGAGTCGGGTTTAGGAATGAGGGTTCCGTGCAATGCCGTTTTTTGGTCTCAAAACGTACGTATACCTATAATATATTTATTACTAAAAATATTTTTCTTATTGTGATATTTTGATTCCTTTGACAAAAGACTAAATAAGTAACTTAAGAGCCATTTCACATTTTCGTGCGAAATTCTAAGATTTTGGTTACCATCATAACGTAGACTCTGGCATTTTTAAATACATGTAAAAAATAGGCCCATCTTTTGCATTGTAAACGTCTTGAACACATTTTATAAAAAAATATAGGTAAACTTCGTAGTGGCTAATCTCCCACAACAAGTTTTCTGAAAAATCAACGCAGAGTTCATTTCAAGCTCTCATATCTAACACTAATATGTATAAGTTTGACTAAAAAAAATACGTATCCCATCAGAAATATACTTTTGTTGTTATCGTCTAAACTAGAATATGGATTAATATTACTAATATTTTGTAAAAAAATAAAATCTGAAGTCGTTTTTTACGGTTTATACCCCTACTTTGTTGCGGTTTTTAGCTTAAATTAAGTGTATTTCTCATTTATAAAATTATATCAAAATAAACTACGTTCTTAAAGAAATCTAATTCCAAAGTTTGATAAAAATCTCTTTTTTACTTATTTTTTAATAATACTATGAATAACACTCTTATTTAGAATAAATTACATTTCATAATCATACTATGATTAGTACCGCGCGAGCGCTTGTCGAGGTAGGACCTGTACCATTTTTTCTCGTGCGCCGAACTACGAGCGTCGTGTCGTAAACGCGATATTATAGTACGACTACAACATTTTGGATGATTAAAATATGTTATTATATTCTTGTTTATTTTTAATATAGGTACACATCCTTAACTTTATATATTGGTGATTTTATTTATAAGGCAATAAAGTTTTATTAGACTAAATTAATAAAATAAAAAGTTCCCATGCTTTAGCACGAATGGGCCGGCTCGCCTGGTTTAACCTTCAAGTGGTCGCGCGTAGTCAAGTAGACTGCTCTTAGTACATTTTCATTCATATTTTTATTTTTACCCACCATATTTATTTCCCATTTCTAGTAGACTGTCGGCACAGTATAACCAGTAGTCTATCTGGGCCCAATATTTATTAAAAATGCCTACGGCTGCGCGGTACGTAAACATGCGAAAGGGCTGCCCACCTCCAGCTTTTTAATTACATTTACCTACTCTGTGTTTCCATTTAGTTTTGTAATTGTAAAATACTTTTTATTTTTCTATTTTATATTTAAATAAATAGGAAGTGTTCTATAAAGAAACGTGTTGTTTTATGATTGATACATTTAATTTAAAGAAACATGTTTATGTTGATATTTATATCCACCATGTTTGTGATATAAAATAAATAAAATACTATATTATAATATTACGTACCTAGGTACCTAAGTCATTCAGTTAGAAAATTGAAGAAATTGAACCTACCTTAGGTTCAATTTCAAACAATCGAATTTATCGATAACCAAAACCAAACTTTAAACAGGTCTATTAGATCTATATTTTATGTCAAAATAAAGGTAAAGTTAAGCAATGGCATCGAGGTCATTTTATAGATGGGTGACCATAGATCAAAGTGAAAGACACGCATGGGGTATTTTATAAAGGGGGGCTAAATTTTCATTATTTTTGACCTACAACAAACCGTTTTCGTAATATAAACAAAATACTTTATTAAAATATTAAGTACCTACGTCATTTAGTAAGGTAGGTATTAATATCGGCCATGTTTGTTTGAAATTGACATATTTATTATATTTTTAGTTCCAAATACTATGCTGTCGGTTATGCGCGCCCTCTCCCGTTACAAATGACCGCGCGCTCGCTTGAAGATTAATACCATGACCTCACAGAAGGAGGGCCGACTTGAAGCAACGCTTGCGTTGTGTTTCGTTGAGTGAGTGGGGTTACCGGAGGCCCGAACGGGGGGTTATAGGGGAAGGTAGGTAACGCACTCGTGGCTCTTCCAGAGTTTACGAGTGTTCATGGGGGGCGGTAGGTATTGCTTACCATCAGGCAATCCGTCTGCTCCTTTGCGAACTATTACATAAAAAAAAGTATTATGGATCTTTTTACCACACGCTCTCAGACTTGTAAACGAAGTGATAAATGTCGTGTGACATGCGAGTGCTTTGATCATTTTCCACTTGATTTCTAAACCAATAGTAATAGCGTAGTATAGAATCATAATACACTACAACTCTTCAACATCTACTACATTACGATTATCTATAACGGATCAATATTATTTCGGCCGTCTCTACTGTTGCGCCATAGATAGTTACGCACACATACACAATGCTGCCGTCTTTTTACCTAAACTCGATCGCTTCAATTTTGTGAAATGGCTCTTAAAAAACTTGAATGTGTGTGTAAAACCCCACCCTGCTTACGCAGCCTACGCAGAGATCTCGAGTTCAAATCCTGCGATTCTTTGTGTGAATAGGTAAACAAGAAAGTTTTCATTGGCTGATGTGCATGCATGCTTGCATGTTGTCAATGTATAATATTTATGTATTTACAAAAATAACGTAGGTAAGGTACAAAAGTATGTTTATCATCATCATCTTAACAGCCCATTAATGTCCGCCTGCTGGGTCGGGCCTCCTCCCATGACGGAGGGATAGTTGACCTACTAATACCACGCTGGACAGACGGATTGGTATAGGGTTTAATTTTTAAGTTTTCTTACTTCTTATTTACTTAGTTAAGAGGTATGAGATGGGGTGGTGACATATTGTCTGTATTCTTACTCCGTCACCACACTGAGAATATTAAGTAGGTATTTATTATATTACAACTTAGTGCTTTTTTTTCAAGTTTCTAATAAAAATTAACCATACGAATAACTAAGTGAATATGTTAGGGTTCTTTCTAGTTTTTTCTTTAATCGTCATCATCATCATTGTATCAGCCAATGGGCGTCCAATGCTGGACATAGATTTCTTTGAATACTTCCATCTTGGGCGGTCATGTGCCTCTCTATGTTTTCTGTTTTTATTTACGTAACCCTAAAAAGTAAGTGTAATTACGACACCTTATAATTACGACAAAATGTAATTATATGTTGTCTAAGTAATATAAAATTTATAAAAGAAAATATCTTATCCGTGAGTTTTTTCTTTCGCGTAAAGTCTCTTTAACTTAATTCTAAGTTTAAAACAAGTTTAAATTAGCTTAGATATTCTGTTAAAGTTATTTAAAAAGTATTCTGTTTTGCTTTGTTTTGTTTATTCGTTTACAGATGCTTAGAATGAAAATAAAGATTGGTATAGAAATCAATAGCAATACAAACATAGTCACCAGGCATGATAACGTTAACTGGGACTAGTTGGGACCAATGCGAGTGCAATTAGGTACTCCAAGATAGATCAGTGACACTCCGTGTGGTGACGGAGTAAGAATACAATATGTCACCACCCCATCTCATCTCATGGGTGTCGTAAAAACCGACTAAGGGACTATTCATGATTATAATCTTAACGAAATAAAAAGGTGGAAATCTTGAAATAAAACCCTATACCAATCCGTCTGGCCAGCGTGGTATTAGTAGGTCAAGTATTCCGTCCGTCACGGGGAGAGACATGTTATACATAGAAACACTCAGACCAATGCAAACAATCATGTTCATGCACACAAATATTTGCATCGAGCGGGAATCGAACTCGAGACCTCTGCGTAGCAGTCATGTTATATAACCACTACGCCATAGAGGTCGTCGAAGACAACATTGAGAGCTATATTTTACTTTCTTTTATTGACGAGAAGCGAAAAAAGTTGTTCTAAGCCATGAGAATTTCTTTCTTTCAATTCGCAACGCTTTCTATAATATAAATATACAATATAATAATGATATATAATATTTATGTAGGTTTTCAGTCCTCTATAATGGCGCGCAGGTGGTTTTTCCCTTTGTGACTATCCCACGTAAGTTTAATGGTGAAATAAAATCAATATATATTTTCTGTTTATTACTGTTATTTAGCGAACATTGTGGCGTATTGGTTGTAGAAAATGGCTGCTAGGTAGAGCTCTAAGGCCACGTATACACTATGTGGAGCAGTTGCATGAGCGCGAAACGCAAGAGGTTCGAGAACGTAGTGGATATCTGGCTTTTGATTGAATTCTTATTATAAGTAAAAATATAAAATGTCTGTGTTCATAAAAATGAATGCTTGGTGTTTCATCATCATCATGATCATATCAGCATGATGGCTGAGGAAGACGCAGGACCGCACAAGGTGGCAATATTTGGAGGAGGCCTATGTGCAGCAGTTGACGTCAATTGGCTGATATGATGATGATGATCATATCAGCCAATTGACGTCAACTGCTGCACATAGGCCTACCTACTCCAAATATCTTCACTTCTGCCTCCCTCATCCATAGGTTTAGTACATTAAAACCTTTGGTAAATAAAAAACTAACTTACTAATTTGCTCGCATTAAAGCAATAAAATAAATGCAAGTAGGTACCTATAGGTAGACAAGATAATAAGGTATGTCCTTTGTTTTTCTAAATAAATAAAATATAAATAAAAATATTCCTCACACATTTACACAATGCCATCTAGTCCCGAAATAAGCAGAGCTTGTACTGTGGGTACTAGACAACGGATGAACATACTTAATTTTTTTTATTTACATATTATACATAGAAAACACCCAGACCAATGCAAACAATCATGCACACAAAGATTTGCATAGAGCGGGAATCGAACCCGAGAGCTCTGCGTAGCAGTCATGTTATATAAAAACTACGCCATAGAGGTCGTCACTTACGTTCTAGGATCAGCGATAGTACCTAATAAGGTCGTATATTTTGGCTTAAGGAATTTGCCTTAAACAAAGAAACATTTAGGTATGGCTCCCGTACCTATTTTGGTTTAAATAACTCTTGCACTAGGGATCATGCCCTGTGTCGCGGGCGAGAATTAATTATCTTGTGTGGGATCCGAATGCTGTTCAAGAGTTTGTGATTTCAAATCCCACGTAGCACTAGCACAATTACTTCTGTGATCCACAAATTATTGCTTTGAGTCTGGAAGTACTTAGTGTTTGTTACTTTTATACCTGTAATAGTCCCTGCCAAATAGCGCGCAATAGGTACCTAGAACGGGACTTGTTTTTAAAGAAGTTGTTTCATTAGTTTCTTAACTCCATTAGAAAGAAGAAGACGTTAATGTAGTAAAACAAATCTATGCTAAAAAGTAAACATATAAATAATATAAGTAAAAGATAAAATACGGATAAAACAAAATATCACTTTTTAAAACGTACATTTTAAAAATAAAATTCGTACATTTTAATTCTCATTAAATCGAATTGACAGCGCGCGTCAAGTGACGTCAATTTTAATTATCGGCCGCCATATTGAAAAATAAAAAATGCGACGCGTTTTTTCAAAAGCTAGCTGGTGCCCGTGACTTCGTTCGGACATGAACAGGATTAGTATTTTAAATAACTTATATTATTATTAATTTTTTTATTTATTTTAGTTCACTGAAGGCCTACGATCTAATATTAGGATTAATATGAGGACAATTAATATTGTTAGAAAGAACCAATTGCCAATTAAAAAACTCACTTATAAAAATGCATAGGTATAAGTTACAATTTATTAAACGAATTATAATATCTTTATAAAATTATAGCGTACCTATATTGTATTCTGGTGTAAAAGCTACGAGTATAATATTGTAAGTAGGTACTTTTTACGTGAAAAAGTCCCAAACATCCATCTATACTTGCAAACTTTCGCGTTTATAATGATTCAAAGTAGGTACCTACGCATCGAAATCGTAGCGTTGGTTTGTCGGGGAACGATCGAGCGTTGCCTAGCAACCGTCTCCGGGAGATTGTCACAGACTAATGTATAAAAACGATGTCACTGAGGGAATTTTCCGTGGAATATTTTACGAGTAATGTTTAGTGGTTAGGTGAGGAGTGTTTTTTGAGTTTTAGGTTATGATATTTGGGAAGATTAATAAGTGTTGTCATGATACTTATATTATAATTTTATAATCTAGTAATCTTGGAAAATAAAATGATAAAGTTTATTGACTGCTTTGGTTCAGTGACCGCACTGAAGGTTTAAGGTTGCCTTCCAACCATCAAACTGTGCGGCTGCGAGATAAAATACAAGGTTTCTACATCCTATACCGTCCCATGGGTATCATAAGGGCTGACGAAGGAAAACAGTGCCTACAAAATAAACTGTTAGAAGGAAAAAACTCATAGCCAAATCTTGTACTTATACCAAATCGTCTGGCCAGCGTGATAACAGTTAGAACTTTCCCTCCATAACAGTTGTAGGCTTATGCCCAATAGTGGGCAAGTTAATCACTCAAACACGAATGCAACCTAACATTTAGTGCGTAGGAAAACCACAAAGGGGTCAGTTTAATCGTGAATTAATGGCAAAACATGTGCTAATTGATTTGAATTTAGAATGCGGTGCGTGTCTATGCAACTGTGTGCATTCATTATGCGTATTACCTACGTGCTTTCATTAGAGTTTGAATTCGCATTAAACCTCTATCATAACAGCCCATCAACGTCTGCAGGGACGGGCCTCCTCCCGTGACGAAAGGAAACTTGGTCTACATATACCACGCTGGCCAGACGGATTGGTATAGGGTTTAATTTCAAGTTTTCCTTCTTTTTATTTCGTAAAGATATTGTTATATTCACGGATAGTCCCTTAGTCGGTTTCTACGACACCCATGGGATGAGATGGAGTGGTGACATAATGTATTCTTACTCCGTCACCACACGGATAAAACCTCTTTGCCATTTTGTTTTTATAGACTACCTCCGCACTAGGTATTGAACCCTGCGTTTCGGGAAGTTTTGACAGACGTTAAATTAAAGTAAAAAAATAGGTTAAGACAATTTTAGGAGACTGAGATAAATGCTGATCTTGAGTGAGATTTGAACCCGTGAGCTAATTTGCCATCGAATCAGTTTAATTTAATAATATTAGACGCTGACGATGATCAACTCTTTTCATCATTCCAAAAAAAGAAAAAAGAGTTGATGAAATTTTGCTCGTTTTTTTTATAGAGTTACAGTCACTTAGTTTAGGCAGAGCATGGCGCTGTGTAAATGTGTTATGTCTAAGAAATACTATTATTTTTAGTCATAGGTTATTCTTTGTTTCGCCTGTGAGTCACTGACTGTAACTGCACACATATTACTTACTTACTTAGCAACGCGATAGGGAAATATGTAGTATTTTTTATGAGCAATTATGTTTTAAAATTATACGATTAGTGTTAATAGATTCGCTTGATAAAAATCTTAACTTCTCAGACGTCAAGTGGAAACTAACGAGCGCGGTTGTGGCCGCCGTCCGTAAGGTCGCACGTTCGAATTCCACGTAGAACAACTGTTTGTACGATCCACAAATCGTTGTCCTGAGTGAAAGTTCTTTATTTGAATGATATGTAAAGTGTCCGCAACACAGGGCTTGATCCCGCGTAGAAGGTGTCTTTATCTATCTATACTAATATTATAAAGAGGTAAAGTTTGTGTGTTTATGTCGTTGTAGGGGATAATCTCTGGATCTACAGAACCGATTTTAAAAATTGTTTCTGTGTTGAATAGTTCATTTATCGGGGCACTACCCGCTACCTATATATTATCACGCTATGACTAACACGAGTAGAGCAGTAATGAAATATGTTTAAAAAAGAGACGCGTTTTTTTCGCCGTCTAACGAAGTGGGCACCGGGCAACTAGTTCAATATAATAATACAATTTTTTTTACAATTTCTGTTTGAAATTACCATTCTTATAACTAAAGGTTTGCGAAATTATTGTTAAATTTAAAAGCAAAGTGAGAGAAAAACAAAAATACTATTACGTATAGTGTCATTACTCTGAGTTCCGGGCAGACATAACGTCGCCCGCGTGTGAATTTGTTCTGTAAACCTCCTACCATGGTACTCTACACTTTATTGAATTGTGTGTTTGTATCGTTTAGTCTAGAACACAAGTCCTTTATCTGTGACGTGTATACGTTATGTACTTAGTTAATATTTATAAATTTGACGGACATGACACAGCCACAGTACAACCAGTATTCTATCTCAGCCGAATATTTATTATAAATTTTAAGGCTGCGCGGTACGTAAACATGCGATAGGGTTGCGCGTCTCCAGCTTTTTAATTACATTTACCTTCCTTTCTGCTCGTTACTGCGGCACAGTCGCGACTGTTCACTCCCCAAAGCCACCGCTATCGTGAACGTGTAGGTATAACTCGCGTTTCGTCCGTTTCTTTGAAGTCGAAACACTGTATATAATGAAAATGATAATGAAAATGAAAATGAAAATGAAAATGAAAAAATATTTTATTTCATCTAAATCACGTCAATGACATTTATGAACGTCGGAGTTTTTATAGTGATCACAGCACGTCTAACTTAACGGCTAAGTTTACTGAGGGTTCGGAACACTACCATGACAGAGAAGACACCCACAAGAAACTCTGCTGGGTTCCTATCGCTCTTTTAGGTGATCACTTCACAAATATTTTATTAAGAAAACAGGACAATTCAGATCCAGGCATTTTTATCGTTTAAGTAATCCTTTACACTGTAATATGATTTCAATATTAACTTATGTTTAATGAAAGATTTAAATTTATTAATTGACAATTCTTTAACTTCCATAGCTTATTATAAAAACGAATACCATTACCAGCGAAAGAATTACTTATTTTATGAAGCCTAGTGTGGAGAACAGCAAGTTTATTTTTATTTCTTGTATTAACATTGTGTATATCACTCATTTTTTTATATTTGTTTATATTTTTGTGTACATACATTAGATTTTCAAATATATACTGGCAATGCACAGTCATAATCTTAATCACTTTAAATTTATCTCTAAGAGACTCTCTTGGGCCCATATTATATATACAACGTACCGCTCTTTTTTGCAATACATTATATTTGTACTATGACACAGCGCTTCAAGACACAGTTTACTGATTTAGCGAACAAGACAAAATCTTTGTTCAATAATGTTTGTTATTCAGTTTCATAGTAGAGGCTTGACAGTAGTATCATAATTTTATTTGTGTGTTTTTATAAACGTAGATGAGCATGTATGACCGTTCGTGGGAATATATTCTTTTGGTATAAGATTGATAATGTTCTTGTGGTATAAAAGCTTGTTCTTGTGCTAAAGGATAGATTGAAATGTAATGAAATGAAAATCTGTTTATTACCATCAATCACAAAAATATAACATAAAAAAATTACAATGGAACAAAAGTAAAAAAATTGTGGCAATAGGTGGTAATTCAGCAAGTGCTTCTTAACATCGCAGATGTCAAGAGGCGAGATTGGTAGTTTATGCGGCTTTGCCTTCTATGAGGTCATGGATACGAATACCCAAACCGAAAGGCTATTATTTGTGTGACCTAAAAATAGTAAAAGTCATCAACACAAGGTATTCTTCTTCTTATTATTGTTTTCTTTTTAAAAAGAGAAAAACGTAATGTTAATATTTTATGAATATATATTTTTTTACATAATAATTATATTGAAATATATTTCGTGCATAACTTTACCTCCGAAATTATAAGCTACTAAACTTTTAGCAATCTGCTTAGCACATTATAAACAACTGTAAAATCAGTTACGTAAAACAGAAGGGGAGACAACAAATCATTCCCTATACCTTATCCTTTTACAATAAGGTGTATTTTTCAACAAAAACGTAGGTTTAATTTAACCGTTATTCATGTGTTCTGCGATTGTTTCGTTTCAATATTAAAAATCGATATGTGTACAATCACATTTTCACCGTTGGATTAGAATGATGGCTGCAAATATTTGAAATTCGAATTCGCATTCGAGATTATACGGAAATATCGCTCTATGATTTACATGTTAATTTTATTTTAACTTATTTGTGACTTAGTTCTTACTTGGGATATCCGCGGCAACAGAATTTTCGCTTCTACGAGTATATTCTTCTTTCTGAAGTTAAATCATCACTCAGTCCTTTTTCTTTCATTCGCAATATGGTCCTCGCATACATTTTAAACTATTTAAGTACTTAGCTAGGCAGTGTATTTGGATGCACCGATACGGGTGCATATATCTACCATGGGTGCATTGAATCACAAGTTGCTGTAACATCAAAGGCTAGCGGGTTTGATACTGAATCTCAACAATCATAATATCTACAATTAAAACATCAACACCGTAAGACCAACGGTTCAAAATCTCAACACTTCAGAATCTCAACAGCTTAGTAGGTCAATAGTTTACAAGATCAAACTTTAAAATCTCAACATGGAAAAATTTTGGTTGCTGCTTCTTGAAAGTAATCATCATAACAGCCCATTAATGTCACACTGCAGGGACGGGCCTGTGACGGAGGGATACTTGGCCTAATAACACCACGCTGGCCAGACGGATTGCTATAGGGTTTACGGTCCTCGCGACACAGGGCATGATCCTTAGTGCGGTTGTCTTTTTAAAAAAGAAAAAAAAGAAAGAACATGGCGACCGCATACCGGGTGGCGACGCAGGGTCGGGAGACCTCTAACACAATGGACCGACGACCTAGTTAGGACGGCAGGAAGCCGATAGATGAGGGAGGCACAGGACCGCGCAAAATGGCAATTTTTGGAGGAAGCCTACGTCCAGCAGTGGATGTCTGTTGGCTGATATGATGATGGGTATTACTTCCAAATTAATTCCTTGAAATTAAACCCTATAGCAATCCGTCTGGCCAGCGTGGTGTTATTAGGCCAAGTATCCCTCCGTCACAGGCCCGTCCCTGCAGTGTGACATTAATGGGCTGTTATGATGATTACTTTCAAGAAGCAGCAACCAAAATTTTTCCATGTTGAGATTTTAAAGTTTGATCTTGTAAACTATTGACCTACTAAGCTGTTGAGATTCTGAAGTGTTGAGATTTTGAACCGTTGGTCTTACGGTGTTGATGTTTTAATTGTAGATATTATGATTGTTGAGATTCAGTATCAAACCGGCTAGCTTTGATAGTAAGATCACAAAGGTTTTACTAGTACCTACTGGCAGGTGATGTTCGGAGACGTGCTTAAATGTTATTTCATAACAGCCCATTAATGTCCCACTGCAGGGACGGGCCTCCTCCCGTGACGGAGGGTTACTTGGCCTACTAACACCACGCTGGCCAGACGGATTGGTATAGGGTTTAATTTCAAGTTTTCCTTTTTTCTTTTTCGATTCGAGCTAATGAAATTCGGGCAAATGAAAGTCGGGCATAAGAATATTATGGTATATTATTTTCGGACAAACAATAGGTAACCGGTTTGAGGATATTGGTCCCATCCTATCCTTTAAGTTAATAAGTCGTGAGTTTATGTGGGTATAATTCCTATCTTAGTAAAACAAACACGTGAGTATTATTTTATATTTTTCAAGGTTTTTTACTAAATTCCAATAATTTAAACGTAGTAATAACATTTAAATTTTGATGTTAAGGACACATCACACCACCTGAGTAATATCCCATGAGTAATATGTAGTAATTGTTTCTATGACTGGCGTTTTGACGAGTTAATAGACTAATAGATGAGAGGGCCGAAGTGCGATCGAATGAAGTCATTCGATATAATAAATGTATCATAGATTGACATAGACTTTATAATTGAGGCCAAGATACAGCAGAGGATAATTATACAGAAGTAAAAAGCTTTAGAGTAGGCCTTTGAAGAAAACCACAAGAAAACAAATCTGAAAAAAAAATACGAGAACAATATGCCGAAAATCGAGATATAATCCTAAGTCCTCTTTACATACATTTAGTTTTGCTAAATATTTAACCTTAAACAGTATACTTAGTTTTATACCAAATTAAATATAATTGAAATTAATACTGACTTTATCGTTTGTTTTCTTTAAGAACAAAAAGCATAGAGCTGGACATATATAAGCTGTTAAGTCTTAAAGACCTATAATCATTGATTTACAAAAAACCAAAGATACACACTCCACTTCCCAAAACCGTCCGCAACAAATAGGCGCATTGTGCACTTTTTTTAAATTAGTATCGCTTTGTTCTACCGGCAAACGTCAATCATTAAATTTTATTGCTTTATGTACATTACTTTTTAAATACAACTTTATGTCATGCGTGTAAGATTGAATTTGAAAAAAAAAACTATGTTTACGATATTACTATACGTATTTATTGCGTATGTTTAATTTGGTGACACTTTTGGCTGTTAGTTTTGTTTGAAAATGTGCATCTTGGGTTTTTTATAAATCAATGCCTATAATTTAAATGTCTAATAATGTCCCACTGCAGGGACGGACCTCCTCCCATGACGGAGGAACACTTGGCCTACTAATACCACGTTGGCCAGACGGATTGGTATAGGGTTTAATTTCAAGTTTTCCTTATTTTTATTTCGTAAAGATAATATTCACGGATAGTCCCTTAACCGGTTCTTACGACACTATGGGATGTGATGGCGTGGTGACATATTGTATTCTTACTCCGTCACCACACAGAGAAAAGAAATGTAATACAACAATAATATTATTTTCTAAAACGACGAATAAAAAAGTTTGTTAAGTAACATTTGTCAGTGATTAATCTTGTATAAATCCTTTGTGACAGTGACTTTCACGGTATTTTATTTGGGATGTAATTGATGGATGACCGCCGGAGGTTTTTGGAGAATAAATAATATCTTGGGTCAAGAGTAAAAGGTCTATTTTCTATTCTAGCTGTGCATTCTGTAATATAAACTGAATAATATTATTGCCGATGCCAGTGTAGATGACTTTTATGCAGTATGCGAAAAAAGATTGCCTCACTGGTAAACAGAGTGCGACGGAACTCGAACAGAGTCCTGAGGATGGTGGCTGAACGACCCGATTCAGCCCTGGCTGACAGGTTCACTGAACTACATGTCATGGAGGCTCGCTGAGCCTGCCTGTCAGTCTATAGGTATACTAACATAGTCTATAAGTTA
Source organism: Schrankia costaestrigalis (assembly GCA_905475405.1). Classification (NCBI taxonomy): domain Eukaryota; kingdom Metazoa; phylum Arthropoda; class Insecta; order Lepidoptera; family Erebidae; genus Schrankia; species Schrankia costaestrigalis. The sequence goes on along the minus strand of FR997852.1, from coordinate 7,298,199 downwards.
TATTGTTACTAACACTATGGATTTTTATTTTTATTTTATTATAAGGAGGTAAAGTTTGTGTGTTTGTGACATTGTAGGAGGTAATCTCTGGATCTACTGAACCGATTTAAAAAATTCTTTCTGTGTTTAATAGTCCATTTATCGGGGGGTGTCATCGGCTATATAGTATCACGCTTTGACCAATAGGAATAGATTTTTTTCGCTGCCCTACGAAGTGGGCACGGGTTAGCTAGTGTAAATATATTATATTTATTTTAAGATGATTAGTTTTTTTTGTCGAAAGTAAAGCTCGCCATAAAAAGACTTTAAAAAGAAGAGATTTTTTTCATTGGTTTCCATTTTTTCTTTGTTACCTCAATATTCAGACAGTTCCCGACCATACATCATCATAACAGCCCATTAATGTCCCACTGTTGGGACGGGCCTCCTCCCGTGACGGTGGGATACTTGGCCTACTAATACCACGCTGGTCAGACGGATTGGTATAGGGTTTAATTTCAAGTTTTCCTTCTTTTTATTTCGTAAAGATAATATTCACGGATAGTCCCTTAGTCGGTTTTTACGACACCCATGGGATGAGATGGGGTGGTGACATATTGTATTCTTACATAGTAGACAAAATACTGAACCAATATTGTTGAAATTTAGCATAGAGTTACACGATATCCAGTTAAAAACCATAAGCTTTTATCCTGCCCAAATATCCACAGGAAAAGCCACATGCAAAAGCTAGTTTATTCTGTATACATCCTTAACCCTTTCCTGTGGGGTTACTATTCGAAAAATATGTAAGTCCCGTAATCGTGAATTGTAATAGTTTGCATGAGCAGGCTAAGGGTTAGCAAACACTTAAATATCGTAGATAAGAGGGGACGTTCAGAGAATGTCGTTACATTAGTGTAACGAATTTCTAGTGTGTTTTACTTTAGGAGGCTGTTTTGTTTGATAAGTTAACATTTTTTGAGGACATCAAAATAATGATATGAAAGAAAAATGGCCTATCGTAACAAAAAGTTTATTAACTAACAAGGTTAATTACCAAACTGCCTGGTGGTAATCAGGTGATCTCTCCAGGGAAGTAAAATAACGATCGTGTTTTGTACTGTAATGCCCGGGATGTACAATGCTAGTTTTTTCCGGGATGTACAATGCTAGTTTTAAGCTAGATAGAATATTATTTGTGTAAAAACCTGGCAATATGAAACCTAGAAAGCGGTAGTACATTTTAGAAATGAATGCAAAGGTGTCAAAAAATGTCTTCATTAGGGAGTAGAGAATTTTTTTGTCATGACAATGGACGAATGGACAAAAACAATTTAAAAACTAACTCTATTTAATCAATTTCTGGTCTAATTAGTATTTCGTAGGAAAAGGTTCCTCTTTTCAAAGATGAAGCTCGAATCTTCAATTATAAGTTTATAGTATGACCATAAGCTACATTTTATTATGAAGTAATGAAACTTTTTAGACAGAACATCTTCTCAGCCAAGAGACGTCCCCTGCTGGATACAGACCTCCTTCAAACATCCACACCTTCTCCTGTCCTGTGCCTTATCCAATGGATCGGGTAACCTTGTAAGGTCCCTACGTCCTACGTGTTTAAAAATCGTCCTTTACTTATAATATCGATCAATAGAATAAAGTTATAGATTATGTCTAATAAACAACTGTATTTTTCCGTCCGCTTTATGTCTAGCCAGTAACATAAACAAGGTTACTATCTTCACAAAATATAGCTGTTGACACACAAAACATATCCTTTAAGGCAATAAAATGTTCTCATCCAAATAAAAACCTACGAAATATTTATTCTTTCAGCACCTATTAAGGTTGGAATTACTGAATTATCTGCGTGCAGGGTAAAATCCCCAGACGGGTAGTCTGGCTCGCACCCTTGTTCGGTACAGTCGTGTTCCCGCCAATACCTGCGCTCTCCCGCGCTTTTTAAAGATAAAATTTGTGTTTATCTGTGACTTGTGTCAAATATTTTTTTTAATTTTGAATTCGTGGTTAGTGTTCGTGTACTGTGGTTGGTTATTTGGATTTCATTGTTCCTGTATTCAGCCAGTAAGTTGTTTTTTTTTCTATTGTCTACTCAATGGCAAAATAAATACATTTTATGGATGTTTTTAAGTACTCTACCTATGTATGTTGATTTTAATGTAGGTAAATATAATAAATAGGTATATTATCAGAGTGTGTTCTATATTTCAGCATAAATATTACTAGAATATCTTCTATTCCTATTTCTTTTATGTTATAAACGACACGTCAATTTGTTTTGAAACCTGTATGACTGTCAAATACAGCCCAGGAATGTACCTAAAGTATTTAGTAGTTTACTGTTAAATAAATCTAGTAGATAATACCTTATAGTAGTTTATGAATGGGCGACTGTATGGAAGGGAGCTCTTTGTTAGAAATATCCAACTGATTGTTAATCAGTCTCGAGATGAGATGGGGTGGTGACACCTTAGCTTCTTTGTCCGTCACGAACAAATAACTATAGTACTTATAAATATAGAATGTCGCGGTAAAATTTGGTAGATACCTGGTTTCTAGGGGTACATCTTAATCCATGGAAAAGCTTAAGTAAAGGATAAAATAAAAGTTATAGGGTTAATACAAAGGATAGGGTGTCGAGAAAAATAACGAAAGTTTAATCTATACTAATATTATAAAGAGGTAAGTTTGTTTGTTTGTGTGTTTGTGAGTTTGTGACGTTGTAGAGGGTACTCTCTGGATCAACTGAACCGATTTTAAAATTTCTTTGTGTGTTGAATAGTCCATTTATCGGGAAGTGTCATAGGCTATATAGTATCATATTGGACAGAAAAGGACATACGAGTATATCAGGCAAAAATAATATATGTGCTATATGCCCGGGCAAAAATGCATCACTGGGTAAAACATTAATGCTTAATACACTCACAACAAATTTTTATTTCATTGTTTCTTTGTTCCAAGTCATTAAAAAACACATTACGAGCATTTATTTTAAACGTTGTCTCATTGCTTAGTGAATTTTAATTAACTATTTCTTGACACGACATGTGTCCGCTATATTTGCTAATTTCTGTAAGTGGTTATGCCTATTTGTAATCAATAATTGTTTTGCTTAAATTGAAACCGCATTGTTGTGAATTTTTACGAGGGTAACCCTCTGTTTTGAAGCTTTCGTTTTTTAAATTTAGAATTCGCGGTTCGATTCTTTTTTTTAAGAATGGAAATTGAATTATTGTTTTGCTTTTCAGTAGTTTTTTTACAGAGAACTTTATTAAAAAGAATGCAACATGCTTTGTCGACAAAAATAAAATAAAATATAAAAGACATTTTTATAATTAAAACAGCCAGCTGTATTCGTTATAAAGAGTTTTTATTCCCTTATTCAAAGCTCGCGTAAATACAATACATTGAAATAAAATACTATATTCATTTTCCATTGGGAAATTATTAATCAGCTAGGACACAAGGGTATTAACATAATATAAAATGAAATATTTACTATAAAAGATATCATTAGCAAAATTTTAATTAGCTTTTATAAACGTTTCGTGTTAATATTGACAAGCTGTCAGAACAGTTTTAGAACGTTTTTTTATTTTTAAAGGAAACTTTTTTTTAAATTATATTAGTCGGCTAAACTCTTTTCTGTCTCTGGAGGAACGAACGTCCCTCTTCAACGATTCCCGTAACGTAGAACTAAAAGTTAATGGTCTCGAATATAATTTCCACATAGTACAATTTTTTCCGAAGTTAACCGATTTCTATGTGATTTGTCGGACGAGGAAAGATTTCCCGTCTTGCAACCACAAGAAAATAATACTGGCGAGTATCTGTATGTCTGAAAAACAATAAATATTTCATAGTGTTCCTCGAGCTGTGAGTTTTTGGTAGAGGTATTTGATGCCCCTGGAGCCTACTATTTGTTTAAGCGAGTTACGAGTGAGTTTATTTTCTTTATAAACGAATATCCGTGTGGTGACGGAGTAAGAATACAATATGTCACCACCCCATCTCATCCCATAGGTGTCGTAAAAACCGACTAAGGGAATAACCGTAACTACTATTTTTACGAAATAAAAAGAAGGACAACTTGAAATTAAACCCTGTACCAATCCGTCTGGCCAACGTAGTATTAGTAGGCCAAAACCCTCCATCACGGGAGGAGGCCCGTCCCTGCAGTGGGACATTAATGGGCTGTTATGATGATAAACGAAAGTAGATTAAATAAATAAGCGTATTTGGTACATGATGGTCAGCTACTTGCGTCGTCTATAGGCTATATCGTCGATTATGTATTTTGTAAAAAAGAATAACATCTAAAATATCTTCATGTCCTCTTATCTAAATCACTATAAAATAAAAAAAGATAACATAACTTGAACTTCCGGAATCGAACTCACTCGGTTCTATTTTCATATATTGCAGATTTGAGCTTGAACTTTGATTAGAAATTGCATTAGTAGTGTTTTTAACAGACCACAAATAAAAGGTTTCCCGCCTTCCCAACTAGATCGTCGTTCTACCGTGTGCCCCTCACACGGCCACTCCCGCCACTCCCCAAACTGTCTTTTTCAATTCGCGGTCGCGAAACCAGTATCTTCCTGCCCAAAGGACTGTCAGTATTCAGCGCTATATACCATGTTAACAACGACAAACGAGGAAAGGTTGTCACACGTGCTCCTTAAGTGCACAGGTTTCGCTGACACACAAAGAAACACACTAGGAGCCCTAAAATCTATGACGGAATGCCTGAACAAAATCAGTAACCTCATACGCTTCTGGAGGGAGGTGGGCTGGCTGGTATGACGTGTGCCCCTCACGTACAATGATCCACCTCAGGGACTAAGTGCGGAAACTACCCAACCTGAAACCAACAAGTTATTTTGGTAACTTAGAACCATGTCCACAACCAATTCAATCGGGAAATTCTGATTTTTCAATCGATCACGCGGGGAGACTCCTAACATATCATAATAATATTTTCACTCGAAACTGATCAGTTCTAGTTCCAGTAGTAACAGTTAGTATGTAAGTTGTTGCATAATGAATGTGGACAGCACATTGTGAGATGTACAGTCGTAGCCACAAGACCTTAAGAGTGTTTCTTCCTATTATTCTTTTTATTTATTTATGAGTTTCTGTTTTGATTTTTCTTTGTGGAATCAGACAATATTCTCTCGAAAGAAACAACTCCTGCGTCAGATATCATGACATGAGTTGCGGGGCTTTTATGTAAATAGATGTAACTAACATCCGTAACAAACAAGTATCCGTGTGGTGACGGAGTAAGAATACAACATGTCACCACACCAACTCATTCCATGGGTGTCGTAAAAACCGACTAAGTTACTATCCGTGAATATTATCTTTACATATAAAAAGAAGGAAAACTTGAAATTAAACCCTATACCAATCCGTATGGGCAGCGTGGTATTAGTAGGCTAATTATCCCTCCGTCCCGGGAGGAGGCCCGTCCTTGCAGTGGGACATTAATAGGCTGTTATGCTATGATGATTTGAACGTGCGACGTCGCGCACTCCAATCGCATACACGGCCGCTCTGCCATCGTGACTATAATTGAAATTCTACATCTATACATAGTTAAAGCCACTAAACATCCCCTAAACATAAATAAAAACCATCCCTAAATATCCAGAGAAACGTTCACAACGAAATCAATTATATTCAAAATCATTCTCATTTTCGTCCAATTTCATTCAAAACGAGAAGTACCTTATTAAAATTTGAGCATCCGTATAATAACGTTTTTTTATTCCTTGGAGTTTTAAACGACCCTTTTTGGGAGTGGCCAAAACAAATTAAAAATATACATACAAAAAGTAATTAAGGTTTGCGCAAATAAATAGATATTTATTTTAAATTAGACTAGGAATTAATATTTAACATGATGTATACCAATTTGAAAACATGTGTTGTCTTCTCTAAAAAATGCAAATAACGTACTAAGGATTAAGGCTTGCGCCATTAAGACTTTTGTGCATATAGATAAACAAAAGGCCAAAGTAAAACTTAACTGGCAAATAAATCAGTCTTGTATAAGTTCGAAACCGCATTAACCTGTACATTAGCCGCTCATCTATGGCGTAGTGGTTATATAACATGACTGCTACGCAGAGGTCTCGGGTTCAATTCTCGCTTAATGCAAATCTTTGTGTGCATGAACATGAATGTTTGCATTGGTCTGGGTGTTTTCTATGTATAATATGTATGTCCGCTGTCTAGTACCTATGGTACAAGCTCTGCTTAGTTTGGGACTAGATAGTGTTGTGTGAATGTGTGAGGAATATTTATTTATTTATCTCTTTTCTTATCTCTTCGCATCTAAGATGATATCTAAATATACATAACCATATTATCAGCGCAATATCGCGCAAATCAGATTGAAGCAATCAAACCAATACAGTGCTCTATTAAAGCTATCAGATTAACATAGAGACATACGGAACATAGAGTCACTTAAATACTATTAAGTATTGCTTACACTATAAGATATATTTTACGAGATATTTATTTACCCCCTTACTCATAAACATCAATTTAGTCCAGTATCGTTTCGCCATCGATACGTTAAGAAGAAGAAGAATATGAGGACGTCTGTTGTGCTGCGGCAATTAGCTTCCAATTTATTTCGAGAATAATTCTACCACTTAAACTTATGTCTAACGTGATATAATTAAAAAATAAATAAAGACGTCACTCTAAAATACTTGCTATCTAACCCCCTTACTTATAAACGCCTCTTAAATATTAGTTAATTGATTAGCTTAAATTCTTATGGTTTTGTTTGGCATAAGGTTGGTATTACTAATAAAAATCTCTCTAAACAGTGAATTAATTTAAGAGGCGTTTGTCTGTGTCTATCTATAATTTTAATTGTAGCTTCATTTTAAGTAAACGACGATTTCAAACAATTTGTAATAAATTTTATGAAATAAAGTATTTTGAAAATTTGAAAAAATTTATAGCTAAGAATATCCAGGCTTAGGAAAATTATATTTTTATAAAATGGGAATACATTTTGGTTTTACAATTCCCATGGGAGTAAGTAATAGAAAATAAATATAAAACTTAACTCTACTAATAATATAGCTTAGCTTACTATGTGCCCAGTCTTAAACAAAGTTCATAGAGCTAAAATTTCAATAACAATATTGGCTTTGATTGCATAATGAAGTAAAGCTAATGCTTGAGAGTGCACACATATGTTACGCTATTGTAAAATTAGATTTGAGATACGGGGAATACACAGATAGCTAATATTATCCTTAGCCCTAAGTTTCTCACTTATGTAACCTTGTGAAGAGAGTTAATAAATAAATAAATAAATTATTATTTCACATAACCGCCTTGCCACAATGTCCATCCATCCATATCCGGCCTATGAACGTCTACTGCTGGACATAGGCCTCCTCCAAAAGTTTCCACCCTACGCGGTCTTGCGCCTTCCTCATCCATCGACTTCCCGCCATCCTAACCAGGTCATCAGTCCACCGTGTGAGGGCTCTCCCCACCCACACCTTTCGGTGCGCGGTCGCCATTCCAGAACTTTTCTGCCCCAACGGCGATCAGTTCTCCGCGCTATGTGCCCTGCCCACCGCCGCTTTAGGGTCATAGCACATACTTATAACGTAACGTAAATGGATCGGCACCGCCTCGCCTATTTCTTCAGTGTCAAACGTCAAAAATCCGATTACGTTACGATTCCGATTAGTGTGCGTTGCTGTAAGGAGTTTCATACAAAGAATACTGAACGGCTCGAGTTGATACGATGACGTTCCGTTTACGTTACGTTTTTGTCAAGATTGTTGTGAAGGATTCCAAATGAAAAGAGGAAACAGTAGGCACGGCATCAAGGCGTCTATGGGGAATTGTTTTTTAATTATTTACTAAATTGAATCAGATTCAAAGGAAATAAAAAGTTTTTAACGTTAATATACAAGAAATGTGAATGTTGCCTCAACTCGAAATCATTAGAGAGCTTTAGCAGAAATAAATAATGAAGTTAAAATAAACTTGTTAATGTAAATAATTAAATAGTTTTAAGTACAAAACTGTCGTATTGTTGTTTAACGAAATTACGTATTCTTGAGACATCACGCCATTAAAGTTTTATGTAGGTACGGTAAGTTTAAGTTAGGCGTATTTCGTATTGTGACTGTGCTGTGTAAGAATACATTTTACTAAGAAAGAAAGAAAGATGACTAAGAGAAACTTCACACATTATCTTAATGTTATACGCAAAGAAGTGCCGTGTTTTTATTTTTGTTTGTTTAAAAATCTTTATGCAGCATGTCAATTCACGTACAGTCAGAGGCAAAAATATGTACACATTTTCGCATTTTGTAAACCAGTTATCTAAAGTTCTGCCAATCCAAAATTGAAAATTCGAAGATTAATTCAAAACTGTACGGAACCTCTTCTAAATTACGAATTCATTTTGATATTGTAATGTCTAGATAAACGTGCAGATAGTTTAGAAAATTTGAAAATGTGTACATATTTTTGCCTCTGACTGTACCTTAAAATCGTCAAAAATTCGGTTAAGTAAACTTTAGTTGTCAAATTGTCTTACCTATTGTATGACAATTTGACAACTAAAGTTAAGGGTGATTCTTCGAGCCCAACATTTTCGATGTCTGGAGGCTTTTCTTTGTAACTAACAGACCAACCAAACTGCAATTATTTTTTAAACATAGTATAGACAGTTACCTATTTTGCACACGTTATTGTTTTTTAAAAATAGTTTTTTATATATTTAAAAAAAAATATTAAAAAGCGTTCTTCTGATTAATATGGTGTGTCCGTACCCCAGTTTCTTGAACGTTAGTAACAGTAACATTTTTTCTTATTAACGAATCGATGTGCGTTATAAATATTACGATAGAATATTAGTTGTTTCTTTACACAAAAAAAATGGTACTAATATTTGCGACAGTTTTTTAATAAAAAAATAAATTGTGAGTGTCCGGCACAAAAGTCTGATTCATATTCGCGCGCTTTAATCGAACGTACCTAGCTAAGTACGAAACATCAGGAGATCCCTTCTAGTGCTGGTGGTAGCCAGGGACTCTGCTGACGTGGTCACGACGTTACATGCGGCTGGTTCGTGTTGTTGCGGAGTTATAAATGTAAATATCTGATTCATATTACTTTGGTTCACCTGTGTTTCTGATTACTATGTTGGCTGTTATAATTAACTTAAATGGTTTTCAAACTTGAATCTGTTGGAAATATAATTCAATTGGGGACTAAAAGCCTATGTATAAATAGCAATCCTTAATTGTATACGTGTAGTGATTAACCGATGTTAAAAGGCAAAATTTTGATTTATATGTACCTGATTCATACGGTAAAAATACTATATTAATCAGAATTTCACACATATTGTTAATATGGCGGCACGGATAATGATTGATATTGTCAAGTTATCAATGCTTTTAATAACTAGATTTAGGTGTGGTGATAATCATTGTGATTATCAACTGTGATTTTAATAAATAAATGACTGATTTTTATAACTAGAATTTCATTTTTGTTCCTAATTCTGATTTATATGACCTCAAAAAATTTTAAGTTCATTATCTCGAAAACCATTTCATAAAAAAGTGTGCCTTTTTTAGACATTGTATATTAGGTTATCATCTTTGACAAAAACATGTTTTATAAGCCAAAATGTGAAAAAAAAATTTGCCCATATGAATCAGACAAAGAATCGAATTTCGAAGAAACACCCTTAACTAAACCGAATTTTTAACTTTTTTAAGGAACGAGAATTGACATGCAGTTTACAGAATATCAAGTTTTAACATTTTTGAACGTTGTGTACGTGTGTAAGTTGTTAAGTGACTTAAGCACTAGTCTATAAATCTCTTTTCTATGGTATTACAGTGAATGCTTGTGTTTATGTTGTTGATCTGCCTTATTAATAAATAAAAATAAATAAATAAACAGCTCTTACAGTTTCTAAAAAAACTAATTTATAAAAAAAAAATACAACCGAATTGAGAACCTCCTCCGTTTTTTGAAGTCGGTTGAAAAAGGACTGACAGATAAACAGAAATTACGAATCTGCTATAAAGGTTCCGCTTTTTGCCATTTATCAACGAAACGCTAAAGAGGACATTAAAACCCTAAAAAGTTAAGTTTCCCTCCGTCACTGAAAGAACCTAACTCTTTTTGTTTACCTTTAGAAACTTCTAGAAGCTGCTCATCCGCCTTTAGCTTAAGCATCCAGGTGTATCGAAATTCCGAAAGATGGAAGATATTTCTAAGAAATTTCTATGGAACTAACTGCAAAGTATTACTTACAAAAAAAAATTCGAAATTTAAAAACATTAAAAAACACAACCGTATCGATAACCTCCTCTTTTTAGACGCCATTAAAAATAATGTAACATCAATTCATCCTTTTCACCAACATCATAATATCGACATCTATTTGGCTTCCTTTTTAACCCTAAAGTTGTTGGGGGCCCCTTCACTACGATCAATTTGCACCCCCCAGCCAGACATAGGGTTAAATATCAAACATTATCTATCTATACATCGTCGCAAAGCTTGTGAGCAGATTTTCAACCCTTCAAAACTCTTAAATGGGTAGAAAGGTCCCTTTTTAGAGGGTAGTTTGAGATTGTTTTTGTTCGAATTTTGGAGACTTAAAGAACTTGGAAAACTTGGTATCTAAGGCGAATTTAATCAGTAGAAAATTTTAGAGTTGAAGTAATTTTTGATGGCAATACATGTGCTTATAATTTTATAGTACATAAAGGAGAATTGTCTTGAGTGCAGTTTTTTAATAAATATGTAGTAGGAGAAAAACGTTCCCCGTAACGGAGTAAGAATACAATATGTCACCACCACATCTCATCCCATGAGTGTCGTAAAAACTGATTAAGGGACTATACGTGAATATTATCCTTACCTAATAAAAAAAAAGGAAAACTTGAAATTAAAACCTATACCAATCCGTCTGGCCAGTGTGGTATTAGCAGGCCAAGTATCCCTCCGTTCCGGGACAAGGCCCGTCCCTGCAGTGGGACATTAATGGGCTGTTATGATGGTCCCTTATCTATGGGGTGACCTTACGAAAGTTGTTTAGCCAGCAATATCATTTATTGGTTGCAACCGGCTGTGGGGATCTCAAAAAAAGGTTCTACGGCCACGGTAAACGGTAATAGACGCAAGGATACTTGGCACGTTATCACATATCAGTCCGGAGACGGTTCTTAGTTAGATCCGGTACCGGAACATGAATGTTATGTTGATAAATAGATAAACTGATATGGCCTTTATATACGAGAATGGTGGGTACAAATATTTTTTTAAATAATGAAAATACGTGTTAGTAATTTTTGATATTTCAAAATTATCTAGAATTAAAAATACAAATATAAATATTCCTCACACATTCAAAAAACGCCATCTAGTCCCAAACTAAGCAAAGCTTGTATTATGGGTACTATACAACGGATAAATACATTCTGGGTGTTTTCTATGTATAATATGTATGTATTTACAAAACAAAGTATTTTAAGTATGTTTATCCGTTGTCTCCCTAGTACAAGCTTTGCTTAGTTTGGGACTAGGTAGCGTTGTGTAAAAGTGTGTGGAATAAGTAAAATACGTCCAAACCCAAAGTTTCCTAGCACCCATGGAGCGTAAAGTATATGAAGGGTGAAAGTATATTAAGTTTTAAATTAACAGACAGAGTCCGAAACACAATCCTACGCTCCTAGGGCCAGATTCAGAGACCGCACTTTGTCTTTACTTTAGCAAAGTCTAGTTATTATCTCTGAATTTAAACAACATTAAAGTAATTTTTCGCATGAAAAAGTTTACTTTCATTATTTATTACTACAAAGTAAACTTTTCATGCGAAAAGATTACTTTAATGTTGTTCAAATTCAGAGATAATAACTAGACTTTGCTAAAGTAAAGTCAAAGTGCGGTCTCTGAATCTGGCCCCTAGACACAAGTTTCTGATGCGAGCAAAGTGGGACTGGACGCAAAATTAAAGTGGGACTGGACTGGCCACATGTTTTATCATCATCATCATAATCGTGTCATATGTCCGTGTGGTGACGGAGTAAGAATACAATATGTCACCAACCCATCTCATCCCATGGGTGTCGTAAACACCGACTAAGGGACTAACCGTAAATATTATCTTTACGAAGTCTCTTTTTTATAGCCATGGACCGAGACATGTGGAAATTAGGGGGAGAAGTCTAGTCCCAGAAGTAGGATCTTCATCTTTATAGTTTGCTTGCGAATTAAACTATAAAATAATAAGTATAGCTTAAACATTCTTTTATATAATTTACTACTAATCCTGCGCAGATGAAGTCGCGGGCACCTAGTCGTTACACGCTAGTCATGATATCATCATAACAGCCCATTAAAGTCCCACTGAAGAGACGGGAATTCCGTGAACGGAGGGATATTTGGCCTACTAATACCACGCTGGCCAGACGGATTGGTACAGGGTTAATTACAAGATTTCCTTCTTTTTATTTCGTTAAGATGATAGCCCCTTAGTCGGTTTTTACGACACCCATGGGATAAGATGGGGTGGTGACATATAGTATTCTTACTCCGTCACCACACGTTGACGGTTTATAAGTTTACTAAGAAGAAAATATGTAAAAACTTATGATAGTTTAACTCTTAATCTTACGCTTGAAAGCATTAAAGAATGTATTTTTATATTATTATAGTTCGTAACATTAGTTTTCCTAGATAAGTTTATTGCAAATAGCAGAGCTCTAGCTTTACTTGCGTAATTTTGTTCTTTTGGCCGTGGATGACAATCATTTGTGAATAGTTAAAAACAATTATTTGTGAATCGTCGGAATAATTTGTCCTGCGTAATAAGTACGAAGTAGCCCCCTCTCTCGCGTCTCGCCAACTTAACTTGCCAAAAAATAGGATGGAGATCTATTTAAATCAAGTTAATCAACAACTTACTACTTAACTCGCTACTGTACTTGTCGATGTGTAAATCGGGCATAAGACCTCATGCAAAGAAGTTACTTGTAAAACAACTATTTAACTGTTATTCCTAGAAATAACTACGAGTATGTAACATTTCCCATCTCGACTTATCGGTTAAGAGGTTCTAAATTAAAATGTATTTTTAAAAAGCTTACTATTTCAGAACTGAGTCATTTCTAAAGAATGATTGCAGAGCTCCATAAATTTTTAATGTGAAAAAATACTTAAAAAATATGGCTTGAATTGCTGAGTTTAATTTAAGTAATTTTTTTCATTAGACATGTCGTAGATGCAAAGCTCTTTGGATTTAATCCATTTGAAAAAAAAAGAAAAGTCGATTAAATTCTTTTATTCACATAATTTTTCTGTGGGATTTACAGATATATAAGTACCTAAGTTTTATATTCCTGAAATTTAAGACACTTTTATGATTATAAAACATATACACACCTCAACAAAGTCTAGGGATATTTGGTATTTACTCAATTAACTTCAAAATTATTGAAGATAGCATACAACATGTTTATATTTTTATAAAGACAATTTATCAGACTACAATCCAGAATTAAATAAAAGAATTATTTTTGCATAAATAATTTTTTATTCAAATAAATAAAAAACTTGGAAAATTAGTAAAACTAACAATGAATGTGTTTCATAAGCAAAAGTGAAAATAAGCAAAAATTAATCTGTTTTTAACTGTTATGTGAATAATCAGTAGTCAGAACATTAAAAAAACCGAAAATAACGGTCCTGCAATGGTTTTTCATGCTTTGTTATGTTATCCAGGTCTTGGTGCGGTATATTGTTCCAGGTCCGACTAGGATGCAAAAAAAGTTGCCATTCCATCGCAATTTTATGCAGGAAAAATCACCAAAACCCTTCTTTTGAACATGTCCTACACGTATTTTATGGTTTTAAGGTTAGGCGATTGAGTGGTTCAGCATAAAATCGATACTTCGTGCTCCTGCAACCAGCTTGTCATCACTCTCGCTTTATGCGGACGGGTGTTATCGTCCATGAGCTTAAACATTTGGCCCAATTCTAGTCTACGGGGGTAGATTATTAGTACTAGCACCTCGTTAAGTTATTTTTCAGCCGTCATGGTGTTTCTGAGCAAAACGCGCTCTGTTCTTTGACCGACAGAAATTCCCGTCCAAACCATAATTGTTCTATCGTGGTATGAATAGATTTCTTGAGGATGCTGTAGACGGCTATCACAACCAGGAACTCGCCAAGCACGTTCTCTACGTGAATCCAAGTAGAAACCGAACCGGGACTCATGTGTAAACACCACTACAGATAACAGGTTATCTTTATAGAGCAAATGTTCACGAGCCCACTCTTGTCGTCGTGCGCGATTCGCTCGGCGTAGTGCTGGAGTACAAAGCGGTATGCAAGCATAAAGGTGGGCTTCATGCTGACGTCTTCTGACAGTTTGGTTACCCGCAAGAGGCTCCACCAAGAGCTGGAGCCTCTAAACCAGCTGCATGGTAGTAACATTTGGCTGTCTTTTCGCGGGAACTTGCAAAAATCGATCATTTCGTTGAGTGGTGATAGACTTTTTGCCGTGGTATCTTTCAGCCACTTCACCAGTAGCACGATAACGTGACCATAACCTTGATTTCATATTTTGTATTGTTCCAATCTCTTCAGCAATACTCCGCTTAGTACCCGCAGCTGGGAGCATGCCTACTGCTCATAACATTTTGTTTCTGATGAAATGGCGCCGCTGCTTGATGCACACAATATCATTTATTCGAAATTAACGTTTAAATTGTTATAAAACTTAAATTTAACACATAAATGCAGTCAAAACTTACTGTTGGCAAATGAAATTTTCGAACTTGACTACGTTTAAGCCGCGTAAATCTTTTATTTAGAAATTTATTTTTAAAATTCAAATTTAGAATGGTTAAAAAAGGTTATCAAAGTAAGTTTTAATTAAAAGAATTAAAAAAAAAACAAAATTACAAGCCAAATTTTTTGAGTTTCACAACTTTATACAAAATATTCCTAGACTTTGTTGAGGTGTGTATATTTCTCCCATGTTCAATATTTCAACTAAACGGTTTTGTTAAACTAACTACATCTAAACTATTTTTTGACTAAGAAAATCTTTGTTATTTCGGCTGAATGATTAAAACAACATTTCGTAATTATTGAAAAACAAACCTATATTAATAACTTCTCAAAATTCCCTAATAAAAGCAATTATCATCCCATAATATTAGAATTTCTAATTAGTGCAATATCTTTTACGAAATTCCATGAGTTAACATTTCGAATCGCTAATAAAATGATTTTCGTATTTCTATGGACAAAATGAGAGCCATCTTACTTTGAATTATTCTATAATCAAATTACTTTCCCGCTCAAATTATCAAAGAGTTATTTTATTTTCTTATTTTGACGTCAAAAGACAAATTATTTCTTTTTTATGTTTTTAGATATTCCTTTGTTTTTTTCCTTTGACACATTGTAATTGGGGTGGTTTTGCTTCTGCACAGCATGTCAATTCGCAAAAGAAGATAAAAGGAGGAAATCTTAACAAAAACTATAATTATTCAATTACTTAGCAAAGCTGGTAAGTATTATTAGGTGAAGTTTTCCTTCATAAGTAGGTAAACAAGACCCAGCACTAGGATTTTAAAAGCTGAATAAGAATTTAAGATCTATCTTAATTAGTGCTGAAGTGTTCAAGTTTCAGTATAACATAATTAAGATATAAATTAGAGTTGCATACTCTAAAAGTATGCTGTCATAAAGAGTGCTTGCCATCCTTATTTACTGCAAATTTAAATGAATTTGAACTTTGTCGTGTTTGTCACTAAGTTCAAGTTCGTAACTTTAAGAATTTAGTAGTGAATTAGTGACATTTTAAGCTACTTTTATGCAACTAAAAATTAGGAGATTTAGGGCTTTTGAAATAGTTATTTAATCTAAAAAATTCTAGAAGGTGGGATTTTTATTAATTTTATATAAAAAAAAGGTCTTTCCTATCGATGACGAAGGTAACTTGGCAGGTATACTGAGAATACTATTTAGTTCCAATATTTATCAGACTGGCTACTACCGAGCTTATTGGCTAATAGAATTGACAGATTGATATAATAATAAATAAATATATAATCCTCACACATTCACACATCGCCACCTAGTCCCAAACTAAGCAAAGCTTGTACTATGGGTAGTAGACAACGGATAAACATACTTAAATACTTTTTTTTTTGTAAATACTATACATACGCACTCAGACCAATGCAAACAATCATGTTCATGCTCACAAAGATTTGCATTGAGCGGGAATCGAACCCGAGATCTCTGCGTAGCAGTCATGTTAAATAATCACCACGCCACAGAGGTCGTCATCGTCGTCGCCACAGAATTGACAGATTGATATAGATTGATTTACGTCCAGATTTCCTTCTTGAATTCTAGTAAAGTTAACTTTCTTACTCGGCTTGTAAGACACCTACGTAACAAGTGTTGCTGGCACCGAATATTTTATTTTGTCATATAATGGTAATAAGAATACTTAATACAAAAATTCATCAAACAACATAAAAATAGTAAGTAAAAAGTGTGCTTTCTAGGTGACCAGTCAAACCCGTATAATCTAGAATAACCCACAATTTACAACAACTGAAAACATTCTAATATAGTAGTACTATCACGTATTTCATATGCCTGATATTTCAACATACGCTGTCTTCAAGATAACATCCCTATTGTTATCAACCCTTACTTTCAATGTTGGGGTCGAAACTGTCCATCCCTTATCTTAACACAATGCGGTACTTCATAATGGGGTTGTAGTGAAACGGGTCAATCTACATTACGTATTACAGGGCTTATAGTAGTTTAATTTGAAATAATTTTTTGATCTCAAATCCAAACTAATATTACAAATGGGAAAGTGTGTCTGTTTGTATTTTTTTCACGGCAAAACGGAGCGACAAATTGACGTGATTTTGTAAGTGGAGAAGGTTGAAGGGATGGAGAGTAACATAGGGTACTTTTTTTTTGTGTCCAGGAAAGGGGAACAGTGCTACCTCGAACTTAACGCGAGTAAAGCTACGGGCAAAAGCTAGTTCAATATATTTTATGGACGTCCACAGCTAAACATAGGCCTTTTCTATACATTTTCACCCAGCGCGATTCTGCGCCCCCTTATCCATCGGCTTCCCGCCGTCCTAACTAGGTTGTTGGTGCGCGGTTGTCATTCCAGAACTTTTCTGCCCCAATGGCTTACCTCATCATCAACATGATAATAATGTTGAAGAAGTTTTAATCTCAAATTCAGCCAGGTATTTTTCTCCGTGTGGTGACGGAGTAAGAATACAATATGTCACCTCTGATGATGTCACCCAGATATCTCGGGTTCGATTCCCGCTCAATGCAAATCTCTGTGTGCATGAACATGATTGTTTTTATTAGTCTGGGTGTTTTCTATGCATAATATGTATGTATTTACAAAGAAAAAAAGTATTTAAGTATGTTTATCCGTTGTCTAGTACCCATAGTACAAGCTCTGCTTACATAATACTGACTACAGGGACTGACAGTCCCTCCGCGACCACGGTCCTTGCAAGTCGGCCGAAACTTCGGAGAAAAACCTAGGTATTTATATTACTAGTATCTAGGCTAATTAGTATATACCGCGAGTAAGACCCGTAAAAATAGTATTATGTATACAAATCGCGATAATTTAATAGCTCTGCTTAGTTTGGGACTAGATTGTGTTGTGTTAAAGTGTGAGGAATATTTTATATTTTTTTAATATTTCAAATATGGAATCTCCAGCATGCCTATGAAATACATTACTCATATCACCATTTGGTCTTCAAAACATTTTAGTAATATTATGTCATTTCTAGTAACAACTAGGTAGGTTCTTTTGAAGGGCGGTTTTTATAGGTATTGTTTTACATGAGAATTTACAGCGTGGGGTAAAATGTAGATGTAAATGGGGATCGATGTGTTTTAGGGTAGAAACGAGATAGAAAATTCTACAATTCTGTTTTAAGCTTTAAAATATAGAAATGGTGAAAACAATGCACATTTTTTTTACCGATGAGTTACAGAATTAGTGTATATTGACCAAAACTACTAGTAATTAAATTTATTTAGGTTTTTTTATGAATTTACTTGTTAGGGAATTAAGATTGAACAGCATGTCAATTCTCGTTCCTTAAAATTGTTAAACATTCTGTTAAGTTACCTTTAGTTGTCAAATTGTCTTACCTATTGTGTGAAAATTTGACAGCTAAAAATTAACTTAACCGAATTTTTAACGATTTTAAGGAACGAGAATTGACATTCTGGTAAAAAATACACGTATTATGTTATTTTTTTAGTGGAGCACTAAAAATACAAAATGGAGCACAAAAAAAGATGCACCATCGCATCTCTTGCAATGATAATACCAAATAACCCATAAATGTAGAGTCCAGCCAATGGATGACTACGGCTACGCCGGCTTTTACTTAGGGACTAGAATATTATGTCAATTTTAATTCTCAGCCCTTACCACTCAAACTAATATGAAAGTTCTCGACTAAAAAGATAAGATAAATTATAATTGTCCGGTCTAGTAGATATATCGGTCTATGTACACATCAAAGGGTTGGTTGTCATGACGCTGTGACATCAAATGAGTAATGTTTTACAATAGAAAGTGAACATGGATGTTATAATGAGGTTGTGGGAAGGGATGAGGGAGGCATAAGATCGCTAATCATCAATCATAACAGCCCATTAATGTCCCACTGCAGGGACGGGCCTCCTCCCATGACGGAGGGATACTTGGCCTACTAATATCACGCTGGCCAGACGGATTGGTATAAGGTTTAATTTCAAGTTTTCCTTCTTTTTATTTCGTAAAGATAATATTGACGGATAGTTTCTTAGTCGGTTTTTACGACACCTATGGGATGAGATGGGATGGTCACATATTGTATTCTTACTCCGTCACCACACGGAAGATCGCGTAAAGTGAAAAGAATATAAGAGCGTTTTCTTATGTTTCAATTTCACTCTCAACACTTTGAATGTTTTTCAATTAGATAAATATTGCATTTAAAACAAAATAGGCCATTTTTCTTTTCGAATGCAAAATTTAACTAATTTCAAAACGTTTAAAGTGTTGAGAGTGTGATAAAGAAAAGAGAATTAAAATTATCTACGCGTGTCTATTCTAGTAGATATATCAGTCTATGTACAGTCAAGGGGTTGGTTGTCATGGAACTGTGATACTATATTATTATGTATTGTTGTATATTAAAACGTGAACACGAATGTAACGAGTGGGGATAGATGTAAAATATAAATGCAAGTATTTTGTTTTTTGTTGTCGTAATAGGTATCAGAACTTTATAATATGTCATATGGAACCTGTTATATGGCTGCCAAATTCATCTGCAAGCAGTAACGAATAAATTTTAATGTAGGTCCATATTGGCTTGGGTCCTAGGGCAGGTAGCGGTTTAGTTATGCCACAGTACAACCAGTAGTCTATCTCGGCCGAATATTTATTATAAATGCCTACGGCTGTGCGGTACGTAAACGTGCGATACTGCCACCTCCAGCTGCCCACCTCCAGCTTTTTAATTACATTTACCTATTTTCCCGCTCGTTACTGCGGCACAATCGCGACTGTTCACTCACAACTCGCGTTTTGTCCGTTTCTATGAAGTCGAAATACTGTAAATATATTTGTAGTATAGTTATGTTATGCAATTGTTGACCTCCATATGCAACGGTTTTCCTTTGCCAAACAACTAATGAATTTATAAATTAGAAATTTATTGCAACTTACACACAATTTTTATTTAATATTTATAATATCTTGCTTCTTTATGAAATAATTTATATGAAATTTAAAGAAAAGAGCAGTAATATTGTCTTCACTTGTCTGTTCTAGTCACGAACGTATACTATAACAGGACAGCGCACTGCCAAAAAACAAACGAGCCGAAAGAGAAGTTTAGAGTCGTAGTGCGTCCTTTTCTATAGGCCGACCGTTTAACTCCACGAACGTATACTATAATATGTCATTTTCTAGTAGGGTATGCATAAAATATAATTTTCTCGGAAAGTCTGCCATGATATTTTTCTTTAATTATGTAGGGATGCTCTACAATGCTGTAAAATAGATTGTCAGTGCGGATAGGTACTACTGCTGCCGACGACTGTAGGTGTGATTTAGTTTTAGTTATTGGATGGGATTGCCAAAGGAAATAAAACAAGAAATTATTGACAGAACTTTATTAACAACTAGCTATTTTATAAATGATTATTAATAAACCGGTCAAGTGCGAGTCCAACTATCGCACGATGGGATGATACTGAAGTGACCTACCTATCTTAAATTCTCTATTTGCATTATTGTTATACCTTTTTATTTAGTACGAGCTGTAAACCGCGACTTCGTTCACGAAAAAAATGTACAAAAGTTAACCATTTTTTATTTTGCGGAACCCTATAAAAAGGCCTATGACGTGACATAACGACTGTATCCTACAACGACAACTGGGACCGGAGTTTTGTCCCCTCCGAAGCACGGTCAGATGAAATACCACTGAGTGGTCGCCCATCTATGGAATGACATCGCCGAAGTTGCTTAACCACCGTTATCGTTTCTAAATCAGTGATCGCAACAGGCTGTAAGTAGCTGCCGGAAAAAAATATTTTAGAAAAACAACATTTTATTCTGCGGCACCCTAAAAAAGAAGCATTAGTCCATCACCACCATCTGATGTCAAACATCGAACAATTATATTAATTTCGGCTAACATTCTTAACGCAGTAGAAATTAATTGTGCCTGAATTTCAGCAGATATCTTATCTACAAAAAAATATCCTATTGGACATTTAAATTTTTTTTCAGTGAAACGATTTGAAAAACTAATATTTCTGAGGCTAACTTCTCAGCATCAATGGGAACGATACCACCAATATCTATTTTACCCCACCATTTGTCATTTTTTTCGTCATATCTCTTGATTGACATTGAATCAAATATAAGAGCTACATTAATTGTATCCTTAGACTGGTCTGCTTTCACTTTAAGAAAATTAAAGACTTCGGACATGAATCCTACATTACAGTTATGTGTTGATAACATTCTTCGTAAAGTTGCAGGGTGCGGAAGACTGATTTTATTTCTTAAAAACATGTAAGCTTTTCCTGAATAGTAGTACAAACTCAAAGCAAATGACTTTAAGCCGTCGCTGTATCTAATTCCTCGGCTAGATTTTGTTTCATTTATTTTTTCGTGAATATTTCCAAAATTCAGTTCGATCATGTCTTTTACTTCCAAGTAACTATTACATTTCTTTTTTATTAATGAAAGTAATTATTTTAGGTTATTAATTTTACTATTCTGCCTTTTCAAACGCTGAGATAGAATTTTGATATCCCTTTTTAATTTCTTTTTTCGAGGTGATGATACTAAGTCATCAGTTTGAATAGATTTTTCCAATTTTTGTTGTATTTTCTGCTTTTTCTCAGGAGGTTCTGAATGTTCCGATGTAGAAGGTTGAAATAATGTTATGTTACTAAGAACATTAATAGTCTTCTCAGCAGCAAAAACCTAAAACAATAAATTAGATAAAGTGACTTTAAATAAAAAAAGAATTAATCAATTTACAAAGTGTTTTATATTATTTTCTGTTTATTATTATATTGTTTTCTGAATAAAGAAAAAGTTTTGAGATTTTGAACCAGCGCTAAAATTTCACCGTAATAATAATAAATAATAATAAAATAATATTTCACTGTAATAATCAACTTTTTATGAAGAAAATGTGGTTCCTGCTTACCTTTGGAAATACCGACGGCATTGCGTTGTTTTTCAAACGTTTTTTTGACTCGCTGACAAAATCTTCATTTTTAAAATGCAAGTTGCATACAACTCACATTTTTGGTTAATTTGCCAGGTATAACTTCTTTCCACTTCTCTGCTACAGACTCATTCTTAGGAATCCTGTACAGCAATAAAATTTACATGAAGTAAAAGTATAATATTATCCTTTTTTGCGCGATAGTGTGGTCACTCTACTTCATACTAACGATAAATCTTAATAACTGACTTACCTATGGAAAGATACGCCACAACCTGGATACCATTCTGTTTTGCAACCATTCACGCAACAAAAGTGCACCATTTTCACACGAAATACGTCAAAATAACACAAAATCGCAATATGTGCCGACCGAAAGGTTTTAGGTTAGCCTGACGTAGGGGAGGTCGACCTAAAACGGGTACCCCGCCTAAAACTTAAGTTTTTTTTTGTAAATAAAAATAATAATAATTGCATTGCATCCTTTGAGATGCACTACAATAGTTTTTGCACTTGGCAGGGACCATCTCTGGGTGTATCATATTGTGCGTTCAGAGATGGTCTGCCCTGCCCATTACCAGATTAAATATCTCTTAAAGGGCCTCTTTGTCTTGGCTTCGGCCCGATGTATGCCTTCCAAAGAACCGGGTCTCCAATAGACCCGAGTATTATGGACAAAAGAAACATAATAATAATGCATTTATTTGTCAGAATATGGTTACAGAGATATTAGGTATAACAATATTATAGCGCCATGATATTCTGCTGTTTCCAGCGTACAAATATTTGAAAACATTTAGCCTTATTTAAATTAATTGGAAATATAATTAAAGGTACATGTCAAATCAGGTAACTTGTTATAAATACGGATTGACATGCAATACACATTGTTAGAAAATAGGTTGATTCTTTGTTTTGGTGCATTTAGTTTATAAATTCTACGACTAGCTCTGGTTACCACGTCATTGTGTTTTTCAAATAAATATCCATTTTTATGTACAAATATACAGGTTTCAAATATATATAAAGATGGCAGTGGCAGGATCTTTAGTTTTTTAAATAATGGTACACAACTATCGAGAGGCTCTGATCCACAAATTGACCTAACACATTTTTTCTGTGCTTGATAGGCTCTAGTAAACTCTACGGAATTACCCCATATCACAATGCCGTAGCGCAGTACAGATGATACATAACCATGGTAAGCCAGCAATGCTGCGTCTGCGCCCGCCACACTGAATAGTCTATGTAGTACATACACAAACCTGTGAATTCTCGAGCATAAATCGTCGATGTGCGCTTTCCAGTTGCAATGCCTCTCCACCACTATGTTTTATGTTTTTGTTGAAATTATAAAGATAATGTTTATGTTTGTTCTTATTTTAGGTTCTTTCTTAATTACATTTTTGAAAAGTAAAAACAGAAGTTCTAATTTTTTTTCTAAGACATTTTTATTGTACTTCTCCCTTAGCGTACCCGTTTTAGGCCCACCTCCCCTATTGTTTTTGTCTAACGACAAATTTTGAAAGAGGTAATTCTACAAAAAGTATCAATGAGCTTATTTTTATTATATGTTTCGCCTATGCACATCTACATAAGTGTAAAAAAATGTATCAATTTATAGACATATTTTATTGGTCAATATTAATTAAAACGTACTATTTCCGATTTTGAGAAATGTACCATTCTACCACAACAGTTTTTATTTTACACTGGCATACTTGCTAGACAAGGACGCATTACGACTTCAGTCCTCTCACTTGGCTCGTTTTTCTACTTTTACAATTGATAGCGGAAAAGTAACCATATGTCTATCAACTTAGAGATCAAATTTGTAATCAAAAGAAATAGTAGTAAGCGATCCAGTTATAGTATACGTCCGTGGTTCTAGTAGATGCACAAGTCTGTGCACACATCAGCACATAGGGTTGTCGTTATGGGTGACGTGACAGTTGACACCAGATGGGTATTGTTTGCTGTGTGAGTGTGAATGTAACTTATAGTGTTACAAGTTACAGTAATATGTAGCACGGAGGTTTTATATTCAAGAAAAAAGGAAGACAGGTTCGAATCCTGTTGCAAATTATTTCCATTGTCTTTCACTATCATATATTTTTTTTAGTTATACCTATGTATTTTTACCTTTATATGGACGACATGGCTGCTACGCAGAGGTCTCGGGTTCGATTTTCGCTCAATGCAAATCTTTGTGTGCATGAACATGATTGTTTGCATTGATCCGAGTGTTTTCTATGTATAATTTGTATATTTACAAAAAAGTATTTAAGTATGTTTATCCGTTGTTCTGTTACCCATAACACAAGCAGGTTAAGTCTAGCTTACTTTGTGAACAGATGGCGCTGTGTACAGATGTCCGTGAATAGGTTAATTAATTTAACCTATCTTAAATCATGTCGAGTCTCATTGAAGGTATTTTACGAATGTGGCTACTACTGTTTAAGTAATTTTAAAGCGACCTATAAAACAGTTAATTTTAAATTTAAATGAAAAAAATGCACTAAATTTTTCTACGCTTGTCTATCCTAGTAGATACATAAGTCTATGTATATATGTCGCAGGGAAATGAGGAAACCAGGGATTTCACGAAATCACTACGGATATCACGAAATCCCGGTAAATGACGAAAAGGCCTTGTGGTCACAGTTCTAACCTAACCTAACCTACAGAAGTTGGTATCCTTGTGTTTTTTTATCTACAAACAAAATTATGAGCATTTCTTTTCTAGTACAAACGGGATTTCGTCATATCCCTAGGGATTTCGTGAAATCCCTGATTTCCTCATTTCCCTGCGACATATACACATCATCACTTATGGTTGGTTGTTATGGCGATGTGACATTCGATGAGTATTGTCATAGTACAAAGGTATACAGTATTTCGACTTCATAGAAAAGGACAAACTACACCCTATTATGAGAATCGGTTGAAAATAACTCAAATCTATAACAAGCTGGATATTTAACTTAACGTATGTTCGGAACAGACCAGCACAAAACTTTCCTAGTTCTAATGAGACAGAAACAAATATTGATACTAGACTTTCCTAATCTCTAAAGCTTCGGAGTTTTCCGTTTGTTTTAGTACGTACACATGTTAACTTGTAGGTAAACCTTATTCACTTAGTAATAAGATAGCTTTTTGATTGGCTATAGTTTAATGTGTTGCTTTACGTAAAATGTTTTTGTTACAAAGGATTATTGTAAACTAGATTCGTTTTCTTGTTTTAAAGATAACTATCGCTAGTGATTCCGTGTGGTGACGGAGTAAGAATACAAAATGTCGCCACCCCTATCTCATCCCACGGGTGTCGTAGAAACCGACTAAGGGACTATCTGTGAACATTACCTTTACATAAAAAGAAGGAAAACTTGAAATTAAACCCTACACCAATCCGTCTGGCCAGCGTGGTATTAGTAGGCGAATGATCCCTCCGTCACGCGAGGAGGCCCGTCCCTGCAGTGGGACATTAAGGGGCTATTATGATAGAAGTCACTAAAGCCCGATTTACACATCGACAAGTACAGTAGCGAGTTAAGTAGTAAGTTGTTGATTAAGTTGATTTAAATAGATCTCCATCCTATTTTTTGGCGAGTTAAGTACGAAATAGCCCCCTCTCTTGCGTCTCGCCAACTGGAGATCTATTTAAATCAACTTAATCGACAACTTACTACTTAACTTGCTACTGTACTTGTCGATGTGTAAATCGGGCTTAACGGCAGAGCACAGCTACGCTACTGGGAAACCTGGGAAACAAAAATGTTTGTCCCATTTTTGACCTGTAATTTGACTAGGTTTTGCAGGGTTAGCTTTTGGTCTCTTCTTGGCAGGTAGGTAGGTCTTGTACTACAATTAATACATTTAAGGTAGGAATTTATACAAGTATGCAGAAATTAGGTTCTGGAATGGCGACCGCATACCGGAAAGCGCAGGGTGGGGAGACATTTCTCATGGTGGACCGACGATCTAGTTAGAACGGCGGGAAGTCGATGGATGAGGAAGGCACAGGACCGCACAAGGTGGCAATGCTTGGAGGAGGCCTATGTTCTGCAGTGGACGTCAATTGGCTATTATGATGATGCTGAAATAATAACTTTACAGATTACTTCATAAACATATTTTATGTTTACATAAACCTTACATAAACTTAACTACATACGTAAATAAAGGTAGGTATGACAAACAGGTAGCTGATTTTCATGCAAAACATGTAACTTTGTCATACAGGTTATGTTTACATACATAATAATACCTTTACCCTTAAATTTAGGGTTGTCGCTTTAATTAGAAACATATGCTAAACTAAATTAAGGGCGCAGCGTTGGTGAGGTCGTCAGTTTGAATCTCAAGGAATTGCTTGTGTGATCTACGAATATTTTTTCTGAGTTAGGAAGTTCTTTGTCTTTGTAAAAGCGTGTCTGCGATAGTCCTAGTGATATAGGGCCATAATTTCTAGTTATACCTATATACTATAAAGTGACTTGGTTCTATTGCAAACGAATTTAATGACAGAGCATAGCTACGCTACTGGAAAACCTGGAAAACAAAAGTTTTTGTCCCATTTTTGCCCTGTAATTTTACTAGCTTTTGCAGGGTTAGCTCTTGGTCTCTTCTTGGCAGGTAGGTGTCTGCGATAGTCCTAGTGACATAGGGCCATAATTTCTAGTAATACCTAGATACCATGAAGCGACTTGGTACAATGATAAGTATACCTAATTTTGAAGAAGGGTTTTAAGCCAGGTCCGTGTTTCCTCTGATCTCAAAAGAGTATCGAAAATAATAAAAGAATAGAACAAAAATAATCTTACACTAAACCATTTTTTTGTATATATTTATTTATCAATCACAAAAACTGTTGTAATAATCTAGTATTATCAAAATTGCTTTTTTTTCTATAAAAGCAAGGTCAGCAAAACCACGTAGGTATCTTTAAATCAGGGCCGCAATAGGTGCTGGATAACCCTACAGCATCCGTATTAAGAGACACATCAAAGGAGATAAATTAAATCTACTTAAAATTCAACACGTGAGGGTAGATTTAACAAATTCACATAATTCAAAGGTCCTTTTTTGTATGTATAGTCCTTTTACTAGTGTACTTTAAGTATAGTAAATGAGGAGGGGGGGGGGAGGTAAACTTGAAAAACTGATCGTTGTTGGAAACACGGAGTGTAAAGGAGCCCGGGGACATTCCCCAACCAGATAAAGGGATCAAGTGAGAGGCCCATTTACACCCACGTTTTGGTCTGTCGCCCGAGACGCGATGAACAGGCACCGGTGGAGGCAGATCATCGAAACCAGGTGCGACCAAGTGCAAACGATCCACATCTGCTGGTGACCACGATCTTCAGTCCTGAGGGAACCACTACAGAGAGAGAATTATATCACTTAAATCTTTTTGTTTGAATCTACTTTGTGGAAAGAGAGTATGTTTTGTTTGATTATATATCCATAGTAGCGCTCATTCAGCTTATTGTGGATGGATCCAATTCAAGCTAAGGACTATTATCAGTCTCACACAGGTCGTCCGTATAAAACATTCATTTTTTATGTATTTACATAAATATGGATGTGTGTGTTATCATCACAGTACGTACACCAAAAAAAAAAGAATCTCGTATTATAAGAATAAAATAACCGTAAGTGCAAGCGAGATAGATATAGAGAAATGCTGACTTAAATGATTACGCGCTATCTATGACATAAATTGACTTTAGCTACTACAAATCGACTCGTTTTGCGTGTTGTGTGTAATAATCGCTATTACTTTTGGCATCGGTGGCGTATCAATCAATATAGATAAACAATACGATGTTTACTAACATATTTATGGTGTAGCAGTGTTTACATTATACGTACAGTTTGCTGCTAATCAGACTGTACATAGTCTTTGACTGCTTTGCAGAGGTTTCGGGTTCGATTCACGTTTAATGTATTAATTGTGTGCATGATGAACATAAATGTGTGCGTTAGTCTAGCTGTTTTTTTTTACAAAATGTGTGTGTTTTATTTTTGTTCTTGCTGTTTTTCATGCTCTGTGACGCGGCAACTTACAATTAAATTAAGTTGTCTTTTAAAAAAAATAATTACATATACCTACATATGAATATCCAATAAACAATAAGTAAATAAAACTAACATACATTAACCTTAGCTACTACAAATCGATTCGTTTTGCGTGTTGTGTGTGATAATCGCTATTACTTTTAGCATCGGTGGCGTATCAATCAATATAGATAAACAATATGATGTTTACCAACATATTTATGGTGTAGCAGTGTTTATATTATACGTACAGTTTGCTGCTAATCAGACTGTACATAGTTTTTGACTGCTATGGAGAGGTCTCGGGTTCGATTCACGTTTAATGTATTAATTGTGTGAATGATGAACATAAATGTGTCGTGCGTTAGTCTAGGTGTTTTTTTTTTTACAAAATGTGTGTGTTTAATTTTTGTGCTTGCTGTTGTTCATGCTCTGTGACGCGGCAACTTACAATTAAATTAAGTTGTCTTTAAAAAAAAAATACAAATACCTAAATATGAACATCCAATAAACAATGAGTAAATAACATAAATTAACTTTAGCTACTACAAATCGATTCGTTTCGCGTGTTGTGTGTGATAATCGCTATTACTTTTAGCATCGGTGCGGTGGCGTATCAATCGATATAGATAAACAATACGATGTTTACCAATATACTTATAGTGTAGCGGTATTTGGATTATACGTACAGTTTGCTGCTAATCAGCCTTCACACAGTAGCCTGTAATACTACGTACATACTTATACCGAGATTACACACATACACCGGGAAATTATATAGGGATGGTGTAATGTCTGTTTTCTATCATAATTATATCCGTGTGGTGACGGAGTAAGAATACAATATGTCACCACCCCATCTCATCCCATGGGTGTCGTAAAATCCGACTAAGGGAATAACCGTAACTACTTACTATCATTACGAAATAAAAAGAAGAAAAACTTGAAATTAAACCCTATACCAATCCGTCTGGCCAGCGTGGTTTTAATAGGCCAAGTAACCTTCCGTCACGGGAGGAGGCCCGTCCCTGCAGTGGGGTATGAATGGGCTGTTATGATGATGATGATGATGATTCTACTCTTCTCCATCCCAAATAAGCAACTCATCTAAAGTTGCTTACCCTTATAATGTTCGCCATATCTAAATAAGACTTTACATTGACGATTGGTCGCATAAATCGTTGTCGATAAGCTCATCTTATCAAGGTCGCAACTGAATCGATAAGTGAATTCGTCGTCAAATTAGGTATATAATATCCTTGAGTACACTTGTCGTGAAAATATCCATTTATTTCGTTTTTATTATAGACTTCCTCGGTAAAGCAACGGTCGTGAAAGTGACTACCTTGCATGAGGTCCCGGGTTCGATTCCCAAGTAAGACAATTCTTTGTGTGAACCAAAAATTATTGTCCTGGGTCTGCATGTTCTTTCTGTACGTTAAATTGATATTTGCAAAAGTTCCTGGGACACATGGAATTATTCCTAGTGCAAAAACTGTGCCTGAGGTTTTTTTGGTGGACAGGTATACGAGCGTAGAAATGATAGTCTGTGAGGTAGAATAGTTTTGGAATGGTGACCGCGTAAAGGACGGAAGACGTAGGGAGGGGAGAACATCAGTATGAGAGTCTTATATGGAGGAAAAACCACCAGGTTTGAGTGGCGAGGGAGGGACATAACCTCGTAAAATATTTAGGGAAGACCTATGTGTGAACGTTAATTCGTTGATGTAAAGCCCTTGCGAAACAGGGCACTAGTGCAGGAGTTGTCTTTTTGAAAAGAAAAAGAAAATAAGTTGTTATTATACAAGAATATTTCCGTGTGGTGGAGTAAGAATACAATATCACCCCATCTCATCCCATGGGTGTCGTAGGGACTATCCGTGAAATCTTTACGAAATAAAAAGGAAGGAAAACTTAAAATTAAACCCTTTATCAATCCGTCTGGCCAACGGGGTATTAGTAGGCCAACAACTTCCTCCGTCACGGGAGGAGGCCCGTCCCTGCAGTGGGACATTAATGGGCTGTTATGATACAAGAATATTTCAATAGCTGCTGTATACATTTGCACCTAGAAACATACGGTTATGAGTGACCTCTGAATTCAATGAATTACTTTTCTGAGAATGAGGACAGATATAGACACATACAAATAACTACTTACTTCTGAGAAATATGTACATTGATTTCAGAGTACGGTCAGCAGAAAAAAATCGGGCATAATAATTTATTTTCCGGAAAATTTATATTATGTTAAGTATCGTTTCGGTATAGACCACCGGAGTAGAAGTTTGTTTATTTTAGTTTTAGTTACTTTATTTGAAATTAGTTATGTATTTAGATTTAACGCAAATTATAGTTTCTTGATGGTCGGAATCACTTTTATCAATAAAATCATTTTTCTTAATTTCTTCACGAGCTAGTTAAATAAAGAATTAGAAAACATGGATTCATCATCATCATTATATCAGCCAAACGATGTCCACTGCTGGACATAGGCCTCCTCCAAGTATTGCCACCTTGTGCGGTCCTGTGCCTCATGACAATTGAAAAAAAAAAAAAAGTACTGTATATCTACGACTCGAGAGAAGAAGGTGACAATTGAAAACATGGATTAAAAAATGTTAATTTTAAGTAATAATACAGCTATTTTAAGTGATATTAGTATATTTTTCTAGCCTCACAATGTACCTGAAGGAAAGCACTAATATGGAAAGACGCTGTAAAACTTAATAAAATACTACAACAAAAACTAAAAAACTTTTTATAATAGTGTGTTATAATGTGCAATTCACAAGCTTCATTTATCAAAAGCATTGTCTGTGTGTTCTGTAGTAACGTCTATAACATACATTCCTCACATTTTCACACAACGCCATCTAATCACAAACTAAGCAGAGCTTGTACTATGTATGGGTACTAGACAACGGATAAACATACTTAAATATATTTTTTTAGCAAATACATACTTAATATTCATAGAAAACACTCAGACCAATGCAAACAATCATGTTCAAAATATTTAAATATCTGTTTTTGCTGTCTGTACCAGTCTCAATTTTTGTTGTTTGTAACAGTTTTTTTGTAACAACGTATATCCAAGTCTCGCCCCTCGCAATAACTGTCGGCTGTCTAGACCTGACTTTCTTTTGTTTAAATAGAAAAATCACGAAAACACTAGTTTGAGATCAATACCTAGGTACGAATGAAAGTTATTTTGCCTAGAACTCTTAGTTGATTAAGCTATATTTTTACTGCCTTGCTGGTGTAATAGTTAGCTTTGTGTCCGTTAATTGTATGTTGAAAAGTAAGGAGACAGGATTTGAATCACCTTAATGTTTTTTTTAACATAGCTCGTAGTATTAGCAAGCTGAAGTGGCAATGGGCTGGTCATATCTGTCGAAGGACCGATGGCCGTTGGAGCAAACGTGTCCTAGAGTGGAGACTGCGACTGGGCAAACGTAGTGTAGGACGCCCCCCAGCTAGGTGGACCGATGACCTCAAAAAGGTCTTCTTTTTATTTCGTTGAGATGATACTGCCTTAGTCGGTTTTTACGACACCCATGGCATGAGATGGGGTGGTGACATATTCTATTCTTACTCTGTCACCACACGGAGAAAGTATATAAGTATTGTTGTACAGATAAATATTGTAACACTTTCATCAGCTGTCCATCAAACCAGTTTATCATGTCACGACCTTATTATTTAATGTCTGTGAACTGGGTTGAACTAGTTAAAGCAGTTCCCATGGTTTATCGAACAAACGTACTAACAGGTGTCTGCCCTTGGCTCTATATTATAGCTTTATAAGTAAATACCAACTACTGATATTCATGACACTAGAAAATTATATATTTCTTTGGTACTTTGCATGAAAATTTTATACAAATTCTGTGAAGAAATTATAAAAATCACGTAATTACATATTATAGGTGCTGCAAAAGGAGTCTAAATATAGAAGGAAAGAAGAAGAATCTATAGACAAAGAATTTTATTCTGTAGGTAGGTACTATTTTGAGATAAATATTCCTCACACATTCACACAATGCCATCTAGTCCTAAACTAAGCAAACCTAGAGTGGTTATAGCTGCAAACTTGTTGTTTTTAGTCAGAACGAATGTAAAAATTTGTTGTAAGAGTAGAGCGTAGCATTAGTAAGCGACGGGAATGTAATAAATATACACTTCTCATCAAAAAAATCGAAACAGTTGCAAGTTTGTGTTTTATAAGGATTATCTGAAAAATTTGTATATTTAGGAATATGTGTTATATATCATTTAATAGGGAATTTAATGAGGTTTTTAAATAATGATGTTAATGTTCTAAATTCAAATTAAATTTTCATATAAATGTGCATAGGGCATCACAAGAGGTTCAAGATACTGTTCGATGTACCTATGACTGTTAAAAAAGGGTAGACGGGACCCAAACACAAAGACAAACTCTGTCTTGTCATTGCCACTAATTTCTCCTCAAACAGTCCATGAAACGCCACCATGTATGGCTTTTTCTTTTAATCCTGCATGGTGCAAAGCGTTCTCCATCACTGCTGTAGACCTTAGTCCTTCCATCGTTACCATACAATACAATTTTGCACTCATCAGAAAGGAGGGACTTGTTCCACTAGATGTATGACCGATTTAGGTAATTACGTAAAAAGTTAAGGCGCGCTTTTCGATGATCTGCAGGTAATTCCTCCCTATTTGCTGGCTTGTACGGTACAAGTCCACGTTTCTTCAACCTTCTTCTAATTGTAGAGTCACTTACAGCCACCGTAGGTTCATCATGAAGATGCTGCTGCGGTTGAAAGACATTAAGGCATAGACTTTGTAAGAAAGGTGTTACTATAAATCGATCTACTCGGTCAGAAGTTACCTGTTTTTTGCCAGATCTCTAACGGCTCGTGATTAAACCAGTCTCTTGATAGCGTTTTCAGATTCTATGAAAAGACGAGACGCTAAGATGCAATCTTTCAGCCGTAATAACCTGACTAAGTCCAGAATTAAGCAATGCCACCACTTGGCGGTTTTTGCGGGTAAACATCGCATGGACGCAGTAATAAGAGGAGCAAGGAACTCTGGGTGTGCGATACGGGTTTTTAAATAAACGTTTTCTAGCTTTTTTTTTCATTTACATGCCTAATTTCAATAATTTTCCGTCAAACTACGTACAAGGCAAATACGACTTGTTAAACAAAATACGAAATCTATGAAAATTTAATTTGAATTTAGAATATTAACATTATTATTTGAAAACCTCATTAAATTCCCTATTAAATGATATATAACACATATTCCTAAATATACACATTTTTCAGATAATCCTTATAAAACACAAACTTGCAACTGTTTCGATTTTTTTGATGAGAAGTGTATTTTGTATGAATGTTAACGATGCAGAGCTTAAATGTAGAGCTTAGAAGCAAAGCTAATAAGCATAAACCCTTCGCTGTATCTGAGTACCGTGTTTCGTATTTAAAATTTTCGCCGGACAATCTTTGTGCAATCTACAAATTATTCTCCTTAGCCTAAATGCAACAGCCCATTAATGTCCCACTGCAGGGACGGGCCTCCTCTCGAGACAGAAGGATACTTGGTCTCGTGGGCTGGCCAGACGGATTGGTAAAAGGTTTAATTTCAAGCTTTTCTTGTTTTTATTTCGTAAAGATAATATTCACGGGTAATCCCCTAGTCGGTTTTTACGACACCCATGGGATGAGATGGGGTGGTGACATATTGTATTCTTACTCCGTCACCACACGATGAGTGAATACCTCTATGAAAACAAGGCGTGAATTATCAATCAACTAGGCTATGGCAGTCCACTACTGGACATAGGCTCCACCCATCATATAAAAGTATGTATCTATTAGAATATTTTGTACAAACAATTTCAAAACAGATCCGCTACCTGTTTTCCTTCTAAATATAAGCTTTTATCAAAGTATCGTTCGCTCGTTGATAAGGAACTGATATTTAGGAGTATCGGGCTTTCGATTCGATTTCCACTTCAGGTTAAGTGTAATTGAGGTATTCATTCTTGAAAATTGGGTTGAAGCTCGCAAACCTTATCGGTATTACTCGATTGGTTGGATGCGGTAGATTTATCTTATATTTATTGGAGAATACGGAAATCTATTTGTTTCAGGTGTTAGCAGAATACATAAATTTATAGAGTCAGTCGAAAATGTTTGGGTGTTTTTCTGTTGTAATTGGTAAAATAACCGCGCAGAGTTCTTGCGTTCGATTACAGCTCAATGCAAATGATTGTGTGAAGTAATATCTATTTTTACACTGGTTTAAATATTTTCTATGCGTGATATGTAGGTATGAAATTACAGAATAGTGTAAAAAAAATAATGTAAAAAAATTCTCCGTATGGTGACGGAGTAAGAATACAATATGTCACCACTCCATCTCATCCCATGGGTGTCGTAAAAACCGACAAAGGGACTATTCGTGAATATTGTCTTAACGAAATAAAAATAAGGAAAAGTTGAAATTAAACCCTATACCAATCCGTCTGGCCAGCGCGGTGTTAGTAGGCCAAGTATCCCTCCGTCACGGGAGGAGGCCCGTCCCTGCAGTGGGACATTGATGGGCTGTTATATAAATAAAAGTAAGTAAGTATAAACAGCAGTGGATGTCGATTGGCTGATATGATGATGATGATGTTTATCTGGAGTCTAGTACCTATTATACAAGCTCTGCTTAGTTTTGGAACATATAGCGTTGCTATGTACAAAGAAGATCCAGAGTAGTAGCAAAAGTAGGTAATAATCCTGGAACAAACATTAAATTAAATAAGTACAAGTTTTTTTTAAGTGACAGACTTTGGCTTACCCGTGCCGACGTCCTTAATAACATCTTACGGGAATTCTATACTTTCATAGCTTCATAAACTCTTACCCCCTTACTTATAAACGCCTCTTAAATTTTAGTCAATTGATTAGCTTAAATTCTTACGGTTTTGTTTGGTACAAGGTTGGTTTTGCTAATAAAAATCTTGCTAAACAGTGACTAAATTTAAGAGGCGTTTATGAGAAAGGGGTCTTGTTCTTCAAATTTTAATATCAAGCAAAATACAAATACAAATAACTATGAAAAACACCCCATAATTTCAATAAAAAACCTTTCATTTTAACGGAAATTCCATCAGTACATATTATTGTTTAACTCAATAGCAAAATTCCAATTAGCTATTTGCAAATGCCTCCACAATACGCAATCCCTTACCGGTTATTTAATTAAGAGCCCACTCTGGGCAATAAAGCTGGGATATCGATTGGGCAGAAATTACACGAATTGAAAAGCCCTATTCTAACAGCTGCCCATACCTACCCTTTTTATAGGAAATTTATTATTATTTTACTGCTTTTTTATTTATTCTGGATTGTGTTTGATTTGATTTTATTAGGGGTTGTAACATAAAATGGATATTTATTGTTTGTTGGTTTTAAAAATTGTCTGCTACATAATTTGCAAATAGGATAAATAATATAAAATGTTGATAACTGAGAAAAGGAATAAAGTAGCCGAAATTAAGCGTCTTTACCACAGAAATCTAAATAAAAGGAGAAGTGGTATGACGGGGTTTTCGTGGGAGCGCAATATGATTAGAACGATTATAGCTAAAAATGGCTGTCACCTAGGTTTAGCTGTGTTTTGACAACGACCGAGATAACATATAAAATGCCGAGTTGTTCAGTGGTTGCCTGTAAAAATAAGAGCAATAAAAAAATCTTTATTAATAATGGAATCACTTACCATATGCTAGTACATGTATTTTATTGTATTTACCTCTAAAATCATGAAAAAATAATCTTCGATGTCCTCACTATGTTATTTTCATGTTCGGACAATTAAGTACTATAATATTTTTGTAACATATACATTGCTTCTCTAATGCTGTCTAAACTAGTCATTCAGTGATATATGAAGCAATGAACTATTCGCTCAACGATATTACGTATGACAAGTGGTTGCTAACCGTGATCGCTCTAACAATCAAACGATAGTGACGACCCGTTCATGACTACGACTATCTATCGTTTTCGATAAAAAGTCGTGTATTGTAGGAATTTTAAATTGTAAAAGTTTTATTAAGTTAAAACATAGAAATATTTTTTTTTAAATGTTGTGTTACGCTGTTTAAATTATGTAATTTTAATATAAGTATTACAATGTTAAAATAATATCATAAATCAAAGGTGGAGTAAGTACTCTAGAACATAAAGGTTTAGAATGTTGATTACAGTGGTTTTAAAAGTTTTTTTTAAACGCTCATCCATTTATTAGCACACACGTGCTATTAACTGGTTTTATCAGATTTGCTTTAAATTAGTCTAAATGCTCATCTATCAATCCCTATATTCATGCTATTGTTTTACTTTTATCTAGGCGCAATATTGCTCGCGCATTTTGGCATGCGCATGCACAACCTTGAATAAATGAACTGTACACGCTGTTATCTGCTTCAAAAAATAATCTGTATACTTAGTCTTATTATCTATACAACTATCCAAAAATTGACATCTATAAGTTGTAATTGACTACAAAACAGTTTTGACCCAAAGCTCAAAATATGGGGCACACAAGCTCACTCAAAGAAACTTAATGAACCATGATGTAATTAAACAAAGCGCTTTTTGAAGAGATTAATAATTGGCGATGTAAAGTAGATCATGCATGACAAGAACGTGCGGAAAAAGTCGTGGTTTAAAGTCAGCTAGGTTTTACCGACTGTGGCTAAATTATCGCTAGCTCTTTCTCACAGATGCGTTAATTTTGTATGACAACAGTCAAAATTTTACAAACTGCTGCGACAATAAGGACGCAAAAGAAGTATGACGCTTGAGTTATCATATCGTGTCATAATCTAGATGTAACTGAGAACAGTAGTCTATTCAAATATTCTATTGCTGTGTGTGTTAATAAAACTGGCGACATTAGGTTTCCATACAAAATGACATTCAGGGCACATCTCCTTTGTTCAGATATCTGTGGTCTTTACAAAAGTCAATGTGTAATATTTACGGTCGGGTACTGTAACTAAATTAAACCTCTTTAATAAGTACTGGTTGCATCTAATACTACTCATATATACTCGTAGT
This sequence comes from Schrankia costaestrigalis, assembly GCA_905475405.1. Taxonomy (NCBI): domain Eukaryota; kingdom Metazoa; phylum Arthropoda; class Insecta; order Lepidoptera; family Erebidae; genus Schrankia; species Schrankia costaestrigalis. The sequence goes on along the minus strand of FR997852.1, from coordinate 7,261,157 downwards.
AAAACCTATATGTACCAGTAGGTATAATGATAATGTTCTTTATTCTCCGACTCTACAGCCGGCTAACAAATTAACAAACTTAAACCATTTCAGCACTCGACATATCTATACAGTAACATAGCTACATTTACCAGTACAATGATAATGACAGACTTATCAAAAATGGCGTACCTACTAGTACGTACAAATGAGTAATTGTTATTCGTTAGCAATTAACCTCTGTTAACACCACGCTAATTATATGGTAAGTCATAATTATCTACCTACTAGTCAATCAGTAGGCTTATTGCGTACATTTGTGTGTATGTTTAGGTATTTATATTTATGTACTTATGTGTATGTTTAAAATACATAACTCACACAACCCCAACTAGTTCCAAATGAAGTAGAGCTTGTACTTTGGGTACTAAACAACTAACACAATATACTTATTATGCATAAAAATACCTAAACAAATGTAAACATTCATGTTCATGGACACATATTTATCTAGCGGATATAGAATCCCAGACCTCTGCAGGAGACATTGATGTTATAGTCACTACTACAGCTTTTCTGTCAACTATTTAAATGCTAAGCAAAGTAAAAGACACGACATTATAATGTTTGAGTTGTTCTGAGTGATTTAGTAATACAGTTTCATCGTATAACTGAAAGATTTAGATGTTATAGCCTATTGGTTCACACTTAATACCCACTTGTCTCGATAAAGGCACTTGGATAAATCGTAAACTGTCTTTATGAGACATAACAACTGAGATTAATTGACTTCTGGTTGTCTGTAAGTGTTAATTGGAGAATCTGTTAAAACATAAACATTTCCGTTACATTATAGTCACCGTTTACCTATTTAATTGATTAATTAAATAATGTGTATGTAACGCCATTTATACCCATAATAATAATATTATTTTATGTATAAATAAATATAATAATAATATTAATAAATATTCCTCACACATTCACACAACGTCATCTAGTCCAAACTAAGCAGAGCTTATGCTATGGTTACTAGGCTACGGATAAACATACAAATATACTTTTCTTTTTGTAAATACATACATATTATACATAGAAAACACTCAGACCAATGCAAACAATCATGTTCATGCACACAAAGATTTGCAT